>CM064874.1:53734492-54934492 GCA_032719365.1 Prinsepia uniflora
AGGGTTTTGGTTGGTCCTAGTCGACTTCTTAGGTCCTTAGGAACCGTCTACGGTGGTTACCGTGGCGGGGGATGACCTGGGTGGCCGGAGTAGAAAATAGGGGACAGTTTGTTTTTCTGTTCGAGCTGAGTCGACATGTTTTAGGTTGAGTCGAGGTGTTTGGAGTATAGGAATGGATAGCTTAGGTCTGGACGAAGCAGTTGGTGAAGGAAGGAGGTGTTTTGGTGCAGGTACGGCGGTGAACCGTCCTCGCCGGTTTGAATTGCAGAGGCCGGTTCGACCGGGTCGACTCGAGGAAGACGATGGTACTGTAGCTGGCGCGTGAGGGCCACGCGCAGCCACTTTGGGCGGCGCGTGGGGGCGCGTGCGGCGGCGGTTGGGAAAACAGTCAACATGGCTTTTAGTCTTGGTGTTGTGACGAGTCTAATGGGATTGGTTTCGGGTTGTTCGGACGTGGATTCGATGTAGTTCTACGAGGGTGAAGGTTTAGGGTTCCGGTTTGTTACGTTTAGGACCCGGGGATTTTTGGGGAAAATTAGGTGGACTTCCGTAGACGTGTTAGTAACGTACTTTGGCGGTTGTTGACAGGATCGGGACTTCCCAAGGAAGCAGAGGAACGTACGGGACGTTCGAGACGCGATTGAGGGCTCGGTACTGTGAGTGGACCCCTTCTCTATAATTGAGCATGCATAACTGTTTTTCTATAATTTTTTTATGGTTTTACATGTGATTTCATGAATGCTGAATATGTTATGTTGGTTTTACATAATTGCACGGTTTTCGAGAAATAACGTATTTGGCACGTTTTACGAGGAAAGGTGGATTTCTGATTATGATGCTATGGTTTTGGGATTTCAATGATAAATGGTTTTCAATGATTATAAATGGATTTTGGGAGGTGATTTCGATGATCAAGGTTTTCGGTGTCAGAATCGGATTTCGGAAAGCGGAATTTGGTTTTAAAGTTGGAAAAGTGGAATTCCGGATTTGGGTTCGGAATGACGGTTCGGGATGCCGGAAAGGCATCGAACCAGTGATTTCGGATTCGGGTTTGGATATGGATTTAGAAAAGGTTTCCAAACGGTTTTAGATTGGATTTGCTGGATCTGGATATTGGGTTTAAAGACCCGGATATTGATTTGACGGGCGACGGGCCCGGATTGGGTTTAAAGACCCGGATTGAGTTTAAAGACTCGGATATATTGATATTTCCCCCGTAGGCCTGTTGAGTTTAAAGACTCGGATATTATTGAGGCCTGGATTGAGTTTAAACACTCGGGAGTTTAAAGACTCGGATAGATCCAGCAGGTTTGATCGGATAATGATGACTTGATATTTATGATTTATGATACGGTTTTATGATGCTGATGCTATGATTTCTATAACTGTGTTTTATAGTGTTTCTGTTTTTATGATGAGGTTTATGTGAACTATAATTGCTTTAATAAATGGGTTATGCATGTGGTTTCAAAACGGAGGGCCAAACCCGGTTTTTCTTATAAATGGTTTTGGACACTTTTCTTTTATTTATGGTCCACTCAAACTTTCTGGTTTTTAAACTGCCCTCCAGGTCGTGGAGCAAGAGCGGGGTTTCGGCGTCAAGGCAGCGTCTGAGGCATAGAATTCGCGGAAGGGATCCCGGAGTGTTTCAATTTTTCGTACTGCGTGTACTCTTTGTATCGGTTTTCTTTCTTTTGTGCTTAGTACTATGCTCTGTAAATTTTAACTTCGGGATGTTTTAAAAGTTCTCATGCGTCTGACTGGGTGTTTTAATGCCTTTTCGGGCGTGTTCAGTAGTATTGTGTCGGGGTGTCAGACGGGAGCAGGATTTACCTCGATTTGCGGGGTGAAACCGGGGTGGGTCCTGACACTAGGTGTCTGGGACACTAGGGAAGTCACGGTGCATTGCCAGCGAGGGGTCATTGTACGGAGCTACCGGACGGTATAGTGACTCAGGAGCAGGATTGTTATGATTAGACGTCTGGGACGTTAGACATCTGGGATGTCAGAGATATGGACCCGGAGAGACCCCAGGCAGCACGTGTTGCTTATACCGTGAGATATGACGTCTGGGACGTCAAGCGTCTGGGACGCTAGGCATATGGGATGCCGGAGATGGTAATGTGGTATATAGGAACTAATGGATCTATGAAATGGTTTTCTTTTGGATTTGTGTTTATGGATTTGGGCAGTGGCCCACTTGGTTTTGTATTTACGGATTTGGTATTCTACAACTTTGGGCTAAGTTCCCACACTTGGTTTTGAGTTACGGTTTTTGGGCTAAGGCTCTAATGGCCTGTTTGAGTAAATGTTTTGATTACTGGTTTCGAGGCATGCATAGGTTTTAGTGAAGGGTATAAATGTCTTTATGAAATGTGTTTATGAACTTAATTATTTTGGTCCACTCACAGCTTTTGGTTGTTTTTAATGCCGTTCAGGTTGATCACGAATGCGACTGCAGCAGAGACTGGGACATCGCATGCCTCCTTCATCGATCCTTGCGCACTCTGGAAGCCCCGAATGGGCAGTGGCATTAGGTTATCCCTTGTCTGATACTTTGTGTCAGATGGGAGCATGGCACATCCCACGGTAATCCCGGGGGGATTGGGATGGGTCGTGTCACCTTCATATAATTAAAGGACCAATGTGATGGGTCTAAGCCACAAATCTAACTTTACAAATGGCAGGTCAGTTCTTACTCATTAGAAATTAGAAATTATGCTTCTTTAATTTTTTTTTTGTGTGCCTTTGAATCCTTAATTACGTCTTTTTCGCATGCTAGGAAA
This sequence comes from Prinsepia uniflora, assembly GCA_032719365.1. Lineage (NCBI taxonomy): Eukaryota > Viridiplantae > Streptophyta > Magnoliopsida > Rosales > Rosaceae > Prinsepia > Prinsepia uniflora. The sequence continues at coordinate 53,737,279 of CM064874.1, forward strand.
ATTTCAAGGAACTCACCTAAATTGATAAGGTCGCTGCTACAAAGGTTCTTAGTTTAACAATATTTAATTACATTTTTGTTTTAAATATGGAAGTTTGTATATAGTTGCAAATTTCTTACTAGTTTTACAAAAAAAAAAAGTATAAGATTTGTTTAAAAAAAAAATTAAATGTAATGTTTTGGACATGATGTACTCTTTTTTCTTTGTTTGGGGTTTTGTCCTAATATATGAATTTTCTCATAACAAAAATTTTAACAATGCTTCTTAATAAAAATATAATATAATCAATTTATAAAATTTACATTTTCAATAATTAAGTATGCGAATTGAGGGCCCATTTTTTATTTTACCCTAAGCCTCTAAATGTTTGGACCGGCTCTGGTCGTATCTTCATACTCCATAGGAAGATATATAATTTTCACTTCATATGGAGAAAGAGTGGACACGCCTTCACCTGCAAACCAAAACATAAATCAGCATTTAATGCTATTTCATAAGTTAAATAAAAATATATTATAAATAAATTTATTAAATTCCTGATTGTTGGGCTTCAATAATCATATTCTTAAAATGATGAGAGTTGGCTTTATTTGGAGCCACGCCTTCATATATAAAAAATTTGCTTATGTATTGACCCAACTTCTCTTTCATCCCTTTCCACATAGATTTTACAGTCTTCTGTTGATTTCGTGTGGTTTTGTAGAGTTTTGGTTCTTGAGGAATTAGAAACGGATCACGCAAACTTTGTGACCGACACATCTGTTGAGGTTGTTGACGACTGCTACTTGCTCCTTGAGCACCACGCATGGTACCAACTCCATAAGTGTCAACATTTCGCCGTGCCTCATCCCTCGATGCATTTACAGCAGAGTGATATGCTGCTCTCTCATATCTATGCAAATCTGTAGGATAAGCGAATCCATCATCATCCTTTTCATCATCGCTATCATTAATTTGAATGTTCGTTTGAGTGTCCAATCCTCTCAAGCCAGCTCTTATGTTCTCACCAATCATATTTTTATTCTGTTTAGCAGTATCTTTACTTTTGATCCATTCTCTAACCTCATCCCTAATAGTTTTAGGTACATCTTTGCATTTTTGAACATTTTTTTTCGGATCAAAACCTGTTAGATGAAACTTTAATCGCGTTATGCCTCCACTCTGGAACTAATGTTGACAAAACGAACATATGACACTGTTTTTATCTCCAAGAATTGTAATGGTATATTTCCATGTTGGGTCAATTCGTCCAGGTCTTGGGCGACTTTCACTTGCACTTCCACTAGCCATATTACGAAATCTGAGTTACATGAAAAATAATTAGAATTTGATAATGACAAATAATAATAATAATAAAAATACAAATAATAATAAATTTAAAAAAAATAATTCTAAATTATAATCACGTTATTTAAATTATTTAAATTAAAACTTATATTCCTAAATTAAAACATATATTACCAAATATACAAAAGGAGCGAATTTTCAGATTAAACATGTATTCTAAATTAAAACATATATTCTAAATATGTGAGTTAAACCATTTTTCACATTAAACATGTATTCTAAATTAAACATATGTTCTAAATTAAAATATATATTCTAAAATAAAACATAAATTACTAATATATATTTTACTTATTATTTGAAATTGTGAAAAAAGGGTTAAATAGGAAAATAATAAGGAAAAAAAATGGGATTTTACCAAAAAAAACGTTAAAGTTAAAATTAAAAACGTAGCGTTTCAGTTTCACTTGCATCGCTTAAAAACAACGAGTTTTGGTTTGAGAGAGATCAATCAATCGATCTCTTCTTTGTGTGGAAGCCTGCAGAGCCGTCTGGAATTTTCTCCTGGGCTCTGTTTGGTGCGACGATGAGAGGTGGTCGTAAAGGGGCAGCGAGCCTAGGAGAGCAGAGACGTCGGGGGGGATGTAACAACCCGTCCCGGGAATTAGGGTTAAGACCGTGATTAAGATGAGATTAGTGAGCTTAATCGGGGATTAGTTGGTCCCGATAAGGTCGTTAGTGTAGAATGACGATTTTGCCCCTAGTTTGGGCAAAAAATTGACCTTTAGTACGGGCGGTCAACTAGATTTTGACCGATGACCAGGACGTATTTTAGGACGTCACGAATCCGTAGGCAGGTGGCACGCCCGATTCCGACATCCGAGGAGGAAGTTATGACTGTTTCGAACTGGGTCGACCAGAGGTTGCTGGTGACACTGTAGCTGGCGCGTGAGGGCCACGCGCAGCCACTTTGGGTGGCGCGTGGGGACGCTTGCGGCGGCGGTTGGGGAAACAGTCAATATGGTTTTTGGTCTAGGAGTTGTGACGAGTCTAATGGGATTGGTTTCGGGTTGTTCGGACGTTGTTTGAGGTTAGTTCCGCGAAGGTGAAGGTTTAGGGTTTAAGTTCGTTTTGTTTAGGATCCGGGAATTTTTGGGGAAAATTAGGTGGACCTTCGTAGATGTGTTAGTAACTTGCTTTGGCGGTTGTTGACAGGATCGGGACTTCCCGAGGAAGCTGAGGAACGTCCGAGACGTTCGGGACGCGATTGAGGGCTCGATACTGTGAGTGGACCCTTTCCTTAAACTCGAGCATGCATAACTGTTTTTCTATAATTTTTTTATGGTTGTAATTATGATTTTATGTTTGTCGGATATGTTTTGTGGATTTTACACAATTGCACGTTTTTTCGAGGAAGTTCGGTTTTCAGCATGTTTTACGAGGAATGTTGATTCTGAAAATAATGTTATGGTTTCGGGATTTTCAAATGATAAATGGTTTTTAATGATTGTAAAGGGATTTTGGAACCTGATTTCGATGAGCAAGGGTTTTTGGTTTTAAAATCGGATTTCGAGAAACGGAATTTGGTTTTAAGGTTGAAAAGTGGAATTCCGGATTTGGGTTCGGAATGAAGGTTCTGGATACTGGAAGGGCATCAGACCAGTGATTTCGGATTCGGGTTTGGATATGGATTTAGAATGGTTTTCAAATGGTTTTGGATTGGATTTTCTGGATCTGGATATTGGGTTTAAAGACCCGGATATTGATTTGACGGGGGACGGGCCCGGATTGAGTTTAAAGACTCGGGAGTTTAAAGACTCGGACGGTCAACTGGATTTTGACCCATGACCAGGACGTAGTTTAGGACGTCACGAATCCGTAGGCAGGTGGCACGCTCGATTCCGACATCCGAGGAGGAAGTTATGATGTTCGGAAGGTTGAGGGCATAACCGTAATTTGTCTAAATTAAGGGGAAAAGTTGACTTTTCGTACGAACGGGCTTTTGTACGTTGACCTAGGACCGTTAGGTAGATCTCATCGTCCTGAGTTCGATGACAGGCGGCACGTATTCATCGGACTTACGATGTGTAAGTTACAGGTCTAGAAAGTTAGTGGCATAATCGTAATTTTGGGGTTTAAGAAGGGGCATTTTGGTCTTTTGCACTTGGGATTTGTGCAACAGAGAGGGAAAAATAGAGGGCTGAGATTGAACCACTTGTGAGAGAGTGTGAGAGGATTGTGACGTGTGGCAAGGGCCTAGTGGCTTCTAGGCGTGTGCACGGTCCCAATTATTTAGGGTGCCCGTGTGTGTTCGTGTTTGTTCGACCCAGACAGAAACAGATAGTGAAATTGGGAGAGGAATTGATCGATTGAGTGTGTGGGTGAGAGGTTGGTGAGTTGTGAGAGTGATTGAGATAAGGGAGGAAAGTGGTGAGTGATTTGAGAGTGAGGATTGTGAAGGAAACCAGAGGAATGGGAGGTTTGAGTTCTCAGAGAAAACAGAGAAGAGGTGAGAGCTTGTGGTGGCGGTGTGACCGTGTACGGTGCAATTGGACTCGTGGTGGTGTCGTGAGGGGTGAGAGGAGTTGACTAGCCCCAGCGGAGCTCACGGCGGAGATCGACCGCAGGTAATCTTTCTTCTTTCCTCTCTGTGCTCTGTTTTGCCGTCGATTTTCAAATCGAAAGTCGTGGCTTTAGGGGTTGAATCGAGGAGTCTAGTGAGGTTTAGGGAACTCAGTAGGGTCCTAGGTAGCTGCTGGTTGAGCAGCCGTGACGGGGAAGTGCACGGTGGAGGTTAGAATGACGGAGAGTACCGGTGTGCTCTGTTTTTTCGTTTTACTTCAAACGTTGAGTCGTAGATTTTGGACGTGAGTCGACGGTTTTAGTGAGTTGGGTAAGACTCAGAGAGGTTCTAGGAAGAGTTTAAGACAGTCACCGTGATGGGGGGGTGACCGGGTTGAAGGGATCGTGATACAGGGGACTGGTTCGAGTTTTGTTCGAGCTTGTGTCGACGAGTTGTAGGATGAGTCGAGGTGTTAGAGTGAGGGGGATGAGTTCCTTAGGACGGGACGAAGCAGATGGTGAAGAGAGGAGCAGTTTTGGTGTAGGCACGGCGGAGAACCGGTCACACCGGTTCGAGTTGCAGGGACTGTTTCGAACCGGGTCGACCAGAGGTTGCTGGTGACACTGTAACTGGCGCGTGAGGGCCACGCGCAGTCACTTTGGGCGGCGCGTGGGGGCGCTTGCGGCGGCGGTTAGGGAAACAGTCAATATGGTTTTTGGTCTAGGAGTTGTGACGAATCTAATGGGATTGGTTTCGGGTTGTTCAGACGTTGTTTGAGGTTAGTTCCGCGAGGGTGAAGATTTAGGGTTTAAGTTCGTTTCGTTTAGGATCCGAGGATTTTTGGGGAAAATTAGGTGGACCTTCGTAGATGTGTTAGTAACGTACTTTGGCGGTTTTTGACAGGATCGGGACTTCCCGAGGAAGCTGAGGAACGTCCGAGACGTTCGGGACGCGATTGAGGGCTCGATACTGTGAGTGGACCCTTTCCTTAAACTCGAGCATGCATAACTGTTTTTCTATAATTGTTTTATGGTTGTAATTATGATTTTATGTTTGTCAGATATGGTTTGTGGATTTTACATAATTGCACGTTTTTCGAGGAAGTTCGGTTTTCAGCATGTTTTACGAGGAATGTTGATTCTGAAAATAATGTTATGGTTTCGGGATTTTCAAATGATAAATGGTTTTTAATGATTGTAAAGGGATTTTGGAACCTGATTTCGATGAGCAAGGGTTTTTGGTTTTAAAATCGGATTTCGATAAACGAATTTGGTTTTAAGGTTGAAAAGTGGAATTCCGGATTTGGGTTTGGAATGACGGTTCTGGATGCCGGAAGGGCATCAGACCAGTGATTTCGGATTCGGGTTTGGATATGGATTTAGAATGGTTTTCAAATGGTTTTAGATTGGATTTTCTGAATCTGGATATTGGGTTTAAAGACCCGAATATTGATTTGACGGGGGACGGGCCCGGATTAAGTTTAAAGACTCGGGAGTTTAAAGACACGGATATATTGATATTTCCCCCGTAGGCCTGTTGAGTTTAAAGACTCGGGAGTTTAAAGACTCGGATTATATTGAGGCCTGGATTGAGTTTAAAGACTCGGGAGTTTAAAGACTCGGATAGATCCAGCAGGTTTGATCGGTTGGTTATGGCTTGGTACTTATGTTTTCTGATACAGTTTTATGACGCTGATGATATGATTTCTACAACTGTTTTTATAGTGTTTCTGTTTTTATGATGAGGTTTACGTGATTGATAACTGCTTTAATAACTAGGTTATGCATGTGGTTTCAAAACGGAGGGCCAAACCCGGTTTTCTTATAAATGGTTTTGGAATCTTCTCTTTTATTTATGGTCCACTCACACTTTTCTGGTTTTAAATTGCCCTCCAGGTCGTGGAGCTAGCGCGGGGTTTCGGCGTCGAGGCAGCGTCTGAGGCATAGAAGTCACGAGAGCGATCCCGGAGTGTTGTAAAGTTTTCCGTGTGCGTGTATCTAGTTACCAGTTTTCTTTCTGTTGTATTCAGTACTATGCTCTGTAAATTTTAACTTCGGGATGTTTTAAAGTTCTCCTGCGTTTGACGGGGTATTTTAGTGGTTGCTTTGGTATTGTGTCGGGGTGTCAGACGGGAGCAGGATTTACCTCGGTTGTCGGGGTGAAACCGGGGTGGTTCCTGACGGTGGAGACGTCATCGTCGAGGGTCGAGGAGGAGGTTGAGAGAAGCGGAGGGGTCGAGCTGTGCTGTTAGTCGAGGATCGAGAAGGAGCCTTCGTCGAGGGTCGAGGAGTGCTGTGCTTCGAGGTTTGATCGTCAATGACAGATTCGAGGAGGAGGAGTGTCGTTGTACTTGGAGGTCAGTCGAGGGAGGTTTGCCCCATATTTCTTTTCTCTCCAATTCGACTATCTTCTCTGTTCTCTCTCAATTGCTGTAATTTGTAGATTTGTTGAGTGAAATGAGTGTTTGAGTGGTTTTTAAATTTTTCCAAATTTTTAGCTGTTCATCCATGATTGATGGCCAATTTAGTTTACTTTTCCAATTTCTATTCACCCGTGAACTTGAATAATTGATTGTAGGTTTGAATAATTGTAATTTGTAGGATTGAATAATTCCCTTTTCTGTTCATCCATGGATCTCCTTTTTTTGGGTTTGAGTTTTGAGTTTGGTTTTCGGTGACTATTGACCGAATGGGGCAAAATCGTTGATATTGACCAAAATCGGAGATATTCTCCGATTTTCGCCGATACCATCGATTTTCCGGGAAGATTTTCTTTATCCCCCCTTTATGTGTCGCTCCGCCTAAACAGCGATATATCGGCTATATCAGCTGATATTTCAATCACTGGTTATCAGCCAAAAAACATAAATTAAGAAATAGAAATGATTAGAGGCATTTGGAATACAAAGATAATAAGAATTATCCCACGAATTCATGCACCCAAAACTCGACTAACAAACTGAATGAAAATTCATGCACCCAGACCTAAATTCACGAAATTGGTAGAAAAAATCAGGAACCAAAAACTCAATTGGTCGCGAAGGAAGAAGAAGAAAACGGAGAAGAAAAAATCTCAACTCAACACGAACCATATGAACAAGACATGTGTGAAGGGTAAAAATAGAAAATCAATATTCATTCATGTTCGGTGAACAATGCTTATAGGCCTTTAATTAAGCATCATTTTATATCATTTTGTATTTTTCATACTTGTTTTTAATGCAATCAATAGGAGAAAATAATCTATTTTGTGGGAAATTTGCAAAATTAAATAGATCTTAAAATTATGAGTATTTTGGCGAAAAAATCTTCTCAATGAGAGTTATAACGAAGAAATTATGATTGAAACAAGGGATGCCACTAAATTAGACAAGAAATTTCAGTTGGAGCCTACCGAAGCTCATCCTTCAACCTAACCCAACAAGTCACGACCCATTTGCACGAGCCTTTAGCCTAGTCCAATCAACGAGCGGCCCCAACCCAACACGGATTTGCTCAAAGCCCAGTCGCGTGCCTTTGGTGCACGCCTACTGAAAGTCAAAGCTCCAATTCGGTGCGCGTGTACCAAACTTCACCTACCCAGTCAGCACCTGATCTGCTGACATGCCCACTCCATTCCAACGCATACCTGTCGAACCCCATGACCTGCTGCACCCACCTGCCATGCCGAACCTACCCATTATGCGTGCTTGGGTCTAAATAATGTAGGGGCATTTTAGTAATTTTGGTCATAAAGGATTTTGGTAATTTTCTAGAGAACTCTAGGATTGTCTAGAAGATTTTTGAATTCCCTCCCACAATCTCTTTCACCGACTTTGTTGAGTTTAAATATGTGTTGTGTGTGTGAGTGGCAGCTCGAGAGGAATGGTCGAATAGAATAAGAAAATGAAAAGAGTGGGAAGAACATCAAGAAAACATGAAAGGGAATGAGAGAAATATAGAGAGAAAATGGTGATGAATATTAGAAAGAATAAGGGAAGGAAAGGCACTCCAGGTCTGCAGCCATGATTAAACCCGTGAGGGGTTAAAAATGGTCTTTGGAAGTTTAGAGCATTTTGAGAAGTTGTAGCTCAAACCAAAGACCTTAGGAGATTGTGTGAACTCCTATAGTTGTCCTAAAGTAAGAACATGACGGTTCGAACATAAGGAATACAATAAGATGGTCTTGGAACCATGGCCGAAAACTGGAAACCTCGAATAGAGCTTTCGAGGTAAGTTTCCCCAGTTTTAAGGTGATAGAACTCTTTTTGAGTGTGATTACACCGTATTAGATGTAAAAAGGAAGAAATATAGCGTAAAACGAAGAAACATGAGCCGGGTTGGGTCGCCCAGGTCGGGCCCTGTTCGTAGACCTGTGGGTCGACCCGGCCATGGCTGAAGGAGACTGTGCAGGCGCGTGGCCACCATGCGCAGAGGCTTGTGGTGGCTCATGGGGGCGCGTCTGGCGTCTTCTCAAGATAGGGTCAACATGAAAACTGCTTGTCTTTGTATCCTGAGTTTAATGGTACATGGTTTGAGTAAATTGGACACGATTTGAGTGTATTTCTGATTTTCCAAAGTAATATGTTTTATTTAAATTAAACTTAAATACAAGGAAATTTGAGCACATATACCTAATATGGGTAATTAATGATTTTTCAAATGATAAATTGGATGAACATAAATTTAAGGAAGATATGTGTGGTTACGCAAAGGATGTGACCGAATAAACTTGCCTTTCCATAAGTTTTTATGCATTTGCATATGTGAATATTACTATTATGATTTCAAGGACGTAGTCTAAATATCATATTTAAATATTAAATACGATTACTTAACAAAGTAATGGTTGATGATGTTTTGATGTCATGCATGTTGAGTTATTATGCTGAGAAAGTGTAAAGTTACATATAATGAGATAATAAGGATATGATTTGGGACAATGAGGACATGATATGATTAAACCTTTCTTTTACTAAAAACATTATGTATACTTATTATTAATAACTATTTAAAATAGCTACTTAGAAAATCAACATTCGGAAAGAGCCAATTGGGTAGATTTTACTGTCTCACGGGGTTAATGGGTCGGATGTGGGTGGCAACCCCGTACGGCTAGACCCAATTTGGTGGACATATCAAAATATAAATACGGACAACGTTAAAAGAATCCCTTGTCTGACAAGAGTACGGTAAATCTCGAGATTTTTGTCAGACGGGAGTAGGACCGACACGATTTTCAAAGTAAATTAGGGCGGGTCCAGTCAGCCCTGCTTTGGATGTCTGAGTCATAACCAAATCACTAGTCTCAAGAAAATAGAGCACAACTCTAGACGCCTAAAACTAACCAGCTAACTAGCTATCCGAGGATGGTTGTCCGTGAACAAAACAATTGACAAATATCGAGAAAATATAGGAAAAACTACATTTAAGACCCCAAACTATAGGGGTCAAAACAGACCAATATCCAAACTATTAAAATTTTCAAATAACTGCCCAATTTTGTGACCACCCACATTTAACTACCTCTGTCAGGTTTTCCATCATTCTCACCGTTAAAGTGCCACGTGTCAATAAAATTGCCCAGTTAACCACTGATGTGGTAAAAAATAGAGGGGTATTTTTGGAAATTCCCAAAAAATCAATTAATACCCACAAACCCTAAAACACAATTCTAATTCCCAGTCTCCCTTTATCCCCAAGATCTCACACATCTCCTAGTTCCATTCAGATGGCGATTGGGAGTGGGAAAGATTCTAAAATTTCATGCAGCTCCTGGAGGGCGACGATGGGCACCGAGGTGATTGTGGAGGAAGCTTCTCAGCTCCTGGACATGGTGATTTTTGCTAGAGAGTCTTAATCTGTTTTTTTTTTATACACGAGATGAGCTCCAGGGTTGTTAAACAGCGAGCACTTGAGGTTTTGCAGAAATATCCACGAGTTAGCCAAGTATGAACAGGGGAGTCCAATGAATTACGATTGTACAATTGCTTACATCAAGTAGAACGACAATCTCCTAGTAAATTTTATCTACTCTCTCCTCTGAATAAACAAATCAATTTCTATTTGTTGGAATTTGCATTTTGACCAAGAAATTTTAGCGAAAGCCTTAGGTGACGACGAAAATCGACAAATGATGGAAACCTTTCACCCAAGACCCAGAAATATTTGGAAACTTGGAGACCTTCAGAAGAAGCTAAACGTTGATCGGGGAGATCGGCGACATGCGAGTCTTCAAATGGTCGGAGATTGAACAGAAGGAAAACATCAACAAAATGAACCTCCCCAAACGAGAGGTCATTCGCCAACTCTGTAGTTTAAAGAACCCGATCATTCTCTTCGGCAAAGACGATGAGGACATGATCTACATTCTAAAGAACCTGATCACTCGCTTCCATCCAACCCACTCCTCCAACCAACCAGAAAAAAAAAATCTCCCTTAATTCCAAATCTCAATCCTTCCTCTGTAATTGATTTAAAAAGTTACATCCCTCATGTTCATGGACTATTGGACTCTTCACCAAGCAGGTGGCCCTCATAATCAAAAAGCAAGTGATCATGGACTTCGGCGGATGTTGTAGAGCATTTGAAGCCTAAGAAGATTTATGGGGACAGTGAAATCTGTCTGAACAGTCTGATTCAGGCTCTTGAGAAGGAGATTGAAATGAAAGGGTGAAGGCTGAGATGGAACATGTGAAGATGAAGAATATAGATACATTCTGAACAATGTGTCTGAAGATCCAGGTTGAAGATGAAGATCGACACAGTCACCAACAAAAGAAGATGAAGATCGATTGTCAGGACCCATCCCAATCCCCTTGGGATTAACATGAGACGCTCCTGATCCCGTCTGACACGAAGTGTCAAACTAGGGAAAATTAAAACCTTTAGCCTTCTGGCTTCCAAAGTACGCCAGGATCCGGAGGAGGTATGTGATGTCTCGGTCTCTACTACAGTCCGCACGATAATCAACTTGAAGGGAATTGAAAATAGAAAGACTGTGAGTGGACATAAAGTAATAAGTTTAGTAAATTACATTTCCTAAAAGACCTTTATGCCCTTCACTAAAAAGCATGCATGCATAGTAAAACTATTTATCCAATCACATATGTTTAAACAACCACATCTATACGGGCTCCTGCCCAAAACCATTTACAGAAAACCATAACATAGTAAACATATGTGGGATCTCAGCCCAAATCCATTTATCATAATAAAACACAATTTCGCAAAACAATTGAAATCATGTTTAACCAATTTCATATAACCAATCCTGTCACGGTATCTAGAGCTACGTGCGTGCTACCCGGGGTCTCAAACCCAAATCTCTCAGGGTCTACCCAGATCAATGTCTGTAGATCAATGACCCTCCTTGAGGTTATAATCCATAGCCTTTCTGAGATTAAGGAACCCAACGGGGGCGACTCCACTCAGTTAGTGCTCCGTGACTACTCCGGGGTCCACCCAGGCCAACGACCCTCCCCGGAGGAGACAATTTATATGTAAAGGATGGTATACGAAAACCATTTGAAATCATTCTCAAAACCTTTCAAGAGTTCATGCCCGGTCCCCATAAACCGTCACGAACCATAAAATCTTTCAAGGGTTCATGATGGTCCCCATAAACCGTCATGAACCAAAATCCATCTATGGGTCCCCGACCCGAAATCACAAACTTAAAACATAACTGGGCTCTAAGCCCAAATCCACATACAAACTGGGCCTCCGGCCCGAATCGTAAACCAACTGGGCCTCGTGCCCGATTTCGTAAACTAAATGGGCCTCGTGCCCGATTTCGTAAACTAAATGGGCCTCGTGCCCGATTTCGTAAACCAAATGGGCCTTGTGCCCGATACATAAGTCAACTGGGCCTCGAGCCCAATTCACAAGCTAACTGGGCCTCTAGCCCGATATGTAAACCAACTAGGCCTCCGACCCGATGCCTCGTTAAATCAAATGGACCTCAAGTCCGAGAGTTCGTAAATCAAGTGGGTCTCATGCCCGGTCCATATTTACAAATCCGAAATCGATTCAAGAACCAATTGGGCCTCTGGCCCGAGAACGTAGCTAAAAGGGACTTCGAGTCCGAGGATTTCTAAAACAAATGGGTCTCGAATCCGAGTTTGCCTTTTCAAATCTAAAACTATTTCATGAAATCATTTCCAAAACTATAAGTACAGAAAATCAGTGCAAAACTGTAAACCTCGATTTACGTGCAAGCACGTAAATCGCCTCGAAATGCGTGAAACCATATAAATCACAATGATCCAAATCATCATCATAGAATCATATTCATAAACCATAAACCATATAAATCCGTAATTTTCCAAAATATTTAATTATTTTTAAACTCGATCCTAAACCTTCGGATGTCCCGAACATTATCGAGATGGTGTCCGATCGACACGAAACCAGTCCCAAAATATTCGTTACATCGAATAGATTAAAAGTCATGTTGAAATCATCCTCATCATACTCCACACGCGCCCTCACGCGCCTCCCAAAGAGGCTGTGTGTGAAAGCCACGGGTGAACAGTTCACCCCTAACCTCTCGCCGACCAGGTTCTCTGGTTTTGGAACTGGATCAGACCGGCCTGGACCGGTCCAGGGCCCAATCTCATCCATTTTCAGTCCATTTTGTTCCCTTTTTATTCCTAAAGCTTCCCCTACCTATTTCCTATCTATTTAACTATTAAAAGTATAAGAAAACCCACGAAAATCGTACCTCATTGATCGATAATGGCGACGGTGACTGCAACTTCCACCCGCCATCACCTCTGGCCACCTCTAACCTTGGTTTTGGTTCCATTTGACTCGGCTAAGTTCCTAGGTCATAGCCCAGTCCATAAAAACGGTCGAAGCAAGCTAAAACTAAACCTTGGATTTTTGAAATATAACTTACCTCACGGTTTGACTTCGAGTCCTCGCCACCGTCCACGACGATCCTCTCCGACGGCCTCATCATCATCGCCTCATTTTACTCTCACACTCTCATTCATAACCCAAGTTCTAATAATGAAGTTTAGAGGGGTTATAGGGGAAAATGGTTGTTCGGGTTTGTGAAGGAAAACCAAGAAGATGGTGAAATCGATGGTGAGAATCAGATGATGAAGAAGATGATTGAATGAAGGGTGGAGATGAGAGGAAAAGATAAGGGAGGATGGATGGGATTAAAAGATGAGATGGGCGGGAAATACAAAATAATATAATTAATATTATTTTAATCCAAATCTCACCAATCAATGTGAGATCCACAATTTAGGGTTAATGACCAATGGGATGAGTGACACTTATCACTCATCCATGGGTCCCACTTAAAAAGTCAACCAATCAAATTTTGCCACCTAATCATCGCCTCGTAATACGTGCATAGTGAAATCGAACTTCCGTGACTCATAACTTTCCCGTTCTAAGTCCGATTTCAGCGTGCCACCTGTCTATGGATTTGTACCGACCCGATCTACCCATGAACTATTTACCCCTTTTAACCAAATTACGAAAATACCCATGAACTTCCGAACGTCATAATTTCTTCCTCTGATGTCAAAATCGGACGTGCCACCTGTCTATGAACTCGTGACGTCCCGAACTACGTCACAGTCATCGGCCAAAGTCTATTTGACCGCTTAACGAAAAGTCAACATTTTGCCCACGGCTAGGGGCAAAACGGTCATTTTGCATCGTTCGTCTGATTTCGCTCAACTAATCACCGATTAACCTCACTAATCCTTGATTAGTCACTAATATAATCCTGGAATTCGGGACGGGTCGTTACATCGATTCCAAATTGGGGAGGCTGGGAATTAGATTTGGTTTTTAGGGTTTGTGGGTATTAATTGATTTTTTGGGAATTGCAAAAATATCCCTCTGTTTTTTGCCACATCAGTGGCTGATTGGGCAATTTTATTGACACGTGACATTTTAACGGTGAGAAGGATGGAAAACCTGATGGAGGTAGTTAAATGTGGGTGGTCACAAAGATTGAGTAGTTATTTGAAAATTGTAATAGTTTGGATATGAGTCTGTTTTGACCCCTATAGTTCGGGGTCTTTTATGTAGTTTTTCCAATATATATATATATAACATACCAATGCCTTAAAACCAAACCCACATTTCATAACTCGGTCCTAAGCCCAAAACATAATTTACTCAAATCATCGTAAAATGTGCACCCAAAATCAGTCAATAATTCTCAAAAACATCAAAAATCATTTAAAAATCTTAATCAACCATGGCAAAGTAAATCATATAATAAAGAAATTAAAATGATTAAATATGCATGCATAACAATTAATTAAAATAAAAGTTCACTCACAGTTGTTATTTTGCAATTTATTCTCGGTTCAAGTGTTCTTTGCCAGCTCCAGGGGTTGTGTCGCCTTAAGCTTTTCGACCAAGATTTCCTTCACAGGTTATAGGCCTTCCCACATGCAAAACTCGATACTTTTTATGTTTTAGGTTCTTGGAAGCTTAAGGAGCTTATTAGGGCCTTTGGTTCGGAGGGTAACCTCCTTGAATGGCCACTTAGCTCACGAGTGCAATTTTCGGTTTTCGAGTTTCCAGGTTTGTGGGTCGTTCTCCTCCTCCTAGCTCTAGTTTCCTTCCCCTTCCTTCTCCCTCTCTCTCTGGTTCTCTGTTTCTATTTCTCCCTTGGTTTATGTGTCTCGGGTGGTGTTTTTTCTCATAAACTCAAAAACAAGTTTAAACATAACACTTCAACACCAAAACATACATACATATAGTCACCCTCCATGTGTATGTCGGTGTATCCCATGTCCAAATAAGGTGACACTTGTCACAATCCTACAAACTCACAAAAAAAAACCCTGGTTGTAAAATGACCAAAATGCGCATTATGTTCAAATTTCCAAAATATCCCTAACAAGCTTATACCCGTAACACATTCATCCGACCTCTGATTCGACCTCTGATTCCAACATGCTGCATGTCTACCAACTCAGGATTTTGAGACTTTCGTAATGGTACTCACGAGAAGTCCAAACAATAATCCAAGTCAAAAGTAAACTTTAATACTATCAAGGGGGAAAATGGTTAATTATAAGAAAAAGTTCCAAAAGTGCATTTTTGGTTTTCTGGGCCATTACATCTTGTCATCAATCTTATCTTCTCATCACTTTCATTCTTCATTAGCCACAACTGCGAATTTGAGCTAGTCATTATTCATCTTTCTATGTCTCTAATTTTTTTCTTAATCATTATTTTGGGTGTTTTGTGTTTGTTGAATTTATTTAATTATGTGTTGGACATTCAATAAATTAAAGGAAATAACCGATTAGGGAGTAAGGAAGATGAATTTGCAGGTATGAGATTGGGAAGATGATGCTAGGTTGAAGGCCATATAAACCATTTTTGAATCTGCAGTTCTGATTTGAGATTAGATCTGATATGAGTTGAAGGACACTATCAAATTACGAGTACACTATCAAACTATATGGACATTATTAGACTATAGAGACATCAAACAATTTTAGTTGATGAAAAAATTGAAATAGGCTATGTAGTTTGCTTGACAGATTATAAGGATACTACCTGACTATTAGGATACTATCAGATCATGTGGACATTATCATATTATGGAGACACTATCAGACTATGGGGACATCAAATATCCTTAATTGATGAAAATTTTAAAATTTAAAATGCAGTTTTCTTGACGAACTATGATGACACTACTTGACTATGAGAATACCATCAGACTATGATGACACTAACAGACTATGGGGACACAAATGAAATTTCAAAATTTTCATCAACTAAGGCTGTTTGCTGTCTCCATAGTCTAATAATGTCCCTACAGTCTGATAGTACCCTCATAGTTTGATAGTGTCCTTCAACACAAATCAGATCTAATCTCAGATCAGATCGGCAGATTCGAAAATGGTTTTTATGGCTTTCAACCTAACATCATCTTTCCAACCTCACACTTACAAATTCATCTTTCTCACTCTCCAATTGGTTATTTGCTTTAATTTTTTTAATACCCAACACATAATTAAACAAATTCAACAAGCACAAAACACCAAAAATAAAGATTTAGAAAAAATTAGAGACATAAAAAGGTAAAGGATGACTGATTCGAATACGTGGTTGTGGTTGCTGATGAACAAGAGTGATGAGAATATGAGAGCGATGAGAAGATAAGAGCGATGAGAAGATGAAGGCTCTCTCAAATGTCGGGTGCCTAGATAACAAGATCTAGGAGAAAAAAAATTCAAATTACAGTGGAAAAAAGAGAAAGAGAGTTACTATAAGATTTTTATAATGTGTAGTTTTATAATTTTTAAAGGCTTCTATTTATTAATAATTTTTTTTTCCAAAATCTATTTTCATCAATTTCCCCCCAAATTAAGGAGGGTGTATTCAATTAGGACATTTATATATTTTCAAAGACTTTAAGAATACATATGTATTCAGTCAAGACATTTAAATGTTTAAAAAGACTTCAAAAGTTATGGTGTATTCAATTAAGACTTTTAATGTTATTAAAAATGTCAAAATAAGTTTTGAGGTATTCAATTAGAACTTGTTTTTTAAGAACTTGTTTAAATTGTGAACTTAATGAGATTTATTGTTAAAAATATACATATGATAAGACAAAAAATATCTAATATCAAGTGGAGGGATTTACTTTTGGACCTCATAGGACATTTTTCTTAAGAACGTTCCCTTCTTCCCAAAATGTTCATCCCATAGTAAAAATTAATTTGAAAAACATATTCGTCAAAAGGCATCCAAAAAGTCATTATTTTAGCGCAGATTCTTTTGACATAATTATGCATAATTTTTCCATAAATTGTCACTTTTGCTCATTTTTGTTGCGGAGTTCTTCAGGTTTTTCGTCACCAAAAGTGTTATTTAGCTTTTAATGACGAAAACTTCATACTAATCTCAGATTTTCTAGAAAATAAAGAAAAAATCAGAAAAATTGCAAAAAAAAATCAGAACTTCTTTAGAACGATTCCAAAGCATCCAACTTATTTAAAAGCATCCAATAGATCAATTCTAACGTGTGATCAATTCCAATATAAAAAAGTGATAAGTGTGAGTGTGTGATATCAACCTCTGACGAATGTGTGACTCAAGATGATGATGATCATAGAGAGATATGCTAAGTCATTAATGTTCAGATGAAAGAAACTATTGTAAAAATAGAGAATAGAGAATAAAATGGAGAAATCACAATATCCACCAAAATTTGTTAATATATGTCCTCTAAAATTATTCAAATAAAGAAAAATTCCATAATAAGATTTATAAAAAATGTTTGAATAATATCCAAATATTCATACTAATTTAAATTTTTAAAAATATCTTTAAAATTTATCATTTAAAAAATACCTTTAAAAATATTTAAATGTGATAATCGAACACTAGCCTAAATTGAATTCGTTGAAAGGACGACCAGTAGGCTTGGGGATGCCGGTTAAAAAACCAGACCCGACATTGACATAGGCATTTTCTTATCTCCTTGCTCAGACATTTTCCTTTCGCCTCGCTCTCTCTACATCGCCTTGGCTACTATCAGACCACCTCCGTGACTCCGTCGCCTTTGACCACCCCAACCCCTACCTTCGGCCTCCGTCGTGTCGTTCTAACATCAACCAACATGAGCTCTCGTCTGAATGGATCTGCTCGTCTCATGCTTGTCTCAGATCTTGATTACACCATGGTGCATTTACATACTAACATTTCCTCCTTGCCTTATTTCAATATTTCACTAATTAAGAAAAAAAGAAATATTATAAATTTCTTCTTCAGGTGGATCATGATGACCCTGAAAATCTGTCTCTTCTGAGGTTCAATGCGCTGTGGGAAGCATATTTCCGCCATGATTGTCTGCTGGTATTTTCCACCGGAAGATCGCCAATCACTTACAATCCGTTGAGGAATGAGAAACCCCTGTTAACGCCCGATATAACAATCATGTCTGTGGGAACTGAGATTACGTATGGTACTTATGGTGGTGACTCTGAGGCTATGGTTACTGATCATGGCTGGGCCCAGTTTCTGAATCACAAATGGGATAGAAGCATTGTTGTTGAGGAAACAAATAAATTTCCTCAACTTACTCCTCAGGTACTCTTTCCTTTGCTAAGCTTATTAACTTACTATTATTGCTTTGGGAAAATTTTATCAAGCCATACCACCTGACCTTTACCCTTTGTGCCACTTGATTGCTTAGACTGGGTTTTGCTATATTTTACCAACTAAGTGTGAGAATATAAAGATACAAAAATCTCATGTTGGAAAATTGTACAACTTTATAGACTTATAAAGAGTTGGGTCTCTCTCCTAATTACCAATTAATTTTGGGTGGAATCTCAGTCTCTTTCAATAGCCACCAATAAAAACTGTTCATTTATTATCTTTTTCAAGATTATGTTCTTCAAACTAATACTTATGACTATTCCCAATGAATAATGTTATTTGGACCATCTAAATTGACCATATTTAGTGACCATATTGATGTGTCAATCAATGAATGGTATTATTTTAATACTCATCTGCCCCAATTGCCTTGTTTCTCCATTAAATATCCAATTTCCCAGCTCACATTCCTTCCCCACGATTCACACATGACTGTTTCTTTCTTTTAACGAAAAAAATACCAAATTTGATAGTAGTTGGTTAATTAACAAAAAAAATATTTGTGTGGTAAAACGTCAAAAGGTGAAGCTCATCTGGTATTGCTAAATTTTTTCCCATTTCTTGTAAAAAAGAAGAAACAAAAATCTATTGTAAGCATGGTCAAGCAGGGAGGTTGGTGCCCTTATAATTTATAAATGAGGCGTAGTCTGACAACAAGATTAATTGCTATATTTACCAGTTATAAATTTTTTGTATGAATTTGAAAATTTGACGTACCCATCCTTGGACGAGATTATTGCAGGCAGAGGGAGAGCAACGGCCTCACAAAGTTAGCTTCTATGTAGAGAAGGATGAGGCATCGGAGATAATGAAAGTTTTATTACATAGATTGGAGAAACGTGGGGTAAGCTTTCTTATTGTTTCCTTTTGGTTTATGGCTAGTGCATTGACATTTTCATTTGAAAGTGCTACTGTTAGACTGGCATCTTTTCCCAATGTCCGTGATGTCTCTTTCTGATCTTCAAATCATGTATGTCTAAATATATATATATATATATATATATTATATTATATAAATATTATATATATTTTGGCCAGTTAGATGTAAAGATAATTTACAGCAGTGGGATTGCTTTGGACGTGTTACCAAAAGGTGCTGGAAAAGGGCAAGCTCTTGCCTATCTATTAAAGAAATTCACAGATGAGGGGAAACTTCCCAGCAACTCTCTTGTGTGTGGTGACTCTGGAAATGACTCCGAACTCTTCTGTCTTCCCGAAGTCTATGGTGTAATGGTCTGTAGGTCATACACATTGCGTATTTCATTTTTCACCTACTTACTATAATAATCTTGATCAATTATAATTCGGAAAATTCTTATGTTATCACAATCACTGAATATGCAGGTCAGTAATGCACAAGAAGAATTGTTGCAGTGGTATGCAGAAAATGGAAAAAGCAATCCTAATATACTTCATGCAACTGAGAGATGTGCAGCTGGGATAATGCAAGCCATTGAAAACTTTCATCTAGGTCCAAATGTATCCCCAAGAGATACCGTAGACTTCCAAAATCGAAAAGAGCAAATCTTCAGCCCTGTGCATGAGGTTGTGAAGTTCTATATGTTTTATGAGAGATGGCAACGTGCTGAGGTTGAGAAATCTGAACAGTATATGCAAAACTTAAAATTAGTCTTTGTGAGTGTCATTTAGTCTGCTTTCCCCTGGAAGTGTACTTACTTTTCCCTTTTATTTTTTTATTTTCTTTTGGCTTTTATACTTTGTAGAAATTGCCAAACGCATTTCATTCTGGTTTTTCTGTTTCTTTTTTCCCCATGTTTCTCTAGCATTCATTAGGTGTCTTTGTCCATCCTTCGGGAGTTGAGGTACCTATCCACCATTGCATAGATGCTATGGAAAGGTTGTATGGAGATAAGCAAGGAAAACAATTTCGGATATGGGTGGATCGACTATCCTCAGCTCAAATTGGGCCACGCACATGGCTCGTCAAGTTCGATAAGTGGGAACTGGATGGTGAGGTTACCTTCCTGAATTGATGCAGAATCTCAAAATGAACAGTTAAAGTTGATATTGACTTTCTGTTATTCCATTCAAATTGAAATTCTTGATTTTTCTGTCCTTTTATGAAAAATTGATTGACTTTTGTAGACAATGAGAGGCAGTGCTCTTTGACTACGGTCTTGATGAGTTCAAAGGTATAACCTTTATCGGTTGACAACAGGATAACTCTCAGAGATCTCAATTGGTACTTATGTCACTAATGATTTGTTGTGGATTTCATCAGGCTGAGGAACCGGACACTTTCACGTGGTTGCACATACATCAGACCTGGTTGGATGGCTTAGCAATTATGGAACCAGAAAGATGGTTATTTTAGGCTCCAAGAAAGGTCAGCATCTGTTTTCGCTTCCCCAATGTGTTAGTGATAATATATAGCTGACTTTTGAAGGCAAGTGGCAGGTTTCGTCATTTTTCCCCAATCTCTTAATACTTTATAGAGAAGTATTGAAATTTATTGAACAACACAGTTACAATATTGCCTCCACATCTCTGGGGCATCCATATTGCTTACAGCATCGCATGTTGTGTCTTACAGAATTTAGCAGTTCTTTCTACGTTTTCTGGACATGAAAAGACGTTGACCAGTTCAAAGGAGCATCATGACTCAAGATTCATGTACATTGTAAGTCAATTGTAAAATCGTAACTGCTAGCATAGTGGACAGACTAATTTTACAACATGATGCTTTAAAAACTACATTCAGTTGCTGTTAACTTCGTTCTTGAGCAAATCCCAAGGGTACAAATTGGCAAGAAGATTGATGAAGCTTTTCCAGTACTGTTAAGTAACCAATGATTACCAGGGTTAATAACTTTAGGCCAAGTTTGGTTGGTGGAATTGGATTGGACTGGATTGGGTTGGATAATTCATGAAATTCAGTGTATATTGAATGTGAAAGTGGATGCTTGTTTGATTGTAAGGGAATTAGATGGCAGTAGACATAGAAGGAAACTTATAGTGATTGGGAATGAGCTTGTTGGAAGATTTGTGAAGCATGGAAGTTATTGGCCAAAATAATGAAGGTGGGGTGATAGAAAGTATTCTGAGCTGAGGGATAAAGATTTACAGGATGATATTTCAGTTCTATATGCAATGCTGGAATGTTTATTTAATGCTTATGTGAAGGCAATTGGATTTGGCGATATACTGGAAGTGGTAAAACTTCAGAGGAGATGTGGGTCAGACAAGGTACAAGAGGTAAAAAGTGGTACACTAGAGATGGAAGAGAGAGAATTGTATTGCTCGACCTGTTTCTGTATCGATTGCTGTGATGCAAAGTAGTGAAGTATTATATTGAAATCCTAGTGCTTATAGCAGGAGTTCAAAATTTTCCAGGAGCATTTTGTGGTTAGAGGCAAGTTGGATTCGAGCAGGGATTATTCGCATGCTTCGGATATAAAGACACCTTGCAGTATTCACCAAAAGAAAATAATATATTGCAATGGAATTCCATATTGGTCATTGCCATAATCTGCTAAAGCCAGCCCAAAGATCTACTAGACATTAGGGACAGTCCTAATTATTTGAATAATCCAAATGGTAGTTTTACGGCCATCTCCAATTTGTTTTAACCTTTAAGGATGTCTTTAGTTTATTGGAACGTATGGTTTGGGGAATCCTCAGACTTTATTTTAATATTTTTGTATAATATTCCCTTTTTTTTACCGAATTAAAAATTTCGAAAATTTTCTAGAAATTTAATAAGATAAACCATAAAGCATGATAGCCATTTGTATTATCTTTGTTACATCCACTGATGAAAATATTGTCGATTTCGCCGATATATCGCTTGATATATCGGTGAATTCGGCCAGCGACACGTAAGAGAGGGGGAAAGAAATTGAGTGAAATATCGTCCGTTTTCGTTGTTTTAAGCTCATCGATTTCCTTATTTCATTAAAACGATCGAGATAGAAACAAATTTAATGAAAATCGGACGTAAAACCAGTGAGTTACAACCGGGTCATGCTGCCGTGTCAAAAAAACCCGAATAGCAGACCCGCCTAAGGTAGGGGATGACTGTTTTTAACTCAGTAAGTTTACTTTATATATTATTTAGTTGGATAATTTTTCAATTGGGCTGGGTAGTGGAGTTGGTTTGGCTTGCGTTCAGGGCCCCAAGTGCGCGCAATTTCCTTCCTTTATATTTTTTTCCGTTTTTTCAGTTTATTCCCTTTTTTTTCTTCAGTTTATTCCCTTTTTTTTTCATTTATTCCCTTTCTTTTTCATTTATTCCCTTTCTTTTCTTTTGAACTATATTTTTAATTTATTCCTTATTTTGAACTATATTTTTAATTTATTCCTTATTTTGAACTATATTTTTAATTTATTCCTTATTTTGAACTATATTTATCATTTTTTCCAATTTTAAATATATCAATCCTTTCCAATTTTAAATATATCAATCCTTTTCAATTTTAAATACATTAATACTTTCCAATTTTTGAATAAAGATTGACTCTATTTTTTTTTTCAATTTTAAATATATTTACTCATTTTATAATTTTTCTTCCATTCAAATTTTTTATGCTTATTGTTATGTTTTTAATTATATTAACATTCAATTATAGTTATTCACTTCAATTTATATTTATATTTAAATTTTTATATTACTAGTCATCGGCAGAACTCTATTGTATCATATTATTCATCATATATTTATTATATCAAGTTCATTTTATAGTTTTTATTAGTCCTATATAACCATCAATGAGTACTTAAGTTTTTTCCAAAGTTTCATTTTAAATTTCAACTTTTAGATCGAATTTCCGTCATTTTTGTTGACCCTAAACGATATCGATATTTGAGACGAGATATCCGTAAATTTGACTAGCGATATATCCGTCGATATTGATATTTTCAACCTTAGTTACATCAATGAATTAATACTCTTCTTTAACAGTAAAATAAATAAACACAAAAAAGGGACAAAAAGTGACTAAATGTTAATATTTCTAAACACATTGAAAGATGGAATACGAAAATAAATTTTAATTTTCTGACCTTCATGGCTCCACCAGCTTTTTCCTGAAAATGTAAGATCGTCTCCAGCAATGTTCTAAATTTGAGCTAAATAGAAAAATTTACCATAAGGACTAACGTAGTAGCTAAATATAGTTGGCCTTTTAGGATGTCCTAGATGGTGGGCCCCGATACTTTTTTTTTTCCATGCAGCTTTGTTGCTCAAATCACATGAAGTTTTGAGGAAAATGAGACATAACAATTTTATTTTTCATCTTCTTCATCTATAGTGGATCAAGATATTACTATTAAAAGAATTTTCTATGTTTAAATAATTAACAACAAAAAAGAATTTCAATTAAGTTTAAATAATTAGTTAATTTAAATATTACTATTCAAAATTTTCAAAACTTAAAATTCACTTTTTACAACAGAAAATATATTAAATATCAAAACAAATACAAATATAAGACTCGAAATAAAATAAAATACAAGACTAAAAAACATAACAATACAAACATAAGACTTAGAAAACATAAAAATACAAACACAAGACTCAAAATAAGAAGTTTCGAGCATCAATTGGGTGATTACACGTGAAAAATTATTTTATTAATATGTTAATAATTTTGTTCTTTTAAAATAAATTAATTCCACGAGCTAACACCGGAAAACAAAATCTTATATGAAATATTTTTTTGTCACCTATCCGAAAACTAGTTAAGATGTGAATTTAGTGTATTTATTAATTCATTAAACTCAAAGATATATTAAAAAATTATAAAATATTAAATGAAATATAACATAGCCCTCAACTGCTGAAAATGGTAAAATATAACTCTGTACTATTTTTTTTATTATAGATCTGTACTATTTATTAAAAAATTAATATTTAGATTACGTTTGGTACGTTGTATAAGGTTCTAGATAAGATAATATAGTACAAGACTAGTTTTTGGTACCACTCGTATTAATTAACCACCGTATAAGTTAATACGATTGAGTGTCTTTATAGGGTCCAGATACACTAAAATAATATTCTCCAAATTATCTGTATTAAATAGTTGGATGACTAATAATCTTGAAAAGTATAATAATAATAATAATAAATATAAAATAATTTTTTAACAAATAGAAATAATAATAGTATAATATAATCGGCATTTTAATCCGATAGAGCACCAAACACTCAATTAAATAGATAATCTATTAAATGGACAGATTAAACTATCTAACTAAAATAGTCTACTCTTATTGCTAGAGGTAATCTAATCCTGACCGCTGGGTTAAAACCAACGGCCTGATTATAAGCTTCATCGGCTTATCCAAAAGGGCAAAGGCCCAACGTAACCAACCAAAACTCAATCTTCAGGGAAGACCAAGAGAGAGAGTACCAAATGGCTCTCCTTTACACAAATCCTCTGCCTCTCACCACCGCCTCATCCCGCTCTTCTTCTCCATTTCCGACATCATCAGCTGCCACTGCAACTAGTAAGCTCTCTCTCTTTCTCTCCCACTCCAAATTGGTTTTCTTCTCACTTTTAATACATTGTCGATTTATTTCTGTTTGATTTGTTGAAACTAAAACTAAAAAGAAGAAGTATTTGGAAACAGTAAGAATGCTATTAAACATAAGAAAGCTTGGGACTTGAGGATGTTCCTGTTTACAATTTTCAGTTGAGTATTATTATTACTGGGTTTTTACTTAGAAGGGTTGTTGTGCTTATTTCTCTAAATAAATATGCTTCCAAATTCTTGTGATTAATCGACTTCAAACTCCCCGCTCCACCACATTCACTGAGGCATTTTCTCAAACACTTTGCATGCACCTCCGTAATTCTTTCTTCTGTGTATTTGTACTCTTATTTTGTGTCAGCTGATCCTCGGACAATAAGATTTGAAACACGCAGCTGATTGCTTCTGTTTTTCTAATTTTCCAATGGTTTATAATCGGTTTGATGCTTTCATTTGATAACTTCTTTTTATTCGTTTGTTTTCTCTTCAGTTTCCAGGTTGTACATGAAACCCATTGATTTGCGTTCAAAATCTTTGAGTGGAGTTGGAGTACATATGCCCCTCATTGTCAGAAGGTCCTCTTCAGTTTTTGTTATTACGGCTATCCCTGACATTGATGGAACCAGTTCAACAGAGAATAGTGAGCCCCCGTCGGAAGAGGTAGCAGCAGTACCCGTGGACAAGCTTCCCTTGGAGTCAAAGCTGAAAGAGAGGTTGGAGCAGAAGGCAAAGATGCAATTGGCCAAGAAAATAAGACTTAGAAGGAACCGGCTTGTTCGAAAGCGAAAGCTGAGGAAGAAAGGCCGATGGCCTCCTTCAAAGATGAAGAAATTAAAGAATGTCTGACCGACCCTTGTTGCAGGTTTTAGCTCTGATCCTTTGTTGTTGCAAGATCGAATCCAACGCATCTTCTTCGGATGATGCATTTTGCTTGGTTTTTATTTTGAATCTTGATGATTTCGATGAAAATATCATTGTCCAGTTTGATCATTCGATCTGAATCAGAATCTTATAGATGGCTCAAGTGAATGTGTTTGTTCAGTGAAAATAGCTTGATGCATCACTAATCTTTCTGTCAATGCTGAAATTTCATCAACTCGATTCAGAAAATCTTCTTATATGATTGAATGATTTTCGCAACAAAACAGAAAAGTGAACATCGAAATTATTAATCTCTCAACATACATTATTGATCATGAAGTAAGGCACAAATGTGAAGAATGATGATCGGCTATGTTCATATATCTTTGTTTAAGTATTCTGCAGTTTTTAGGGAAAATTGTTGTCAATATTCCTAAATTTTACATTATTTATCGTAGCTAAACTTCATTATTAGTATCATACATTTTTAAACTATGTCTAAATGTACATTAAAAACCCTTCAATTGATTTTTTTAATTATTTCTATTAAAGATAAGGGTAAATTATTTTTTTAAAGGTATTTATACAATTCTTTCTGTTCAACTTAAATAAAGCCCAGATTTTTACCCCTTATAAACGTACTTAAAAAAGATGACTTTACTCTTGTTTTTAATATAAATAGTTAAGAATTTTAACGGAAGGAAAATCAATGCATATTTAAGCATAGTTAGGAACATCTACTAGTAATAATGAAATTTAATAACGATTGTTAAAACTAATGTAAAGTTCAAGAATTGTGACAATAATTTTCATTTATTTCAAAACTGTATATAATCTTGATAAGGCAGATTGGAATCAAAGATTAAATGTAATCGGAAAAGATGATTTCAATGAATGCTTAGTGTTTATTCAATTCAACCAGAGGTTAATGATATCTAGGGCTTTGGGAGGGCTCATTCTATCATGAGCTCTATCACCCAACAAAACCAATGACATGAGAAACTGCTAAAAGCTTCTTCAATTGGAAGCCAACCTACCAAGAGCGCTTTATGAGCAAAAGAAAGTCTAATACATAAATGATGAAACAAAGAGAAACCAATCATCGATTCACTGTTCATTGTTCCGGTAAAACTAACTATACCTCTAAAGTCAACTATTACTATAAGCTCAGAATTAGAGCAAGAGCAAGCACAAGCACAAGTATGCATGGCCTTGCAGCAACACCAGCGTTGGTTGACCTACAAAAATTATGGAACTGAAATTAGAATCCTTATAAGTTACCAAGTTCTTTCATTTATTCTTTAAATCGGAATGCAAGAATGTGATAAAACACGTTGTTTGTAGTAGTTTCATTTCCTTTTCATTCTCCAACAATCACCCTGGAAATTGCGACGATTCAAGTTGAAAAACATAATTGAAATGCAAGATGAACAGAAAGTAAACACCATGGAATGGAAGACCAGCTTCCCTTCTATCCTAAGGCATGCATCAAGCAGCTGTGAACAATGAGAGCGCAATATGTTCATATAGATGAGAAATTACCTTGCTACAAGCTCCTTGACTGATTCAGTTTCGAGCCCAAACCCAAAAGCGAAAAGTGGATCGTAGTGTGGATCCCCAACATTCATTGGAAGTTGATCTACAGTTCTAAACCACGTCCTCGCAAGCTTTCCGGTGAATCCATGATCCCCAAAAAGGACATCGGTAATACCTTGGCCTTCAGTGCCTGGCAACCATGCTGCCACCAGGGCATCAACTGATGAAAGGTATGGCTCAATCAGAATAGGTCTGCCAGAAATTACGATGACAATGCACCTAACACTTTCACACACATTGCTGATGACAGTTGGGCCAGGTTCAACCATTGTTAGGTTCAGGCTGTCTCCTGCAGTCTCAGCATAAGGGAGCTCGCCAACAACAACAATGGCATATGCAAAGTTGCTGGACTTGACAAAATTAGCATCTGGATTCTCACTATAGGTAATTTTGGTGCTTGGATCAACTGTTGATTTTATGGCACCGAGGATTGTAGTTCCTATCATAAAAAAGAAGTAAATCACTTTTATTTGTGGACTCCAATATTCTTAAAAAGAAATGTGCTTGAAGGATATTTCATGAATTTCTCTTCAACTATCATCTTGTGCAATGGGATTTGACGATATCAAATCTCACTTGTGGAACACAGAAGTAGAGCATATAGATAGAACGTTATATATTAATATAGACACGAAAGCAGACTATACCACTAGTGTAGTTGTTGCCACTGAATCCTTGCCATTGGATTGTCCATCCACCACATTGGTAACCCAGATTATCAGCATGACTGCCAGCAACCAGGATTTTGGACACCTTCTTGGCAAGAGGTATGACTGGATTGGTTCCATTTTTCCCGTTCTTTAGAAGCACGAGTGATTTTCTGACGGCCTCCCTTGCCAAGTCTCTATGAGCCTAGTAAAGGTAAAACGAATCAAAAAGTCATTCATTCAAGGTAGCTAAATATTAAATACGGAACTCATTAAGTTCTTTAACGGTACTGAAAATTGACAAGGAAAGGCCGTAAAACTTGGAAGGCACTTTCGGACCACTGAAGGTAACACCAATTGTAATAGGAACACTCTAATAGTGGACTTCATTAGATTTTCTATTATATTTAATCCAGCTACAGAAGCAAGCAATAGAATTTAAATCAGTCACCAATATGAAAGTAGAAAATCCTGATATTTGATAATCTCTGATAGACTGACCTGGCTACCAAGCTCATTCACTAGGCTGAAATCAGCCAGAGGGTTCTCAAACAGACCTATGTTGAATTTGACAAGCAGAATCCTTCTCACAGCATCATCAATTCGATCCATGGGGACAACGTTGTTCTTGACCAGGAAGACGAGATCATCAATAAACTCTGCATATTTGTAAGGGACCATGACCTTCAAAACACAGAGAACCGCGTTCAGAGTTGCATATTCATATACTTGAGTTTTACTACTTGCTTAAAGATACTACTATCGTCTTTCATGTCGGCAAGAGGTTTGCTCTTTTTTTTAATAATTAAAAATAAATAAATGAAACCCACTAACCATGTCAAGTCCGGCAAGAATTGAAGCTTGGACAGAGTATGTGTAGTTTGAATGTGGTGGAGACGTAATCCTGTCAATGCCCTCCCAGTCTGATATAACAAAACCCTGAAAGTTCAACCAAAACACCATACCATGTTCTCTTAGCATGAAATAGTGCGTAACACATGTAATGGTACAATACAGTCGCCAAATTACTGTGAGACCAACAATCAAACACTACAGAAATAATATTATCATAAGTACCTTAATTTAATATTGATTTAAAATTTTAAGTAATAAGACGGAAGCTTAAAGGCTTCACAGAGTGAGGACTGATGCAAATGAGGATTATTGTTATATATTTGATATTATTTTGATGAAGACCAGAACATAAGTTATGCTAGGAGAGATGAACAAGAACCCCATCTGAAAGCAACAAGATGGCTACAAGGACAGTAATGTGTAATGGAAAAATTGTTGGGCAGTCAAGAAACAAGTATGAAAATGCATTGAAATTAAGATGATGTCTTAAAGGAAATATGAGAAAACATGTAAATCCCAGGAATCCATACAAAGATTCTAAAGCGGCAATATCAGGAAGCAAGTGCAGCATCATGCCGACTACAATGAAGGAAACAGTTTACAAAAAGGCGACCAGAAAAGACAGGTAGACTGAGGAAAGAAACAGTTACAGTCAACTAGTCATGATTGGGAGTTAATTCTGTAAAACCTGTAGATTTGGTCTTTGAGGCATCGAAGAAGAAAAAAGCCCTAGAAATCAAAACTGCAGTTTGCATAGATATTTTAGTTCCAGAAACTTTCAGGGAATTCATGGCAGGATGTTAACACTGAGCATCTTACTTGTGTGCTTAATCAAATCTCAGTACGTACTTATGAACACAATTCAACATTGATAGAAAAATAAAATAAAGACTGCCAGAAAGACTTTAATAAGGTTGGATATTACAAAGCGAAAGAGAAAAAATTGTAACCTTGAACTTAAGGGTGTCCTTCAGTAAGCCAGTAACCAGATCACGGTTTGCATGCATCTTGTCCCCATTCCAACTAGAGTAGGAGATCATAATCGTCGCAACACCCTTGATGATTGAATCAGAATAGGCAGGCATGTGGATGCTAAGCAACTGGTGCCGATCAATCACAGTGTTGTTCTCATTAACGCCCTTGGTTGTCCCACCATCACCCACAAAGTGTTTTGCACAGGCTGCAACCTTTTTACTAAATTAAAATAAAGGAATAAACATATCAGGATTGGCTACAAGATACACTATGCATGCATGTATAAAGCCATAAAATGCCAGCAGTTAAACCAGAGTTTCACCAATTAAAAATTGAAGTCTAAGAATAATTAAAGAGAAAATTATGAGTAAAACTGACTATCCTTGGTTTATTTATCATGCCAGAAAAACCATGAGATAGACCAGTTCCAGAGTACTGTATCTTTTGTTTTTTCTTTTAAAATGTTGGTATAAGCATAACATAGTATTTATGAAACATATGGCTTATTTAAGCACGAATCACTCCAGCAAATTGTATAAAAGAAAAAAAGGAATCACTACGTTCAACCATTTATATCTTAATCTATACCAACAAATACATCACACATATTTTGCCATATCTTTCTAAAGGTAAAAATAATATTGGTAATGATAATAATAATCATAAAAAAATTAAAAAAAAAAACCAGCAAATTAGCATTAGGAATCATACTAGTTAAGGACAGTACGTTTGCTAGAATAAAATAAATGAAAATGAAAAACAGAATGTACAGATATTTCATACCTTCCACCAACAAATGGAACCCCTTTCCGAGAATTAGCAGGAATATCTCCTTGTAAACCCGGAATAATCTCCGTCATTTCTTGCACAATTTTGGGATCTTCACTGTAGCTTTCATAACACCGACCCCATCTTGGATCTCTACATACCTATAGGAAGTTCCAGGTTAAGCACAGATCCATCCAATGGAGAAAATATAGAAGCACTCATATGGCATCATCCATATAAAAAGGAGAAAATGTTCAAAATTTGTCATTTTTTATGCCATGTATTATTTACCGCAATGCATGGAGCAAATACATAAGGAATCCCAGTAGCTCGGGCTTCAAGTGCAGTTGCAGAACCAATTCTACGTGCCAACTCAGGATCCCTGTATACTGGAATTATTAATAAAGAAACAGACACATTATATGAAACATAAAACGACCATCATCTCAAAGGCGTTTGACATGCATGGTATGTTATTTTAATGCTGGATGAAGTATGAAAGAGATTTCCTTAGAAGGATGCAACCCAAATGAGAACTTGTTGAAGTTAGACACTTAAGTAGTACTGCATCCAAAAGATAATGAACGGTCGATCTCATCCTTAATAATAGAACAATGCACCAGGTTTACCATATGATGCCGTAGAATATTGAATTTTTACTTGCCTGGTAACTCCAAGCCCAACATTATGCGGAAATATTGTAGCGTTATATACATTATTGTGTCCATGTACAGCATCAATCCCATAGATCATTGGAATTCCCAAACGACTAGATAGAGCCCCTTTCTGAAATTCATTAATCATGTTAACCCAGTCCTTAGCGCTAGCTTCTGGAAGGGGCGCACTACCACCACCACTCAATACACTGCCTGCACAAATCAAAACAAATCATCAATATCATCTCATTATGCTTTATCAATTAGAAGTTGACTAAATAGTTGGTTCTCGTTGCTGCGGAGATATCAAATCAATATTACTGATTTCATTGTGTTCTTTGGTTAGATGATGCCATGAAACAATTACTTGGTTGCCACTCAATGGCTTAATTTAAAGGTAAAGCATGATTCAAATGCATAATTGCATATGAAAAGACAGGCTTGCAATGCATTTATTTCATAAATTACAGTATTACACAAATATTACACACGGAGGAATTTATGTTGGATGCATGAGTCAAAGACAATTGAAGGTAATATTTAAACAGATATATAAATATTACCAATGGAGTAAGTTTTCATAGTATCAATACTAGCAACACTTCTATCAATTTGCGCCATCTGACCAATTTTCTCTTGAAGAGTCATTCTGCTGATAAGGTCCTCAATTCGAGCAGCCACTGGTTGATTTGGATCTTTGTACTTGATATAATCTGCCTTCACCGTATTGAAGCCCACGCACCACCAGACCAACAACATTCCCACCACTGGTAATGAAACCCAAGCCATTCTAACTCGCCCCAATCGAAGCTCCTTTTTCACTCTGATACACAAAAAACAAAAGAGAGAAATTACATGATGCCTATCATTTGTTCTAGCCATTCTCTGCTAAGTCGACGAGAAAATGCAAGGAAAAGATAAGTATAGAAATTTGTCCATGTTGGGGATCTACAGCTAGAGCTGAGGGGGTCATGGATTCCCCAAGATCATGTAAAACCCACTAAAATATTTAGAGCTCATGACTATTATATAATACAAAGAATTTTTTTCTAAAATAAGCTCAATGTTCCCCCACGATGTTTGAAATTTTCAAATCCTGGTTCTGCATAATTTATTGTATTTTCTCTTTGATCATGTGGAGCTCTATCACCCTGCATTTTTCAACTGATTCAAAAATACCCACATAAAAAACAACCCAGAAAACTGAAAAAATCAGTGAAAGCATGAACCTTTTTTGTAATATCCACCAGAAGCTAAAAAGAAACCCAATCCAGCATCAATAATGTTCTAAAAGAAGAGCAGTATTGTGTTTCTGAGAGAGAGAGAGAGAGAGAGTTACACTTACAGAGAGTTAAAGAGAGAAAGAGAGAGGCTTTATCTGTGTTGATGAGTGATGAATCAATGCGACTCAAAAGATAAAAAGGGGGAAATAAAAAAAGGGAAGAGAGCTTCTTAAATCTCGAGATAAAAATGTGATTTCTAGAAATCTTGATAAACGGGTTTTTATAGATAGGTAAAGGAGAAAGGTAAGGTATAGCTGTATAGGGTTTTGTGTTTGTATTTGTTTGGGAGAGTTGGAAAGAGCGTGTGGGATGCAACCGTGCAAGTGGTAACGTATACTTTGCATACGGGCGGGGTTTCTGTTTTCTTTTCTTTTTATTTATGCTTTTTTTTTTACGAAATAATGAATTAGGTCAAATAACACAATAAGTTACTTACACATAGACATAGCAGTATTTTCAATATATATACATATATATAAACATCTAAAGTGTTATCCAGAAATCCTATCGATTCTTATATTCAACCGAAGTTTTCAAATTTAACTTTTGTGAAAGGCAATATCGACTAAAATACACTTTCAAAAAATACATTTTTAATTGTTTTAAATATACTTCTAAATAATACCAAATTTCACAAAAATATACAATATATTTGTGATTCGTAAAAATCGAATATAAAATTTTTATTTACAGATAAACGAGAATACCATAATTTATAATGCTTTATTATTTTTGTGTTATGAACATGATTTAGTTTAGTTTTGGCATTGCTTTGGATTTGGATTTGAGTTTGTGGAGGGCTTTGGTTCTGGTATCAGTATTGGTATTGGTATTGGTATTGGATACGTCAGTACTGATGTGACTTTGGTATGAGAGTAACGTGGGAATGTTCAAATGCCTCCTCTTTCTCTCCTCTCCTCTTTCCTTTACAATTACAATTAAAATATGTTTACGTTCCAATTACGTTTTAAATTTCCAAATAATCCATAAATAATTAATTATCAAGTTGTTACTCATTTTGGATTTGCCTTCTTACAAGTATCCCATTAACAATATAGTACAAATTTTCAATCGCAATTATTGAATATGTGTATACAGTCTGAAATGAATGTTGTTTTTTTTTTTTCCTTTGGTCCAATCATCATCCTCATGATTGCATACTAATCATCCTGCCGACCTGCCGACCTCATAGTCGGCATTCGTTATTTTTCAAGAATTAGTGTTCAAAGATCAATCAAGAAATTTAAGATTCAGAATTTACTGTGTGTGTTTTTTTTTTGGTCAAAAGAATTTACTGTGTATTCAGTAAGTTAATTTAATTAATAATTGCAATTCATATATGAATGTGCTAATATAATGAGATAAATTATTGTTTTTTTTTTCTGTAACTGTGTTGAGTAAATCTCTCAATAATCTCAATAATCTCAATTATATCTCAATTACATCACCGTCAAGTTTAACTCTTTAAGCGGTAGGCTTTATGGAGATTAATTTTTTTTTTGAATGTTCATGTTATTTTTAGGGCAATTAACTCATAGGTTCTTATTAATATATAAGTTTATTTAAAAACTTGTTTATAGAAAAATTAAATTCATAAGTCCTTTGACTAGTCAAATGACTATACAATTTAAAATACACCATAGTTTTTATATAAATTACAACTAATATCATCAAATTGTAAACTAGTCCAATAACAATCTAAAAATCACTTACCAAAATCTATCATGATTTCAACATTACTTTTTTTTTTATTATAAGATTATATTGAAAATTATGAAAATATTACTCCTATTTATAAATTTTTTTCACTTGCTCATTTTAAAAGTAATATGAGTATCTAATCTAACTTAAAATAAGATAATTAAAAGCAATAATTTTTCAAAAATACTTCTAAATTTTACATTTAAAAATTCTTTATCTTCCGATATTAAATAATTTGGTTAATTTCGTATAATTTAGAGTTTAATTTTTGAATTTTGTGTCAAAATTTAAGAATTAAACCCTATGTCGCACGATTTTCCAATATTGAACTTCAGACAATACGAACTTTATTTTTTATTTTAAATAAAAAATTCAATTATAACTATATCCAATATATATATAGTATACATATAATATTTATTATATGCATAATATAATAAAGGGTCCAATAGGGGAAATAAATCAAACACTAAGGGGCACATGAGGTAAAGAGGACAAAAAAAGACAATGTTATTTTTAATTGTTTAAAGGAATTCTTAATAACCCACTCATCCTTTTTGTTGAGATATAAAAGGGTAGATGTGGAATTTATTGCTTACAAATTATGTTTATGGACTTTTAAATAAAAACAAAGTTTAAGATAAGGTCTTATTTAGTTTAATATACAAACATTAAAAGTTTTAAATAAAAGTAAAAATTGTTAAGGTTGTAATAATGATTTACTCTTATTTTTATAAAATAAGAATTACAAAAAGAAAAATAACATGGGCTTTATCGAGATTTTTTTTTCTTTATAACCCAACCCATCTCGGTTTAGTGGGCCGGATTGGCTAGTTAACCATGAACAGGTCTCATGTCAATTTTTCAGAGAAGAAACTAAGAAAACCCTTTTTCTTTTTTTTTTGGTGTCATACTAAGAAAATCCTTAATGTTGGGTAACCAAAGCAGCCCCCCTTCTTTTTGTTTGCACAAGGGGTTATACCTAATACATAACCAAGGGAGACTTAAAATTGTAAACCTCCACAAAACTAAAGCAACCAAAAAGGAATAGTCTCATTATTAAGAAAATCCAACACAATACAACACATCTCACAAAGAAAAAGAAACTGTTATATTGCATTGCAAATGCATATATAAAAGGAGAAGAAGCCCACGTTTTACACAATCAAAACTCCAAATACCAAAAGACAAGAAAGAGAGATGGCAATGAGACAACGTTCTGGTGGAATCTCAGGTACCCGTCCAAGACAATCATATCGTCCCATTTATGAAGATTTTCAGCCTCAATTCGAATCGAAAGAAGATCAAGAAGCTCACATTGTAGATGTCCATCTGCCTGGTATCATCGTCCCTCCCGCTTCTTACTCATATTATAAATTAAGTTCAATAACTGCAAAGAAATAGAATGGTATTTGTCACTTAATGAGTAGATTGTGTTGTTTTTCAGGTTTTGTCAAGGAGCAAGTAAGGATCACCTTTGTGCATTCCCCTCCTGTGATTAGGGTTTATGGACAAAGACCTCTCGGCAATGACAAATGGAGCCGTTTCAACAAAACTTTTCCTGTTCAGGAAAACAGCAACGTGCGTAAAATTCACGGCAAGTTTGTGAAGGGAATTCTTACCATTACAATACCAAAGCAAGTTGCCGGACAAATAGCAGAAGTCAGACCAGAAGCCAGACCGGTCCAAGAAACTGCTCCTACTTCTGCTGATGCGGAGCCAAAGGCACAGAAAGCCGAAGAGGGCCTAGTACCTTCGAAAGCCAGTTTGACATCAACTGAAGGCCCTCATAAAAGTAGCACTTCTGAGCCAACGGCACAAAAGGGTCAGCAAGGCATTTCAGAAACAGCTACTCCTGCTGCTGCTTCTCGAGATGAAATGCGAAGAGACAAGGAGGCAAAGCCACAGAAACTCGAAGAGGGCCTAGTTCCTTCAAAAGCCAGTTTCGAAACAAGTGCAGGCCCTCAGAAAAGTAGCCCTTCAGAGCCAAAAGCACAAACGGGTCAACAAGGCATTTCGGAAAGAGCTACTCTTGCTGATTCTGGTTCTCAAGATGAAAAGCATAAAGACAAGGAAGCTGCTGCTGCTGCTGCTGAGTCAAAGACACGAAAGCGTAACGATGAGGCTCTTCCCAAACTAATTTCAGCAGTCCAGGATGAGAAGAGGTTGGTACCTTTGATTAGTCCTGAAAGACGAGGCATAGAGGATGACAAGAACGGTGATCATTCCACAAAAGGTATTTCTGAGACAAAAGCACAAAGGGATAACGATGAGGCTCTTCCTAAACTAATTTCAGCAGTCGAAAAGCAAAGGGATGAGAAGAGGCAGATACCTTTGACTAGTCCTGAAAGAGGAGGCATAAGGGAGCCCAATAAGTCTCAAAAGGGTCAGGATGCAGTTCCTCCAACAAGAACAAGCGAAAAAAGGGCGGAGCCTACTGTTGAAGACAGGATTGAAACAACTCGGAAGCCTGAAGAGCCAATGAAAGCTGAGAAAGTTGTTAAAACCACACTGCAGAAGGAAAGGGAGACCGGTGAGATAAGAAAAGAAGCAACCGTGACTGAAATGGCAGTCCAAAAGATTTCAGAGAAGGCAAAGAAAAAGAGCAAGGTTAGTCTCGGTAGTGTGGTTGAGCACGATAAGCCTAAAAAGGACTCAATTTCTGCAAATATGATGGCGGCAGCAAAGCAGCATATGAAAAATCCACGACAAAGGATAAATGATGAAGAGAAGCAGATGTTAATCAATGTGGGAGCAGCAGTTCTAGTTCTTCTGGCACTAGGGGCTTCTGCCTCCTACAACTTCTGGTCCTCTGGAAAAGCCAAGAACTAGCCCCAATATCTATCGCTTTTCTCATTCAATTGTACTCTGCTCTTACATACAATCTACACAAACATATGCAGCTTTTGCATCTATTTGTAAATATGCTGTAACAGATATAGTTTATAACCACAGTTGGAAGGAAAGCAATAAAACATCATCATTGATTAAATAAAATCAAGATCTTGATCTCTAGACACACCTATACACACCACCCATTGCAGAAATTAACCAACAACGATTCTCAAAGTAAACGGTCGATATTCTAGTACGAGTAAGCAAAAATGTCAAACTCTTACCCTTCTCATATCTTAATGTTGTTGACAAATGTCGTGCCATAATCTCTGACTGTATCTGACAACAGTTTTATCTTCAACCCCCCTACACAACTTACTTCAATAGGTCGAATATGTGCTGGTGTTTTCTTTTTTATTTATGCATCAACTAATTTGAGAAACATGGTGTAGATCATGGAATAAACCATCTTAAATACAAAATATTCACAATTTTCTGACTACAGAAACACCTTCAGAAGGACGCATTGAATTTATCAAAAGTGCCAAACCTTATGACAATCACCTTGCCGAAAACCACTTGAGAATAGTGTCAAGCTTTCACTATTTGTCATGTATTCTAAGTTCCAATCATGAAAACCACCTTCTTATCCAAAATCTATTTAGAAGAAATAATATTATGTTTTTTACTTAGGATGGCAACATTGGCAGCGCGTTCAATGCCATGGCTTGACAAGCATACAAAAAAGAAAAGCCGTCCCATATCACTGGCTTGACAACTGAGAAGTATGTTAACTTGATTTGATTTCATCATAACTCGATTCTCATTAACTCTCCAGAACATAACCTGTATCAGCAGGTGACAGCAGCTTGAAAAATAAAATGCAAAAGGATACCTTCTTAAACTCTCCAAATAGATATATTAGCCAAAACTACAAGAAAATTGAGAAATCAGTTCTAATCTACTGGTAATATCATTCTCAACGATATTATTACCAGAATCCTAAGTGACTACAGATTTATGTTTACAATGAACTATGAGAACATTTCAAAGGTTTCCTAACCTTCTAAAGCCTGAAACTCCAACCCCTTCTCAGAAGGTTTCCGTTTTCTTTTCAAGCGTGTTGGTCCACCATCCTCTGCAACAGATATATATAATCTTGGATAAGAAACAATTTGTACCAAAACATGGGAGAAAAAGAAAAAAGTTCTTTAAAACCTAATTACAAGCTCAAGATCATTGGAGCTTTTTATGGTTAGAGACAGAATAAAAATAGTATCATGGGTTTCCAACTGAAGATTAGAATTTTGAATTGACTTTTTTGGTACCAAATAAAAGCAACAGCAAACCTCACCGATTAAGCTGACTAGTGGAAATGACTGATATTATTATAAGGACAGAACAATATTGACTATATATTATCAACGTTAACTAATGTTTCTTGTGGCATGTAAATTTTATGCCAGATTGATGACTGCTTGTATACCTTGAATCTACTATTTCACATTTTCAATAATTAATTAGCTCTTAGTTTCTATTAAAAGAAGAAATGAGAGTGAAAGCTTTGAGGCTTTAATAGAAATAAGAGTGAAAGCTGAGAGGCTACTCCATGCGAATCTGAATTTAAGGCATATAACCCACATACAGACACACAAATATGCATGCAAGGCATTATTTTACCTTCAAGTGGACTTGATGCATGATTAACCGCACGCCCATTTGGTCTACCCTCTTCTGAAATAGGGGAGCCAGAGTTATTACTGTCCACCAACTTTGATGAGCTTTCTATGCACTTATATTGCTGCTCCGGAACATCAGGAGAAGGGATTGCAGGTAAAAAGCATAGTTCTTCTTGTGACATATCTGAGTCACTGAAAGCTGAATCCTTATCCACTGTCACAATATCAACTTCATCATCTTCATTAACATCAAATTCTTTCACCTGCATAAACGACTTTATATCATACAACAGAAAACTAACAAACAAAAAATTTCCAAGAGACTAACCTTCTTTACCTTTTCAGTTTCTGGGATTAGATCAAATTCATCTTCTCGTTCTACATATTCCTCATTTTCCTCAAGCTCTTTGAAATCAGGAGCAAATGCACTCCAGTTCTCTGTGTAGTCCTTCGCCCAAATATAAACCAAACCGGTCAGAGAAACAGAGACCACTATTGGATGAACAGGATGCCACACTAAATCAATCAGGGCTTCCTTTGGCCCTTCAAGGATTTTCACAAGATGCCCAGCCCTATCCCATATGTAAATTTTGTGTTCACCTTTGCTTGCAGAACCACCAATCACCCACTCACCATCACCACTGAAACAAGGTGCTTTCCAATGCATCTTTGTGATAGCATCTTGAAACTCGCGAAAAAGTGTTAGGCATTTTGATCCAACAGTTTTCAACTTCTCAATGCCATCAATCCCATCAAGGGTCTCATTTAGCTTATCCAGGGCTTTAAGTCCATCTTTTAAGGGCAGAAGGTTCTCATAGATCCTGATTGTTCTATCATTTGAATTGGTAAGCAGATACTGTCCATTCCTGCTGAACACTATGTTCTTAATCACAGAACCTCCGGAAATGGGAACCATGGCATACACTTGGCTGCTCTTATAATCTATTATAAGTATTTCACCTTTGGAGTTCCCAGCATAAACCAGATCACCATACTTATTAAAGCAAGCAGCAGTTGGAGAGAAAGGGGGAGTTCCATCAGGAACTTTATTCCGAGGTAGAGGGGCAAGTCCTGGGTTAGAGTCAGGAATGGAAACTGGAAGCACAGTAGTGCTTCCAGTATTCAAGTCAACAACGATGGGAGCAGATGAGAGAGGGCATGCCAGGCAGAGAGATGGAGTAGAAGAACCAGGATGTAGCCGAGCTTGTAGAGGAGTTTGTTGCAGTATTGTTCGAGTGATCTTCTCACCACTGACAACGTCCCATAGTGTCAGTGACTTGTCAGCAGCAGAAACAAGAATACGATGACCATACTTTGACCAGCATACACTAGTTATGGCAGCAACACAGTCTTTATCACGAAGCTCCTTAGCAATGCCCCTGGTCTCAAAATCCCATATAATGCAATTTCCATCAGAGCAGCCAGCTGGTCAAGAATATCAAAATAAGTATCAAATGTAAGCAAAAAGATTCTTCAAATAACACCAGTCCAGGAATAGTATAACCGAATGAAAAATAATAAATTCACTTCAAAATCTGACATGATTTATCATATGTTTCTACCAGTATACAATTACTTCTAAACAATCAATACCATACAATATATTAACGCCCGCTACTAATTGACACCAAAGGATTCATCACAGCAATACTGGCATAGCAGCACCCAATCTCAACATTTCCATATACAACCACAAGTTATTGACATGATGTAATAGAATGATACTAATATCAAGTACTAATCAGGAACCATACAGCACAACATGAGCAACGAAGACAGACGCAAACAATTTCTCAATCCATCAAAATCTTTTAATAAATAAATGTGGGGAAGTCAAAGTTCCATTTGACAAGGTTTGGCAATTTTCAATAATAGAGCACAACATAAATGCATAAGAAAAAAATTAAACTTAAGAAAGAGTTGCTATTTAATGCCAAACAGAAGAAGGGAAAAAAAATTCTTCCAAGGTTTTATATGATAAGTGAAATAATATTAGCAAACCTGATGAAGCTAGGGCCTGAAAATTTTCAGTTCTCATTTTCATAAACTATTATCTACCTTATCAGAAGCTTTCTTACTTCTAAAAGCAAAACCTGGTCTTACAAAAATCATTGATAACATAGAAAGAATTAACAAGATAAAGCATATACTTCTTAAAAACTCTATGTTTCTTTTTCTATTGAAATCTGCATTTGTTACAAAGATGTTGAAGAGAGAGAGAGAGAGAGAGAGAGAGAGAGAGAGAGAGAGAGAGAGAGTAGGGTGTTCAACCCAACTTCACCTAATTATTTGCAGATGCAAGTCAACTCTCATCACACAGGTTGATTTCTTATTAACCACGTGTCTGCTGTGCGCTCTTTTGGTCATAAAACTCCTAAATATTTGAAATTTCAGGAAATTCAATTCGGACATGAAGAATAAAAATGACTAGTTTAGGGAAGAAAAGGCCTATTGAAATGTAGGTTCAACCTTATTTGTTACAGATAGTCATGCAATTAATGAACAAGCGCCTCAAGTTTATGAAGGGCTTGGCAACATTAGTTTCCCCATTCATGCCATCTGCTTGAACCTTAGCAATTCTACTTTGCTACAAATTCTGGATTAATACTACTTTCAAAGAAGAAATTATAGAAGAAGACCAAGAAAATATGCAACATATTCACCCAATTTACAACTTATTTTCTTTTTTAAAATTAAAAAAAAAAAGCAAAAACCAAAGAATTAAAAAAAAAAAATCAGCCTAAGAACAGTAGGACCAAAATAATTTACGTTCCAACGCAAAATCACTTTCTAAACAACCGCATTTTCAAATGCGAAAAGCATTCAAATTAATAAGAGAAGGATAAAAAATGTAATGGGATGGCGAATGATAGAAAAATTACCGGCAAGAAGGGTACCACGGCGATTAAAGGCGACGCATTTCATAACCCCATGTTCTAAATACTCCTCTATCACTTCTGGGAAATCCCCTTGCAACGGGTCTGCACAAAATACGAGTTACAAATAATTAATTACAAACAGGTTTTGATTTTCCAACTTCCATTCCAGATCAAGAACAAGCGAAAGAAATCAAATTATTCAAATTCAAAGTGAACTAACTAGCGAGAGAGAGATGCCCACCGATTATTGAAGCATTCATCGCCTTTGAGAATTTGGAAAACGAAGGCTTGTGTGGTTAGAAAGTGATTTAGAACAAACTGATATGTGTGTGATGTTTAAATTGGCAACGCAGAAGAGGCAACTGGAAGGGGAGAAGCAAAACCCTTCAGCGCCCACAACAAGAACATCACCTTCTCTGTCTTCTCTCTACGGTGTTGGTCTGTCAGGTTTTCAAGACAAAACCCACGCGGGGCTTTTCTCCTTATTTCTTCTTCTTCTTTTTTGCCTGTTTTTCTATTTCTTCTTCTTCTTTTTTGCCTGTTTTTCTGGGTGTTTTTTTTTTTTTTGGGTGTCTGAACCCCGAGACCCTAATTATGGGAGACATTTAAACCCCTAATTACAACTCAGACTAATCTCCGTTCATATCGGGTCGGCACATAAAGGATAAAGTGCTGACCAAAGTGACGATTCTATACGAGAGCGGGGTTCAGTCTCCGTTCACATTGGGTCGGCCCAACTATGAGAGGCACCTTTAACCCCATAATACAACTCAGACTAATCTCTGTTCACATCGGATCAGCCCATAAAGGATAAAGTGCTGACCAAAGTGACGACTCTATACGAGAGTGAGACTTGAACCCCTGACCTCTCTTAAAGAGTGAGAGTGCCGAATCACTCTCACCAACCAACTTGGTTATCTGTGCTTTTATTTTGATCCCGTTATCTTTGTTTTTTCTTTCCTTGTTTACTTTTTTCTTCGACGATTTTTGTGTCCTTTTTCTCTTAAGATTTCTTGTTTTTTTTTGGTAATCAAATGAATTGCAAGAAAACCAACAAAAAATAAACAACAACTCTAAAAGAACTATCTCCCACTTGATTAGAAATAAGGATATCACCAACAGACAATGGGGGTTGTGATAAAACCACAATCCCAGGATCACACCTATGTCCCAAATTAGCCAAACAATTAGAAACACAATTACATTCCCTATAGATGTGGGTCACCTCACATCTCCAAGCACGAGCCATAAACTCCTTACAACCATCCACCAAAATGAGCCAAGGGGTGGAAAGCACCCAACACAGAGGACAAGAGAATGACCGTCATGGCGGAATCAAATTCCAAAACCATATCCTTGAAACCCATCCTCCAAGTCAGCTCTAGCCCATGGAAAATCCCCCACAATTCAGTTAATAAGACCTCACCAACGCTAAATTAATATAGAACCCAATGATCCATGATCCCTCATTGTCCCGAATGACACCTCCAGCCGCAATATAACCTTGATCCCCTAATCTAGACCCATCCTGATTAATTTTTCACAACACCACTAGGGGGTTTCAACCAAGCATGCTCCACCACAGGTGAGGGGGACTACCATTATTCCTCTCATTCGCCCTACCCCATTCTCAGACATAAGTAACCACCACCTACCAGGGATGACTAGGTTGGCGAAATGAGCTGTCAAATATCCTCTTATTCCTCCAACACCAAATGAACCAGTAGTCGCAAACAAAGAGAGTAAACTAGTCAACACCACATACCATGTGAGATGGGGGCCTAAGGCTCTCAAGGACCCAAGGAACAAAACCATCATGCTGCTGCCTAATCTAAGCTATGGGGCCCATAGATGTCGCCGAGATCGCCCTAGCAGCCATGCAGTCAAACAATATGTGGGATGAGGTCTCCAAGCCAGCGCCACAATGCTGGAAACTAGGGTCGGGGTAAGACCTGTAATGACCCGTCCCGAATATCGGGATTGAATATTAATTAATTATGATTTAGAATGACTAATCGGGGATTAGTTTAGTGAAATCGGACGAATTGTGCAAAATGACCGTTTTGCCCCTAGCGTGGGCAAAATGTTGACTTTTAGTTCGAACGGTCAAACAGACTTTGACCGATGACTGTGACGTAGTTCGGGACGTCACGAGTTCAAAGACAGGTGGCACGTTCGATTCCAACATTCGAGGAGAAAGTTATGACGTTCGGAAGTTGAGGGGTATTTTGGTAATTTGGCTAAGAAGGGGCCAAATGTTGACTTTTGACCAGGGAAGTCCAATGGACGAGGGCCAAGGACCGTTACGTAGGTCTCGTCGATACGAATCCAACGACAGGCGGCATACCGAAATCGGAGATTCGACAACGAAGTTATGATCACGGGAACGGACTCGATTAACCGAACGAACCGGGATTAATGTAACAACCCGTACCTACGGGAAGGGTAAAAATGTAATTTCTGTGAAGTTTTGTAAAAAGGACGATTTTGCCCCTGTGAATAGTAAACGAAAAGTTGACTTTTTGTACTATTGATTGGATGAGTGTTAGCCCTTGACCGTGACGTAGGTTAGGACGTCACGAGTCCGTAGACAGGCGGCAGGTTCGATTCGGACAACCGGAGGAAAAGTTATGATGTACGGAAGGTTGGGGGCGTTACCGTAATTTTGCGTGCAAAGGGGAAATGTTGACTTTTTGGAGGATGTGTGATTTTCACGTAGACCGAGGACCGTTGGATAGGTCTCGACGTCCTGAGTTCAACGACAGGCGGCACGCTGTCATCGGACGTCGGACGGAAAAGATACGGGTCTGGAAAGTCTGAGGGCAAAATGGTAATTTTGTGCAGGAGGGGCATTTTGGTCATTTTTCCTCAGCCCAATCAGACAAGGGCAAGTGGCAGATATTTTGGGATGGCCAATTGCTGATGGACACGTGGGGGACCCTAGATGGTTCCAGGAGGAACTTAAGTGTGCACGGCCACACTTGGACATTTTTGAACCGTGCACCAATTCGAAGGAAACTGAAAACAGAGAGGAGTTTGGGTGAGGCGGTGATCGATCTGGAGGCTAGGGAGAGTGAGGAGTGACTGGTGAGAGTGACAGAGAGACGTGGGTGAGGTGCTGATCGTGTTTGGGATTGGAATCGTGCACGGCGGCACGGTGGTGGTGCGGCGAACGGTTGAGGAAAACAGGGGAGACCGTGGACGGAGGAGGCTGTTGTGCCGTGTGGTGAGGCAAACCAAGGCGGTAGGAGACTCAGGAGGTTGAGGGGTGTCCCACGAGCACCGTGGTGGTTGACGGTTCTCACGGCGGCGCCGGAATCGAAAGGTAAGCTCGTTTACTCTGTTTTTCGTGGCTTTTTCAATTGCAAAGTCGTGATGATGGGCTTAGAGTCGAGGGATTAGGAGGTCAG
This sequence comes from Prinsepia uniflora, assembly GCA_032719365.1. Classification (NCBI taxonomy): domain Eukaryota; kingdom Viridiplantae; phylum Streptophyta; class Magnoliopsida; order Rosales; family Rosaceae; genus Prinsepia; species Prinsepia uniflora. The sequence goes on from CM064874.1 coordinate 53,781,916, forward strand.
GGTGTTGTTCAGGGAGGTCTTAGGCGTCGTCTGTGGTGGTTGCCGTGACGGGAGGTTCACGGTGGCTGGTGGTTCGACGGCGAGTATCCAATACTCTGTTTTGGCCGTGATTTCAAACTTGAAGTCGTGGACTTCGGGGATGAATCGACGGATTCTGTGAGTTGGGTAGGACTAAGTAAGGTCCTAGGGTGGTGCTGGTATCACCACCGTGAAGGGGGAAGCTGTGGACGGCCGGGAAGGAAAACAGAGCTCACGGGCAAAGTTTTTCGAGGTTGAAGACGAAGGGTTTTAGGCCGTGATTTCTGGATTTTAGGACTGGGATTGATTGCAGGGAACTGGACGAAGCTAGTGGGATTGAAATGGAGAAGAATGGTGGGTGAACGGCGGAGAACCGGTCACGCCGGTTCAACTGTGTTGAACCGGGTGACTCGAGGTTGAAGGTGGACTGTAGCAGGCGCGTGAGGCCCACGCGCAGCCACTTTGGGCGGCGCGTGGGGGCGCGTGGGAAGGAATCCGGTTAAGCGTCCAACATGAGTTTAACTCTAAATGTCCTAAGGAGTCCAATGGTATAGTTTTCGGGTTAATCGGACGGTGTTACGGAATGGTTCGGGAATCCGTACGGTTTAGGGTTTATGATTAAAATATTACTAAATTCCCGAAAAATTGGGGAAAATAGGGAAGGTATCCTTGATGTTATTGTGACCCTATTTGGTATCTATTGACAGGACGGGAGACACCGGAGACGGTTGAGGAGCGCACGGAGCGCGAGTGACGTGTCGTAAACTGTGAGTGGACTCTTTCTTATTTCCGAGCATGCCAAACTGTTTTAATTACTGTTTCATGATTCTATGTGTGTTTTTATGCTTTGAATGATGGTTATACGTGATTGAGATGTTTGCACGTTTTTCGAGATATTTTCGGGGTTTTGCTCGTTTTTCGAGAAAAAAGCCGGTTTTCAGATTTTGATGCTATATTTGAGAAATTCACCCTATAAATGTTTTCTGATGATGGTAAATGGGTTACGAAACATGGTTAGGGATTTCTTACGGTTTTTGGTATGGAATTAGATTTTCCGGATTTGGGTTCGGAATGTCGGTTCTGAACGCCGGAAGGGCTTCGAACCGGGGATTTCGAATTCGGATTTGGATATGGATTGGATTTGCTGGATCTGGATATGGGTTTAAAGACCCGGATCGATATTGATGGGGGACGGGCCCGTATTGAGTTTAAAGACTCGGGAGTTTAAAGACTCGGATATTATGATATTACCCCCATAGGCCTATTGAGTTTAAAGACTCGGGAGTTTAAAGACTCGGATTGATATGTGAGGCCTGGTTGAGTTTAAAGACTCGGATAGGTCCAGCAGGTTTGATCGGGTTATTCTCTGGTTTCTTATGATGTTTTATAGTGTATCTGTTTCTTATGGTATTTATAGTGTTTCTGTTTCTTATGATGTTTTTCATATTATGATTTTTCTCATACTTCATTGGCATGCCTGGTTTTTAACCGGAGGGAACAAATGCTGTTATTTCCTTACTTTGATTTGCTGGAAAACGGTTTTAAAACTTTTATTCCTTTTGGTCCACTCACACCTTTTGTTTTAATTTTCCCTCCAGGTCGTGGTGATAGCGCTGGGGTGAACGTTGAGGCAGAGATCGAGGCATAGGGCTTCCGACGTTCTTCCGTTGCGGACTTAGACTTGTAGGACTTTTGGTGCCCATTTTGTAGAACTATGCTCTGACTTACTGTTGTATATATTTACTCCTTCGTCTGATGGTTATGCTTATAGTTGTATTAAGTTTATTTTGGTTTTGTAAGTGTGATTGTCAGACGGGAGCAGGGTTCATCCCGAGTATCGAGGTGATATTTGGGACGGGTCCTGACAATTGGTATCAGAGCATAGGTTGTGTCAATTTGTGTTGGGTCTAGGTTGTTATACTAACTCTATGCCTCTTTCAGCGTACGATTGATCATGCCTCCGCGACGTGAACCCCCTCCACGACCTGAAGATGAAGCGGCGAGAGGGACTGAGAGTGCTTCGATCGAGAGAGCCCAGAGGCTTGGGGCTACTACGTTCAGCGGTGGGGCTGATCCCGAGGAAGCTCACCGATGGATCACCCGACTCGAGCGTATTTTTGGGGTGATGCACTGTCCTCCCGAGGATCGGGTATTGTTAGCCACTTTTCTGTTGGATGGAGCTGCCTACGAGTGGTGGTACACGCTGGAACTGTCCGGCTGGGATGCACATACTGTGACCTGGGAGACGTTCCGGGAGAGGTTTCTAGATCAGTACTATCCCCGTTCTTTCAGGGATGCGAAGGAAGCGGAATTCCTTCACTTGAAGCAAGGAAACTTGACAGTGGCTGAGTATGAGCAGAGGTTCCAGATGCTATCTCGTTTTGCTCCGGCATTTGTGGCGACTGAGGCGGAGAAGTGCCGCCGGTTTGAGTTGGGTCTCCGGGGAGAGATCAGGGCCATAGTGACAGCCGGCTCTTTTGCTACTTTCCGAGAGTTGTCTGATGCTGCTGTCAGGGTGGAGGCCAGTTTACCTGCTCGACCACAGTATTCGGGCAGTGTTCGACGCCGGGAGCAGTCATTCCCAGGAGCATCGAGTCAGAGGCCCCCGAAACGGGGTAATTTTGGTGGATCACTATCGGCTGGTGGAGCCCGGTATGGTAGACCAGGCAGTTTTCAGGGCTCAGGATTTCGAGGAGCTAGGTCACAGCCGACTCCTCAGGCGAGTGCGACTTCAGTGGCTTCGACAGGGAGGCATACCGGTGGACCCGGTAGAGACACTTGCTTCTACTGTGGGGAGCGAGGACATTTCCGTCGGGAGTGCCCATTGTTAGCTCCGGAGGGTGGAGCAGGTAGAGGTGCAGCAGAACCCGGGCGGAGTACTGCATCAGTATCAGGGGCGGCAGGCCCTAGGGGTGGCGGTGGTGCCACGAGCAGTTCCAGAGGGCGCGGTAGGTCGTCGGGACCTCAGGCGCGAGTTTTTGCTATGACTCAGCAGGAGGCTAGGTCAGCACCGGGAGTGGTGACAGGTACACTCACCATACTTGGTCACACTGTTTTTGCTTTGATAGATCCCGGGGCTACCCATTCATTTGTAGCTCGGAGTTGTAGTCTGGTTAAGGAGAGGGAGGTGTCTACTTTGGATTGTGCGTTAGGAGTGAGTACACCTACTGGGGAGGTGTTGGTAGTGACTCAGGTTTTGAGAGAGTGTCCGGTACTGGTAGGCCAGGTGGAGTTACTGGCAGATTTGTTACTCTTAGATTTACGGGACTTTGATGTGATCTTGGGTATGGACTGGTTGACGAGACATCATGCTTCTATCGAATGTTTCGATAGGAGAGTGACTTTTCGGAGTCCCGGATTATCAGAGACTACATTTCAAGGGGATCAGCGTGCACTTCCTACGGGAGTTATTTCGGCACTCGAGGCTAGTAAACTGTTACGGAAGGGGTGTCAGGGTTACTTAGCTCATGTGGTGGATACGCGTGCTACGCCAGAGAGGGCGGAGGATATACCAGTGGTACGGGAGTTTCCCGATGTTTTTCCCGAGGAGTTTCCAGGACTACCCCCACACCGAGATCTTGAGTTTACGATTGAGCTTCTACCAGGTACACAGCCTATTTCTCAGACTCCTTATCGTATGGCACCTGCCGAATTGAGGGAACTTAAGGCCCAGTTGCAAGAATTGGTCGATATAGGATTTATTCGACCGAGTATGTCACCTTGGGGAGCACCTGTTTTGTTTGTCAAGAAAAAGGATGGAGGATTGAGATTGTGTGTGGATTACAGGCAACTGAATAAGGTAACTATTCGGAATAAGTACCCCCTACCCCGGATTGATGATTTGTTTGACCAGCTCAAGGGAGCACAGTATTTCTCGAAGATTGATCTTCGCTCCGGCTATCACCAGTTACGGGTTAAAGAGGAGGATATACCGAAGACAGCTTTCCGGACCAGGTACGGTCACTATGAGTTTGTGGTGATGCCTTTTGGTTTGACTAATGCCCCAGCAGCTTTTATGGACCTTATGAACCGAGTGTTTCGGCCCTACTTGGATCGTTTCGTGATTGTTTTCATTGATGATATTTTGGTGTTTTCGAAGAGTGCGAAGGCGCATGAGAAACATCTGAGGATCGTGCTTAAGACGTTGAGGGAGCATCAGTTCTATGCGAAGCTCAGTAAGTGTCAGTTCTGGTTGACCAGTGTTGGATTTCTTGGCCATGTGATTTCGGCCGAGGGCATTCGTGTGGATCCTCAGAAAGTTGAGGCGGTAGCCAATTGGGAACAGCCTAAGACGGTGACGGAAATTCGGAGTTTTCTGGGTTTGGCAGGGTATTACCGGCGTTTTATTGAGGGCTTTTCTATTCTTGCAGCACCGTTGACGAGGTTGACACGGAAGGGAGTTCGGTTTGAGTGGGATGAGAACTGTGAACAGAGTTTCCAGGAGCTTAAAAGGCGGTTGACATCTGCTCCTGCGTTAGCCCTTCCAGATGATAGTGGGGAGTTCGAGGTGTACAGTGACGCTTCTTTACAAGGTTTGGGTTGTGTTTTGATGCAGCACGGGAAAGTGATTGCTTATGCTTCCCGGCAATTGAAACCCCATGAGGTGAACTACCCTACACATGACTTGGAACTGGCTGCGGTGGTTCATGCATTGAAGATTTGGCGACATTACTTGTACGGTGAGAAGTGCAGGATCTTCACGGACCACAAGAGTTTGAAGTATTTGTTCACTCAAAAGGAATTGAACCTCAGACAGCGCCGTTGGTTGGAGTTACTTAAGGACTACGACTGTACTATTGAGTATCATCCAGGGAAGGCTAATGTGGTAGCCGATGCTCTGAGCAGGAAGTCAGCTGGATCTTTGTCGCATTTGAGGACAGTACGGTTACCTTTGTTGGTTGAGCTCCGTAAGTTGGGAGTAGAGTTGACTGTGGATGATCAGGGAGCACTCCTAGCGAGTTTCCATGTGCGACCCGTTTTGATTGATCAGGTGATTGATGCTCAGTTTGAGGACCCTATTCTGGGCATCATTCGGATTGAGGTCGAGGCTGGAGAAAGACAGGATTTTGAGATCCGTGAGGATGGAGCCTTGGTTAAGAATGGACGGTTGTGTGTACCTGAGGATGAAGTTTTGAAGAAGGTGATACTGGATGAGGCTCACTGTTCAGCTTATGCGATGCATCCTGGTGGGACCAAGATGTATCGTACACTTCGAGAGCATTATTGGTGGTCAGGGATGAAACGTGAAATTGCAGAGTATGTCAGTAGATGCTTGATTTGTCAACAGGTAAAAGCCGAGCGGCAGAGACCTTATGGAGCGATGCAACCTTTGCCGATTCCCGAGTGGAAATGGGATCACCTGACTATGGATTTTGTGTTCAAGCTTCCGAGAACACCGAAGGGACACGATGGTGTATGGGTTGTTGTGGATCGACTTACGAAGTCTGCTCATTTCTTGCCAGTACGGGAGAACTTCAGGCTGGAACAGTTTGCACAGTTGTTTATTAATGAGATTCACTTCTCGTTTTTGGCAGAGCTTACAGGAAGCTTTTGGGACTAAATTACACTTCAGTACTGCTTTTCATCCTCAGACTGATGGGCAGTCTGAGCGGACTATTCAGATTCTCGAGGATATGATGCGAGCTTGTGTGCTTCAGTTTCAGGGTACTTGGGAATCACATCTGCCTTTGATGGAGTTCGCTTACAATAATAGTTTTCAGGAGAGCATTGGGATGGCTCCTTACGAGGCTTTGTATGGGCGGCAGTGTCAGACTCCATTGTGTTGGACTGAGGTTGGTGAGAGGAGGTTGACTACTTCTGAGCTGGTGGAGCTTACTCAGGAAAAAGTGGCATTGATTAGGGATCGATTGAAGGCAGCGCAGGACCGCCAAAAGAGCTACGCTGACCGTAGGATCAGGGATTTGGAGTTTGCTGTTGGAGACTGGGTTTTCCTGAAGCTATCTCCTTGGAAGGGAATTGTACGATTTGGCAGACGGGGGAAGTTGAGTCCTCGTTACATTGGACCGTATGAGATTTTGGAGCGGATTGGTCCTGTAGCTTATCGGTTGGCCTTACCAGCAGATTTGGAAAAGGTACATAATGTCTTTCATGTTTCTATGCTTCGGAAATATATTCGAGATGATTCGCATGTTTTAGAAGCACAACCAGTGGAACTGAGGGAAGACTTGAGTTTTGAAGAGCAACCTGTTGCAATCCTGGATCGGAAGGATAAAGTGTTGCGAAGGAAGACGGTTCCCTTAGTGAAGGTATTGTGGCGAAATCATCAGGTCGAAGAAGCTACTTGGGAACCCGAGGCCTTGATGCGAGAACAGTACCCTTATTTATTTCACTGAATTTCGGGGACGAAATTCTTTTTAGGGGGGTAGATTGTAACAACCCGTACCTACGGGAAGGGTAAAAATGTAATTTCTGTGAACTTTTGTAAAAAGGACGATTTTGCCCCTGTGAATAGTAAACGAAAAGTTGACTTTTTGTACTATTGATTGGATGAGTGTTAGCCCTTGACCGTGACGTAGGTTAGGACGTCACGAGTCCGTAGACAGGCGGCAGGTTCGATTCGGACAACCGGAGGAAAAGTTATGATGTACGGAAGGTTGGGGGCGTTACCGTAATTTTGCGTGCAAAGGGGAAATGTTGACTTTTTGGAGGATGTGTGATTTTCACGTAGACCGAGGACCGTTGGATAGGTCTCGACGTCCTGAGTTCAACGACAGGCGGCACGCTGTCATCGGACGTCGGACGGAAAAGATACGGGTCTGGAAAGTCTGAGGGCAAAATGGTAATTTTGTGCAGGAGGGGCATTTTGGTCATTTTTCCTCAGCCCAATCAGACAAGGGCAAGTGGCAGATATTTTGGGATGGCCAATTGCTGATGGACACGTGGGGGACCCTAGATGGTTCCAGGAGGAACTTAAGTGTGCACGGCCACACTTGGACATTTTTGAACCGTGCACCAATTCGAAGGAAACTGAAAACAGAGAGGAGTTTGGGTGAGGCGGTGATCGATCTGGAGGCTAGGGAGAGTGAGGAGTGACTGGTGAGAGTGACAGAGAGACGTGGGTGAGGTGCTGATCGTGTTTGGGATTGGAATCGTGCACGGCGGCACGGTGGTGGTGCGGCGAACGGTTGAGGAAAACAGGGGAGACCGTGGACGGTGGAGGCTGTTGTGCCGTGTGGTGAGGCAAACCAAGGCGGTAGGAGACTCAGGAGGTTGAGGGGTGTCCCACGAGCACCGTGGTGGTTGACGGTTCTCACGGCGGCGCCGGAATCGAAAGGTAAGCTCGTTTACTCTGTTTTTCGTGGCTTTTTCAATTGCAAAGTCGTGATGATGGGCTTAGAGTCGAGGGATTAGGAGGTCAGGGTGTTGTTCAGGGAGGTCTTAGGCGTCGTCTGTGGTGGTTGCCGTGACGGGAGGTTCACGGTGGCTGGTGGTTCGACGGCGAGTATCCAATACTCTGTTTTGGCCGTGATTTCAAACTTGAAGTCGTGGACTTCGGGGATGAATCGACGGATTCTGTGAGTTGGGTAGGACTAAGTAAGGTCCTAGGGTGGTGCTGGTATCACCACCGTGAAGGGGGAAGCTGTGGACGGCCGGGAAGGAAAACAGAGCTCACGGGCAAAGTTTTTCGAGGTTGAAGACGAAGGGTTTTAGGCCGTGATTTCTGGATTTTAGGACTGGGATTGATTGCAGGGAACTGGACGAAGCTAGTGGGATTGAAATGGAGAAGAATGGTGGGTGAACGGCGGAGAACCGGTCACGCCGGTTCAACTGTGTTGAACCGGGTGACTCGAGGTTGAAGGTGGACTGTAGCAGGCGCGTGAGGCCCACGCGCAGCCACTTTGGGCGGCGCGTGGGGGCACGTGGGAAGGAATCCGGTTAAGCGTCCAACATGAGTTTAACTCTAAATGTCCTAAGGAGTCCAATGGTATAGTTTTCGGGTTAATCGGACGGTGTTACGGAATGGTTCGGGAATCCGTACGGTTTAGGGTTTATGATTAAAATATTACTAAATTCCCGAAAAATTGGGGAAAATAGGGAAGGTATCCTTGATGTTATTGTGACCCTATTTGGTATCTATTGACAGGACGGGAGACACCGGAGACGGTTGAGGAGCGCACGGAGCGCGAGTGACGTGTCGTAAACTGTGAGTGGACTCTTTCTTATTTCCGAGCATGCCAAACTGTTTTAATTACTGTTTCATGATTCTATGTGTGTTTTTATGCTTTGAATGATGGTTATACGTGATTGAGATGTTTGCACGTTTTTCGAGATATTTTCGGGGTTTTGCTCGTTTTTCGAGAAAAAAGCCGGTTTTCAGATTTTGATGCTATATTTGAGAAATTCACCCTATAAATGTTTTCTGATGATGGTAAATGGGTTACGAAACATGGTTAGGGATTTCTTACGGTTTTTGGTATGGAATTAGATTTTCCGGATTTGGGTTCGAAATGTCGGTTCTGAACGCCGGAAGGGCTTCGAACCGGGGATTTCGAATTCGGATTTGGATATGGATTGGATTTGCTGGATCTGGATATGGGTTTAAAGACCCGGATCGATATTGATGGGGGACGGGCCCGTATTGAGTTTAAAGACTCGGGAGTTTAAAGACTCGGATATTATGATATTACCCCCATAGGCCTATTGAGTTTAAAGACTCGGGAGTTTAAAGACTCGGATTGATATGTGAGGCCTGGTTGAGTTTAAAGACTCGGATAGGTCCAGCAGGTTTGATCGGGTTATTCTCTGGTTTCTTATGATGTTTTATAGTGTATCTGTTTCTTATGGTATTTATAGTGTTTCTGTTTCTTATGATGTTTTTCATATTATGATTTTTCTCATACTTCATTGGCATGCCTGGTTTTTAACCGGAGGGAACAAATGCTGTTATTTCCTTACTTTGATTTGCTGGAAAACGGTTTTAAAACTTTTATTCCTTTTGGTCCACTCACACCTTTTGTTTTAATTTTCCCTCCAGGTCGTGGTGATAGCGCTGGGGTGAACGTTGAGGCAGAGATCGAGGCATAGGGCTTCCGACGTTCTTCCGTTGCGGACTTAGACTTGTAGGACTTTTGGTGCCCATTTTGTAGAACTATGCTCTGACTTACTGTTGTATATATTTACTCCTTCGTCTGATGGTTATGCTTATAGTTGTATTAAGTTTATTTTGGTTTTGTAAGTGTGATTGTCAGACGGGAGCAGGGTTCATCCCGAGTATCGAGGTGATATTTGGGACGGGTCCTGACAATTGGTATCAGAGCATAGGTTGTGTCAATTTGTGTTGGGTCTAGGTTGTTATACTAACTCTATGCCTCTTTCAGCGTACGATTGATCATGCCTCCGCGACGTGAACCCCCTCCACGACCTGAAGATGAAGCGGCGAGAGGGACTGAGAGTGCTTCGATCGAGAGAGCCCAGAGGCTTGGGGCTACTACGTTCAGCGGTGGGGCTGATCCCGAGGAAGCTCACCGATGGATCACCCGACTCGAGCGTATTTTTGGGGTGATGCACTGTCCTCCCGAGGATCGGGTATTGTTAGCCACTTTTCTGTTGGATGGAGCTGCCTACGAGTGGTGGTACACGCTGGAACTGTCCGGCTGGGATGCACATACTGTGACCTGGGAGACGTTCCGGGAGAGGTTTCTAGATCAGTACTATCCCCGTTCTTTCAGGGATGCGAAGGAAGCGGAATTCCTTCACTTGAAGCAAGGAAACTTGACAGTGGCTGAGTATGAGCAGAGGTTCCAGATGCTATCTCGTTTTGCTCCGGCATTTGTGGCGACTGAGGCGGAGAAGTGCCGCCGGTTTGAGTTGGGTCTCCGGGGAGAGATCAGGGCCATAGTGACAGCCGGCTCTTTTGCTACTTTCCGAGAGTTGTCTGATGCTGCTGTCAGGGTGGAGGCCAGTTTACCTGCTCGACCACAGTATTCGGGCAGTGTTCGACGCCGGGAGCAGTCATTCCCAGGAGCATCGAGTCAGAGGCCCCCGAAACGGGGTAATTTTGGTGGATCACTATCGGCTGGTGGAGCCCGGTATGGTAGACCAGGCAGTTTTCAGGGCTCAGGATTTCGAGGAGCTAGGTCACAGCCGACTCCTCAGGCGAGTGCGACTTCAGTGGCTTCGACAGGGAGGCATACCGGTGGACCCGGTAGAGACACTTGCTTCTACTGTGGGGAGCGAGGACATTTCCGTCGGGAGTGCCCATTGTTAGCTCCGGAGGGTGGAGCAGGTAGAGGTGCAGCAGAACCCGGGCGGAGTACTGCATCAGTATCAGGGGCGGCAGGCCCTAGGGGTGGCGGTGGTGCCACGAGCAGTTCCAGAGGGCGCGGTAGGTCGTCGGGACCTCAGGCGCGAGTTTTTGCTATGACTCAGCAGGAGGCTAGGTCAGCACCGGGAGTGGTGACAGGTACACTCACCATACTTGGTCACACTGTTTTTGCTTTGATAGATCCCGGGGCTACCCATTCATTTGTAGCTCGGAGTTGTAGTCTGGTTAAGGAGAGGGAGGTGTCTACTTTGGATTGTGCGTTAGGAGTGAGTACACCTACTGGGGAGGTGTTGGTAGTGACTCAGGTTTTGAGAGAGTGTCCGGTACTGGTAGGCCAGGTGGAGTTACTGGCAGATTTGTTACTCTTAGATTTACGGGACTTTGATGTGATCTTGGGTATGGACTGGTTGACGAGACATCATGCTTCTATCGAATGTTTCGATAGGAGAGTGACTTTTCGGAGTCCCGGATTATCAGAGACTACATTTCAAGGGGATCAGCGTGCACTTCCTACGGGAGTTATTTCGGCACTCGAGGCTAGTAAACTGTTACGGAAGGGGTGTCAGGGTTACTTAGCTCATGTGGTGGATACGCGTGCTACGCCAGAGAGGGCGGAGGATATACCAGTGGTACGGGAGTTTCCCGATGTTTTTCCCGAGGAGTTTCCAGGACTACCCCCACACCGAGATCTTGAGTTTACGATTGAGCTTCTACCAGGTACACAGCCTATTTCTCAGACTCCTTATCGTATGGCACCTGCCGAATTGAGGGAACTTAAGGCCCAGTTGCAAGAATTGGTCGATATAGGATTTATTCGACCGAGTATGTCACCTTGGGGAGCACCTGTTTTGTTTGTCAAGAAAAAGGATGGAGGATTGAGATTGTGTGTGGATTACAGGCAACTGAATAAGGTAACTATTCGGAATAAGTACCCCCTACCCCGGATTGATGATTTGTTTGACCAGCTCAAGGGAGCACAGTATTTCTCGAAGATTGATCTTCGCTCCGGCTATCACCAGTTACGGGTTAAAGAGGAGGATATACCGAAGACAGCTTTCCGGACCAGGTACGGTCACTATGAGTTTGTGGTGATGCCTTTTGGTTTGACTAATGCCCCAGCAGCTTTTATGGACCTTATGAACCGAGTGTTTCGGCCCTACTTGGATCGTTTCGTGATTGTTTTCATTGATGATATTTTGGTGTTTTCGAAGAGTGCGAAGGCGCATGAGAAACATCTGAGGATCGTGCTTAAGACGTTGAGGGAGCATCAGTTCTATGCGAAGCTCAGTAAGTGTCAGTTCTGGTTGACCAGTGTTGGATTTCTTGGCCATGTGATTTCGGCCGAGGGCATTCGTGTGGATCCTCAGAAAGTTGAGGCGGTAGCCAATTGGGAACAGCCTAAGACGGTGACGGAAATTCGGAGTTTTCTGGGTTTGGCAGGGTATTACCGGCGTTTTATTGAGGGCTTTTCTATTCTTGCAGCACCGTTGACGAGGTTGACACGGAAGGGAGTTCGGTTTGAGTGGGATGAGAACTGTGAACAGAGTTTCCAGGAGCTTAAAAGGCGGTTGACATCTGCTCCTGCGTTAGCCCTTCCAGATGATAGTGGGGAGTTCGAGGTGTACAGTGACGCTTCTTTACAAGGTTTGGGTTGTGTTTTGATGCAGCACGGGAAAGTGATTGCTTATGCTTCCCGGCAATTGAAACCCCATGAGGTGAACTACCCTACACATGACTTGGAACTGGCTGCGGTGGTTCATGCATTGAAGATTTGGCGACATTACTTGTACGGTGAGAAGTGCAGGATCTTCACGGACCACAAGAGTTTGAAGTATTTGTTCACTCAAAAGGAATTGAACCTCAGACAGCGCCGTTGGTTGGAGTTACTTAAGGACTACGACTGTACTATTGAGTATCATCCAGGGAAGGCTAATGTGGTAGCCGATGCTCTGAGCAGGAAGTCAGCTGGATCTTTGTCGCATTTGAGGACAGTACGGTTACCTTTGTTGGTTGAGCTCCGTAAGTTGGGAGTAGAGTTGACTGTGGATGATCAGGGAGCACTCCTAGCGAGTTTCCATGTGCGACCCGTTTTGATTGATCAGGTGATTGATGCTCAGTTTGAGGACCCTATTCTGGGCATCATTCGGATTGAGGTCGAGGCTGGAGAAAGACAGGATTTTGAGATCCGTGAGGATGGAGCCTTGGTTAAGAATGGACGGTTGTGTGTACCTGAGGATGAAGTTTTGAAGAAGGTGATACTGGATGAGGCTCACTGTTCAGCTTATGCGATGCATCCTGGTGGGACCAAGATGTATCGTACACTTCGAGAGCATTATTGGTGGTCAGGGATGAAACGTGAAATTGCAGAGTATGTCAGTAGATGCTTGATTTGTCAACAGGTAAAAGCCGAGCGGCAGAGACCTTATGGAGCGATGCAACCTTTGCCGATTCCCGAGTGGAAATGGGATCACCTGACTATGGATTTTGTGTTCAAGCTTCCGAGAACACCGAAGGGACACGATGGTGTATGGGTTGTTGTGGATCGACTTACGAAGTCTGCTCATTTCTTGCCAGTACGGGAGAACTTCAGGCTGGAACAGTTTGCACAGTTGTTTATTAATGAGATTCACTTCTCGTTTTTGGCAGAGCTTACAGGAAGCTTTTGGGACTAAATTACACTTCAGTACTGCTTTTCATCCTCAGACTGATGGGCAGTCTGAGCGGACTATTCAGATTCTCGAGGATATGATGCGAGCTTGTGTGCTTCAGTTTCAGGGTACTTGGGAATCACATCTGCCTTTGATGGAGTTCGCTTACAATAATAGTTTTCAGGAGAGCATTGGGATGGCTCCTTACGAGGCTTTGTATGGGCGGCAGTGTCGGACTCCATTGTGTTGGACTGAGGTTGGTGAGAGGAGGTTGACTACTTCTGAGCTGGTGGAGCTTACTCAGGAAAAAGTGGCATTGATTAGGGATCGATTGAAGGCAGCGCAGGACCGCCAAAAGAGCTACGCTGACCGTAGGATCAGGGATTTGGAGTTTGCTGTTGGAGACTGGGTTTTCCTGAAGCTATCTCCTTGGAAGGGAATTGTACGATTTGGCAGACGAGGGAAGTTGAGTCCTCGTTACATTGGACCGTATGAGATTTTGGAGCGGATTGGTCCTGTAGCTTATCGGTTGGCCTTACCAGCAGATTTGGAAAAGGTACATAATGTCTTTCATGTTTCTATGCTTCGGAAATATATTCGAGATGATTCGCATGTTTTAGAAGCACAACCAGTGGAACTGAGGGAAGACTTGAGTTTTGAAGAGCAACCTGTTGCAATCCTGGATCGGAAGGATAAAGTGTTGCGAAGGAAGACGGTTCCCTTAGTGAAGGTATTGTGGCGAAATCATCAGGTCGAAGAAGCTACTTGGGAACCCGAGGCCTTGATGCGAGAACAGTACCCTTATTTATTTCACTGAATTTCGGGGACGAAATTCTTTTTAGGGGGGTAGATTGTAACAACCCGTACCTACGGGAAGGGTAAAAATGTAATTTCTGTGAACTTTTGTAAAAAGGACGATTTTGCCCCTGTGAATAGTAAACGAAAAGTTGACTTTTTGTACTATTGATTGGATGAGTGTTAGCCCTTGACCGTGACGTAGGTTAGGACGTCACGAGTCCGTAGACAGGCGGCAGGTTCGATTCGGACAACCGGAGGAAAAGTTATGATGTACGGAAGGTTGGGGGCGTTACCGTAATTTTGCGTGCAAAGGGGAAATGTTGACTTTTTGGAGGATGTGTGATTTTCACGTAGACCGAGGACCGTTGGATAGGTCTCGACGTCCTGAGTTCAACGACAGGCGGCACGCTGTCATCGGACGTCGGACGGAAAAGATACGGGTCTGGAAAGTCTGAGGGCAAAATGGTAATTTTGTGCAGGAGGGGCATTTTGGTCATTTTTCCTCAGCCCAATCAGACAAGGGCAAGTGGCAGATATTTTGGGATGGCCAATTGCTGATGGACACGTGGGGGACCCTAGATGGTTCCAGGAGGAACTTAAGTGTGCACGGCCACACTTGGACATTTTTGAACCGTGCACCAATTCGAAGGAAACTGAAAACAGAGAGGAGTTTGGGTGAGGCGGTGATCGATCTGGAGGCTAGGGAGAGTGAGGAGTGACTGGTGAGAGTGACAGAGAGACGTGGGTGAGGTGCTGATCGTGTTTGGGATTGGAATCGTGCACGGCGGCACGGTGGTGGTGCGGCGAACGTTTGAGGAAAACAGGGGAGACCGTGGACGGTGGAGGCTGTTGTGCCGTGTGGTGAGGCAAACCAAGGCGGTAGGAGACTCAGGAGGTTGAGGGGTGTCCCACGAGCACCGTGGTGGTTGACGGTTCTCACGGCGGCGCCGGAATCGAAAGGTAAGCTCGTTTACTCTGTTTTTCGTGGCTTTTTCAATTGCAAAGTCGTGATGATGGGCTTAGAGTCGAGGGATTAGGAGGTCAGGGTGTTGTTCAAGGAGGTCTTAGGCGTCGTCTGTGGTGGTTGCCGTGACGGGAGGTTCACGGTGGCTGGTGGTTCGACGGCGAGTATCCAATACTCTGTTTTGGCCGTGATTTCAAACTTGAAGTCGTGGACTTCGGGGATGAATCGACGGATTCTGTGAGTTGGGTAGGACTAAGTAAGGTCCTAGGGTGGTGCTGGTATCACCACCGTGAAGGGGGAAGCTGTGGACGGCCGGGAAGGAAAACAGAGCTCACGGGCAAAGTTTTTCGAGGTTGAAGACGAAGGGTTTTAGGCCGTGATTTCTGGATTTTAGGACTGGGATTGATTGCAGGGAACTGGACGAAGCTAGTGGGATTGAAATGGAGAAGAATGGTGGGTGAACGGCGGAGAACCGGTCACGCCGGTTCAACTGTGTTGAACCGGGTGACTCGAGGTTGAAGGTGGACTGTAGCAGGCGCGTGAGGCCCACGCGCAGCCACTTTGGGCGGCGCGTGGGGGCGCGTGGGAAGGAATCCGGTTAAGCGTCCAACATGAGTTTAACTCTAAATGTCCTAAGGAGTCCAATGGTATAGTTTTCGGGTTAATCGGACGGTTTTACGGAATGGTTCGGGAATCCGTACGGTTTAGGGTTTATGATTAAAATATTACTAAATTCCCGAAAAATTGGGGAAAATAGGGAAGGTATCCTTGATGTTATTGTGACCCTATTTGGTATCTATTGACAGGACGGGAGACACCGGAGACGGTTGAGGAGCGCACGGAGCGCGAGTGACGTGTCGTAAACTGTGAGTGGACTCTTTCTTATTTCCGAGCATGCCAAACTGTTTTAATTACTGTTTCATGATTCTATGTGTGTTTTTATGCTTTGAATGATGGTTATACGTGATTGAGATGTTTGCACGTTTTTCGAGATATTTTCGGGGTTTTGCTCGTTTTTCGAGAAAAAAGCCGGTTTTCAGATTTTGATGCTATATTTGAGAAATTCACCCTATAAATGTTTTCTGATGATGGTAAATGGGTTACGAAACATGGTTAGGGATTTCTTACGGTTTTTGGTATGTAATTAGATTTTCCGGATTTGGGTTCGGAATGTCGGTTCTGAACGCCGGAAGGGCTTCGAACCGGGGATTTCGAATTCGGATTTGGATATGGATTGGATTTGCTGGATCTGGATATGGGTTTAAAGACCCGGATCGATATTGATGGGGGACGGGCCCGTATTGAGTTTAAAGACTCGGGAGTTTAAAGACTCGGATATTATGATATTACCCCCATAGGCCTATTGAGTTTAAAGACTCGGGAGTTTAAAGACTCGGATTGATATGTGAGGCCTGGTTGAGTTTAAAGACTCGGATAGGTCCAGCAGGTTTGATCGGGTTATTCTCTGATTTCTTATGATGTTTTATAGTGTATCTGTTTCTTATGGTATTTATAGTGTTTCTGTTTCTTATGATGTTTTTCATATTATGATTTTTCTCATACTTCATTGGCATGCCTGGTTTTTAACCGGAGGGAACAAATGCTGTTATTTCCTTACTTTGATTTGCTGGAAAACGGTTTTAAAACTTTTATTCCTTTTGGTCCACTCACACCTTTTGTTTTAATTTTCCCTCCAGGTCGTGGTGATAGCGCTGGGGTGAACGTTGAGGCAGAGATCGAGGCATAGGGCTTCCGACGTTCTTCCGTTGCGGACTTAGACTTGTAGGACTTTTGGTGCCCATTTTGTAGAACTATGCTCTGACTTACTGTTGTATATATTTACTCCTTCGTCTGATGGTTATGCTTATAGTTGTATTAAGTTTATTTTGGTTTTGTAAGTGTGATTGTCAGACGGGAGCAGGGTTCATCCCGAGTATCGAGGTGATATTTGGGACGGGTCCTGACAATTAAAATATTATTATTTTATTATGAACAGTACCCGGTGACTGAACACACCTGGATGAGTGACAAGTGTCACTCATCCCTTAAATTCAGGCTTAAACACAGATCCTTGTTTTGGGGAAGACACAATTATGATGTTTTATTAATTAATTAAACTAAATTATTTTTAAATCGCCCATTAATCCTCTTTGTTCTTCAAACCGTGCACAATTTGGGGGAATCAGAATTGAGAGAATTCAGCTCCCTTCCACAGCCGGTTTTGAGTGAGAATTGTGTGATTTGAGGGATTGAATTGAACTGGGAAAACACGAGGGAGTGATTGAGAGCTGAGGAACTGGAATTCGAATTTCAGAAAATTAGGGGGGGAATTTGAATTGGGAGATTTGAGCCGTGAGGAGTGAAATTGAAGCTCGAGTTAGCTTCCTAAGGTCTGTACGAGTCGATCCACATCAAGAACGGAAGAAATTGAGGCCAAATTGGCTCTGAACTGGGTCTGGTAACAGTGTGCAAGTTCGAGCTTGAGTCGTGGAGTTTGAGGCTTGGATTGATGCAATTGAGTTAGGGAAAGAGTTTAACGAAGTCCATTGAAGCTTCTGGTTGCATCAATTGAAGGAAATCGTTTGACATTGACGACTTTCGAAGATGAACAGTGTTCGGGGTGTTCTTCGAATGTTCATCTTTGATCTTGAGGTTTAAGGTAGGTTTTGGTGAAATTATCATTACAGAACTCTAATTGGACTTAAATAGAAACTAACTGAATGTTCAATTGTTGAAATTGGTATGGAATTGACAGAAAACAAACTGGGTCTGTTCGCGGGTTAAAGGACCCGTTTTACAGACAAACGGGTGAGGAAGACAGTACTGTAGCAGGCGCGTGGGTTTCATGCGCAGCCACTGATGGCGGCGTTTGAGGGCGCGTACGGCCTAGTTTCAAGGTGAGGTCAACATGACTTTTGATCATCTCATTGTAACGAACATTTTGACGATGGTTTCGAGGAAATCGGATATCGTTTCGTTAATGTTCCGCGTATCCGAAGTTTTGTTTTACGTTAAAAATACGTATTTAAATTCCGGAAAAATTGGGGAAAATTATATGAAGTATTTTGAGATGTTAGTAACCCTATATAATGATTTTGGACAGGAGTTGTGATTTCCAGAATTTACGAAAAAACGTGCAGCTCGGAAACGGACCATTTTGGACGGTGTGTGTGAGTGGACTTTGTTTTCTAACCGTGATGCATGCATATATGATTTTAAATGCCTTATTATGTGATTTTATATACTTTGGCATGATTGATGTTTCAATCCGGTGATTTCTCGATTTTATGGATTATTATATTATTATATTTGGCAAGATTTTCGAGAAATTATGAATTTGGTTAAAAATGATGTTTGGACTCGGGTTATGAGTCCGGTATTGAATTTGACTGAAAGTAATATTCGGACTCGGATTATGAGTCATGGATTGAAAAATGATGTTGTGACTCGGGAATGAGTCAAGGGTCAATTTTGTGGATTTACATGAAAAGGGCAACTGAGGTTGCGAACGCATGGATTTGCGTGATAATGATATTTTGGGTGTGAGAACCCAAGTGAATAGTGATTTTGACTCGAATTTGGAGTCACTTGTGAATTTGATGAAATTAATGATTTTTGTGATTCATTGATTATTTTAATCAGTCTTTCGGGCACGTTTTACGAGGAGTGTGCAAATGATGTTTTGGGAGAGGCCCGGAGTCTAAATGATTTCTAAAATGATATTTTGACTTAGTTGGTGAGTCAACGATGATTTCTGGATTATTTTATTGTTTTAAAATGTGATTTGAACGGTTTATGTGTAAATGGTATTTTGGGGCTTGAGACCCAGTCGAGAATAATCTTGACTTTGTATGAAGACAAGATTTGATTGAAATGTTTTGGGATGTAATTCCCGAGATGGTTTTCTTTGTGATTGTGAAATGCCCAGACGGTCGGAGCTTGGGAGGGGATTACCCAGACGACCGGAGCTTGGGGGATGTGTTCGCCCAGATGTGACTGAGCTCGAGGGTTGAGCCCAGAGGTGTTTGTTCCCGAGAGAGTGACTGGATATTAGCCTACGCGTAGTGCAGCACTTGTGAGTAGTGCATATGTGATTGTGTGATAGGTTGTGCACTTGTGAGTAGTGCGGATTGATTGGATTGATTGATTGACTGTGCACTTGTGATTAGTCCTGATTGATGTTGTTTGTGATGACGTACTGGTATTGAGTACGGGTTTTTGGTCTTTGTGGCCAAGTGATTATGTTTTCACATGTTTTGGCCTGAGAGCCGGGATTTGATGCTTTATTACATGAACTGATTTGATGAACATGAGTTTTATGGACCACGGGAAAATATGTTTTAATTTTATCGGTCCACTGTTCATACATGAATGATTTCATACTATTACTCATGTTTTACGATATGCATGCAAGTTTGTGAAAACTGGAGGGTAAGAATATGTTTTGGCAAATGTTTTTATCAGAGGTCATTTTTGTCCACTCACACCTTTTCTGTTTTGTGACCCTCTAAGCCGTGGTACGACGTTCGGGACTGATCGTGAGGCAGTGGCAGCAGCAGAAATCAGCGCAAACATCCCTTGTCTGGCAAGCACTAAAGGGTAATTTCGGGCCTTTGGTTGACTTGTCAGATGGGAGCAGGACAGGGCACGGTTTTTGACGTCCAGTTGGGACGGGTCCTGTCAAGACCTCTAATATTTCATTGCACTTTCATGAGAAGCTATCATGACAGGCAAGCCAGAGAAAGAATTTCATTTTTGCGAGGCACTGAGCCTTCCAAATAGTGAGCCAAGAAGTCTGATGACCATCATCAGTCGTAGTAATCAAACCATAAGTACTCTTTACTGAAAACATAGCATTCACGATACCATCCCATATCACCTTATCACCACTTACACCTGGAAAACCTACAGGGGTTTTCAGAATATTCCAGATAGTATCCATAGGCAAGTCTACCTGCAGTTTCTCCACATCCCAAGCACTATCAAGAACAAAGTCTGCAACTTTACAGTTTAACCTAGATCCAGCCAGCCTCTGAACACTATCTGTAATGCCCCCGGACTTTCATTGAGGGTAAAATTGGAAAAGTTGGATTGAATTGACCATTTTGCCCCTGGTTAACTTTTTGGTCAAAGTCAAAGGTTTGACTTTGATTTACCAAGGTCAAAATATTGTCTTTTTGATCGGGACGATTTTTAGCGATTTTGAAAATGTCGTTAGAAAGGTCTCGGTCTCCCGAGTTCGTTGATAAGTGGCATGCCAGAAATGGAGTTTAGTTAGTTTCGTCCTCGATTTAGGTTGTCCTTGGGGCATTTTGGTAATTTGGTTAATTAGGGTCATTTTTGTAAATTACTTTGTGAGATCTTTGTTGTGGCCCAATTGGACATGTACATGTGTCCTTATCCCTTAGGGGCAAGTGCCACCGCCTATGTGTGTTTGTGTGTTTTTTAAGTGGTTGTATTGTGTGTATTGTGTTAGTGGTCCAGCAGAGAGACAAAGAAAGAAAGAAAAATAAACGAAGGGAAGAAGAAGCAGAGATGAAAGAAGATAAGAGAGTGAGATTAGAGAGAAGAAAAGTGAGAAAAGGAAGAGAGTTGGTTGTAGCCTGAAAAGGAGAAAAATAGAGTTGAACCCGTGAAGGTACTCTTCGGGTTTGAAGTTGTCCCACCCATTTTTCTGGCTTGAATCTCGAAACCATGATCCCAGACGATATCTTGGAGCTCCTGCGACCATGATAAGCTGTTAGTTTGCGGTGTTGAACGTGGAATTCACCCCGAAACCGAAGAACTAAGCTTGCCCGAAAATGGAAATTTGCACAAGGTTTCGAGGTAACGTTTTCGTGGTTTTGATTGTCCAGATCCTTTGAAAATCTAGTTTAGAGTGTATTGGATGTAAAAAGGGTGAAAAAGGACTAAAATTGGGTGAAATAAACCCGGGCCGAACATGCGGGTCGGATGACACATTTTACAGAAAAAACAGGTTGAGAGGAATGTTGAAGACGATGAACAGTAACATCATACTATAGCAGCGCGTGGCTCCCACGCGGAGCCACTTTGGGCGGCGTGTGGGGGCACTTGAGGGCAGGTCTGGAGGTGATGTCAACACGAAGGTTTTTGTAGTCAATCATACAAGTCTAATGGTATAAGAGGCGATCGGACATCGTCTCAGAGTAGTTTTGGTTGTACGAAAGTTTAGGGTTCGTTTTAAATATGTTTAAAAATCCCAAAAAATTATGGGATTAAATTAGGAGGTATTTGAGATAGTTGTGACCCTTAGATGTGAATTTTGGCAGGATGTGGCATTCACGGAAGTTATAGAAAAATGTGTAAAGTGGATTTTGGCGATACGAAGGTGTGTGAGTGGATGTTCTTTCTCTAACTTTTATTCATCCATACTTACATGATTTAAATGAGTTTTTATGTGATTTTGATTATATTGGATGATTGAGAATTTTATCGGATTTTTCAGTGATTTTACGAATGTTTTATTATTATTTTAATGCGTGATTTTCGAGGATTCCGTAAATCCCGTTTTGGATCTATTTTGAATGTGGTTTGAGTGGAATGTGGATTATGACATGAAGTAACATGTTTTGAGAAGAATTATGATTTTTATATAATTTCTGAACGACTTTACGAAATTGTCCTTATTGACACATTTTACGAGAAAGCTGTTGTTTTGGTTGTGGGCTTAGGCCCTAGATTCTGGTTGTAGATTTGAGTTGTGAAAGGTGTTATGATGTGTGTAGATCCTTAGTATTGATGTGATGGTGTGAATAGGTATTCCTCGATATGCGTGAAGTGTAATAATGTGAGATGCTTGTGATAATGATGTGATAATGTGAGATGCTTGTGATAATGATGTGATAATGTGAGATGCTTGTGAGAAGGTGTGATGCTGAGTTATGATGTGAATGTGTATTCCTCGATTGCTATGATGTGTGAATGTTGTTGTGATTGCGTTTTTTTCTTGTGAGTCTCAGATGTCGAACTTGGGGCTCCGGTTCTTGAGACTGTATTGTGGTGGCTCGGACGTCGAGCCTGGGGCTCTCATTCTTTAGCACGTGTGTATGTGTTGGCCTACCGGTAGTGCCCTTGTGATGTGATGGTTAATATTGGTTATGGTTTGATGTGATGTTTGTGGTGTATGATGTGATTGTGCTTATTGGTTGTTTAATCTCGGATGTCGAGTTGGGCTCCGGTTCCTGACCTAATTTGTGGTGTGCCTGCCTGTAAGGCAGTGGTTGATGTTTGACATTGTGATTGATGTGCTGGCTTTGAGTTGATTATTGTGATGGTTTGCCGATTGATACTTGCTTTATATACGTTTTCACGTACTTTGAGAATGATAAACGGTGTTTCGTTTTAATCGAAGTAAAACCATTTTGAACTTGTTTTCATATGCATGCATGGTTTTAGAAAATGAAGGGGAAAAGCTATATGATTTCAAACGATGTTTTAAACTATTTGTTTTTGTCCACTCACGCGTTTTCTTGGTTTTTATGACCCTCTAGGATCGCTTCACGGAAATCAAGGCTCGAGAGGCGGAGACATGAATTAGTGGGTTGTGTGTCATCCCTTGTTTGACATGGTTTCTGTCAGACAGGAGCAGGACCTGAGTGTACTGTTCTGTGTATTCGGGTTGGGTCCTGTCACTATCAATTAGTCTCCCACAATCACACCACCAGTCGGACCAAAAACTAGTTTCTTTGCCATCCCCAATTCTCTTGTGGCAACCACTCCTCAACATCCAAGCAGCAAACATAATCGATCGCCAAGTTGACGACCCATCAGACTTAGTATCCACAGAGTCATCGAGAAACCTTGTTAGATCCTCCCTCCCTTGAGGTACTTCAAAGAAAGTGTATGGGCCCAAAGGCTGTCCGGGTTGCTAATGAGCCGTCAACCAACTTTGGCAAGGAGGGTATGATTCATATCACTAGCCTTCTTCAATCCAAGATCGCCTTGAGTTTTAGGCCGAGTTACCGTGTCTAAACTGATCATATGAATTTTCTTTGAGCCTTCCACACACCCTCAAAGAAAGTTCTGGTTCAGACGATCAATCTCCTCGCAAACATTGACCATGAGCTTGATAGTTTGCATGGTATAGGCAGGGATGGCTGTAGTTACCGATTAGATCAAAGTAGTCCAGCCCACCTTATTGAGGGTCTTGCTTTTCCAACTAGCCAATTTTACTGCACCCCGTTAATAATCCCCCAATAAGTTTCCCGAGTAACCCGCTTATGGACTAGAGGGACACCCAAATACCTTCCAAGATCCACCGTGAGAGGGGTACCGTAAATACCACTAATACGCTTTGCTAACCGGCGCCCAACATTTGGGGAGCAAAAAAGTTTAGACTTTTCAAATCTAATGACTTGCCTAGAAGCCTTGTAGAACCGATTCAAACATTCTTTAATAACCTTTGCTTGTTAGGTGTTTGCCTCAGCGAAAAGCAACATATCATCAACAAAGTACAAGTGGGAGATCTTGGGCCCCGGTAGGGAAACATTCATAGTTTTCCACCGACCCCTATCAACTGCATCCACAATCAAATGAGAGAGTTTTTTTAGGCACAACACAAAAAGGTAGGGCGAGAGGGGGTCACCTTGTTTTAATCCCCTTCTCGGGAGAAAAACCTTTGTAACCTCCCCATTAATAATTACTTGGGAGGACACCGTCGTAACACACTGCATGATAAGAGAGATCCAGCTGGCTGGGATACCCACCTCTTTAAGAACTCCCTCCAGGAAATCCCAATCAACTCGGTCATAGGCCTTAGAGAGGTCAATTTTCCATGCCATATACCATTTACGTCTTTTGGTGCAGTCAAACTTATGGAGGAGCTCCTGAGCCATCATAATGTTATTAGAGATCTGTCTCCCTGGAATAAATCTTGCCTGGTTAGGGCTAATGATTGGCCCCATAATCAGTCTCAGACGGCCAACCATAATTTTAGACACCATCTTGTAGATAGTGTTATATAGGCTAGTGGCCTCATCTGCCCCATAGAGGTGGGGTTGACCACATTCGGGACCAAGGTAATACGAGTCGAGTTTAGCTCCTCAGGAAAGCCCACATCAAAGACTTGTTTAACCTGCTAGCACACATCCAACCCATAACCATCCCAACATTTCTGGTAATAGCAAGAAGCCAAGCCATCCGACCCCGGAGCCTTATACAACTTATTGAACAATACAATTTGTTTAATTTCCAGGTCACTAACAGTGGTAGTCAGGTCAACCAAAGCAGGCCTAATCAAAGGGGAAAAAATGTTAGGGATAAGTGCCATATCTAAAGTTGTCTAACCCGAGGCAAAGAGGTTTTGAAAAAACTGAACCGCCACATGCTTCATACCCATTAGGCTAGCTGTCCACTCCCTATTGGAGTCTAACAAGCTCGCCATCTTGTTTCTTCGCCACCGCATAATGGTGGATAGGTGGAAGAAAAAGGTGTTTTTGTCTCCATCTCGTAACCAAGTAACCCGAGCTGTCTCCATAATATTTACTCCTAGTCTAAAACCCTGGCATACTCAGTCTGAAGTGTGTGCTCAAAAATCTCCATGTCACTAGTGACTCGGTTACCAATGATCTGCTAAATACTAGCCAGTCTAGCCAAAAAGTTCCTCTTTTGAGCCTGAACGTGGCCAAACACTTCTATGTTCCATTGTCTAAGATCCTTTGTAAACTCCATCTGTTTCACCAATAACCCTCCATTGCCACTCCCTCAACGTGGTGGATGTAAGCCTCAGGAAAAAAAGCCTCCAACGGTCATCACACAAGCTCATGTCATGTCCCATCATCAGCCTCCAGACCCCATCTTGGTTGTTAGAACAAGTGAATTTAGCTCCCACAAACCCCAAATCAATTAGGCTCTGCATGTCCACCCAATCTCTCATACCACCATGCTAAAAAATCCCTCGACAACTCTACTTTTCATGAGCTTCCATCACCTCATTGAAATCCCCAATGATACATGAAGGGAGATTAAATGCCACAGCAACACCTGGTGACCCGAACAAGGATGAGCATAGACCATGCAAAAGAGCTAGCTTGGCCCACCCAACACCGAAACCTTAGCAGTCAAAACCTATTCATGTTTATCAACAACAGTCAAAGTAATTCTACTGTCATTCCACAACACCCAAATACCACCAGAAAACCCCACAGCATCCACAAAATCATACAGGGGGAAACCAAGAGAATCATGAACTATTTGAGCTGCCAAACCGCTGATTATGGGTTCTACCAAAATACATATATCAATATTATAGGCCCGACAATGGTCCCGCACAGTGCACTGTAACAACTTTCTTCCAACTCTTTGAACATTCCAACACATAAGGTTTACTAACATGATGATAATATAAAGAAGAATGGAAAGTACCTGAACCAGATTACTGCACCATCGTGGCCTCCCAGTTGTCCGAGAGGTTATCCAAATCCATTGAAACATCCCTAACCGTCGAAAGGGAATCAGCCGGTATCGCATCCACGTTCTGAGGCTCCCGTGCCTCCATACCCATATACGTAATTTTAGGAATCCTGGGCGGGAGAAGTCCATAAAGTGCTTAGTTTGGCCATTCCATGCCAGAATATCAGAGGGTTTGCTGTCAAACTTCAGATGAGCCCCTCCATTGTCTCGACCATCCTCTTTGGGAGGTAGTTCACGACTAGGACTGCTGAGAATAACCTCTGTGAACAGCCCATCCCAGGGGAGTCGCCACTATGCCCATGGCCCACACGCCTTGTCCTTATCTTTCCCGAGGTGGCAACACCCTCGTCTCCCCCCTACACAACGAGACCCGCATGTTTCATGATAGTTGTGTCTCTCGTGGCCGGGGCCTTATCTTTCGTCCCTTTTCTTGGCATTCCAGCCTTACGATGATCGCAGGTCTCCGACCCCTTAACCCCCTTCTCTAGGACCCCATTTACTGAAACCTCCCACCAGCAGCTCTTCGCCCGAATCGCCCTTGGTACCCTCCACTAAATCTTGTCCTCCAATTTCCATACCATGAACGTCACCAAGGGCATCAAAGCGTGACCCGACCCTAGTGCTCTTGGCCTACATCTTATTGTTCCATGTGTAGTACTGGAGAAGGGTGCCCTTACCAGCCAGCGGCTTACAGCTCCTTCTTGTAGGGACAATGTTCCATACCCGAAAACCAAGTGTCTCCTCTCGGGATTCTGTAGCAGCCCGTCCCGGAAATCGGGATTAGGTTAGTGATTAATGATGGATTAGTAAAGTTAATCAGTAATTAGTTGGAGTGTCACATGGAGGTTGGACATCGGTCTAGTCTTCGTGTCTTGCGTAAGTTAGATGGGAGAAAAACTTAGCCCTTAATCTAAGGGGATTGGGGGTGGGTCCTGTCAGTTTCAACCTGCACCTCCTTACCCTTATCAACTGGTTGTGTCTCTGAGACCGCTGACAAGTCCTTAAGGCTGTCACCAACCCCCGGGTCAATAGGCCAGGGTGGAGACTGCTTGTCTCTATTTGGCGGTCGAGTACAATGGCTTCTCATCATACCCACCTTCCCACAGCCGAAACAAATTTTTGGAAGGTTTTCGTACTCAATACGAACATGCTCTCCTTTCATATCCGCAAAATTAAGTAACAGTTTCGTAAGGTCAATCTCCACACAAACCCGAGCATATTTCCCACATGATTGGGCAATGGTATGCACATCCACCTTGCGGGTAACCCCAGTAACATTACCGATGACCTTCACTGTCTTTTTGGTAAAATACTCCACAAAGATCCATAATAACTGTGCCCAAAGTGTAAGCCTAGTCAGTTGCTCACTATCAGCATCAAAATGTAGCCTCTATTTCTGAATTTGTGAGGTATTGGCCAGCAATCACCCAGGGTCCTTCAGTGAGGACATAGTTCATATCACACTCAAGCCAAACCGACAGATGAAAAAATTGCTCGCAATATCAACCAGTTGCATGGACCCCTTGAAACTTCATCTTTGTCTAAGTCGTGCATCCAGGAAGCCAAAGGTGTGCCCCCACCCTACAAGTTTCATGATCGCGACATGTTGTCATGGTTGCCATAATCTTTTTTTTTCCTAGTCCGAAAACGGATTGAGGGTCATCTCCCACCTTCCTCAACACGGTATTCATTGCTACCAATGGTCCATTCATTTTCCACCGTAGGCAAACCCGAACGCAAAACCTTGTTAGGCAAGAAAGCATGGTCACTTTGTAGCATGGCTTTGAATGATGGCACGGGAATGTCCACGAGCGCCACGCCTCCGTTAAGTGCATCATAACGCAAATTGGTCTCCCCTCATTATCTCTTCACCCCTCCAGCACTGCGACAAGCCGCAACCTCCCCACTTGTAAAGCCATCGCCCCGCCAGCACAGCAGCAGCTGCCACAAAGTCTGCACGGTAAACCCTAACAGAGAAGGGAAGTTGCGCGACTTGAAAATGAAGTTTTTAATATATTAATACAAAAGATAGACTATGAGCTTTCATAGAACTGACCTAATTCCAAAATGGACATTAATATGTATTGGACTCTTGAACATACAATATATTCCATATAATGTAATGACCCATCCCAAATTCCTAGATTAGATTAGTGATTAATCACGATTAGTGAGGCTAATCGGTGATTAGTAGGGTGAAATAGGACGAACGATGCAAAATGACCGTTTTGCCCCTGGCGGTGGGCAAAATGTTGACTTTTCATTCGGGCTGTCAAATGGACTTTGACCGATGGCCGTGACGTAGTTCAGGACGTCACAAGTTCATAGACAGGTGGCATGTTCAATTCCGACGTTCGTGGAAGAAGTTATGACGTTCGGAAGTTTAGGGGCATTTTGGTAATTATGGTTAAAAGGAGAAAATAGTTGACTTTTGACTTGAGATGTCCGATGGCCGAGGGCCGAGGACTATTACGTAGATCGAGACTATACGAATCCATAGACAGGTGGCACGTCGAATTCGGACGTTCGACGGCGAAGTTACGGTTCACGAAAGTTCAAGGGTACTATTGCACGAATTACGAGATGAGTTACCTTTTGGACTCTAGTGGGCCTAGATATTTAGTTCCTATCCTATGAATGAGTGACAAGTGTCACCCATCCACAGGCCATCCATTTTCCTTCATGCATCGAACATCTTCATTTTTCATTTCAAACCCAAAACATTTCCCCGATCTCACCATTTCTCTCCATCTCTGTGCAACCCAAAAACCCATCCAACCCTTAACCCATGATTAGATGTGAGGACCAGGGAGTGATGGGAGGATGTTGGATGTTGGTGGCCGGCGTGGACGGCGCCGCCGTGGGCGGTGGAGCCACAAACCCGAGAGGGTGCTCGGTAAGGCCCGAATTCCATTTATTTTCATTATATGCATTATGGTTGGTTTTTGATGGTTCCAATGACTTAAATGAGTCGTTAGGGTCCTAATGGAATGGTTTTGGGAAGTTTTGGACGGCTTTGCAGCCATGGGGGAGTTTTGGAAACTTTGAACAGTATGGTTCATAATTAAACCATGGGTTTTGTGTAGTTTTGGTTAGGTTTAATGATTGGGATAGATATGAAACTTGAAAATAGGAATTATATGATTAATTGGGGTTGAAATCGGACCAAAACAAAGGGGGAAAATCACTGAACCGGTCACGCCGGTTCAGCTGTAACAACCCGTACCTTTGGGAAGGGTATAAATGTAAATTTTGTAAAGTTTTGTATGAAAGGACGATTTTGCCCTTGTGAATAGTGCGTCAAAAGTTGACTTTTTGATTTACAGGTTGGATGAGTGATGACCCTTGACCGTGACGTAGTTTAGGACGTCACGAGTCCGTAGACAGGTGGTAGGTTCAATTCGGACAATCGGAGAAAAAGTTATGACGTTCGGAAGATTGAGGGCGTTATCGTAATTTTGACTATTTGAGGAAAATGTTGACTTTTTGGTGGAGTTGTGATTTTCTCGCAGATCGAGGACCATTAGATAGGTCTCGACGTCCTGAGTACAACGACAGGTGGCACGCTGTCATCGGACGTCGGACGAAATAGTTACGAGTCTGGGAAGTGTGAGGGCAAAAAGGTAATTTTTATAACTAGGGGCATTTTAGTCTTTTTCTCCTCAGCCCAATCAGATCAGAACAAGTGGCAGTTGTGGGATTAGATATTTTGCATTGCATCCCATGGAGAAGAGGACACGTGGGGCTGGTTGGATGGTTCTAGGGTGATCTCCAATACACACGGCCACAAATTGATCGATTTTAAACCGTGTGTTTGGCTTGGGAGAACAGAAAACAGAGAGGAAAAATTGGAGAGACTACGATCGATTCAAGGCGTGAGTGAGTGGGTTGTGGATTGAGAGAGTGATAGAGAGACGAGGGTGAGTTGTTGATCGTGTTTTGGAGCTGCAACCGTGCACGGAGGCACGACGGTGGACTGCTGGAAGTTTTGGGAAAACAGAGAGGCGGTGGCCCTGTGGTGGTGGTTGTGCCGTGTGGTGGCTCAAACCAAGACATTAGGGGACTCAGACGACTACAAGGAGTTCAACGAGCACCGTAGTACGCGGCGGTGCAGACGGCGGTGGACGGTTCGAAGGTATGGTTTGACTCCCCTGTTTTCCCGTGATTTTGTTTTCAATAGTCGTGGCTTTAGGGTTAGAGTCGAGAGATTTGGAGGTTAGGGTGAGGTTCAGGAAGGTCCTAGGAGTCGAATAGGATGGTCGCCGTGACGGGGGAGGACCTGGGTGGCCGGCAGCCAAAACAGGGGCCACGGGCTATGTTTTTCGAGGGAGAAACCGTGAAGTTTTAGGCCGTGATTCTTCTAGGTTAGGACGGGGTTAGATTGTTAAGGATTGGACGAAGCTTCTGGGATTGGATTGGACTGAAATGGTGGAGGAATTACAGAGAACCGGTCACGCCGGTTCAACTGTGTTGAACCGGGTGACTCGAGGAAGAAGAAACACTGTAGCAGGCGCGTGAGGCCCACGCGCAGCCACTTTGGGCGGCGCGTGGAGGCACGTGGGGAGGATTCCGGCCAACCTTCCAACATGGTTTTGGTTCTAAATGTCCTAAGGAATCCATTGGTGTGATTTTCGGGTTAATCGGACGATGTTATGAGATAGTTTGGGAATCCGAACAGTTTAGGGTTTAAGATTAAAATATGAATAAATTCCCGAAAAATTGGGGAAATTAGGGTTAGTATCCTTGATGTATTTGTGACCCTATTTGGTGCATATTGACAGGACGGGAGACGCCTGAGACGGTCGAGGAGCGCACGGAGCGCGATTGACTCGTTCAGATTTGTGAGTGGAATCTTTCTTTCTGTACGAGCATGCCTAACTGTTTTATTGATGTTTAATGATATTAAATTTGTTCTTATGCTTCTTGATGATGATTATATGTGGTTGATATGTTTGCACGTTTTTCGAGACATTTTCGGGATTTTGCACGTTTTTCGAGAAAAAGTTGGATTGCAGATTTTGATGCCATATTTAGGGATTTCAATCTATAATTGTTTTCTGATGATGATAAATGGATTATGAAACATGATTTGTGATTAAGCGCAGGTTTTGGTTTAAAAGTGGATTTCCGGATTTGGGTTCGGAATGACGGTCCTGAACGCCGGAAGGGCTTCGAACCGGGGATTCCGAATTCGAGTTTGGCTATGGATTTAGAAATGGTTTTACATTGAATTTGGATTGGATTTGCTGGATCTGGATATTGGGTTTAAAGACCCGGATGTTCTGATTGACGGGGGACGGGCCCGGATTGAGTTTAAAGACTCGGGAGTTTAAAGACTCGGACATTTATGATATTACCCCCATATGCCTATTGAGTTTAAAGACTCGGGAGTTTAAAGACTCGGATTACATTTGAGGCCTGATTGAGTTTAAAGACTCGGATAGACCCAGCAGGTTTGATCGTAAAATGATGATTTGATATTCACGATTTATGATACGGTTTTATGATGCTTATGATATGATTTTTATACCCGTTTTATAGTGTTTCTGTTTCTTATGATGTTTTATGTTGTGGTTTTTTTCTGATACGTAGTTGGGCATGCATGTTTTCAAAACGGAGGGAACAAATATTATTATTATTTTTCCTTAACTCTGATTTGCTGATAAACTGTTTTTGAAAGTTTATTTATTTTAGTCCACTCACACTTTTTGGTTTTAAATTTTCCCTCCAGGTCGTGGTGATAGCGTTGGGGTGAACGTTGAGGCAGGAATCGAGGCATAGAGCTTACGACGTTCTTCCGTTGCGGGACTAGCATAGTAGGATTTTGTACCCATTTTGTTGGACTATGCTCTAACTGACAGTTGTATTATATTTACTCCTTCGTCTAATAGTTATGCTTATGATAGTATTAAGGATATTTTGGTACTTTAAGTATGATTGTCAGACGGGAGCAGGGTTCGTCCCGGGTATCGAGGTGATATTGGGACGGGTCCCGAGATCAGCACAGTAACCCGGTCCAGAACTAGAAAAAAAACCGGTTCACCTATGTAGGGACGATGAACAGTGAACAACCCATTCTAAGGGCGCGTGAGGGCACATGAACAGTAATTTGGGGAAGTGTTCAACACGTGAAATCATATATTCGATGTAACGAACATTTTGGGACTGGTCTCGTGTCAATCGGACATCGTTTCGATAGGTTTCGGGGTGTCCGAAGGTTTAGGGTCGGTTTAAAAATAGTTAAAAATATCGAAAAATTATGGGGCTTTGGTAGGAGGTTAATTAAGTAGTTAGTAACTTTCTATTACAATTTGGACAGGTTTGAGAGTCCCAGTGACGGTGATTGGCTCGGGAGAGCCTATGGCACGCATATCGAGGCGGCATCTCGGAGGGTCTGTGAGTGGACCTTGGTTTTCAAAATTGGTGCATGCATAAATGTTTATTATATGTTTTATTACATGTTTGATGATGCCATGGGTGCATTTGTATGTGGTTACGTATATGCATGTATTTCGAGGTTTCAGCCCTATACGGTGCCTATACGGGTCGGTATTTCTTTACTGGTTTAAATGATTTGGATTTGGATTTCCAAAAGGATAAACTCGGGTATGAGACCCATTTGGTTTTGTCTCGGGCATATGACCTCAGATATCGGGCACGGTGCCCAGCTGATGTCCTATGTTCGGGCACGAGACCAAGTTACTTTACGGTTTTGATTTCAGGTCAGGGAACCTTAAATGGATTTCCCGGTTCATGACGGTTTATGGGAACCGGCATGAACCCTTGTTATGGTATCGTGGTTCATGACGGATTATGGAGACCGGCATGAACCCTAATTATGTTATTATGGTACATGACGGTTTAAGGGAACTGGCATGAACCTTGGTTATGTTATTATGGTACATGACGGTTTATGGGAACCAGACATGGAGGATATGGTCTATATGTATATGAACTGGATATTATGGATCATGATGGTTCGGGGGAACCGGGCATGGATATGTATATATGTGCATATACCTTCCTTTACTTCTATTATCTCATCCGGGGAGGGTCGTTGGCTTGGGTGGACCCCGGAGTAGTCACGGAGCACCGACTGAGTGGAGTCACCCCCCAGTTGGGTTCCTTACTCTCAGGAAGGCTATGGTTAATATTACCTCGAGTAGGATCAGTGGTCTGCAGACATTGACCTTGACTTTGAGAATACTTGGATTGAGACATGGGTAGCACGCGCTTAACTTTGGATACCATGACATGATTGGTTGTGTTACTTATATGTATATATGATATATGATATGATATATGAGATGTGATGTGTGGTTACACAGGTTTTGGGCAGTGGCCCGTATGGTTGAATCTTTATGATTCTTTGATATGTGGTGTGCACAGGTGTGCACAGGATTTGAGCAGTGGCTCGTGTACTTGGTTATTTATAGTTATGGGATGAGTCCCTTATTGGTTTCCTTATGGATTTGGGCAGTGGCCCGTATGGTCGATTTCATGGTGGTCCTTTCGACCTTGGTTTATTTCTGATTTAGGCTTAGTTCCCACATATGGTTTCCATTTTTTAAAATGGTTTTCGAATGCATACATGCTTTTTAGTGAAGGGTACAAATATCTTTATGGAAATGTTTTATAAACTTTTATTTTGTCCACTCACAGCTTTTAATGTTTTGACAGCCCTTCAGGTTGACATCGGATGTGAACTGTAGCAGAGACCGAGATATCACATTCCTCCTCCGGATCCTAGCGTACTCTAATAGCCCGGGAGGGCAAAGGTCGGAAATATCCCTTGTCTGACACTTCGTGTCAGACGGGAGCAGGGTCATCCCGCGTTAATCCCGGGGGGATTTGGATGGGTCCTGTCAACGTGGTATCAGAGTGGGGGTTATCTTTATTCGAGCAACCGCAGAGCTCTTGGAGTAGTACGCAGGTCGAGGATGTGATATCTCAATGGGCCGTGATCAACCTTATAGTTGGGATGCCAATACGATAGTTAGTAGGATTGGATCTTGGAATGTCTTGGTTCGGCATCTGATGCCGGGGTTGCCATAGTTCTGTCAAGGTTGACAGTGTGGGACCCTACGGAAGGATGAACGTATTCGTACGTTAGATTGTGATCGTGTGACGATTAGTTGGGATCATCTTCACGATGTCGTAGGATCGGTTTGGCGATAGTTTGGAACTGTGACCATTGGTTGGTCAGCCTTTGTTGAGTTAGATGGATTTACTGCAGTCGGCAGTTAGTAGTCGGTTTCGTGGAATCCTAGTTGGATTGATGTCCTGACGATGTCAAGACCGTGGAGTCGGTCAGATTGTGGAGTGTATTGCGGTTGGCAGTTAGCTGTTGGGTTCAGTGGAACTCTAGGTGTGATTGTGGAACCCTACCTTGGGTGTATGGTTCAGAAATGTGAGTTGACGAGTGGTTTGACTTTGACGACTATTCAGATTTGAGGCCATTAGTCGGTCTAGTCATGTCAGCTTGTGTTGGGACTGCTCTTTGCAGTCAAGGTTGTATTTGTTGGTTAGACCTACTTGGTGGTCGTACTACCATAGTTGTGATGGATTTTTGGTGCAGCTAAGGTCATGGGCGACCTGGTAGACGACAGTGGTTGAGTCAAGTTACGACTGGTTAGAGTTGGTTGGACAGGTTACCAGGGTTGGTACTTGTCGATGGAATCCTAGAGTTGGGATACGGAGTAGTAGTACGGACGGTTGATTCCATGGGATGAGGAGTTTAGATCGTGATGCCTGGTAGTTAGGTCTGCACGAGGTTGTGGCAGACGCTACTATCGATGGACGTAGTCGAGTCTTATCAGGTCGAGTAGACTCAGGTTACCGTGACGATTGTGACGATGGGATTTTCAGTTGTGATGATGATACGAGGTGCGTGAGTAACGCATATGTACGAGCAGTGATTCTGGATTCGCCTCGATTATGGCTGAGTACGATCGCAGAATGAGACGAGGACGTTCAGGGGACGTTTACTTTTCTCGTATGAGTAGTCAGGGTGACTGTACCTAGAGGTGTTAGGTACGATGGAGGCAGAGTTCTCCTTTTCGAGCAGAGGTACGGGATCGTCGCTCGGTATGAGCGGAGATCCAAGGTTGTCAGTTTTGTACATGGTGTGCTAGTGCTGATGCTAGTGTGGATGCTTGTGTGCTGATGCTGACATATTATAGTGGTGTACTAGTACTAGTGCTGGTGCTGGTGCCGGTGATTGTGATGACGATGAGTAGCGAGTCGGGATTTGACTTCGTCAAGTTGGGCATATGTTTGGTATCTGTGTTCCGGGAGTGGATCACTGATAGTGATGGACTGGATTGGATCCAATAGTAGTTGAGACTCGTGGTACGAGATATGAGGGTTGGATGCCGTTTAGGCACATTCGTAAATAGTATACAAGGTTTAACCTTGAGTTGCGTGAATTCCACTCGGAATGAGTGTATCTACATAAATGATGTGAACCAATAGGCGTGATGATGTACCAAGTTCTCTTGGTTATGGA
Source organism: Prinsepia uniflora (assembly GCA_032719365.1). Taxonomy (NCBI): domain Eukaryota; kingdom Viridiplantae; phylum Streptophyta; class Magnoliopsida; order Rosales; family Rosaceae; genus Prinsepia; species Prinsepia uniflora. The sequence continues at coordinate 53,816,568 of CM064874.1, forward strand.
CACGTGGATGATGTCCAAGTATGTTGTTTCCAACATGGTTGAACTTCGGGAATCGATAGGGTTTATGATTGAGGTGACACAAGGAATGCGGGTTTTCCGCATTGGCAATGGGGATTTCGAAGTCATTTTGGGTGACTTCTCAGATTCTACCATGATTGATGATGGTAGATGATGTTGATGATGTAGATGTTGTTGGTTGCCACTAGTACACCGATCATATATTGGTTGGTGGATCCGTGATTATCTTGGGTCATCAGGTAGAGTGAGTATATTGAAGTTAAGTGACTGAGATTTCTCATTCTCTACTTGGTGGCAGACGATGTCAGGTTACATGGCGTGGTGAGTGCAGCGAGTGTTGTTTGCATTCACGTAGGATGGACTTTGATGTCATCGGTTTTGGATCATCCTTGATTTTTCTAGGTGGGATGACAAGGATCGATACGAGGTAATCAGTGAGAACCCACAGTCTCGGCGTGTCTCGTCGTTGACTGATCTATTTAGATGTGGGTTTTGGTTGAGGACTTTGGGCGTCGTGACGATCGGGGATCGTGACGTCTATGGTCGGTTGACGTAGTGATGGATCTGGATCGTGATTTTGATGATCCAGATAGGTGGAGAGTTTATTACTCTTACTTGGATAGTTTGAGTTGAGGATGATGGGACTGAACTTCTTTTCGAGGTAAATCCATTATGACTTGCTACTCGAGCGAGTAGGTGTCCGACGATGTCGGATTTGGTTAACCTAGATGCGTTGATGTTGGGGTTGGCTTCCCTATGAAGTCAATCGATTGTATTGTGGTAATCCTTTAAGCAGGTATCCGATAGGTTTAGATATAGTGCATCTCGGTAGACGTGAACGAGATTTCGAGTTTTGGAATCAGATTTCTGGATGACGATTCAGGATTTGATTTTGGAACTTGAAAGTGGATTTCCGGATTTGGGTTTTGGAATCGGATTCTGGGTGACGATTCAGGATTTGATTCTGGAGCTTGACAGTGGATTTCCTTTTATGGATTTGGGTTCGGAATGGTTATTCCAAATGCTAGCTTATGGAAGAATGAGTTCGGATTCGGATTCGAACATGGCTATGGATATGATTTCTGGGTTTGAATTCGGGATTTCTTATGAAATTGAGGATTCGGATTCGGATTTGGAAATAGATGATGGGTTGGAGTTTTGATTTTCTAGTCCGGGATTGGACAGATGGACTCCATTATTGAAACGTGATCGCCTACAACCTAGGTCGTTATTGTTGTTGTGGTTGTAAGCTGGTTGATGGATAGATGTACGTACCTTGTACGTTGTTCGAGGTACGATACTGGGCAGACTTGTGGTGCCTGGTGATTGTATATAGGTTATACCAGTAGTACGTTGGTGAACGTGTTGGTAGTCGGCTTAGTTCCGATCCCATTGGTGTAGTCGAGGACGTGAACTGGACATTGGATGTTGTGCATTGGGTCATGGTATTTCTGATGGGTCTAGTTACACACAGGTCGAGTGAAATGCTCGGTTAGTATATGTATACTCAGGATGAGTGTGTTGATGGTTGGTATAACCACGAGGGAGTATAGTGTTAGTTTTTGACTGACGACTGACAAGTGGTGACAGTTTGTCGAAGGTGTCAGCGTGGATCAGTTAGTGAGATTTGGTGACTCCCTGTGGGAGCACATAGCAGGATAGGTTGGTGATTGAGCAAGGAACCTTCAAGTTGTTGTGTCAATGACTTGGTAGATTTGACAAGTAGTGTCAATTCGGAATGTATGGTTTTTGTCATTCGACGTGGTCGAATGTAGTCGATACGACGTAAGTGTTAGTGGTACGTCTGGTTGCAGACAAGTTTTGCTCTGGTTAGTTGGTGTACGAGTGTGCACATGAGATAAGATTGGATTTGCTTTCCACAAGGTGGTTGTGGAATCAGAATAGATAGAAATTCGAGAACGGAAACTAAATTAACGAGGGAAGAACGGTTGGAATTAGGTCGATTGAAATTTCGAGGAAGAAATTAATTAATGAGGGAAGGTTGTAACGACCCGTCCCAAATTCCTAGATTAGATTAGTGACTAATCATAATTAGTGAGGCTAATCGGTGATTAGTAGGGTGAAATCGGACGAACGATGCAAAATGACCGTTTTGCCCTTGGTCGTGGGCAAAACGTTGAATTTTCATTCGGGAGGTCAAATGGACTTTGACCGATGACCGTGACGTATTTCAGGACGTCACGAGTTCATAGACAGGTGGCATGTTCAATTCCGACGTTCGTGGAAGAAGTTATGACGTTCGGAAGTTTAGGGGCATTTTGGTAATTATGGTTAAAAGGAGCAAATAGTTGACTTTTGACCTGAGATGTCCGATGGCCGAAGGCCGAGGACTATTACGTAGATCAGGACGATACGAATCCATAGACAAGCGGCACGTCGAATTCGGACATTCGACGGCGAAGTTACGGTTCACGAAAGTTCAAGGGATCACCCCCCAATTGGGTTCCTTACTCTCAGGAAGGCTATGGTTACTATTACCTCGAGTAGGATCAGTGGTTTGCGGACATTGACCTTGACTTTGAGAAAACTCGGATTGAGACCGGGGTAGCACGCTCGTAGCTTTGGATACCGTGACAGGATTGGTTGTGTGACTTATATGTATATATGATATATGATATGATATATGAGATGTGATGTGTGGTTACATAGGTTTTGGGCAGTGGCCCGTATGGTGAATCTTTGTGATTCTTTGATATGTGGTGTGCACAGGATTTGAGCAGTGGTTCGTGTACTTGGTTATTTATGGTTATGGGCTGAGTCCCTTATTGGTTTCCTTATGGATTTGGGCAGTGGCCCATATGGTCGATTTCATGGTGGTCCTTTCGACATTGGTTTATTTCTGATTTGGGCTTAGTTCCCACATATGGTTTCCATTTGGTTAAATGGTTTTCGAATGCATGCATGCTTTTTAGTGAAGGGTACAAATGTCTTTATGGAAATGTTTTATAAACTTTTGTTTTGTCCACTCACAGCTTTTAATGTTTTGACTGCCCTTCAGGTTGACATCGGATGTGGGCTGCAGCAGAGACCGAGATATCACTTGCCTCCTCCGGATCCTGGGGTACTCTGATAGCCCGGGAGGGCAAAGGTCGGAAATATCCATTGTCTGACACTTCGTGTCAGACGGAAGCAGGGTCATCCCGCGTTAATCCCGGGGGGATTGGGATGGGTCCTGTCATATAATGTCATTGGAAATTTCTTTAAAAGATCATTATGTCAAGATCAACTTTGGAAGCATAACCCATCTTATTACAATAAAGAAAAGGCAAAAAAAACCAAGTGAAAGTGCACCAGTAAGATTTCTTGTCTCCTTTTTCTTTTAAAGTTGGTTTTGGAAAATAGCCACGATATCTTAATTTCATTATAGATTGAGAGTTTTAAATCTCGAGTTTCATAGTAAAAACTCATGCAAAATATAATAATATGGATTGTGAATCTCTGTATTTAAATTTCATGCATTTGCAGGCATTTCATTATATCCCAACTATGTGTGAAATTTAATGGTTTAAAATATAAAACCCTTATATTCATCCCCAAAATCCAACCGCACTCGGCTACCACCCCCGCGAGCCTTCTTTTTTTTTCTCCTCCAACCACAATTTTATCGTTGCATCCAACCTTCTAAGCAACACCATCAACCTTCAAGACAACAACCCCAACCGACCTATCCATGTTGGTTTCAGGTCACCTCAAGGATCGCAGGGAAAGGTGCACAGGATTGCTAATTGCACAATGCAAACCTGCGATGGTTTTCCTGTGATGTAAGAACCTTCTAACTTTCACTCTTAGCTGCAAATGGTTGGTTAGGATAGATTTAGGTATTGATTGATTGTATTGGTTTTGAATTGAGGAAAGGAAAGAAAAACGATCACAATGAAGAAACTGTTCTATTGAGATTTTTCAATGCACACAAGGTGTTCGTATATATAAACCAGTGAGTTTTCTGAGTGATCTTGGTGCTCTCACCATCTAGAGAGAGTCGCACACATTTCTCATTAGTTTTCTTAATGATTACAATTGTATTCTCACCCTTTTACACACACAAAATCGTTAGGATCCACATGGCATCATCCTACACAATTCCTTCTAATTTCTTATTCACTAAGCAACTCACACTTCACTCAAATCTGTTATAACAAACTGCCTTGCTGGCACTCACACACTTTCTAGGGTCTAGGACAGATGTCATTGATTGAAGTAGAGCTTTAGATCGGGTGCAATGCACTCTGATCATCCCTGCTGCAGTAGCAGCTTACACACCAACACTCCCTCCTAAGCTGCTAACTGATTTAACCCTAAGCAAGAATCTTATATAGGTAAACCTGACTTTAGGAAGTGCCTTGGTGAAGATATTAGCTAGTTGTTCCTCAAACTTACAACAGAATGTCACCATTTTGAATTGCGTCCCTAATGTAGTGATACTTCATGTTAATGTGTTTAGTTCTCTAATGAAACACAGGGTTTATAGCCATAGCTATTACTGACATATTGTCACACATTAGAGCTGTAGGACTTAGCTGTTTTTCCCCAAAATCCTGTAAAACAAATCTCAGCCAAATAGCCTGAGTTGTGGCTTATGCAGCAGACACATATTCTGTTTCTGCAGTAGATAGAGCTACACTGCTCTGTTTGACAGAAGCCCAGGAAAATATGCCACTGCCAAATGTGAATGCATACCATGAGGTACTCATGCTGTCCTCTTCTGAACCTCCCGAATCACTATCACAAAAACCAATTAGACTTGCAGTCTGTCCTTTCCTGTATTCCAGTTCATAATCCAGTGTCCCTTGTATATATCTCAGTACTCTCTTGGTTGTTCCAAGATATTTCTTGGTGGGATTATGCATGAATCTAGATAATAGGCTAGATGCATACATTATGTCAGGTCTTGTTGCAGTTAAGTACAACAGACTACCTACCAATTGTCTGTAAAGCTGTTCATCAGCAGGCGCACTGCCATCATTTTTCTGCAACCTATCATTAACTGCTAGGGGAACACTTACAGGTTTGCACCCTTTCAAACCAAATTTTTCCAGTAGTGTAGAGGCATATTTCCTCTGATGAATATAGATCCCAGAATTAGACTGCAGAATTCCCATACCCAAGAACTGATGCAACAAACCCAAATCTGTCATCTCATATCTCCCCATCCTTTCCTCCTTGAAATCCTGCATCATAAGCTCACTGTCACCTATATAGATGATGTCATCTACATAGATAGACACAATCAAAGTTCCTTCATCCTGCTTGACCTTTAGATACAAAGTAGCCTTACTTGCACTTCTTTGAAATCCACAAGATAATAAATAGGAATTGATCTCACTATACCAAGCCATTGGAGCCTGTTTTAATCCATAAAGTGCCTTTTCCAACTTGTAAACATTGTCCTCCTATCCTTGTTTTTCAAAACCTTCAGGCTGATCAACATAAACCTCTTACTCAAGGACCCCATTTAGGAAAGTTGACTTCACATCAAGCTGAAACAGTTTCCACTCCTTTTGTGCAGCTAGGGAAATCAGGGTTCTAATAGTATCTAACCTTGCAACAGGTGAAAAAGTCTCATTGAAATCAATCCCTGGTTTCTGGGCATATCCCTTAGCAACCAACCTAGCCTTGAACTTCTGAATTGAATCATCTAGATTCAATTTGGTTTTATAAACCCATTTAACACCAATCACTGGTTTGTCTATTGGTCTTTCCACCAGTTTCCAAGTGTCATTATTTTCAATCATCTCCATTCCTACTTGCATTGCTTTTTGCCATGCTAAGTCCTTAACTGCATCCTGGTAGCCTTCAGGTTCAACTATGGCTACATGACACTGTGCATATATCTCATTCAAGCTTCTCAGCTTGACAGGGGTGTTGCTAGCCTCTGTATCACTCTCATTTCCCTGGTTATCTTGAGTGTCATGCTCCTGAACAACTTCTGTTTGATCAGTGACAGGAGAAACAACATCAGTTTCTTCAGAGTTGAGTGGTACACTGAACTCCATGCTTGTCTTCCAGTCCCATGTGGCTTTCTCCTTGAAAGTCACTATCCTAGAAACCACCATCTTCCTTGTTTCTAGGAAATAAACCCTATAGCCCTTTTCACAACTGCCATATCCCATGAAAACTCCTTTTGAGGCTGAAGCATCCAGCTTATGCCTTAGCTGATTAGGAATGTGAAAATAACAAACTGAACCTAAAACTCTTAGATGATTCACACCAGGTTTCCTTCCACTATACACCTCAAATGGTGTTTTCTTCCAGATAGCTTTAGTAGGACATCTGTTGAGCAAATAAAACTTCTGCCCAGAATTCATAGGGCATTTGTTTGTCATGAAGCATTGCTTTGGGCATTTCAACAATTGTTCTGTTTTTCCTTTCAGCCACACTATTTTGTTGTGGACTGTATGAGATAGTAAACTTTCTTTGTATTCCCAACTCTTCACAGAAATCCAGAAACTCTTGAGACATGTACGCACCCCCTCTATCATTTCTTATCTTCTTAATCTTGCAATCAGTCCGGAGTTCAACCATGGATTTGAACTTCTTAAAGATGTTGAAAACCCCTGATTTATGCTTGAGAAAATAAACCCATCTCATCCTTGAGTAGTCATCTATGAAAGTTAGAAAGTACTTGTTTCCACTTTGAGTCTCAATCTACATAGGTCCACAGACATCAGTGTGCACTAACTCAAGTAACCTGGTTGATCTCCAGGCCCCACTCTTGTCAAAACTCTCAACATGCTGTTTTCCAAATATGCAACCTTCACAACAGTCCTCTTTCTTAGATAGATTAGGCAAACCAATCACCATATCATCTTTAACTAATGCACTCAAACTTGCATGGTTTAGATGCCCAAATCTTCTATGTCATAGCCAAGTATCACCTTCTTCAACAACAAGATTTGCCACTGATATAATTTGCTAGAAAGACAGTGGAAAATATCTATTTCCTGTCATAGCAACACATGCTATCTCCTGACCCTGATCATATATAGTGGCCTTCCTTCCTTCAAACACAAGGTTGTAGCCGTGTTCAACCATCTGTCCCACACTTAACAAGTTCTCATCTAAACCTGGTACCAGCATTACTTCTCCGATCATTTTGTCACCATTTTGAGTCTTGATAACCAAAGTACCCTTTCCCTTGGCCTCTACTAACTCCCCGGTGCCCATCTTCACTCTGCACTTCAGGGTTCTATCCAAGTTTATCAAAGCAAACTCATCAGAAGTCATATGGTTACTGCAGCCACTATCAAGATACCAAGTATCTGCATTCTTTGTGGTTGTGACAGAATGACAGGCATAAAACAGTGTCCCATCTTCCTCTGCATGTTGTTCAAGATTCATTCTCTCCTTGCTCCTGCAATCATTGGCATAATGTCCCATTTTATTGCACTTGAAGCATTTTCGGGTTTTGAATCAGCAGTTCCCATAATGCTTCCTGCTGTAAACACTGCAAGTAGGTTTAGGCTCACTTCCACTTCTGTTTTCTTCTCTAGGCAGACCACCATGTCCATTTCTAGCTTGTTGATCAGACTTTCTGATCCAAGATTTAGTTCCACCTTTTGGAAAATATTTAGGCTTGTTTGAACTGGAGGAAGCTCCAATATGCATGCTAGAGAAGGCTTTCTCCACAGTGTTTTCATAATGGAGTTCTAGCCTCTGATCATAGGCTTTTATAGAAGTAATCAGCTCCTGTACATTAACCTCATCTAGATCTTTAGTTTTTTCCAGAATTGACACTATTGGATCATAGGGTTTAGTTAAACTAATAAGGATTTTTTGTCCCATTCTAGCTTCTTTTATATCTTCTCCATAAGTCCTCATTTGATCCACAGTCATATACAATCTAGATAGGTATGTACTTAGTGATTCATCATCCTTCATTCTCATATATTCAAAATCTCTTCTTAAACCTTGAAGTTTAACTGATCTAACCTTTTGATCTCCACGAAATTCCCTCTTTAGTAGATCTCAAGCAGCCTTGGAACTTTCTTCATTTGCAATCCTAGAGAAAATAGAATCAACAACTGAGTTTTGGATAAAACCTAGTGCCCTGGCATCTCTGATTAGATCAGCCCGAGTAGGCATCACTATTGCTCCCTCAGCACCTTCTGGATCTATGTTGATACCCCTGTTGACTAACTCCCACAGATCTTGAGCTCGTAGCAAGGTTCTCATCTTGATACTCCAAAACTCATAGTTGTTTCCATCAAAGATAGGAGCCCGTAGCTCATTTATTCCAGCACCAGCCATTACAGTTTCAGCAGCAATTTGACTTCAACAGCACAGTCTCCGATCACGTCCTAGCACTCAGATCATGAACCTGAATGCTCTGATACCATGTTGGTTTCAGGTCACCTCAAGGATCGCCGGGAAAGATGCATGGGATTGCTGATTGCACAATGGAAACCTGCGATGTTTTTCTAGTGAGGTAAGAACCTTCTAACTTTCACTCTTAGCTACAAATGGTTGGTTAGGATAGATTTAGGTATTGATTGATTGTATTGGTTTTGAATTGAGGAATGGAAAGAAAAACGATCACAATGAAGAAACTGTTCTATTGAGATTTTTCAATGCACACAAGGTGTTTGTATAAATGCACCAGTGAGTTTTCTGAGTGATCTTGGTGCTCTCACCATCTAGAGAGAGTCACACACATTTCTCATTAGTTTTCTTAATGATTACAATTGTATTCTCACCCTTTTACACACACAAAACCATTAGGATCCACATGGCATCATCCTACACGATTCCTTCTAATTTCTTGTTCACTAAGCAACTCACACTTCACTCAAATTTGTTATAACAAACTGCCTTGCTGGCACTCACACACTTTCTAGGGTCTAGGACAGATGTCATTGATTGAAGTAGAACTTTAGATCAGGTGCAATGCACCCTGATCATCCCTGCTGTAGTAGCAGCTTACACACAAACAATCCACCCTCATGTTGATCCAGAGTGGCACTACCTCGGACGTGTCTCCCCTCCTCCCTGATGAAGCCCCCAATCCATTCTTCCCAATCCGTACAAACTAATCGAAAGGAAGTAGGTGGAGAAGTGAGCAAGAGAATCAGAGATAAGATTGGTTGTGCAGGTGGCGGAGGAGGCAAATGGTGGGAGATATTGGGGAAGAATGATTGAGTTGAAAGATTGACTTTGTTATTAATGGGTTTAAATTTAATAAAACAAAGGTGACTGAGTTTTAATCTTTTATAAAATTGTAATTTAATTCATTAAGTGAAAAGATATATAATAAAAATTGAAAAAAAGAAAATAAAATTAAACTCAAAACTTGATATTAAATGTCATGTATTTTGAATCATTATATTTCATCAATGATTGATATATAACAAAATACGCTAAAATGCGTAGAGTCTAAAATGGTAGAGTGTAAATTTTTTTTATACATATTAAATGTCTCTGAAAAGTCAGATATATTCAATTAAAATTTTTAAACCATTGTTAAAAATTTTGAGTATTCAATCTATACTTTTATAGAGATTTATATAATTTAAAAGTTGAGTTTTATTCAATATTACATTTCATAAATCCTTAAAATTTAGGTATATTGAAAATGTCAATGAATATCCCTTATTTAAAAAAAATATCAATGAATATTGTAGATTTCATTAAATTGTAGAGCTTTATGGAGTTCTATACTTTAGCAATTTTAATTTCTCTAGATTCCCCCTTCAGATTTCTACCGATTTTATATAAGGCTTAAAGAACATTATTTGTAGTTTTTATATTTTTTAATAGACTCCACAAAAATCAAATCTCTTACCAATATATATTATCATATGTTACTTTCTATTGGAATTATAAGTAATCCAATTATACAAAATTTACATAAGATTATTTATTGTTTGAAAAAAAATAAACAAAAAAAATAAATTACTAAAATAAAATAAAATATTTCAAAGGCATGCATGCTGACTCTCGGTCTTATTGACCGTTAAATTATTTATTTTTTGTAATTATTTTAGTATTATTATTTTATTTTATTTTAATTTAGTGAGAATTTTTTTAGTAAAAAAATACTTATGATTTGATTATAAAATTCTTCAAATAAATATCGATCAAATTATATAACTTATTATCATTTTTCTGCAAAACCCAATCACATTAGATAAAACTTAGCATGACTTTGCAAAACTATAGCAACTTCACCCATAATTACGTGCTTATTGGAAATTAATCGAGAATTAATTGAAGATTTTTTTAGGTGAAATGAGGATTTTGCCCCTGGATTGGGAAAATATTAACTTTTGACCTGGAAAGTTGTTTACACATTTGCCAAGGTCCATTGCGTAGATTGCGAGAGTGTGATTATGTAGACAGACAACACGACAAATTTGGACGTCGTACGGTGAAATTAAGGGTCTAGAACAGTTTTAACGAGATTTTACGGTGCATGTTTTTCGAAAAGAGTTGACTTTGGATTGGTTAATAGTGGGACCCAAAATATCTAGTAGGGACCACAGGATGAGTGACAAGTGTCACCCACCTTTTGGTCCTTATCCCTTACATATATTAATCTTTCTTATTCAAACACACACATACACAACCGAAAACCCAACCACTACACCTTTGTTCTTCATTTTCCTCACTGTGTTTCCTGTTGTGGGGGACTTTTATGTTTGAGAGAGTGAGAGTTGAGGGATTGCTCATGGTGGTACAAGATAGAGATGGGGATGAGGAAACAGGTTGAGAACCCAGGTAAGCCATGAGTTGGATTTTGGGCTTTCGGGTTTCTGGTTGTTGGAACCCTTCACTTACATTGTGTTTGTCTTCTGGGAGATCTGGTGAGTGAGTAGGGATGAAAATGGCACGAGTTCGACGCATGGACTGCTCCTGGGAAAGGTTCGAAGGATTGGCAGTGAGCATCGAGCTTGGTTCAAGGATTTCATGGTAAGTTTCTCGTTTTTAATCTCGTAATCTTGCCTATGGGTAGATGACAAGAAATGGTGAAGATAGAATCGGGTTTCGAATTCGGGTTGAATGACCCGTTACAGTCTCACGAGTCGACCCACGAGAGATATTAGATGATAACGTAGCAGGATGATGTCAACAGATGACGTCAGTAGATAATGTCGGCATGATGTTAGTAGATGACATCAGCGGGTGCCACGTGGTAAGGGCTGAGTGGTGCCACGTGGTAAGGGCTGAGTGGTGCCACGTGGCATGTGTCAAGGGATGCCACATGGCATGTACTATCATAGTGTCTCAACATCCGCCACCCACTTTTGCTAACAAAGCTAGCGCGTTTCAAACCCAAACCACCTTCCACTTTGGTCTTGGTTGCCATCTCCCAATTCTTTACCCTTTCTTTTGGGATGCAGCGTTTGGAGTATAGATGAGCTAGATGCGACGTTTATTGATTGTTGAGGAAAAATATATTTTTTACAACATTATAAAACAGTTGTATAATATGAAAATTAGGACTCTTTCTTCAAATATTGAAATATGGCACATTAATTAAACTGCGTTTTTGTATATTTTTTATAAGTCCATTTTTTTTATTTGAATGTTATAAATAAACCTTATTTATCGCTTTTTTCTATTTAACGTTATAAATAAGGTTTATTACAATTTTAGAAAATAAACGTTGTAATTAAATATTGCTAAATCTTCTTTTTTTAGTGATTTTTATAATAAGCTTGGTTAATAAGTTCGGTTATATAAAATATATTATATATAAATTAGTCAATTAATTAAGGAGGTGTATCGATTATGACATTTAAATATTTTTAAATGACAAATTTTGTAAGATATTTTTATGCAATTTTTCTGGAAAATTTTATATTACTATGAAGTTTTCATCACTAAAAACTGAAGAACGTTTTTAGTGACGAAAAATAAAAAAACATCACAGCCAAAAAAAGCAAAAGTGACAATTTATGGAAAAAATTATGCAGAATTATATCAAAAAAATCTGCACTAAAATAAAGATTTTTAATATGTGATGATTTTTTTGGGAAGAAGGAAACGTTCTTGAGAAATGTTTTATGTGCTTCAAAAGTAAGTAATCTCTCCACGAGGCCAGACATTTTTTGTCTTATCATATGAATATTTTTAACGCTAAATCTCACCAAGTTTACAACTTAAATAAGTTCTTAAAAACAAGTCATAATTGAATACCTTAATGCTTATTTTGACATTTTTAATAAGATTAAAAATCTTAATTGAATACACCAGGACTTTTTGAAAGTCTTTTAAAACATGTAATTGTCTTAATTGGATACATACATATTCTTAAAGTCTTTGAAAATATTTAAATATCATAATTGAATACACTCTCCTACGTATCCAGACTTCTTTTTTTTTTTCTATAAATACCCAGTTCATTAATTTTAATCATACCCAAAGTGCTAAACTCTGACCCTTACTAATTGCATTAATATAAGACTCTCTCTTTGCAGCTGTTCCCGCCTACTTCCCTTTCCTCTCATCTTCTCTCGAACAAACTACATAAAAGTACCCAAACTATAAGGTCGATTTCAAAAGGTACCCAAACTAAAAAAAGTTTCAATTGCGTATCCAACTAGCAAAATATAACATCTAAATACTCTCCCCCTCCTCCATCTTCTCCGTCCCCTCCAAAACCCAGATGCAAAACCAGTTCCAAAACCCAGATGCATCATTGATTTAATCTCTATCTTCTCCATTTTCCCTTATGGCTTCAAGGGTTTCCCAGGAAGATCTGAACAACTTCACACCTACACCGAACTGCCCAATTTCTAAACCAAATGCAAACCCAGATAAATATATATCTGATCGAATCCCACCCTTCTTCGTCCTCGATGCACAATCAGCAATACACATCAACACCAACCCCAACCAAAATTCAAACTCAAAATCCAGGTGTAGGTCTCGAAACACTGAGTCCGTAGACAGACGGCACGTCAAAATCGAAGTTCGGATAAGTTAGTTACGGGTCTAAGAAGGCTAGGGGCATTTTAGTAATTTGTAGTTGAAAGGGAAAAATGATATTTTAATGGTTTTGATGAGTCAACATACTTTACTAACTTGTGACATGTGTCATTACAGAATGTGGATTGTTGGCACCACGTGGCCCTTATTTGTGTGTACAGGTTGTGTTTTGATTTCGGCCGAAGAGGAAAAAGCAAAGACTTGAACAACTAAGAACCAATTCTCGATTTTGATCACCGTTCAACCATTTGAGACCACATAGAGAGGAATTAGAGTAAAATTAAGAGAAAAAACCAGAGAGAAAAGAAAGGAAAGTGGAAGAAAAACCCGAAACCCGAAACCCAGTAAAATCGAATTTTAGAATTTCAAATTCGAATTCTTGGACCTTGATTGTTGAAATTGAGTTTCGTTCAAGGCCACCGGCCTTTCAGAGTATCATCGAGGCAGGTCTTTAAGTTGTATTTGATGAGGTTGTTGACGGCTTCTTCCTTACCGTTAGCCTATGGATGTACGACTGATGCGAAACAGAGTTTGATACCGTAGACATCACAGAAGTTGGGGAAGTGGGCGTAGTCGAATTGCTTCCAGTTGTCTATGACGATCGTGTGAGGTATGCCGAAATAGAAGATGATGTTCTAGTACACAAAAGTCTTGATCTGGGCGGCCGTGATGGTTTTGAGTGATTTGGTCTTTGCCCACTTGATGAAGTAGTCGACAGTGATGACCTCGTGCTCTACTCCGCCTTTCCCTCATGGCATAAGGTCGATGAGGTCAAGTCCCCACTTGGAGAAAGGCCAAGGACTGAGCATTGGGGTGAGCCGTTCCACGGGTGAATGAGGGATTGGTGCATACTTCTGGCATTGGGGAAATTTTGGGTGAGTGCGATGAAATCAGCGTGCATTGTCGGCCAGTAATAGCCTTACCGGAAGGTTTGATGGGTGAGGGACTTGGGCCTGTAGTGGCTTCCACAGATGCCCTGGTGGATCTCCTTGATGACAGTGACACCGCGGTCGGTCGGTATTCATTTCATAAGCGGGACGTCGAATCCTCGTTTGTATAAATGGTCGTGGACCTTGGTGTTCCAGGTGGATTAGCGTTGGATGCACCTAGCAGCGTTGCGATCTGGTGGTAGTTTTTCGGACGTGAGGTACCAAATGATTGGATCCATCCAGGAGGGCTCGTTGGTGATGGCCATGACGTGGCGTTCCTTTATGCTTGGGGTTACGAGGAGTTCGACCCACACTTGGCGTCCAACCTTGTCGTCGATTGAGGAGGCCAGACAGGCTAGAGCGTCAGCGTGGCTATTTTTGGAGCTCGGGGTCTGTGTGATCTCATAGGCCCGAAAATTACGTAGAAGGGTCCGTACCTCAGTAAGGTAGCGTGCCATAGAGACATCCTTGACATTTTAGAGGTTGTTCACTTAGCGAACGACGAGTTAGGAATCGTTGAAGATTTGGATTTGTTGGGCTTAAAGGTCCTTAGCTAGGCGAAGACCGGCAGTGAGGGCTTCGTATTTTGCTTCATTGTTGGAGGCTTTGAAGCCAAAATAGAATGCGTATTCGAGCTTTTCATTGGTAGGTGTATTGAGCACAAGTCTAGTACCAGAGCCACTGTGGCAGGCTAACTCGTCTACTTAGAGGGTCCAGGTGGGCCTGGATTGGTCCAGGGTGGGTGAAGTATGCTCCGTATAGAAAGGCACGGATGGCTGAACAGTGTTGGGGTTTTGGTCCGCTAGCTTGTACTAGGGGGAAAAGGTGATGTCGATCTCGCTGAGCTCGATTTCCCACTTGACTAATCGCCCGAAAGAATCGGGTTTTTGGAGGACCTTCTAGATGTGCTTGTTGGTGAGGATCAGGATGGGGTGCGCATAGAAGTACGGTTGGAGCCGTCTAGCCGCGATGACCAAGGTGAAGGCCAACTTCTCTAGGTCGCAGTATCTGGTTTTCACATCTTGAAACGCCTTGCTTACGTTGTATATTGGGAATTCGGCGCCATCCTTATTCTTGATGAGGACAAAGTTGATGGCAGAGATAGAAACTGAGAGGTAGAATATGAGCGGCTCTCCTGTGTCAGGACTAGTGAGTAGAGGCGTCGTGCTCATGTGGGCTTTTAGCTCGCGGAATCCGTCGTCGCACTCAGCATCCCAACTAATGGTCTTATTGCGCTTCTTTAAGACTTTGAATAACTAGAGGCATTTGTTAGTTTCCTGAGAGATGAATCTAGTAAGGGCAGCGACATAGCCGGTTAGGGTCTGGACTTCTTTAAGGGTACGGGCGCCTGCTTGTTGAGTATTGTCTTGATTTTCTCAGGGTTAGCCCCGATCTCCCGCTGGCTGATCATATAGCCCATAAATTTTCCAGATCACACACCGAAAACACACTTCGTGGGGTTGAGTCGCAACATGTACCTCTTCAGTACTTGGAACATCTTATGGAGATTCGGTGTTAGGACCCGTCCCAAATCCTCCGGGATTAACGTGGGACCAGGGATAGTTCTGTCCTTTGCCCAACTGGGACTACCAGAGAATGCCAGGATCCGGAGGAGGAGTGTGATGTCTCGGTCTCTGCTACAGCCCTCATCCGCGATCAACCTGAAGGGAATTCAAAACATCAAAAGTCGTGAGTGGACAAAACAAAAATTTTTAATAAAAACATTTCATAAAAAGACATTTATGCCCTTCACTAAAAACATGTATGCATTCGAAAACCATTTATCAAACATTCACAAAACCATTAGGGCTTTGGCCCAAAACCGTAAATCAAGTACATGGGAACTCAGCCCAAAACCAATCATGTGGGACTCTGCCCAAATCACGTCATGTGGGTCCCAGCCCAAAACCATTCTCAGTGAAATACCAACCATAGAACATGGGGTCTCCGCCCCCAAATCATTTTCCATGAAATCATACACATATACATACATATAACCCATCCTCGGCATCTCATGTGCCAACTTGGGGCACACAGCCCCTAGGGAAAAAATCCCCGATATATGTCACGATTCATCTATATAAGTATGCATACTACTCGGGGTCTCACTCCGAGTCTACCCCCAGGAATTCCATATCTGGGAGGCTCTGTCCAACATCCAGGATCTACGACGTCTGGATGGCTGTCTCCGGACCCAGTCCAAGACCATATCATAACTCCCACTCCTGGAATGTGCTCCCTATGAGGATTACTCATTCCGGGTAGTGGATCGTGACTCTCCAGGTCGACGTCTGGAGGAGACCAATCAACTCATGTCAGAGGGTATATACATTTTCAAAATAATTTCTTTCAAATTGCAATTCAATTGGGTCTCATACCCAAATCTCAACGGGATTCCTCGAATCCGATTCAAAACCACTTTCACAGGCCTCGACCTAAATTCACAGTTCAATAGGGTCTCAAACTCGAATTCTCATTTCGTAAACCAAACTGGGACTTATGCCCGATTTCACAATCGACTGGGCCTCTAGCCAGATATCACAACTAATGGGCCTCGAGCCCGAAACCATAACTCAACCGGGCCGCCAGCCCAATTTCAAAATCAACGGGGCCTCAAGCCCGAATTCGTAAACCAACGGGGCCCTCGGCCCGATCGTATAACTCAAATGGGCTTTCGACCCGATTTCTCATGAAATCAAATGGACTCCACATCCGAGGGTTTCCAATAAAATGGGTTTCATGCCCAATTTCATATTTCTAAATCCATGAAATCATCATTGAAAACACAGTACGTATAGGCACAACATAAAGTCGAAATCCTCGAAAAGCGTGAAAATACGTCAATACTAGTTACCACAAACAAATGCACTCATGGCATCACAAAACATGTATTTAAAACATTTATAAACATTTAGGCATGCATCAAATTCATAAAACAAGTCCACTCACAGAGCATTCGAAACCGCTCCTCGATACGCGCGTCATAAGCTTCTACCGGGCCAATCACCGTCACCGGGGCTCCTGAACCTGTCCAAATCGTAATAGAGGGTTATTAACTACTTAAATAATCCCTCATTAAAACCCCGTAATTTTTCGAGATTTTTAACTATTTTTAAACTCGATCCTAAACCTTCGGACGTCCCGAACTATATCGAAACAATGTCCAATTGACTTGAAACCAGTCCCAAAATGTTCGTTACATCGAATAGATGATTTCACATGTTGGAACCATCCCCAAAATCTCACCCACGCGCCGCCTGAAGGCCCTGTGCGTGGGCTTTATGCGCCTGTGAACATGCGTCTTCTTCCTCGCGACAGGCCGGTTCGAACCTATCCTCTGGTTCGGTCGGTCCAGTTGGACCGGCGTGGCTGGTTCACCTCCATTCCCTCCTATTTTTTCATCCTTTTTCTTCATTCTTTCCACCAATCTTCATAAATCTATCATAGGGATTTTTTTGTGTGATCAAATCAAAGGAAACAATCCTAAAACCTATTGGTTCAAAAATCCATTTAAACCCAAATTTTCCATTCTAAGTTTAAGGCATAACCAAGGGCTAAAACTTAATCCTAAGGGTGATATTAGGCTCCTAGGATCAATATAGGAAGGTTTATGGGTTTGGATTGGACCTACTTGGTCGGAATGGCAATTCGGTGGCTACCAACCGAAAATTGTTCTCGGCCCCGTGAGATGGCTGGCTAAGCCATCCTCAGCCACTTTTTGTGGCTCTACATGACTCAACCAACCACCCACAACATCCCCCTATCAACAACTAACATCCTAAACGTCCAAAACCCGAAATCCAAAATTTGAATATAAAGGGGGTCACAGATTTACCTTGGCCGTGAGTTCCCACAGCCGTCCATGGCCCTGCTACTGCGACCACATTCCTCAGTCCAAAACTCCCCTCAATTCCTCTCAAGGCCTCACACAAAAATCAAAAGGGAGAGGGTAATGGTTTGGGGTTCATCGGGTGGTTGGATTGGATGAACACAGACAGGGAAGGGATATGCATGCATCTGTTTAAGGGAAGCAATGGATGGGTGACACTTGTCACTCATCCATTAGCTTGGGGAAAAGATCTGGGGCCCACTTGAGGACAAAAGTCCACTTTTTCCTCGTAAAGTGTGCCATCATAAATAGTTCCTTAGAACTTCCATGAACAGTAAATTTTTCATCGAACCTCCGAATTCGACGTGCTGCCTGTCTACGGATTTGTATCGACTCGATCTATGTAACAGTCCTCGATCCTTGGCCGTCGGACCTCCCGGCCAAAAGTTAACTTTTCGCCCTCGTTCAAAGGAAAAATTGTAATTTCATCCTGAACGTCCATTAATCCTCGACTAATCCCAGATTAGCCTTGCTAATCTGTTATTAAGTCTAAATTAATCCTGATAATTCGGGACGGGCCGTTACATTCGGCATGTGGTCGTTGGTGGGTTTTCTCTTAACGAGCATGTTGTTCACATAGACTTCCATGGTTTTCCCAATCTGATCAGCAAACATGAAGTTGACTAAGCACTGGTAAGTAGCCCCGACATTTTTCAACCCAAAGGGTATGCCATTGTAACAATAGACGCCCAAGTTGATGCGGAAGATTGTGCGGATTTGATCGTCAATGACAGGACCCATCCCAATCCCCCCGGGATTAATGCGGGATGACCCTACTCCCGTCTGACACGGAGTGTCAGACAAGGGATAATTTCGACCTTTGCCCTCCCGGGCTATCAGAGTACGCCAGGATCCGGAGGAGGTATGTGATATCTCGGTCTCTGCTACAGTCCACATCCGATGTCAACCTGAAGGGTAGTCAAAACATTAAAAGCTGTCAGTGGACAAAACCAAAGTTTATAAAAACATTTCCATAAAGACATTTGTACCCTTCACTAAAAAGCATGCATGCATTCGAAAACCATTTAACCAGAAGAAACCACATGTGGGAACTAAGCCCAAAACCATAATGAAATAGACCATATGGGCCACTGCCCAAATCCATAAGAAACCAATAGGGACTCAGCCCAAAACCATAACCATACTGAAACCAAATACACGAGCCACTACTCGAAACCTGTATCCATCACACATGTCACATATCATAATCCATAATCATATATCATATATACATATTATTCACACAACCAATCCTGTCACGGTTTCCAAAGCTACGCGCGTGCTATCCGAGGTCTCAAACCCAAGTATTCTCAAAGTCAAAGTCAATGTCCGCAGACCACTAACCCTACCCGAGGTTATTGTAACCAGCCTACCTGAGAGTAAGGAACCCAACTGGGGCAACTCCCACTCAGTTAGTGCTCCGTGACTACTCCGGGGTCCACCCAGGCCAACGACCCTCCCCGGAGGAGATAATAGAACAAGTAAAGGAAGGTATATGAACATATATATACATAACATAACCATTCATGCCCGGTTCCCCTGAACCGTCATGATCCATAACATCCATTCCATGCCCGGTTCCCATAAACCGTCATGTACCATAATGACCTAACAAAGGTTCATGCCGGTTCCCATAAACCGTCATGAACCACAATGACCTTTCCAGAGTTCATGCCGGTTCTCATAAACCGTCATGAACTTGGAAATCCAGCTAGGGTCCCTGACCCGAAATCATAACCATAAAGTAACTGGGTCTTGTGCCCGAACATACGACATCAGCTGGGCATCCTTCCCGATATCTAAGGGTCAGTCACGACTCCGATCGTAGTGATGCGTGTAACCATCCATCCAGGACCGCCCTCAATCATGGTATGTCGCCGTGAACGTATCAACTGACGCGACCACCACAAGATCATGGTGCACTCATCACCGATCGATATCCTGAACCGTCAGCACTCCTAATTCGATCCTCCCCAGGCTGCTCGACCAGGAATCGTGCATCGTGACCTCTCTGGAAGGAACATATCCCAAACCGGAGGCGAGCGTTGTATCGTCAATCGCCGTGCACATAGCACCCGTCGCGACCACGATTTAGACCCGAAGGTCGTAACTAGAGTTATATGCCCGAGACCAAACCAAATGGGTCTCATACCCGAGTTTATCCTTTTGGAAATCCAAAACCATTTCATTTAGACCAATAAAGACATACAAACCCGTATAGGCACCGTATAAGGCCGAAACCTCGAAATACGTGCATATAGGTAACCACACATCCAAATGCACTCATGGAATCACAAACAAGTATTTAAAACATATAATAAACATTTATGCATGCACCAATTTAGAAAACAAGGTCCACTCACAGACCGTCCGAGCTGCCGCCTCGATTTGCATGCCATACGGTTCTCCCGAGCCAATCGCTATCACCGGGACTCCCGAACCTGTCCAAATCGTAATAGAAGGTTACTAATTACTTAATTAACCTCCTACCAAAGCCCCGTAATTTTTCCGAACTTTAATTATTTTAAACTGATCCTAAACCTTCAGACAGCCCGAAACCTATCGAAACGATGTCCGATTGACGCGAGACCAGTCCCAAAATGTTCGTTACATCAAATAGATGATTTCACATGTTGAACACATTCCCAAAATACTGTTCATGCGCCCCCACGCGCCCCTAGAAAGCCACCTGCGCGTGAAGCCCACGCGCAGGCACTATTCATCATCTTCTCCGATGGACTGAACCAGTTTTCTCTGGTTCTTGGACTGGTTCAGGGTCCATTTTAGGTCCATTTCATTCCCTTTTGATCCTAATACCTTCCTACATTCATGTCCTACCTTTTTGGACGTTAAAAACCGAAGGACAAACACGAAATCCATACCTCCTTGATCGGCCATGGTGGCCGGATTTTCCCCCGCCGTTCACGGCCATTCCAAGCCATCCTAGGCCTCGAAACCAATCCTAAAAAACCCTAGAGTCCCCAGAAACCTTACCCAATCCTTAGAATCGAATAAAAATCAACAAAACCGAATTTAGAAATTTGAATATTTCCTTACCTCACGGTCGAGCTCCGCCGTCCTCCACAGTGAGCCACCACCGCCGTGTCCTCAGCCCCTTACTCACTCACGGTCACACTCAGCTCACACGTTCATGGTGGTGAGGTGTGGGTGGTGTGTTTGTTCGAAAATGAAAAATGAAGGAAAATGGTGCATATGGGTGGTTTCGGGTTTGTAGAAGAAAATAGAAGAATGAAGTTTGATGAAGAAGATAATGATGTTATCTGATGAGAGGGAAATGAATGGGTGGTGGGGATTTAAAGATCAAATGGAATGGATGGCTAGGATTTAATGAAGATAGATTAGATTATAAAATGAATTAATTTAATATTATTTAATTAGTGAGATCCATAATTTAGGGGTTTGGACCAATGGGATGAGTGACACTTGTCACTCATCCATGGGACCCACTCAAAATATCAGCTCAATCAGATATTGCCAAATCATCACCATCTCGAAGTACGTGCATAGTGAAATCGACATTTCTTGACCTATAACTTCCCCGTTCGAAGTCCGATTTCAGCATGCCGCCTGTCTATGGATTCGTATCGTCCCGATCTACATAATAGTCCTCGGCCCTCGGCCATCGGACCTCTCGGTCAAAAAGTCACCATTTGCCCCTCTTTAACCATAATTACCAAAATGGCCCTAAACTTCCGAACGTCATAACTTCTTCCTCGAATGTCAGAATTGAACGTGCTACCTGTCTATGAACTCGTGACGGCACGAACTATGTCTTGGTCATCGGTCAAAGTCCATTTGACCGCCCGAATAAAAAGTCAACGTTTTGCCCACGACTAGGGGCAAAACAGTCATTTCGCATCGTTCGTCCGATTTCGCCTAACTAATCACGGATTAGCCTCACTAATCGTGATTAGTCACTAATAAATTCCTGAAATTTGGGACGGGTCGTTACAGTCAAGATGCATCTTTAGTTGGTTATAGCCAGTGTATGCGTCCATGAAGCTGAGGAGCTTGTGACCAGCTGTGGCGTCGACTAGGAGGTCTATCTTGGGCAGTGGGAAACTGACCTTGGTACAAACCTTGTTGAGGTCGATGAAGTCGATGCACATCTGCCAGGACCCGGAAGGTTTCTTTACCAGGACAACATTTGCGACCCAATCGGCATAAACTACTTTGCGTATGAAATAGATCGTGCTGAGCTTGGTATTTTCCTCTTGTATAGCAAGTTGACTCTCGGCGTCGTAAGTTCATTATTTTTGCGTCATTGATTTGAAAGATGTGAAGATGGTGAGCCGATGGTAGATGACATCCGTGAAAATACATGGCATGTTAGTGTATAACCACGCAAAGACTTCGCTGTTAGTCCTTGAGGAATTGTATGAGTTACACCCTAGTCTCCTAGTTGATTGAGGTTTCGATATTCGCTTGTCGTTCAGGGTGCTGGGTGCAAAGAGTAATCAACTCGGTTTCCTCCACAGGTTGTGGTTGTGAAGTTTTCAAGAGGTCCCGCGGATCCTCGGGGTGTAGGAGCAAATTTGTTGAGCAAGTTCAAGGTTGATAGGGTCGGCCTTATAAGCCGCCACGGCGACGACCATGGTCTCTCGCTCCGTGCATGGGTTGGCCTTGGTTAAGGCGGTCTAGTAACACGTGCAGACAGGCTGTAGGTTGCCTCGGACCTGGCCTGTGCCCATGATAGTAAGAAATTTTATTTACATTGAGTGGGCGGAGATGACTGCGTTGACCTAGTTAAGAAGTCCTCTGCCCAAGATTACGTTGTAAGCCGTGGGTCAGCCCACCACAAGGAAGGTGGTGAGGGCGGTTGCAGTACGAGGCGTGCTGCCGAGGGAAACTGGTACTAGATAATGACGAGGGGCATGATGGAGTCTCTAGAAAAATTGAGGAGCGGGGAAGTGGTTTGGGTGAGCTCCTTGGAGTCAATTCCCAATTGGTTGTACGTCTCTATGAAGAGTACATTGACAGAACTGTTGGTACTCACGAGGATGCGCCAGAAATCGAAATTGGCGATCTATGTTCGAATGATTAGTGGATCGTCGTGAGGGAAGATTATACCGCGCTCTTCCTCCTCTGAGAAGGTTATGTGACACGACCCATCCCAAATCCCCCCCGGGACTAACACGGGATATGCCATGCTTCCGTCTGATGTGTCAGAAAAAGGATAACTCGAACCTTAGCCCAAACGGGAATTCCAGAGTGCGCTAGGATCAATGGAGGAGTGTGATTTCTCGGTCTCCGCTACAGCCCGCATCTGCAATCAACCTGAAGGACATTAAAAAGCATTAAAAGCTGTGAGTGGATGAAATAAATAATTTATAAAACACATTTCACAAAAAGACGTTTATGCCCTTCACTAAAAAGCATTCATGCATTCGAAAACCAGTAATCAAACCATTTACTTAAATAAATCATTAGGGCCATAACCGAACATCATAAATCCAACCATGTGGGAACTCAGCCAAAAACAAATCAATCTTAAATAAACAGTTTATCGAAATATAATGTAACCAATCCTCGACATCCCTAATGCCTAATCAATACCATTGTCCCGATCTCTAAGCTATGTGTGTTACTAAGGGTCTCAATCCCGAGTCTCCCAAGGTAGTGCGCCGTGACTACTCTATAATTGCACTCCTGATCAAGGGCTACGCCTCGAGGCAGCCCCTCTCAGTTAGTGCGCCGTGACTACTCTAGGATACTATGAGACGTCTGGAGGAGACAATCCATACATAAAGATGGTACATGGAAATCATTTTGTAAATCATCTCAAAACCATTCTAAGGGATATGCCGGGGATTTCCATAAAACCATCGTAAATCCACAAATGAGTCTCGTGCCTGAAGTATAACTTTCATACACTATTTCCACAATTCCAATTTCCAAATTCAATGGACAGCCCGAAATTCCATTTCATAACCCAACTGGGCCTCAAGCCCGATATCATAACTAACTGGGTCTTAAGCCCGATAGTATAAATCAAATGGGTCTCCAGCCCGATACCTCATTAAATCAAATGGACATCAAGTCTGATAGTTTACAAATCAAATGGGCTCATGCTCGGTTCCATATTTCCAAATCTAAAATCATACCATTGAACCATAATTGGAAACACAAGCAAGTTCAACGCTGTATAAAACCATAAACCTCGAAATACGTGTAAATACATGAATTCTAAATACCACAATCATGTTCATCATAAATCACATATTTAAAACATATAAAACAGTTATGCATGCATCATATTTAGAAACCAATGTCAACTCACAGATCGTCCTAGCTGCAGCTTCGATACGCGTCCCATGAGCCTTTCGAGGTTAAATCACCATCTCCGAAACTTCTGGACCTGTACAAATCACACCCAAAGGTCACTAACCATCTATATAAGTCTATAGGATAAAACTCCAAAATTCCCGGAAAAGTCAACGTGTCCCGGACACGTTTACTGAGGTAAAAAAGCTCTATTTTACCAACTTAATGATCTCTGATCGATCCAAAACTACCACCATTGGATCCGGATCATCGAATCCTTTAAAATGACACTGGTCCCACCTCGAAATTTGAGCCCACACACCCCCACACGCGTGATCAAAGCGAAAGTCAACACTGCTGACATCAGCAAAGTCAACGCTGACATCACTTCTGACAGATGACATCATCAGATGATGTCATACTGACGTCATCTCATACCTGACCTCACGACGAGTCCTGCAAACCAAGTCGGATAAATCCGCGACCCGACCCAGCTGATTCTCTCTCGATTCTCAACCATTTTCCACCCAATTTGTCCTATAGCTTCGTTTAAACAATTGTAATCGATCTACCAACCCAGAAATCTAAGAAAATGGCTTGAAGTTACCTATTTGAAGATGAACATTGTCCATGATTTTTCTCCGTCGTTTCCAGCCGTCTCAAGCCACCGTTGCCTTCGAAACCAGGCTCCTTGAGCTCGTCTCCTCCTCCACAACCTCATCCAATCGCCCGTCCCGGAAATTGGGATTAGATTAATGATAAATGACGGATTACTGAGGTTAATCAGTGATTAGTTGGGTAATTACGATCGGACGGTGCAAAAAGATGATTTTGCCCCTAGATTGGGCGAAATGTTGACTTTTTGTTCGGGCGGTCAAATGGACTTTGGCCGATGACCATGACGTAGTTTGGGACGTCACGAGTTCATAGACAGGTGGCACGTTAGATTCCGACATTCGAGGAAAACATTATGACGTTCGGAAGTTAGAGGGTACGTTGGTAATTTTGTTAAATAGGGGCAATTTGTTGACTTTTCAAACGACATGGACTTTCCACGTACTTCGAGGACCATTAGGTGGGTCTTGATTCCTTGAGTACAACGACAGGCGGTACGCTGTTATCGGAGTTTGGATGGTTCGATTTTTGTATGATCGATTCCGACGTCGCCTCGATAGACCATTCCAGCCGACATGGACTTTTCATAGACCATTCTGACGTTGCCTCGATATGCGCGCACTTACGCTGTTCCCAGCCATTTCGCTATCCTCGGCTTTCCCAAACCTGTCCAAAACCCATACTAAGGTCACTAACTACTCCACAATGGTCATACTAAAATCCCATAATTTTTTCGTATTTTTAACTATTTTTAACCGAGCCCTAAAACCTTCAGACATCCCGAAATATATCGAGACGATGTCCGATTGACTCGAAACCAGCGCCAAAATGCTCGTTACATCGAATACTTTAAAAGTCGTGTTGGAACCATTCTCAAACACTGTACCACGCGCCCACACGCGCCGCCCAAAGGGGCTGCGCGGGGGCTTCACGCGCCAGTACAGTGTCATCGTCTTCCTCTGTCCAGCCGGTCCTGACCGGCCCGAAGCTGCGAGACCGGTTCTCACTCAGTCCCAGTCCATTTTCAGTCCTTTCAATTCCATTAGTTTTGTCCTAGCTTGTATGATCGATTCCCCTAACAAAATCATGAAATAAGACTCAAAAACTCACCGTCTAAAGCTCGAACCAGACCCTTGAAATTCCAGTCACAGTTTTCCGGCCACCCGTCGTCTCCTCAGCCACTGGTTCAACTCCTCAGGTTACTAAGGACTTCCTACACTTATTAGAACCAAAAGAACAGCTCGACTAAGCTTCAAAACCCACGACTTTCATTTTGAACTTAAACGGAAAAACAGGGCAAACCGGGAACTCACCCTTGTTCTAACCTCCGCCGTGCTCGCCGCCGTATTCCTCTGGGTTCAAAAAGCAGTCCTCAGCTTTCCTAGCAACCCCTCGAACCCGATGGAATCAAAATGATCGATTGTGGCTGCACCACGACCGTCGACTCCCTCTCTGTTTTCACTGGTTTTCTGCTCACCTCACACACAATCACACCCAGTTCCTCTCAATACGATCAAACACTCATACTAGACCTCCTTTGATCACTCACTCAAGCCCAGAACACTCACACACTGCACACTGATCGATTTTCACCTCACGGTCCTCAGTCTCTGTTTTCTTCTTACACGATTACAAACCATTTAATTTGAGCCGTGAAAGTGTCTAGAAGTGACAGGACCCGCCCCGATCCCCCGGGGACCACAAGGGGACGTGCCCTGCTCCCGTCTAACACCCGAACCAACATTCCAAATTTAACCTTAAAAGTTCAAATGAATAATTATCCAAAATAAAGTTATACATAAAATCCGAATTCAAAAGATGTCAGACAAGGGATAATGTCCAAAATTACAAGTTCCGAGCACGACTCTAAGCTATCCTACAGGTTAACTTACCCAACAGGGGGTTCAGGTGCGCAGTGTAGATCTATGCCTCAGCCTCGGGATCCTCTTCTACCTCAGTAGCACGGCCTGGAGGGGTCAACAAAACATTAAGGGTGAGTGGGCCGAAACTCAAAGTTTATAAAATAGTTCAACAATTAAAAACATATACTTTTACCCCTCCGTTTTCCAAACATGCGTGCATTAGTATTTAAAACCATAAAATCATATAATATATCGCAAGTCATATAGTAAAACCATAAACATAACCACAACCACTGCACTATACACTCCAATCCTGACATCCCAGATGTCCGACGTCCCTGACGTCCAATAAGGTCACAGTCCCAAGGCTACGCGTGCCGCTCGGGGTCTCAATCCCGAATCCAATCCCCGAACCCTGTCCGGGTACGGCATCTCAAATGCCTAGCGTCCCAGACGCTCGACGTCCCAGACGTCCAATCATAGCAATGCTGCTCTTGAGTCATCCTACGGTCCGATCCGTCCGTAGAATGACCCCTCGTAGGCAATGCACCGAGACCACTCCGGGGTACCATATCCGGAGGAGACAGTATCACACGGGTGGATCTATACAGTGCAGTACCAAAGATAGTCATCGATATCCACATGCATATACGTATATATATAAAATCCAAAACAATACTTAAATTTCACCAGACGAGTCTCAAGCCCAAACATCGTAAATCGTGCCATAACCATAATTTCAAGATAATCGAAACCATTACTTGATTCCAGCATATATATATATATAAATTGAAAACAGTTATGCTTGCAAGGGTTTAATGAAATCGGGCCCACTCACAGTACAATCCTGTTGCAAAAATGCGTGTATAACCTCGTCCGGTACTATTGTACGATTCCTCTCAGTCTAAATCACACGTAAGGGTCACCACAAGTCCTTAACATTCAAACAAGAAGTCCTAAACTGAAACCGGCCCGGGAAAGCCGCCCAAACACGCTTCTCGAGGCCACCAACCCTATTCTGACCAACTTAACGATCTCCAATCGACTCGATTTTTAACTCAAAAATGTGCAGTACACTGAAAGGATGAAAACTCTAGTTGACCGTGACCGGAGATGAGCCTTCACGCGCCCTCACGCGCCGCCCAAAGTGGTTGCGCGTGAAAGCCACGCGTCTGACACTGTAGCTACAGTGTCGTCTCCTTCACCCGGAATAGCTACAGTGTCGTCTCCTTCACCTGGAAGCCTGTTAAACGGGTCCCCAACCCGCTACTCAACCCGGCCAATACTCCATCAATTCACACTCGATTTCCTTCGTTTTTAAACCTAAGACTTCCCTTAACCTTTTAATTTGAGTTTTGAGTCATTAATTAACCTCAAGAGGTCCTAAATCAACCCTTCGACCCGTGATCAACCAAACGGGTCGACCATCGTATCTCACTGGTTTCCCTTCCATTTTCAAATTAACTTAACCTGAAGCTTACTAGGACCTATACGAACCATAACACACAAACAATTTCACAGTTACTCACCTGGAATTTGTCGTCCTCAGCTCTGAAAATCTTTCGAAAACGGAACTTGGGTTCCTGGCCAAGTCGTGGTCGAATCACTTCAGGAATGGTATGGTTGAACTCCAATTGGTCCCAGAAATCTGTTTAGGTCCTTGGTTTCGTCCAACTTGCCTCACAAATCAAACTTGATTTTTCCCTCCAATTTTTCAATTTTCCAATTCTCTGTTTTCTCTCAGTTTTCGACCTCTCCCCTTCAGAAAATAACCTCCTCTCACTTCCCATTTCTCTGTTAACTGAACCGTGAGCCAACACCCGTGGGAATCCCCTCAGTCCCACTTAGGAATTGTTTCCTGCAAAACAGACCCAAACTCAGTAAAATGGTACCCGTGCACTGGTTTGTATCAGTCCACACTCCACTGTCTCAAAGTCCATAAACAATTCACTCAGCCCAGCCACTAACATGTTAAACAATTGTTTGATCTGAACCACCAAGCACTGTGGTGCATGCCCTGTTTCCCACGGCTTCAAACAGTAACCTTCCTACAAAATTACTATTTTGCCCTTCTGCCCAAAATTACCAAAATGCCCTTCTTTTTCTAGACCCGTAAGTCAACGGTCCGATGTCTGTTTCCAGCGTGCTGCCTATTTACGGACTCGGGGCATCGAGACCTACCTAACGGTCCTCGAATTTTGTGAACACTAGTGGTCAATCAAAAAGTTAACATTTTCCACCTTTTCGTCAGAATTACGAAAATTCCCTTGAACTTCCGAATGTCATAACTTCTTCCCTAATCGTCGGAATTGGACGTGCCACCTGTCTATGGACTCGTGACGTCCCGAACTACGTCACGGTCATTGGTCAACGTCCGTTTGACCTACCAATCAAAAAGTCAATAATTTGACCATACTATTCATAGGGGTAAAAACGTCATTTTATTTATTATTTTACAATTTTACATTCCTCGAATTTCCGGGGCGTTACAAGAAGCCACTATGCACAAGCCATGTGTCAAACATCTAGTGGACCAGCCCCAAAATATCCAATAAACACTGCACACCTGTCCTTATCTGATTGGCACACTTCCCAAGGTGAAAATACCCTTAATTTTACCCTTCACTTCCTAGACCCATATCTCACTCGTCCGATGTCCGATAAAGGCGTGCCGCCTGTCGTTGTACTCAGGACATCAAGACCTACCTAATGATCCTGGGTTTGCGTGAAAACTAATGGTCAAACAAAAAGTCAACAAATTCCCCTATTTTAACTGAATTACGAAAATCCCTCGACTTCCGAACATCATAACTTCCTCGTCGGATGTCAGAATCGGGTGTGGCACCTGTTTACGGACTCGTGACGTCCCAAACTACGTCACAGTCATCGGTCAATGCCCAATTGACCATCTGAACTAAAAGTCAACATTTTTCCCATTCTAGGGAAAAATCGTCATTCTGCACCGACTGTCCAAAAGTATCCAACTAATCACCGATTCTCTTCGTTAATCCGTTAATAAACGTTAATCTAATCCCGACTCCCGGGGCGGGTAGTTACACGTCGTGACTGTGGGTTCTCTCCAATTACCTCGTATCGATCCTTGGGATTCCACCTAAGAAAATCAAGGATGATCTAACACAATGACATCAGAATCGTCCTTCGTGAATGCAAACAAAACTCGCTGCACTCACCACACCACGTAACCCAACATCGTCTGCCACCAAACAGAAATTGGGAAATCTCAGTAACCTAACTTTGATATACTCAACTCCACCTGATGATCCAAAACAAATCACGGGTCCACCAACCAATACATGATCAACGTACTGGTGATATCAACCATCACCTGCTATCATCTTCCACCATCTGACATCCTCTGCCATGGCAGAACCTGAGAAGTCACCCTAAAGACTTCAAAATATCCATTACCAATGCGGAAACCCCGCATTCCTCTCGTCACCTCAATCGCAACTCTCGCAATTCCAAAATTCCAACTACGTCAGAACCAACACACTTGTACATCAACCACGTGTCCCCCTTAACAATCAACTCACTACCAAGTTCGCTTATCGGTTTACACCGCGTAGGTACACTCATTCAGAGTGAAATTCACGCGACTCAAGGTTAAACCTTGTATACTATTTACGAATGTGCCTAAACGGCATCCAACACTCGCATCTCGTACCTCGAACCTCAGCTACTGCTAGATCTAATCTAGTCCATCACTATCCGTGATCCACTCCCGAACCACAGATACCGAACATATGCTCATCTCGATGGAATCACATCCAGCCTCGTAACTCATCATCATCACAATCACTGGCACCAGTACCAGCACTAGTACCACCACCTGTCAGCATCAGCACAAAGTATGCGAATCAGACAACCCTGGATCTCCGCTCATACTGAGCGTTGATCCCATACCTCTGCTCGTATGGGAGAAACTCTACCTCCCTCGTACCCAAAAACTCTAGGTACAGTCACCCTGATAACTCATACGAGAAAAGGAAATGTCCCTTGAACATCCTCGATTCCCAACAACCATAACTACAACCATTCTCGGTAGTAATGCCTGCCACAGACTCGTACAGACCTAACCACCAGACATCGATATCGAGACTCCGCATCCAACGGAATCAATTGCATGTACCAGCTACTCCGTATTCCCACTCTGGGATTCCATCGACAAGTACCAACCCTGGTAACCTGTCCAACCAATCTCTAACCAGTCGTAACTCGACTAAACCAATGTCATCTACCAGCTCATCCGTGGCCTTAGCTGTACCAACAATCCATCACAACTGAGTAGTACGACAATCATCTAGGTCTAACCGATAAGTACAACCTCGACTACGGATTGCAGTTCCATCACTAAGCTGACATGACTAGACCTGACATGGCCGTCAAAGTCTAACCATTCGCTAACTCACCTGTCCGAACCATACATCCTAAGGTAAGGTTCCACGATCATTAACTAGAGTTCCACTAAACCCAACTGCTAACTGCAGTATAATCCCCAATCTAACCGTCTCTGCGGTCTTGACATCGTAAGGACGTCAATCTAATCATACCATAAATCCAACTAGGATTCCTCTAATCCAGCTGACCCCAGCAGCATAGCCACTAACGGTCAACACGCCAAAAAATCGTCAAACTGAGCTTACAACATCGTGAAAGACGATCCCAACTAACCGTCTCACGATTAAAACTCGAAAGTACATTTACGTTCAACCTTCGGTAGGGTCCCACACTATCATCCACGATAGAACCATGGTAACCCCGGCATCAAATGCCGAACCAATATGATTCGTGATTCAATCCTACTAACTATCATACCGATATCATAACTATCAGGTTGATGACGAACTGTAATCCATTGAGATATCACAACCTCGACCTGCGCATCCTACGAGCAATCCTATGCTCTGATACCACTCTGTTAGGACCCGTCCCCAATCCCCCTGGGATTAACGAGGAACGACCCTGATCCCGTCTGACACGGAGTGTCAGACAAGGGAAATTTCCAACCTTAGCCCTCTCGGGCCATCAGAGTACGCCATGATCCAGAGGTGGTATGTGACATCTCGGTCTCTGCTACAGTCCACATCTGCTGTCAACTTGAAGGGCAGTCAAAACATTTAAAAGTTGTGAGTGGAAAAAACAACCATTTTATAAAAACATTTAATCGAAGACATTTGTACCCTTCACTAAAAAGCATGCATGCATTCGAAAACCATTTACCCGAAAGAATCATATGTGGGAACTAAGCCCAAAACTGTAATCGAAAGAATCAACCATAATAAAACCATACAGGCCACTGCCCAAAACCATGCGGGACTCAGCCCAAATCACAAAGAACCAAGTACACGGGCCACTGTCCAAATCCTGTGCACATCACATATCACATATCAGATCTCATAATCATATATCAGATATACATATAATTCACACAACCAATCCTGTCACGGTTTCCAAAGCTACGCGCGCTGCCACCCGGGGTCTCACACCCAAGTCTCTCAGAATGCAAGGTCAATGTCCGTAGACCACTGACCCTACCTGAGGTTATAGTACAAGCCTTCCTGAGAGTAAGGAACCCAACGGGGGCAACTCCCACTCAGTCAGTGCTCCGTGACTACTCCGGGGTTCACCCAGGCCAACGACCCTCCCCGGAGGAGATAATACAGTAGAGAAAGGTATATGAACATATATATACATAACATAAACATTCATGCCTGGTTCCCATGAACCGTCATGATCCATAACATCCATTTAAGAGTTCATGCCCGATTTCCATAAACCGTCATGTACCACAATTGTAATGACCCGTCCCGAATATCGGGATTGAATATTAATTAATCATGATTTAGAATGACTAATCGGGGATTAGTTGAGTGAAATCGGACGAAACGTGCAAAATGACCGTTTTGCCCCTGGTGTGGGCAAAATGTTGACTTTTAGTTCGGGCGGTCAAATGGACTTTGACCGATGACTGTGACGTAGTTCGGGACGTCACGAGTTCATAGACAGGTGGCACGTTCGATTCCGACATTCGTAGTGAAAGTTATGATGATCGGAAGATGAGGGGTATTTTGGTAATTTGGCATAGTAGGGGCCAAATGTTGACTTTTTGATCGGGAGGTCCGATGGACGAGGGCCAAGGACCGTTACGTAGGTCTCGTCGATACGAATCCAACGACAGGCGGCATGCTGAAATCGGAGATTCGACGACGAAGTTATGGTCACGGAATCGGGCTCGATTAACCGAACGAACCGGAATTAAAATAATATTTTAATAGGAACAGTACCCGGTGACTGTGCACATTCGGATGAGTGACAAGTGTCACCCATCCCCTGAAATCTGGTCCATGTTTCCCTCCCAACACCATCATTACAACATCATCATTTATCCTTCATCATTTCCTCCATTTTCTCCTTAATTCCCTCTTCTTTGTTTTTCTAAACCGTGGACTTTGGGCATCAAAATTGGGGAGAATTGAGCTCCCTTTCACAACCAGCTTCGAGGGGAATTTGAGAGTTATGAGAGTGGATTAAACTGGGAAAACACTGGGGATTAATTGAAGGCTGGAGACTGAGAATCGAAAATTTAGAAAAATTGGGGGGAAATTCAAATACTGGGAATTGAGCCGTGAGGATCGAAATTGAACTCACTTCGAGCTTCCTGGGATCATTACGATCAGAAACGTCGAAAGAACGAAGGAAATTGGTGTTGTTTTGACTCTGAACACACTTGGTGACAGAGGATGAAATTCGAGGTTGAGTCGAGGGAATTGAGGCTTCGATTGATGTAATTGATGTGGGGAATGTGTTCCTGAGGATCCCACGATGCTTCTGGATCCATCAATTGAAGGAAAACGCTGGAGATTGACTGAACTCCATGGTTGCACAGTGACGAAGAATCGAGTTTGAGTCGTGGCGTTTGAGCCACGAATTGATGCAATTGAGTTGGGGAAAATACTTACCTGAGTCCATTGAAGCTTACTGGTTAATCAATTGAACGAAATCAAGAAGGTTTGATGGTTTTCGAAGGATGAACAGTGGCCGGATATCCTTCGATTGATCATCTGTGATCGTGAGGATTGAGGTAATGTTTCATGGAATTATTGTTACAGAACTCTAATTGGACTTAAGTAGAAGCTAATTGATTGATCAATTGATGAATTCAGTGTCGAATTGATAGGATTGGAACCGGGTCTGATCGCGGGTTAAACGACCCGTTTACCAGACAAACGGGTTGGGACGGTGACACTGTAGCAGGCGCGTGGATTTCACGCGCAGCCACTCACGGCGGCGCGTGGGGGCGCGTCCGGCCTAGTCTCAAGGTGAGGTCAACATGACTTTTGATCCTCTCAGTGTAACGAACATTTTGACGTTGATTTCGATGAAATCGGATATTGTTTCGTTAATGTTCCGCGTATCCGAAGTTTTGTATTACGTTAAAAATACGTATTTAAATCCCGGAAAAATTGGGGAAAATTATATGTTGTATTTTGAGATGTTAGTAACCCTCTATAATGATTTTGGACAGGAGTTGTGATTTCCAGATTTTACGGAAAAACGTGCAGCTCGGAAACGGACCGTTTTGGACTGTGTGTGTGAGTGGACTTTGTTTTCTAACAGTGATGCATGCATATATGATTTAAATGCCTTATTATATGATTTTATATGCTTGGGCATGATTTGTGTTTCAATCCGGTAATTTCTCGGTTTTATGATTATTATATTATTATTTTGGGCGATTTTCGAGAAATTACGAAATTTGGTAAAAATAATGTTTGGACTTGGTTTATGAGTCCGGGATTGAAATTGATTGAAAATAATGTTTGGACTCGGATTATTGAGTCATGGATTGAAAGATGATGTGGTGACTCGGGAATGAGTCGAGGGTCAATTTTGTGGATTTGTGTGAAAATGGCAACGGAGGTTGCAACGCAAGGATTTGCGTGATAATGATATGTTGGGCATGATAACCCAAGTGAATAGTGATTTTGACTCGGTTTTGGAGTCACTTGTGAATTTGATGAAATTAATGATTTTTGTGATTTTATGATTATTTTAATCAGTCCTTTCGGGCACGTTTTACGAGGTACGTACAAATGATGTTTTGGGCTAGGCCCGGAGTCTAAATGATTTCTAAAATGATGTTTTGACTTGGTTGGTGAGTCAATGATGATTTCCGGATTGTTCTATTGATTTAAATGTGATTTTAACGGTTTATGTGTAAAAAGTATTTTGGGCTTGAGACCCAGTTGAGAATGACCTTGACTTGGTATGAAGTCAAGATTTGATTGAAATGTTTTGGGATGTAATTCCCGGGATGGTGTTCATTGTGATTGTGATATTCCCAGACGGTCGGTGCTTGGGGGGGGATTACCCAGACGACCGGAGCTTGGGGGATGTGATTGTAGGATCGGGAGTCGATCCTATGGTAGTCAGCTTCTCGGATGATACTGAGCCTGGATGTACCACTCGGAGGTGTCTGATCCTGGGGATGTGTTCGCCCAGAGGTGACTGAGCCCGAGGGGGTTGAGCCCAGAGGTGTTTATTCCCGAGAGAGTGACTGGATATTGGCCTACGCGTAGTGCAGCACTTGTGAGTAGTGCAGTTTGATTGATTGTGCACTTGTGAGTAGTGCAGTTTGATTGATTGTGCACTTGTGAGTAGTGCAGATGTGATTGGTGATATTTTATGCACTCGTGAGTAGTGCGGATTGATTGGATTGATATATTTATTGTGCACTGGTAAGTAATGCTGATTGGTATTGATTGTGATGATGTACTGGTATTGAGTACGGGTTTTTGGTCCTTGTGGCCAGGTGATTATGTTTTCACATGTTTTGGCCTGAGAGCCGGGATTTGATGTTTTATAACATGAACTGATTTGGTGAGCATGAGTTTTATGGACCATGGGAAAATATGTTTTGAATTTATCGGTCACTCATGTTTTACGATATGCATGCAAGATTTTGAAAACTGGAGGGTAAGATTGTATTTTGATAAATGTTTTTATCAAAGGTCATTTTTGTCCACTCACACCTTTTCTGTTTTATGACCCTCCAGGCCGTGGTACGACGTTCGGGACTGATCGTGAGGCAATGACAGCAGCAGAAATCCGCGCAAACATCCTTTGTCTGGCAAGCACTGAAGGGGAGTTTCAGACCTTTAGTTGACTTGTCAGACGGGAGCAGGACCGGGCACGGGTTTTGACGTCCAGTTGGGACGGGTCCTGTCAAATTGGTATCAGAGCATTTGGTTCTTGATTTCTGTTGATACGTCATGCCTCCGAGTCGTGCGTCCCGTACACGGTCTGAAGATGGGAGGGGCGAGAGTAGTGTTAGTAAAGGCCCAGATATTGAGCGAGCTCGACGGTTGGGAGCCACTGTGTTTCGTGGTGATTCGGGGCCGGATGGTGCCGAAGATTGGCTTACTCGATTGGAAAGGATTTTTGAGGTTATGATATGTCCCCTAGAGGACATGGTACCCTTGGCCACTTTTCTTTTGGATGGCTATGCTTACAGGTGGTGGCATAGTTTACAGTTGACTGGCTGGGATGCCCGTACCTTGGCGTGGGATGCATTCCGAGAGCGATTTTTGGATCAGTTTTATCCTCGCTCATTTCGGAACGCTAGGGAGGTTGAGTTTCTCCAATTGCAGCAAGGGAATCGGTCAGTGGTCGATTATGAACAGCAATTTTTGCACTTATCTAGTTTCGCTCCTCTGTATGTGGCTACAGAGGAGGATAAGTGTCGAAGGTTTGAGCAGGGATTGAGGAATGAGTTACGAGGAGCTGTAACTGTTGGCTCGTATTCTACCCTGAGGGAATTATCGGATGCTGCTATCCGAGTGGAGGCTACTATTTTACCTGTGTCAGAACAATCTTTGGGCTCTGGACGACGCCGAGAGCGTCAGGATACTAAACAGATAAGTCAGGAAACAACGAAGCGAGTTAGCCTTCATACTCTTGTGTCGCAACCCTCGGTAGGTGTTCATTCGGGTGGAACATCAACCCAGTCGACAAGTAAGCGGCGTGGTGGGGCAAGTCGCCTCAGCACTGCCACTTGTCACTTTTGTAGGAAACTTGGACATTTGCGAAGGAACTGCCCCGATCGACTTGACCGTAGGTCAGAATAATTGTATTGATGCATGTTTTCGTGATACCTTGTAAATGGTTTGTCTTGTCCATTTGTGTTGTAATATTGTATCATGTGTTTTGGGTGTGTCGGACTAGTGTGGGTCCGGATGGTTGTTTTTGTTCACAGTTTGGTTTGTAGATAGCGGGCGTGTTGGGCTCAGAATAAACTTGACCTGGGGATGAATATTGGTGTTATCGTTTTGGGATCATCCTTGGTTTTCCCTAGGTGGATCGGGTTTGTGATGTCATGGACATTGGGCATTGTGACGATCTAGGATCGTGATGTTCATGGCGAGCTGATGTAGTGATGGATCTGGACTGTGATCCTGATGATCCAGTTGGGTAGAGAGTTTGCCACTCTTACTCCGGTATGTGAGTCGTAAATGACGGGACTGAACTTCTTTTCGAAGTGGAGCCCTTTTATGGTATATTACACGAGTGAGTAGGTTTCCGAAGTGGTCGGATTTTGTCAACCTTAACCGTGTGGTTGTTGGATTGGCCTCCTTATGAAGTCAACCGAGTATAATGAATGGGTAACCGATAGGTTCGGTTTTGGTACGTCCGAGTGGACGTGAACGAGATTTCGGGTTTTGGAATCGAATTTCTGGGTGACGATTCAGGATTCGATTTTAGAACTTGAAAGTGGAATACTGGATTTGGGTGCGGAATGATTATTCCAAATGCTAGCTTACGGAATAATGATTTCGGATTCGGATTTGGACATGAATTAAAAATGTGATGTGTGGGTTCGGATTCGGGATTTCCTACGAAATTGCGGATTCGAATTCGGAATTGGAATTAGCTGATTGGTGGAGTTTCGATTTGTCTCTTGCTGGTTTGGGCAAATGGACTCCATTATTGGAACATGTTTGGCTATGACCTAGGTGGTTGTAGTCTTGTCAATGGATAGATGTATGTACCTTGTTTATGGTTTGGGGCACGATACTTTGCAGACTTGTGGTGTCGGGTGACGGTATACGGGTTATACCAGTAGTACGTTGGTGAACGTGTTAGTAGTCGGCTTAATCCTGATACCATTGGATGGGTTGTGAACGTGAACTGGACATTGAACACGATGTACTGGGCAGGGTGATTCTGATGATTTCAGTGATTGTTTGAGCAGGTGCTCTTAGCCATGGTTGGCCAGTATAACTCTAGTGATGGGTTGTGTGACCACTGCTAGGCTGGTGTTCAATGTGTTCCAGTTACACCGTCTGTTTGAGTGTGATGACGGTATGCATATACTCAGGATGAGTGAGTTGGTGGTTAGTGTGACCGCAAGTTGCTTTGCGGCGAGATGTTACCTTGTCGTGACCTTACCAGCATCTGGGATCGCTGAGGGGGTGACAGTTGTGGATACTGCTTTTGGTATTTGTCGCAGGATTGAGTTTGCCCTGCGAGGGGAGATCATGTTGATGATCATACGCTACATTGACGGACGTTGTAGTATGATGTGTTGTCACTGACTTGTTACTGATTGGCGCTTTACTAGGGTGGTAAAGCTTGGTGGTGACAGTTTGGCTTGTGGTGTCAGCATGGACTGACAAGTGAGTTTTGGTGACTCTCTATGAGAGCGGATGTCAGGGCACATTAGTGATTACGTGGGGCCGACAGGCTGAAGGAGTCAGCTTGGTGATGACATTGCCAATTTCTGGTGATTCATTTTCACTCGGGGTGGTCGAGTGTAGTCAGTGCGACGTGCATCTGTGATGTGACGTCTGAGTGCAGACGAGTTTTGCATTGGCTAGTGGGTGTACAGGTGTACACGTGTTGTGAGACCCATTTGTTTTGGAATACGGATAGTTGGAATTTCGGGGACGAAATTCTTTAAGGAGGGAAGGTTGTAATGACCCGTCCCGAATATCGGGATTGAATATTAATTAATCATGATTTAGAATGACTAATCGGGGATTAGTTGAGTGAAATCGGACGAAACGTGCAAAATGACCGTTTTGCCCCTGGTGTGGGCAAAATGTTGACTTTTAGTTCGGGCGGTCAAATGGACTTTGACCGATGACTGTGACGTAGTTCGGGACGTCACGAGTTCATAGACAGGTGGCACGTTCGATTCCGACATTCGTAGTGAAAGTTATGATGATCGGAAGATGAGGGGTATTTTGGTAATTTGGCATAGTAGGGGCCAAATGTTGACTTTTTGATCGGGAGGTCCGATGGACGAGGGCCAAGGACCGTTACGTAGGTCTCGTCGATACGAATCCAACGACAGGCGGCATGCTGAAATCGGAGATTCGACGACGAAGTTATGGTCACGGAATCGGGCTCGATTAACCGAACGAACCGGAATTAAAATAATATTTTAATAGGAACAGTACCCGGTGACTGTGCACATTCGGATGAGTGACAAGTGTCACCCATCCCCTGAAATCTGGTCCATGTTTCCCTCCCAACACCATCATTACAACATCATCATTTATCCTTCATCATTTCCTCCATTTTCTCCTTAATTCCCTCTTCTTTGTTTTTCTAAACCGTGGACTTTGGGCATCAAAATTGGGGAGAATTGAGCTCCCTTTCACAACCAGCTTCGAGGGGAATTTGAGAGTTATGAGAGTGGATTAAACTGGGAAAACACTGGGGATTAATTGAAGGCTGGAGACTGAGAATCGAAAATTTAGAAAAATTGGGGGGAAATTCAAATACTGGGAATTGAGCCGTGAGGATCGAAATTGAACTCACTTCGAGCTTCCTGGGATCATTACGATCAGAAACGTCGAAAGAACGAAGGAAATTGGTGTTGTTTTGACTCTGAACACACTTGGTGACAGAGGATGAAATTCGAGGTTGAGTCGAGGGAATTGAGGCTTCGATTGATGTAATTGATGTGGGGAATGTGTTCCTGAGGATCCCACGATGCTTCTGGATCCATCAATTGAAGGAAAACGCTGGAGATTGACTGAACTCCATGGTTGCACAGTGACGAAGAATCGAGTTTGAGTCGTGGCGTTTGAGCCACGAATTGATGCAATTGAGTTGGGGAAAATACTTACCTGAGTCCATTGAAGCTTACTGGTTAATCAATTGAACGAAATCAAGAAGGTTTGATGGTTTTCGAAGGATGAACAGTGGCCGGATATCCTTCGATTGATCATCTGTGATCGTGAGGATTGAGGTAATGTTTCATGGAATTATTGTTACAGAACTCTAATTGGACTTAAGTAGAAGCTAATTGATTGATCAATTGATGAATTCAGTGTCGAATTGATAGGATTGGAACCGGGTCTGATCGCGGGTTAAACGACCCGTTTACCAGACAAACGGGTTGGGACGGTGACACTGTAGCAGGCGCGTGGATTTCACGCGCAGCCACTCACGGCGGCGCGTGGGGGCGCGTCCGGCCTAGTCTCAAGGTGAGGTCAACATGACTTTTGATCCTCTCAGTGTAACGAACATTTTGACGTTGATTTCGATGAAATCGGATATTGTTTCGTTAATGTTCCGCGTATCCGAAGTTTTGTATTACGTTAAAAATACGTATTTAAATCCCGGAAAAATTGGGGAAAATTATATGTTGTATTTTGAGATGTTAGTAACCCTCTATAATGATTTTGGACAGGAGTTGTGATTTCCAGATTTTACGGAAAAACGTGCAGCTCGGAAACGGACCGTTTTGGACTGTGTGTGTGAGTGGACTTTGTTTTCTAACAGTGATGCATGCATATATGATTTAAATGCCTTATTATATGATTTTATATGCTTGGGCATGATTTGTGTTTCAATCCGGTAATTTCTCGGTTTTATGATTATTATATTATTATTTTGGGCGATTTTCGAGAAATTACGAAATTTGGTAAAAATAATGTTTGGACTTGGTTTATGAGTCCGGGATTGAAATTGATTGAAAATAATGTTTGGACTCGGATTATTGAGTCATGGATTGAAAGATGATGTGGTGACTCGGGAATGAGTCGAGGGTCAATTTTGTGGATTTGTGTGAAAATGGCAACGGAGGTTGCAACGCAAGGATTTGCGTGATAATGATATGTTGGGCATGATAACCCAAGTGAATAGTGATTTTGACTCGGTTTTGGAGTCACTTGTGAATTTGATGAAATTAATGATTTTTGTGATTTTATGATTATTTTAATCAGTCCTTTCGGGCACGTTTTACGAGGTACGTACAAATGATGTTTTGGGCTAGGCCCGGAGTCTAAATGATTTCTAAAATGATGTTTTGACTTGGTTGGTGAGTCAATGATGATTTCCGGATTGTTCTATTGATTTAAATGTGATTTTAACGGTTTATGTGTAAAAAGTATTTTGGGCTTGAGACCCAGTTGAGAATGACCTTGACTTGGTATGAAGTCAAGATTTGATTGAAATGTTTTGGGATGTAATTCCCGGGATGGTGTTCATTGTGATTGTGATATTCCCAGACGGTCGGTGCTTGGGGGGGGATTACCCAGACGACCGGAGCTTGGGGGATGTGATTGTAGGATCGGGAGTCGATCCTATGGTAGTCAGCTTCTCGGATGATACTGAGCCTGGATGTACCACTCGGAGGTGTCTGATCCTGGGGATGTGTTCGCCCAGAGGTGACTGAGCCCGAGGGGGTTGAGCCCAGAGGTGTTTATTCCCGAGAGAGTGACTGGATATTGGCCTACGCGTAGTGCAGCACTTGTGAGTAGTGCAGTTTGATTGATTGTGCACTTGTGAGTAGTGCAGTTTGATTGATTGTGCACTTGTGAGTAGTGCAGATGTGATTGGTGATATTTTATGCACTCGTGAGTAGTGCGGATTGATTGGATTGATATATTTATTGTGCACTGGTAAGTAATGCTGATTGGTATTGATTGTGATGATGTACTGGTATTGAGTACGGGTTTTTGGTCCTTGTGGCCAGGTGATTATGTTTTCACATGTTTTGGCCTGAGAGCCGGGATTTGATGTTTTATAACATGAACTGATTTGGTGAGCATGAGTTTTATGGACCATGGGAAAATATGTTTTGAATTTATCGGTCACTCATGTTTTACGATATGCATGCAAGATTTTGAAAACTGGAGGGTAAGATTGTATTTTGATAAATGTTTTTATCAAAGGTCATTTTTGTCCACTCACACCTTTTCTGTTTTATGACCCTCCAGGCCGTGGTACGACGTTCGGGACTGATCGTGAGGCAATGACAGCAGCAGAAATCCGCGCAAACATCCTTTGTCTGGCAAGCACTGAAGGGGAGTTTCAGACCTTTAGTTGACTTGTCAGACGGGAGCAGGACCGGGCACGGGTTTTGACGTCCAGTTGGGACGGGTCCTGTCAACAATAACCTTTCCAGGGTTCATGCCGGTTCCCATAAACCGCCATGAACTTGGAAATCCATCTAGGGTACCTGACCCGAAATCATAACCATAAAATAACTGGGTCTCGTGCCCGAACATATGACATCAGCTGGGCATCCTACCTGATATCTCAGGGTCAGTCACGACTCCGATCGTAGTGATGTGTGCAACCATCCATCCAGGACCGCCCTCAATCCTAGTATGTCGCCGTGAACGTATCAACTGACGCGACCACCACAAGATCATGGTGCACTCATCACCGATCGCTATCTTGAATAGTCAGCACTCTGAAGTCGAGCCTCTATCGGCTACCCGACCACAGATTGTGCATCGTGACCTCTCCGGAAGGAACAAATCCCAATCTGGAGGCTAGCGTCTTATCGTCTGTCGCCGTGCACATAGCACCCGTCGCGACCACGATTCAGACCGAACGCCATCAATAGGGTCATATTCCTGAGACAAAAACAAATGGGTCTCATACCCGAGTTTATCCTTTTGAAATCCAAATCCATTTCATTTAGACCAATAAAGACATACAAACCCATATTGGCACCGTATAGGGCCGAAACCTCGAAATACGTGTCAATACGTAACCACACATCCAAATGCACTCATGGCATCACAAACAAGTATATAAAACATATAATAAACATTTATGCATGCACCAATTTAGAAAACAAGGCCCACTCACATACCGTCTGAGTTTCCGCCTCGATATGCGTGTCATACGGCTCTCCCGAACCAATCACTGTCACCGAAACTCCCAAACTTGTCCAAATTGTAATAGAGGGTTACTAACTACTTAAATAACCCCTCACTAAAGTCCCGTAATTTTTCAGAATTTTTAACTATTGTTAATCCCAATCTAAAACCTTCCGATGTCCCGAACATTATCGAGACGGTGTCTGATCGACACGAAACCAGTCCCGAAATGTTCGTTACATCGAATAGAAGATTTCATGTGTTGAACACTTCCCCAAAAGGTTGGACACGCACCCCCACGCGCCCTAAAAACCCCCTGCATGTGAGCCCACGCGCCGGGTACTGTAGCTTCATCTTCAAACTTAGACTGGTCCTGCAACTGGGTCGCCGTGACCCGCGGGTTGACCCAGTCGGTTCTCCGCCGTCCGACCACCAAAACTCTTCCCGTTTGTCCCATTTTAATCCTAATCTCATTCCCTATCTTTTTAACCATTAAAAACATAAAAAAAATCCACGAAACCCGTACCTTCAAGCTTGACTATGGCGGTGGCGGGTTCCTCCACCGTCCACCGTCATTCCAGGTTGTTCTATGCCTCGAAACCAGTCCTATTAGCTTCACCAGACCCCCAAAAACATAACCAAATCATTAGTTTCGATCCAAGACTCACAAAAACC
Source organism: Prinsepia uniflora (assembly GCA_032719365.1). NCBI lineage: Eukaryota > Viridiplantae > Streptophyta > Magnoliopsida > Rosales > Rosaceae > Prinsepia > Prinsepia uniflora. The sequence continues at coordinate 53,859,937 of CM064874.1, forward strand.
GAAACCCGAATTTTGAATATTTTACCTTACGGTTTCGACCTCCCCACCGCAGCCTCCGTCGTGGGCCACCGTCCTCAGTCCCAGTCCTTCATCATCTCAGCCTCTCACTATCCCTCTGGTCTCAGTCGTAGGTGATGATGGAGTGTGTGTTGTTTGTGTTAGAGAAATGGAGGAATGAAGAATGGAGGAAATATGGGGGGTGCGGGTTTGAAGAAGAAAAAAGAAGAAGAATGATAATGTCTGATGAGAGAAGAGAGGATTGGATGAGTGGTGAGGATTGAGTGATTAATTAGAATGGATGGCTAGGATTGAATGATGTGTAAGTTTAATTATAAAATAACTAAAATAATAATATTTAATTAAGTTAGATCCACAAATTAGGGGTCTTAGCCAATGGGATGAGTGACACTTGACACTCATCCATGGGTCCCACTTAAAATATCTGGCCAATCAGATATTGCCAAATCATCATCGTATTGAAGTACGTGTATAGTGAAATCGACCTTCCGTGACCTATAACTTTCCCGTTCGAAGTCCGATTTCAGCGTGCCGTTTGTCTATGGATTCGTATCACCCCGATCTATGTAACGGTCCTCGGCCCTCGGCCATCGGACCTCCCGGTCCAAAAGTCAACAATTTGCCCCTTTTATCCAAAATTACCAAAATGCCCTTGAACTTCCGAACGTCATAACTTCTTCCTCGAATGTCGGAATTGAACGTGCCACCTGTCTATGAACTCGTGACGTCCTAAACTATGTCACGGTCATCGGTTAAAGTCCATTTGACTGCTAGAATGAAAAGTCAAGGTTTTGCCCATTCTAGGGGCAAAACGGTCATTTTGCACCGTTCGTCCGATTCCGCCAACTAATCATCGATTAACCTCACTAATTATGATTAGTCACTAATCTAATCCCGGAATTCAGGATAGGTCGTTACACCTGGTTCTTCGACTTTCGGCCATACTTTCACCTTCGTCCTATGCCCTTCACACGTCCAAATCCTTCCAATTTTTAGTCCAAAATAATCATGGGGACTAAATTAAGATATTAGTAAACTGAGTTTCTAGTTTGGAGGTCCCAAAATGGTTTGATAATTCACAAGTAATACATCGGGTTCTCCAATTTTTGGTTTGTTCTTCCTCTCTCTTTCCCTATTTCTCTTTTGGTGTTCCTCTCTTTTCTTCTTCTTCTTCTTCTTTCTCTCTATTTCTGTTTCTCCCTGGTACTCTCCTTCTCTCACGGTTTGGCTCACGGGTTTGGTTTCAAACATACCAAAAACACACCACACTACAACATATATATATATATATATATATATATAATGCTATGTATGTGCACAAAGAGAGAGGGAAAGTGATAAGATGAACATTTGTCACCTTCTCATGCAATCCACAAAATATCTCCTAATGTGAAATTATCAAAATGCCCATGGTAAATTTAGACCTGTAACAAACTCATATAATCTCTGATTCCAACATGTCGTTTGTCTACAAAATGAGAACTCCGAGACCTATGTAACGATGTTCACAAAAAAAATTCAAATACTACCCAGAATAAAAAGTCAACTTTTAACCTCTAAGGGCAAAATTGTAAATTCCCTTTTAAAATTTTTGAAATTACCTTTTCCAAATTCCTAGGTCGTTACAATCTACCCTCCTTAAAGAATTTCATCCTCGAAATTCAAATTTGTTTGTCTAACAACTGGAATTTTCGGCCCGGCAACAATGTCTCGTATTCCTTCTTGAACCCTCATCTGATATTCGGAATGGTAACTAATATTTCCACCATCTAGCTCCTCCCGAGCCCTAGTTCCTAATTCTGACTCCTTCCGAGTCCTAGTCCAATATCCTGACTCCGTTCGAGTCCTAATTCAACATTTGCAATCCATTCCATCACCGACATGCTTATTCACTAAACAAAAACGTCACTATACATACCAAATCCGATATAAAATATTTCATCATCTCAAGTCCTCTCATTTATCCTATCTGGGTCCAATTCTCTCGTAAATGCTAAGACCCTAGCCTCTGGGTGCGCTCACTATCCGGACCCACACAAATCCTCCTATACTTGTCTCATTTCCAGACCGTATATCAAGCTCATATCTCGGAGGCATGACATTGGAAAACACAATTAAGTACCAACCTTGCTCTAATACCAAATTGATAGAGAAAACCATGGTTATTTGATAGAGAGATTAACAAGACCCGCTCCTAAAATACTATTACATAAAATATCAAAGGAGGAGTATTGCAAATAAATGGAATTTTAATGTCTATTACAGGTAAAGAGTGGAAGGGTAGATATGTTTTTTATACATTCCTTTAATTCCCTAATTTATATAAGAAATGTATTATTTATTATTTTAATTAACTACTCGGAATACACTATCATTCTATTCTCTCTGTCTCTCAACCTCTTCTTCTCCCAAACTATGTTCATTCCCAAATCTTCACAACAGTGTTGCTGATATTAAGGAGAAGAACGTTAAGGAAGATGCCATACCGAGCCTTTTGAATTTCTCTTCCGATAATGGTACAAATCAGATGGTGATGTATAGCACCCAAAATTGTGGGATCCATCTTTCGGATACAACTTACAAGGATTAATTAATACCAATTCTTGGACATTGAGAGCAACTCCTGAGGAGGGACATTGAGAACCTTTTATTACGTAAGTGTCCTTTGCATGCTACAGTTTTATGAACTTTTCGTATATCTGCTTTGAAGCCTTTTGAGTTATCAAAGGTTTTAAATGCTTATTGTTATTTCGTTTTCACTGCCTACTCAAGTTCCCTTTTTTTGGTTTTGTCTACCTATGTAAGTTCAAATGTTGGAGTATTCAGCTTTCTCTCCAAGTTCCTGATTTTTCTTATTCAACAATTTCGTTTTGGCTGGTGCTGAGAGTGGCAAGTTATGAAGCTGATGCTGAAATATCTGAAGTGCCTTCAGCCTCGGCCAGATCATCAAGTAATTGGAGGAACTGATTTGAAGATACGCCGCTGGGATCATTACAGGTTTTTTGCAAATTCATTATGAATTTCTTGGTTTAGTAACGGCTGCATAGTTATCTAATTGGCTATATTCATATCTTTGCAGTCCTGATCGGAGTTACTCTGTTTGTGGGCCTAACTTGAAGGGAATTGGAAATGATGATTTCTATGCAACAAAATCTAGTTTTGGTGTGCAAGTTGTACAGGTATGTTGAATAACTGGAAGTTTATGGTGATATCGGTCTATAGTTTATGGATGCAGATATCATGTTTCGAGTAGGGAAACTTGTGTTTCAATTATCCTTTGAACGCCCAATGTAAATCATTTGTAGTTATATTTCTTTTATAAGCTGCTCAAACTTTTGTGACAGGTCTTCTCATTGTTCTGCCATATTCTTGGTCTAAGTGTTTGCGTTTTAAGAAATGAGTAACCAGAACAGTTGCTGAGCTGCAGAAAGTTAATAAATGCTAATATTGCTAAGTTATATGTAAGAATTTTATTATTGTTAAATTGGTTATTTTGTTTAAATGTAGGAGACAAGGAGACGGCCTCTAACATCAAAGCTGACAGCCAAGGCAGTTCTTGCGGCTGCTGCAACTGATTCTGCTGGGTGCCACCGTGACTCAATTCTGTCGTTGGCCTCGGTTAAGTTAAACCAGAGACACTTGATATCGAGCGGTAGAGATGGGGCAATCAAGGTTTGGAAGTGATAGGCATAATCCTAGTGATCCTTTTGTACATACTTTAGCACAATGCTAGTGAAGAAAGTTGTACATTATGTATTTGTTAGAAGCCTAGGCTGCCATTTAGCAAATGCCTAACCTTTGAGTCAAAGAAAACCATGCTTGATATTTAGAGTTTGTATCCATGTAGGTTCAGAGTTGGATTGCATTACAGTAATTTCTTGTCTCTTAAAGCATCTTCAATGTTAAGATGTAAATTCAATTTTTTAAAATCAATTGGCATCTTGTTGGATATAGATAGTGAATTTTTGATGAATTTTTCATTTGAATTTTTGATGAATTTGTTATTTGAATCCATGTTGTTTTTATTCATTAAAAAAAACATATTTATTTTACATTCAAATACGATACAATTCAATCCAATTTTCCTCCTTAAACAACCTTGCTAATCAGACCAAAATTTTACTTTTGATACGAGGATCAGATCAAATTTGAATACTTTGAAAACCGTGTTGTACCCAACTGAAAAGGAAAACAATTTTAGCAGTTTTAGGCAATAAAAGTCCACAAGATTGAGGGTTGCTATAAACCGAGAGCGTTTTAAATATTTGAAAAAATATATATATATCTAAAAAAAAAAGGGAGGGTGCGATACAAATTTATCGGGGTGCTGGTCTTATCGCTCATGTCTTAGCCTTCTCAGTTCTTCCTGCAAATGGCAATTAACACTTGCACTTCCTCATCTCTCTCTCCTCTGCTATCCTCCAAAACCTATCACTCTTGCTTTCTTCAGTTTGACCTGCACCACAATTTCTGTAAATTCGATCGTTGCAGTTTTCCGACTGTTTGTTCGCGCCAAAACCGCCTCTGTCTGAGTAGCCCTGACACTAATGCTTCATTGGCAAGAGCCGAAGCCTCCTCTGGGACAAGAGAGCCCATGGTTCCCCCCTACAATGTGCTCATCACCGGTTCAACAAAAGGTCACCTCTTTTTCTTATTATGAATTTCTTTTGAGTTTTTTTTTTAATTATTTATAGGTTATTATTTTGAGTTTTCAAAGTGCCAGTTACGATGTGTTTAGGTACGAAAATGCCATGATTGGATAACACTTGCTCGATGTTTATTATATAATTGTGGGTTGTTTTCATATAATAATTTATGAATGGATTTTCTAGTGTGCAAAATTAGAAGACTATACATTAATATTGAGCAATCCCAATCACAGTTGAATTTTGTGCAGAAGAACTAGCTATCTCACATATGCCCATTAGATAATTTCATTTTCTTATTATACTTATATGTAAAAGGAAAGAAATTTGGCACTAGTTATAGTTGAATAAATAAAATTACCTGCAAAAAGAACAAGGGTTCCTTGTATGATGTCCAAGCACCCTTTGAAAGTCAAGTCATCTTTGGAAGCTAGGATAGCTGGAACCATAAGAAATATAGTTAGACTTATTGATGGGTATTCTTTACCCTTGCTTGGTCATGGTGATGGTTGCATGAAGGCATTATCTTGAGAGGAGAGCACATGTTAGACAAAGTATTGTGCGCTATATCTCCCATCAGCATTACGACGGTGGCTTTCAGAAGTGTTTTCCAACTAGGTGTGTACTATAATCCTTTTTTCGCATTGGACTTCGCTTCTGTTGAATTAGGCTGGAGTCCCTTGTGAAATCATTTTTTTCTGTTCGTGCTGTTTTAGGCCTTGCCCCAACCAGTCATGTTCTCATGTGAGTTTCAAATTTATTTATTATATATACATTTTCTCATTCTAATATGCCTCTGTCTTTTCCTTATCTTTAAATCAGGTATAGGATATGCTCTAGCTAAAGAGTTTGTAAAAGCAGGGGATAATGTCGTAATTTGCTCGAGATCAGGTATCTTTTTACTTAATTTTCCTATTCAGAAATCTTCAGGGCAGATTATTTTATTGTCTCATGGTTAAATTTTGTGTGGTCAAGTAGTGCTGATGATCAATACATTTCCTATTGTGTGCATATCGGGTTAAGGCTAATCCCAACCTGATGACTAGTTAGTTAGACTCTTGGAAGGCAGAACTTGTGATCTAAGAATGTATGCCAAGTGTAATATTGAATACCAAATTGATGGGTGCTATACCTGCATATCGTTTTGATTTCTTGAAACTTTTATCTCTAGCTGAAAGGGTTAAAACTGCTGTTCAGAGCCTTAAGGAAGATTTTGGGGAGCAGCATGTGTGGGTACCTCCTTCTAGACTTTTTTGTTTCAATTTTTACACATTTTTTTCCTAATCTGTGCACACACGCATGCACATTCATGTTTTTGTGTGTGTATGGTGATAGACTTCTTGTTGCTGTACTGCATGCTCTTGGTTCTAAGCCATTTTTCACTTCTTCCTTTGCAGGGAACTACATGTGATGTCCGAGAAGGGCAGGATGTGAAGGACTTAGTTGCCTTTGCACAAAGAAACCTGAAATACATTGATATATGGGTATTAATGCTAGATCCTATCATTTTTTTTTACTAACATTTAATCTTTTCTTTTACTTATTTAAAACTGGTTAAGAATTGTTTACTAAAATCAAAACGAGGCTAGCCGTTCCTGTGGCTGTGGATAAATTGAACTTGATCTTCCAATTACACCTTAGCTAGATAGTGAGGGTTTTCGTTTCCCCTCATATGAATATCCTTTAGCATGTATGTCTAACGATGCCGCAATCCTTTGAGACTATTGCTTTTCGAGTGATGTCCAACTTGATCCCTCCTAGACATTTGGATTGATAACTCTGTTTTCTAGCATCCGAATGGCTAGTTTAGAAACAGCAGCCAGAAAATCCAAGGGTGGCCCAATGACAGAAGCTTATATGTTTTCCCTCGGAAGGATCCAATGTCTGCAAAAATGTTGGTGATAAACTCAATTTAGTCATGTGCATTTTCTCGGGACTGAACCAGATATTATAGATTCACAGTTTTAAATGTCCAGCTTATTGCCAAAATTTCTGGTGAGGCATTTCTCTTTTTCTGGATGAATTTTGGATATAGATTGCCTGGTTGTCGATTTGATTTTGAGGAAGAGTTCTAGTTTCATAGATCTCATTTGGTTGGACAATTAGATGCTAGGATTTTCATATTCTTTGGCATTGCTGTTAATATTTCCCAACTATAGTTATCCTTGGCTTCCCCTTATCTCCCTATCAATTCGTCTTGCACATGTGCTATAAATTTGTGTGCAGTTAATGCAGTCGATCCTTGCTTTTATCTTCATAAGAAGATTTGATTTAGTAAATTGAGGATTATTTAATCGATCTTACCCTATGGTGAGAATGATGCAGATTAATAATGCAGGATCAAATGCCTATAGCTTTAAACCACTCGCAGAGGCTTCGGATGAAGATCTAATGTGATTATTTCTGCCTCAGTCATTTTGTTTTATAGTTCAACTTTCTTTTACCATTTCGTAATTCTTTCTGTTCTTCACGATTTTGACACATTGCCCGCAGTGAAGTTGTCACTACGAATGCGCTTGGTTTGATGTTATGTTGCCGTGAGGTTGTAAATTCCCTTTACTTTCAAGTGGCTTCTGTGTAAGCTGACGCTCATACATGATTATTGTTTGGTTTGTTTAGGCGATAAAGATGATGTTGAACCAGCCTCGAGGTGGTCATATTTTCAACATTGATGGAGCTGGTTCTGATGGAAGACCAACCCCAAGGTGCTATATCAGTTTCTCCTAGCTTGCATTCATAGTCAGATGGAAAACTTGAGTCCCTATGGTTTACGTTGTGTGCTTCTTTGCATTGATCTTGTCTGGACAACCATATCCTTGGCAGAATGGAAATGTTTATGGAGGTTTTTCTGGTACATCGCTGCAGTGGGCGTATTGAAACTACCTAGTGGTATTCTCTTAGTAGGAAAGTGAATTGAGAGGTCCAAAGTTACTTTAAATTTTCTGTAATCGAGCGCATAGGCTTGGATCTAAGTTTTGGTTCATCTATTTATTTCAAAAATAGAAAAAAACTAATCTTACCTGTATTCTTCCATGGGCAAGTGTTTTTTCATTTTTCAGTTTGATCATCATTTGCACTTTGTCATCAGCATTGTCACCTCCATTCTGGTACCATGACTCCCTATAGCCACCATCCATGCTGCCCTTCCTCTACCATGGTATTACATTTGGGCTGCAAAGCCCTTTTTAACAACACCACCTTAAATACCCAGCCACTGGTGTTGGAACTTACGGGATTAGAGTAGTTCTTTGGTGAACCTTCTAAGAGTCCTTTAAAATTGAAGCATACAGGTTCAAGTTCGATCAGTTCTGCATTTGCTCATGAGAAAATCATCATCTCATCATCTTGTTCAACAATCTCTTATCTCTTATGTCCGTGCATGTGACAATGAGTCTGTCAAGATGTAATCCCCTGGTCCTTGTTACATGAAGTTTCTTTCTTTTTGTTTATTTCTGTAGGTTTGCTGCATACGGGGCAACAAAGCGTAGTGTGGTCCATTTAACGAAATCATTGCAGGTACTTTCTATTAGAAAATGATGTGGTATTGATAAAAAAACACGCTTATGCACAGCGGAAATGTTGGGGGCAAGGAGCATGTAACCAAAACAAATTAGGATATTAATATATTAAAATATAGATATAGATATGAGTGGAGATCTATGACATAGCAATACAAAGCTCCTATGGAATATGGATGGAAAACTACAGAAAATCCGTATATGAGAGAAGAGTGAAGGTATTATTGAGAAAATTTTTCCGTTACATCAAACATAGAGTAATGTCTTCATATATCCCCCAAGATGGCAAGATTCTAGACTAGCCACATTAAGGCATTTAAGATCTAGTACATTGCATAATTGGCCTTCTGTTTTCCACGGAAAAGATTAATCTAGAATTTTAAATTTTATTCTGAGGTTGGACAGTCCGACACTCTTGACTTGTTTTGATTGTTAAAGCGTGTTAAACATGAGGTCACAGGTTCCGTCCTCATCTTTATCATCAAGACTCTTGATTTAACTTGCAAGTGCAATTTTTTTTATCTATTTGGTAATTTTGTTGCTGATTCCCAAATGCTTGAGCTGCATTCTGTTTTATATCCATTCTTGTTAGTGGGTCTGACCATGTTATGCAACGCATTTAGGTGGTCTACTAATACATAATCAAGTAGCTTATTCAATGCAAAGAAGATACATGTGTTTGCCCAAAAAAGGAATTAATGACATATGGATGTGTGGCTACTGCTTAATCGTGGAGTAATTTGAGGTTTTAAACTACAAAGAATAGGTTTTTTTTTCCTCTTTGAGAATAAAGTCATAGGAAGTGCCACTTAGTACTACGATCCAGTCGTATTCCTCTCCACATGTTGTGTGGGAGCAGGATCAACTCTCGTAAAAGGCGAGTTCGATATCTAGTGTGTATAATAATATATTCCTACTTCCCCCCATAACATTTGTATCAAAAAAAAAAAAAAAAAACCAAAAACTACGTAGTACTAGTTGTGGTTTGTTGACATCAATGCATTATGAAACTCTGTTCCCAATTCTCTTTACATATATACATACATATATATATAAATGTATATTTATTAATTAGTATCGTATCTAACTCTTAGAACTTCCACAGGCAGAACTGCAGATGCAGGATGTAAAAAATGTTGCAGTGCATAACCTGTCGGTATGTAATTCCCTATTGATTGCTATTTTGTTTTCTTTCTCCCAAAAAAAAACGCTCGATGTATGCTATCATGTGATGCATAAACTGTATCATGTAGCCATGTAGGCTATGCCTTTGTGTTATCAGCTGAATACTTCTGTTTTAGATGCTCTTTGGATAATTAAGTGGAGGTTCTTAATTGGATCAGAATGACTTTTGTTGATTGTTTTGTTTACAACTGCAACAAATTAAAAAAAGTACATATTGAATATATGGTCTTATTGAACTTTTCAGTAGCCATATATCTGAGTATCACCTAATCTTTGTCCTTTTTCCTTTTTCTACTCTCTCCCATGTTGAAATGTTTTTTTCATGAGGAAAAGCAATGAGCTTAAGTAGTTCTTCTAGAATCCAGAGAGATGAAATTTAATTTCTATGGTCATGGACAATTTATCACTGAGGCCTTTTTGTTGGGTTGCAGCCGGGAATGGTTACAACGGATCTTCTCATGTCTGGTGCAACCACGAAGCAGGTTAAATAGAATTTTCTTTTAAATCATCTACTGCATCATACTCTTTGATTGTCAATTTAATAAAACATGTTTTATGCAGGCCAAGTTTTTCATTAATGTTTTGGCAGAACCACCTGAAGTGGTAAGAACTCATTGTATCATCCGAGAATTTGTGATATATCTTTATCTCGATGTTGCGTGGTTTAAATCATGTTAAGTGACATACTGATACAGATAGGTGAAGGTGAAAAGTGTAAAATGGCATTTATGGTCTCTAGATGGTCTGATAGTAAACCTGGCAAAAGCCTGCAGAAACAGGCATGAGCGCACAGACACACACATGTCTTGCGTAATTGCCTCTTGATTGTAGATATTTAGAGAGGTGTATTTGTAGATTATATAGGGCAAGTTATAGTTTACTATCCTGTACTTTGTCTCAAATAATAGAGTTATGCTTGTGCTTTCAAGTCTTTCAATTTACCTCCGCAAACTTTCTATTTTCTTTCAATCTTTGCCCTTTGTCACATTTTCAGTTAAATTTTCCGTTAGGTTCTGATTTATCTGAAATGGGTAAAAAATCAGCTTTTGGCGAAAAAATAACAGAAAATGAGATGGAGGGCAAAGATTGAAGGAAACCAGAAACCTTAAGGGGGAAATTTGAAAAATTTGAAACCACAAGTATAACTCCATTATTTGAGGTAAACCACAACCCATGGATATATCTTTTTCTAAATCTTATTTTTTGGATCCTACTTGGATGTCACAGGTTGCTGATTACCTTGTTCCAAATATAAGATCCATTGCTGCCAACGGTTCAATGAAGCCTAGCTACATTCGTTTCCTAACTGGGATAAAAGCTTACTCCCAGATATTCTCAGTTAAGTAAACAAATATAAAAATAAAAACCCCAACTTCTTTATGCCATTTCTACTATCCATATATATGCTCGCAAATATAGATCTTATTATTATAGCATTTTTATCTGCCAACATCTTGTCACTATATATTTTTCTTTTCCCTTTTCATTTGTTCCACAGAGATTTGCTTTTGGTGCAAGAAGAAACAGATATTTGCTTGAAGATTGAATGAAAACTCACTGTAATCCTGTCTTATTTGGCTTTTATTTAAATCTCCAATTCTTCTTGGTGTAACATTCTTTTGGTGCAAGAAGAAACAGATATATGCTTCGAGTTTTGAATTGTTTTTTTTTTTTAATTCTGATTCATTTAAATACATGTTTTACAAGAGAATTAGGGTTACCCAAATCGTTCGATTTTCTAGAGAACTTATCTCGAAATTTTTGTTGTCTTTCATTGAGTTGTTTATATGAATTAGGGTTACACAAATCGTTCGATTTCGAGTTTCGGATGTGATCTTAAGCAACATAGAGTAATGGATTCGATGGACTTCATCCTCAAACGAGTTTCGGATGTAATCTTAAGCAACATAGAGTAATGGATTCGATGGACTTATATATGGTGAGTTTTAAGTGTAGGGTTGTCCAAATTGTTGATCGAGTAGCTGGTAAGAGAGTTTATCCAAGGCCTAATGTCGACTTTAGTGTTCCCACCATACAGAATTTCCAATTTTCCCTTCGATGTTGGCCAACTCCGCTTCCTAAGCACCTACCTCCGTCTGTTTTATTTTGAGTTCTAATAGCCTATCATTGGAGTTCGTACCTTGGTGCTGCTTGATGATAGTGAGGTTCCTACAAACACTAGTGCAAATGACATTGTGGTCAATACCTTGGATGAATAGTTACAAGTCAATTCTTGTGAGGACGCTAAGAAAAGTATGTAGGTGCTTGATAGAGATCAAGGACACTAAACTTGGTCAAATAAGTTCATTTGCACTTAAATAAGGTCGGTCTCTATGTTGGAATAATGCAAATGAATACTTAGCTGTCGTTGGTCTTTGATAGAACCACATGGTAATGTTAGTGACATTAGTCAAGTTACCGTAGGGATCCTCTACTATCTCATGGATAAATTAATTTTGAGTCTACAACATTGGGGTAAAAAGTTCATCATACACGTGAATGGTTACATTTTAAGTTGAATTCATATTGATTATATTCCTTAGCATGAGCGAATTTGAGTTGAGCTCAATTCAAACTCAAATGATATTGTTTACATCCAAAATAAACCACTACGGGTTAGGGAGGGTTATAAGAAATTAAAGACCCAATCTGACTTTTGGCTCAAACCCAGTTAGTATCCACAGTTGGATCATGAAGAAGTGTGAGCGTAATTTACGCAATTACACTAACACGACACCGAAACCATCAGAAGAGGCAAGATGGATGTGCGACCAAGTTGTCGCGATGAAGATGCATGCGGGAAAACACGTGTTGATCATCTGCACTCTCACGCCACTTATAAAAGGAGAAGAAGCCCACTTCTCAAATGAAAACTAATCAAACAAACAAACAAACAATTGATCAAACTCAATCAATTACAACAATTGCAAACCCTCAAAAGTTTCTTTGTTACCCAAAAGCTCGCCTTCTTGGAAATATCCATCTCTTCAATCTAGGATCAAGATTCAGTTCTTCTCTCAACCTTTTTCAGTTCTTATTAAGAACACCAAGCTTTCCTCCCAATCGGATTTGCATCTCAAGTTCGTTTTTGGAGACTTCCCGACCACCACATTTCATTTCGACTTGCTTACGCAATTTGTTTTGAAGGTCATTTTCCTCATTTCGACTACATCCAACCAGTCTTTGAGTGACAGGACCCATCCCAATCCCCCCGGGATTACCATGGAATGTGCCCTGCTCCCGTCCAACAAGGGGTGTCAGACAAAGGATGACCAAGAGCCACTGCCCAAACGGGGCATCCAGAGTGCGCAAGGATCGATGGAGGAGGTGTGCAATATCCCAGTCTCTACTGCAATCGCATCCGTGATCAACCTGAAGGGCATTAAAACCAAAAGCTGCGAGTGGACAAAAACCAATAAGTTTACCAAATACATTTATAAGACATTTATGCCCTCCAATAAAAACGTATGCATGCCACAAAAACCAGTAACCAAAACGTTTGCTCAACCGAGCCCTTAGGGCCTTAGCCCAAAAACCGTTAACCAAACACCAAGTGTGGGAACTCAGCCCAAAACTGTGGAATACCACCACCATACATATTAAAACCTTGTGGGTCACCACCCACGACCATAAATGAACATCAATTCAAAAATCCAAAACCATTTAGGGTCTCCGACCCTACATACCATTCCATAACCAATAATCCATTTTTATTCATTAATCCATATTTTACCATAACCATCACCAGCATCCCAGATGTTTACGTCCCTGACGTCATATCTCACGGTTTCATAAGCTACGCGTGCTGCCCGGGGTCTCTCCGGGTCCATATATCTGACATCCCTGATGTCTGACGTCCCTGACGTCAATCATAGCAATCCTGCTCCTGAGTCATCATACGGTCCGGCTGCTCCGTATAATGACCCCTCGCAGGCAATGCACCGTGACTTCCCCAGTGTCCCAGACATCTGGAGGAGACCATCATATATCCTTGTGTCCAGATGGTATATGGAAAACAGTTTTATTAAATCCTTTTATCACATCATTACAATGGGCCCTGCCCGAAATTTCCATAAAACCACGTAATTCCATTTAGGGTCCTTGACCCAAAATCACAATTATTAAATATAGGGTCCCTGACCCGAAATCACCATTATAATCCAATTGGGCCTCATGCCCGATTTTATGAACCACTGGGCCCACGGTCCGATTTGTAAACCAACTGGGCCCGCAGCCCGACTTTATAAACCCACTGGGCCCACGGCCCGAATTCACAAATCAACTGGGCCCCTGGCCCGAGAACATAACTCAAATGGGTCTCAGCCCGATTTCATACCAACTGGGCCCCTGACCCGATTTCATTAACCAACTGGGGCCCCGGCCCGATTCTCAAATGGACTCCAAGTCCGAAATTTCCAACATAATTGGGCCTCAAGCCCGAGTTCATATTTCCAATTTCAAAACCATTTTATCATATTATATCCAAGTCATAAATATGGAAAATCCATGTAAAACCGGAAACCTCGATTTACGTGCAAGCACGTAAATCGCCTCGAAATACGTGAAACCGCACAATTTACCAACAACCAAATCAACATCACACAATCACAACCATAATCCATATAAAACATTTAAGCATGCATAGAATTTATAAAACCAAAGTCCACTCACAGACCGTTTTAACGGTATGCCTCGATACGCGTGCCACCGGCCCTCCCGGGCCACACCACTATCACCGGGACTCCCAATCCTGTCCAAATCACATTAGAGGGTCACTAACCTCAACATTTACATCCTATCAAAGTCCCGTAATTTTCCCGAATTTTTACTTATTTTTAAACTTAATTTAAAACCTTCGGACATCCCGAACAACATCGAGACGGTGTCCGATCGACACGAAACCAATTCCAAAATGTCCGTTACATTAAATAGGACAGAAGTCATGTTGACCTCACCTCGAGATTCGTGCCCACGCGCCGTCACGCGCCGCCGTGAGTGGCTGCGCGTGAAACTCACGCGCCTGCTATAGTGTCACCAGCCCAACCCGTATCTCTGGTAAACGGGTCCAACTCACCCGCGATACAACCCGGTTCAAAGTCCATCAATTCGGTCCTAATTCCTTCAATTGATCAATCAGTTAGTTTCGTTCTAAGTCCAATTACAAGTCTGTAAACTCAATTACACAAATCCTTACCCAGATTCCCACGATTCGATGATGAACACCAAGAACACTCCGAACACTGTTCATTCATGGAATCCCTTCAATGGCTGCAGGTTTCATCCAATTGATGATCCCAGAAGCATCAATCGACCATGAGGAACAATTCCCCCACATCAATTGCATCAAACCTGTGCTCAATCGTCACGACTCAAGCTCGAGCACCGTCACTGTTCAACAATGGAGTTCTGTCAACCACAGTCGTTTTCCTTCAATTGACGAACCCAGAAGCATCGTGGGATCATGAGAAGTAGTTTCCCCACCTCAATTTCATCCATCGAAGCCTCCAACTCCACGATCAAACTCGATTTTCCTCCTCTGTCACCAAGTGTGATCAGAGCCAAAACAGCACCAATTCCCTTCGTTCCTTCGACAATTCTGATCGTGGAACTCCCAGAAAGCTGAAGGTAAGCTCAATTGCGATCCTCACGGCCTAATTCTTCCAATTCGAATTTTCCCCCCAATTTTCCCGAAATCCAAAATCCAAAATTCAGCACTCTCACAACCCCTCGTGTTTCCCCGTTAATTCGATCATCATAGTCTCTCAGTTTTCTCTCAGGAACGGCAGAGAGAGGGAGCAAATTCTCTCCGTTCATCCTTTCCCCAAATCGTGCACGGTTTGAAAGAAAAACAAAGGAAAAGGAAGGAAAATGATGGATAAGGAATGATGATGTTGTAATGATAGTGTTGGGAGGGAAACGTGGAGCTGGAAACAAGGGATGGGTGACACTTGTCACTCATCCGGATGTGCACAGTCAATGGTCACTATTCATTATTATATTATTATTTTAATCCGAGCCTCGGTTCGTTAGTTCGTTTCCTTGACCATAACGTTGTCGTCGAATCTCTGATTTCGGCATACCGCCTGTCGTTGGATTCGTATCGACGATACCTACGTAACGGTCCTTGGCCCTCGCCCATCGGACCTCCCGGTCAAAAAGTCAACATTTGGCCCCAAACATGCCAAATTACCAAAATACCCCTTAACTTCCGAACACCATAACTTTCTCTACGAGTGTCGGAATCGAACGTGCCACCTGTCTATGAACTCGTGACGTCCCGAACTACGTCACGGTCATCGGTCAAAGTCCGTTTGACCGCCCGATCAAAAAGTCAACATTTTGCCCACGACCAGGGGCAAAACGGTCATTTTGCACAATTTGTCCGATTCCGCCCTACTAACCACCGTTCAACCTCACTAATCAAGATTAGTCACTAATCTAATCCCGGAATTCGGGACGGGTCGTTACAATCTTCCCTCCTTAATAAATTTCGTCCTCGAAATTCCAACCGCTCTAATCTCAACGTACTTCCCTCCTTAATAAGTTTTCGCTCTCGAAACTCGATTACCCTGATTCCACAAACACCCCGTGGAAAGTGGAATCGACCACGCAACACGTGTACACCTGTACACCAACTACTTAGACAAAACTTGTCTACGCCCAAACGTACCACTAGTACTCATAACGCAACGACTACATTCGACCCCGTCGAATGACTGAAACTACTTGTTTCGAATTTGACACCACTTGTCAAATCAACCCTCTCGTTGACGCAACAACTCGACGGTTCCTTTCCCACTCCCACTAGGAGTCAGCTGACCCCACTCAACAATCTATGTTGACACATCCTGACAATCTGTCACCACACAGTTGTTGTCAGTCGAAAACTGACACTAGACTCACTTGTGGCTACACATGCCACCAACGTACTTGACTCACAAATACACTTACCGACATTTTCACCCGACTCGTGTGTAATTAAACACATTGGAATTACCATGACCCATTGCATAGTAATGTCCGGTCCACAACCAACCCCATGGTATCGGAACCAATCCGACTACCAACACGTTCACCAACACACCTCGGGTATAACCCGTATACCGTAACTAGACATCACAAGTCTACAAGGTATTGTACCTCGAACCATGTACGAAGTACACACATCTACCTAATAACCAGACTACAACCACCCAGGTCATAGCCGAACGTGTTCCAATAATGGAGTACGTTTGCCCAATCCAGCATGAGACAAATCGAAACTCCACCCAACATCTAGTTCAATTCCGAATCTGAATCCGCAATTTCGTAAGAAATCCCGGATCCAAGCCCAGACATCAAATTTTAATTCATATCCAAATCCGAATCCGAAATCATTATTCCGTAAGCTAGCATTTGGAATAATCATTCCGTACCCAAATCCCGAAATATACTTTCAAGTTCCAAAATCGAATCCTGAATCGTCACCCAGAAATTCGATTCCAAATCCCGAATCTCGTTCACATTTACCAAGACACACCAAAACTGAACCTATCGGTCACCTGTTCAATACACTTGATTGACTCCACAGGGAAGCCAATCCAACCTCCACACGTCTAAGGTTGACAAAATTCAACTACTTGAAAACCTACTCACCCGAGTAGAATACCATACGGGCCCCACTTCGAAAAGAAGTTCAATCCCGTCGTTTACGACTCACACACCCAAGTTCGTATCGATCCTTGTCATTCCACCTAGGAAAAACCAAGGATGATCCAAGAATGATGACGTCAAAACTCATTGCAACCAAAACTCGATGCATTCACCACGCCATGTACCACAACATTGTCTGCCACCAAGCAGAAAATGGGAAATCTCGTTTACCTAATTTCGAATACGTAGCTCCTCCTAACGACCTAAAAACACACATGGGCCCGCCAACCAATACACACTCAACGTACTGGTAACTACACTCAACGTCTGCCAGGGCAGAAAACAAGAAGTCAACCCCTATGACTTCGGAATACCAATCACCCAAAAACGAGCACCACTCTCGTTCCCCAATCACAACTTTCCTCAAAACTAAGGTTCCAATCAGGTTGGAAACAGACATGCTCCCAACAAGACGTCAAGTCTAACCACTAGACTTCCTACCTCCACAATTCACTTGGACAACCCTGTGTCCACAATCAATTTGTTATTGTCCCGTTCGCACATCCCGACCTTTACAGGTTCAACACTCAGTTTCCCAAGTTCTCAATTATACCTTTTATCCACTCATCACTTGTCATTTTACCCCTGTCGGGACTTATCCCAACACATTACAATCTTAACTGGATCCCATCCAGTCCATCACTCAACCACTACCGAATCTCAAAGACCGAGCATATGTTCATCATGACGGAGTCACCCCTCAACTTGTGGCTCATCGTCGACACCATCACCGACACTAGCACCAGCGCTAGTACCAGCACCATCACACTATCAACAACACTAGTATCAGCGCACAGGCATCCATACTAGCATCAGCACAAAAGTACCAACCCGCAAACATTCATACTTACACACCGTGTGCAAATACGACAACCCTGGATCTCCGTTCATACCGAACGACGATCCCGTACCTCACGACTATGGGTACCACTATTCTGACAATCCACATCAGGAAAATGAACGTTCGCTGAACGTCCCCTGATCCCCAAGTATTATGACCACACTAATTACCCTCGATAGCTAGTCATCTCCATATGACTACCGACTAACTGTCATTGCTATCGAGATCTGCATCCACACATCACACCAATACCCGATCCAACACGGGATTCCATAATTTATCTCAGAACCGTATCCGTAAATCGGATCCCATAGTTCTGCCTAGACTCACCAGAGCCATCCACATGGTCATCCATGACCTCAACCGCTCGTCGCAGCATAAGTTCTCATCCACTAGCCACAATTAAGGTTTACCTTTTAATACTAGGGTTCCACAATCACACCCTATGGTTCCCCCGAACCCAACCACTTTCCGTAATATAAAATCCACAACCTGACCGACCCCGCGGTCCTGACATCGAATAGACGTCAAATCCAATCCTACCATCCCATCAACGTGGGTTCCACCACTAGGTCATCGGCCAACTCCGATGAACCAACATCCCTCACACCAACAACCACCACTAGGGTTCACATTTTTAAACCATTACTCACATGAGGTTCCCCGAACCTGGCTGCACCTAGCAGCACAACAATCCAATATCACATGACCGAACCGACGGTCCCACAACACCAGTTCACCACAATCAACCCCACTTGGGTCGAATCATATTAATGCACGGCGTATCGGGCCAATCACACTCCATCCACTATCCAAACCCAAAAACTATCTATCAGGTTGATAACGAATTGCAGCACAAAGAGACATCACACCCTCGACCTGCGCGCACAAAAAGAGCAACCGTGCTCTAATACCAAGTTGAAAGGACCCATCCCAATCCCCCCGGGATTACCATGGAATGTGCCCTGCTCCCGTCCAACAAGGGGTGTCAGACAAAGGATGACCAAGAGCCACTGCCCAAACGGGGCATCCAGAGTGCGCAAGGATCGATGGAGGAGGTGTGCAATGTCCCAGTCTCTGCTGCAATCGCATCCGTGATCAACCTGAAGAGCATTAAAACCAAAAGCTGTGAGTGGACAAAAACCAATAAGTTTACCAATACATTTATAAGACATTTATGCCCTCCAATAAAAATGTATGCATGCCACAAAAACCAGTAACCAAAACGTTTGCTCAACCGAGCCCTTAGGGCCTTAGCCCAAAAACCGTTAACCAAACACCAAGTGTGGGAACTCAGCCCAAAACTGTGGAATACCACCACCATACATATTAAAACCTTGTGGGTCACCACCCACGACCATAAATGAACATCAATTCAAAAATCCAAAACCATTTAGGGTCCCCGACCCTACATACCATTCCATAACCAATAATCCATTTTTATTCATTAATCCATATTTTACCATAACCATCACCAGCATCCCAGATGTTTACGTCCCTGACGTCATATCTCACGGTTTCATAAGCTACGCGTGCTGCCCGGGGTCTCTCCGGGTCCATATATCTGACATCCCTGATGTCTGACGTCCCTGACGTCAATCATAGCAATCCTGCTCCTGAGTCATCATACGGTCCGGCTGCTCCGTATAATGACCCCTCGCAGGCAATGCACCGTGACTTCCCCAGTGTCCCAGACATCTGGAGGAGACCATCATATATCCTTGTGTCCAGATGGTATATGGAAAACAGTTTTATTAAATCCTTTTATCACATCATTACAATGGGCCCTGCCCGAAATTTCCATAAAACCACGTAATTCCATTTAGGGTCCTTGACCCAAAATCACAATTATTAAATATAGGGTCCCTGACCCGAAATCACCATTATAATCCAATTGGGCCTCATGCCCGATTTTATGAACCACTGGGCCCACGGTCCGATTTGTAAACCAACTGGGCCCGCAGCCCGACTTTATAAACCCACTGGGCCCACGGCCCGAATTCACAAATCAACTGGGCCCCTGGCCCGAGAACATAACTCAAATGGGTCTCAGCCCGATTTCATACCAACTGGGCCCCTGACCCGATTTCATTAACCAACTGGGGCCCCGGCCCGATTCTCAAATGGACTCCAAGTCCGAAATTTCCAACATAATTGGGCCTCAAGCCCGAGTTCATATTTCCAATTTCAAAACCATTTTATCATATTATATCCAAGTCATAAATATGGAAAATCCATGTAAAACCGGAAACCTCGATTTACGTGCAAGCACGTAAATCGCCTCGAAATACGTGAAACCGCACAATTTACCAACAACCAAATCAACATCACACAATCACAACCATAATCCATATAAAACATTTAAGCATGCATAGAATTTATAAAACCAAAGTCCACTCACAGACCGTTTTAACGGTATGCCTCGATACGCGTGCCACCGGCCCTCCCGGGCCACACCACTATCACCGGGACTCCCAATCCTGTCCAAATCACATTAGAGGGTCACTAACCTCAACATTTACATCCTATCAAAGTCCCGTAATTTTCCCGAATTTTTACTTATTTTTAAACTTAATTTAAAACCTTCGGACATCCCGAACAACATCGAGACGGTGTCCGATCGACACGAAACCAATTCCAAAATGTCCGTTACATTAAATAGGACAGAAGTCATGTTGACCTCACCTCGAGATTCGTGCCCACGCGCCGTCACGCGCCGCCGTGAGTGGCTGCGCGTGAAACTCACGCGCCTGCTATAGTGTCACCAGCCCAAACCGTATCTCTGGTAAACGGGTCCAACTCACCCGTGATACAACTCGGTTCAAAGTCCATCAATTCGGTCCTAATTCCTTCAATTGATCAATCAGTTAGTTTCGTTCTAAGTCCAATTACAAGTCTGTAAACTCAATTACACAAATCCTTACCCAGATTCCCACGATTCGATGATGAACACCAAGAACACTCCGAACACTGTTCATTCATGGAATCCCTTCAATGGCTGCAGGTTTCAACCAATTGATGATCCCAGAAGCATCAATCGACCATGAGGAACAATTCCCCCACATCAATTGCATCAAACCTGTGCTCAATCGTCACGACTCAAGCTCGAGCACCGTCACTGTTCAACAATGGAGTTCTGTCAACCACAGTCGTTTTCCTTCAATTGACGAACCCAGAAGCATCGTGGGATCATGAGAAGTAGTTTCCCCACCTCAATTTCGTCCATCGAAGCCTCCAACTCCACGATCAAACTCGATTTTCCTCCTTTGTCACCAAGTGTGATCAGAGCCAAAACAGCACCAATTCCCTTCGTTCCTTCGACAATTCTGATCGTGGAACTCCCAGAAAGCTGAAGGTAAGCTCAATTGCGATCCTCACGGCCTAATTCTTCCAATTCGAATTTTCCCCCCAATTTTCCCGAAATCCAAAATCCAAAATTCAGCACTCTCACAACCCCTCGTGTTTCCCCGTTAATTCGATCATCATAGTCTCTCAGTTTTCTCTCAGGAACGGCAGAGAGAGGGAGCAAATTCTCCCCGTTCATCCTTTCCCCAAATCGTGCATGGTTTGAAAGAAAAACAATGGAAAAGGAAGGAAAATGATGGATAAGGAATGATGATGTTGTAATGATAGTGTTGGGAGGGAAACATGGAGCTGGAAACAAGGGATGGGTGACACTTGTCACTCATCCGGATGTGCACAGTCAACGGTCACTATTCATTATTATATTATTATTTTAATCCGAGCCTCGGTTCGTTAGTTCGTTTCCTTGACCATAACGTTGTCGTCGAATCTCCGATTTCGGCATACCGCCTGTCGTTGGATTCGTATCGACGATACCTACGTAACGGTCCTTGGCCCTCGCCCATCGGACCTCCCGGTCAAAAAGTCAACATTTGGCCCCAAACATGCCAAATTACCAAAATACCCCTCAACTTCCGAACACCATAACTTTCTCTACGAGTGTCGGAATCGAACGTGCCACCTGTCTATGAACTCGTGACGTCCCGAACTACGTCACGGTCATTGGTCAAAGTCTGTTTGACCGCCCGATCAAAAAGTCACCATTTTGCCCACGACCAGGGGCAAAACGGTCATTTTGCACAATTTGTCCTATTCCGCCCTACTAACCACCGTTCAACCTCACTAATCAAGATTAGTCACTAATCTAATCCCGGAATTCGGGACGGGTCGTTACATTGAGACCCTCACAACCTCACTCCTAACATCATCATGTCATTTTACTGCTCTACCAACACCTTTGGTATGATTTCCAACGGATGTTCATCTAGTTGATAGTCTCTTAACCATGAACTCCAGCTCATGGCTTAGTCTAGAGAAAGTTTACTTCACACACTTGTAATTCAATTCACAACGCTAATACTTGATATATGTTCTAAGTGTTTGCCTCCCCCCCCCCTCTGTCTATGTCTATGTCTCTGTCTCTGTCTCTGTCTCTGTCTTTCTCTACAATCAATTTCTTCAAGTCTGACTTTGATAATTGGAATATACCAACCAACGAGTTTTATGGTTGTATAAGACGTAGAACCATCTTCGTGTTCTGGTTCAATATTTAAGCAGTCTAACTCGAAGAGATTGATTATGTCTAACTTCCCCTTCTAACTTTGAATTACACTTTGCTAACATGAACACATCGACATTGAATTTGAACTAGGCGCAAAAGAAAATATTTAAAGTTCTCGTAAGAGGCATAGAAAAGAACATCGCAAACAAGATGTCCTCTTGCTCCACTTTCACTTAATTTGAACGATAGTTCATGAGTCATAATTCAGAACCAATTTCTAACCATGCCTAGTAGCAGATTTTACTAGTGACACGCCTAAACTTGAAGGCAGTTAGAAGGCCACGTCAGCTGGACTAGTCCATCTAGGGCATGACCGCGACGCCATGGCCAAATGCTTTCTGCTTTCTCCCAATTCACCCTACCCATTTATACCGCACCCCCTACACCCGGTTACAATGAAGAGATCCCCCTCACCCAAATAATTTTGTCACTACCTGGAGGGCAAGTAAAGGGGAGAAAGCAGAAAGCCGGGTGCAGGGGGATCTCTTCGTTGCACCCCCTTATACCGGATACAAGGGGACAAAATTATTTGGGTGAGGAGGATCTCTTCGTTGTAACCAGGTGCATGGGGTGCGGTATAAGTAGGTAGGGCGAATTGGGAGAAAGCAGAAAACCTTTGGCCATGGCGTCGCGGTCCTGCCCTAGATGGACTAGTCCAGCTGACGTGGCCCTCTAACTGCCTTCAAGTTTAGGCATGTCACTAGTAAAAGCTGCTACTAGGCATGGTTAGAAATTGGTTCTGAATTACGACTCATGAACTATCGTTCAAATTAAGTGAAAGTGGAGCAAGAGGACATCTTGTTTGCGATGTTCTTTTCTATGCCTCTTACGAGAACTTTAAATATTTTCTTTTGCGCCTAGTCCAAATTCAATGTCGATGTGTTCATATTAGCAAAGTGTAATTCAAAGTTAGAAGGGGAAGTTAGACAGAATCAACCTCTTCGAGTTAGACTGCTTAAATATTGAACCAGAACACGAAGATGATTGTACGTCTTATACAGCCATAGAACTCGTTGGTTGGTATATTCCAGTTATCAAAGTCAGACTTAAAGAAATTGATTGTAGAGAAAGAGAGAAAGAGAGAGAGAGACAAAGACAGAGGGGGAGAGAGGCAAACACTTAGAACATAAATCAAGTATTAGCGTTGTGAATTGAATTACAAGTGTGTGAAGTAAACTTTCTCTAGACTAAGCCATGAGCTGGAGTTCATGGTTAAGAGACTATCAACTAGATGAACATTCGTTGGAAATCATACCAAAAGTGTTGGTAGAGCACTAAAATGACATGATGATGTTAGGAGTGAGGTTGTGAGGGTCTCAAAGACTGGTTTGATGTAGTCGAAATGAGGAAAATGACCTTCAAAACAAATTGCGTAAGCAAGTTGAAATGAAATGTGGTAGTCAGGAAGTCTCCAAAAATGAACTTGAGATGCAAATCCGATTGGGAGGAAAGCTTGGTGTTCTTAATAAGAACTGAAAAAGGTTGAGAGAAGAACTGAATCTTGATCCTAGATTGAAGATATGGATATTTCCAAGAAGGCGAGCTTTTTGGTAACAAAGAAACTTTTGAGGGTTTGCAATTGTTGTAATTGATTGAGTTTGATTAATTGTTTGTTTGTTTGTTTGATTAGTTTTCATTTGAGAAGTGGGCTTCTTCTCATTTTATAAGTGGCGTGAGAGTGCAGATGATCAACACGTGTTTTCCCGCATGCATCTTCATCGCGAAAACTTAGTCGCACATCCATCTTGCCTCTTCTGATGGTTTCGGTGTCATGTTAGTGTAATTGCGTAAATTATGCTCATGCTTATTCATGATCCAACTGTGGATACTAATTGGGTTTGAGCCAAAAGTCGGATTGGGTCTTTAATTTCTTATAACCCTCCCCAGCTCATAGTGGTTTATTTTGGATTTAAACAATATCATTTGAGTTTGAATTGAGCTCAACTCAAATTCGCTCATGCTAAGGAATATAATCAATATGAATTCAACTTAAAATGTAACCATTCATGTGTATGATGAACTTTTTACCCCAATGTTGTAGACTCAAAATTAATTTACCCCATTCATGTGTATGATGAAGCTAGGTTGAAGGCCATATAAACCATTTTCGGATATGGAGATTTGAAATAAGAATAGATCTAGTCTGATAGTATCCATATAGTCCAATAGTTTTATAGTGCCCATATAACCTAGTAGTCTGATAGTGCCCCTATAGTCCTGTAGTCTTATATTACCCCCAACAATAATTTAGTTTACTTAGAGTATCGTAGTGAAGTTTAACTTGAATGTAATAAATATTAGTGCATGAAATTTCAGGAATGGAATCGGTTGCAATTATGATTTGTTTCAACAGAAAATGGTTGAGGTGAGGAAGGAAGTACATGTATGAAGGGGACGATATGAAAGGCATTATAGGTCTACAATGTTTGCTGAGTTATAAACATGTTTGCTTTATTGCCCAACCAAACAATACTGCTAAATCACTCAGATTTATGTTTCCAATTCCTATAGCATCCATTGAATACAATTATATTGAAATTGTGGATAATGAAGATGTCTAATATTTTTTGGGGTACTCTAGTGAGACCATAAAATCCAAAGTTGTGCCCTTACTAGTTAGTAGAGAAGAAACAGAAATGGAAAGTGTGAGATGGGTGAATTTAGCTTCAAATGCAAATGGCATAGATGGGAGTAATATTTTCTTGAAAGCTTATATACTCACCTATTTAGGTTCACGTGATATTTGTTATTGGTCCTTAGATTATGTGCTAGCCATCATTTTTTTGAAGTTCTTTGTAATCCATATGTTGCCTTAATGTTAATTTGGGCCATGTAATTTTAGGTTATAAATATTGATGGTTTTTCAGTTTCAATCAACGATATTTATATGTTTTCTCATGGATTTTATCAGAGGATGCTACTTGCTGTCATTATAGAGTAGTAGTGTCATCATAGTCTGTTCAGTGATATTTGTATTTTTCTTATGAATTTTTATCAAAGGATCCTACTTGCTATCCTTATAGTCTGATAGTGTCCACATAGTCTGTTCATTGATATTTCTATGTTTTCTCATGGATGTTTGTCAGAGGATGCTACTTGATGTTCTCATAGTCCAGTTGTGTCTTCATAGTCTGTTCATTGATATTTGCATGTTTTCTCATGGATTTTTATCAGAGAATACTACTTGTTGTTTTCATAGTCTGGTAGTGTCCCCATAGTCTGTTTATTGATATTTATATGTTTTCTCATGGAGTAAGTGGTAGTGCCTTCATAGTCTCCTAGTATCCTCATGTGTCATTGAACATACAAGTGCATAAATGCAAATGCTGATGAATGAGGAGAACTTTCCCCAATTATAATATTATTATTAACATGTGATTTTTTGTTGGCATGACATCACTTTTTTTACGTAATTGAATACTTGTTTGAAATTGACAATGCAATTTCCTTAACGGACTATGAGGACTCCTAACTACGAGTGCAGACTAGATATGTATCATCCTAGTATCCTATCAGTAATCCTCCATTCGCAAAGCTTCCATTGCCAACTTCAATTTGAATGCAGACACTTTCTCCTAGGCACAAACAGTTGAAACTAGTTTCCTGGAAACCAAACTATCTATTATCTTCAAAGAAAACACACCACAAGAATACCTAAAATAAACACAACATTGTCTGTATCATCAACATAGTAACATAAATCAATTGACATTAACGACGCAAGAATATATAATAGATGCTCAAATCTTACCCGTCCTATTGTTAGGGCACTATAAGACTATTAGACTATAAGGATACTATCAGACTACTGTACTATAAGAGCACTATAGAACTATTGGACTATAGAGATACTATCAGACTAAATCTATTCACATTTCATATCTCTAGATCTGAAAATGGCTTCTATGGCCTTAAACCTAGCTTCATTTTCCTAGCTTCAAACCTACAAATTAACCATACTTACTCCCCATTTGGTTATTTGCTTTTATTTTTCGATTGCCCAACACATATTTAAAAAAATGCACCAAACAAATTGAGTTTATATTCAAAGACAAATCTATGCAGAATTTGTTCATCTTAACATGCTAAGCAACGAAGTGGTTGATGCCCATTGATAAAAATTTCAAAATTTCGACAACTCAACTGAGATTTCAATGTTATAGTGAAGTTAGTATTCAAATTTGTTTGAGCTAATATTCAAAGACAAATCTACTCACCTAGTCGCGATTTCTTTCTCGCTGGGTAGTGGGTTGTTGCACTAACGAAGAAGAATGATGAAGATGGTGGACGCAATTTGGAGGAGATGATGGTCGCTGTTGATGCAGAAATCGTTCAGATTTATAGAATTCCTTCTTGATCCCTACACACAGTAACAAAAAATAATCGGGGTTAAGGTTGAAGCCGGGAGGGGGGGAGGTGGGGGTGATTCAACCAAGAACACTCCAATGCCAAAGTCAGTTTAATCGAAAGAAATAAATCGACAGAGTTTTGAATTACCTCTAGAGGTGGGTGAGGCCTTGTATTTATAGTGAAGTTTTGAGGGTTACCAGATCGTCTGATTGGTTGAAGAAAATAGTGTTTAATAGATAATTCTACCGAGATAAATCACTATTATTAACTATATAACTAATAATAAATAACTCGCGAGGAGATTATTTATTATCGACATTGATCTGATTAATTAACATATTTAATTGATAAATATATTGAATTAATGTGGAGACCGTGTGATGTTGTCATCGCATTTACCAGGGGTAATATCGACATTTTGAGAGTTATGGGTCACATGGTAGTTCCATAAATTTCTGGTGATTTATGATTCCACAAATACCCCCACATCGCTTAGGAATTTAGGGAATCCTAAGGGATGTAATTTTTATTGTGGTCCCAGCAAACCATTTTTGAGGGGTAGGATTCTGCTTTTCCTTGAGCAGATGAGGTTTACTTCACCTTGAACGTAGCTCTGATTTTCCAATAGGAAATTTTGGGTTTGAGACCTTTCTTTGGATTGATCCTTAGAGCCCAAATAGCAATTAGGGTTTGTTTGTTTTTCTTTATTTAAATGAAGGTATGTAACCGTTATTTCCAATAAAGAAAATTAAACCCTAATTATGGTTTATTGCTAGTAAGATGAGGCCTGTCTGGCATCATCAATTGTTGTGGTGAAGGATTTTGGTGCCGCCGTTTGTAAAGGTAGGAATCCCTCTTCATCTTCTTATTTTTCCGACCTCTATCCCTCTTGATTTTTACAGTGAATATCATCCGTGTCAAATAGAGGGAAGGGGGGAAATAATTGGTGCATGACATGTCCTGCTAGAAAAAAAGAGATGGGACCCGTAGCTGGCTGACGTTGTGAGGCTGTAGCAGGGCTTGCGTGCTGGAGCGGCTTCAATGAAGCCCTTGTGTCAGTGCTAGTTGGCAGGTCATCTCATTCCACGTGTGCGCCAAGAAGAGGCTTGCTGCTTGGAGCAAGGCAAGCCGACCACAATGAGGCTGTTGTCATCAGCAGGGCGCGGCAGGAGATATGTGGCATGAGCAGGACATGTGGGTCCCACACGGAAGAAGGTGTCGATTGGCAGCATAGAGGTGTCGGCCACTGCTCACCTTTTTGTTCCTTTTTTGTAGCCTTTTTTTTTCCTGCTTTTGCTGCTGCATATTTTGGATTTTGTTGTTGTTGGGCTGTTTTGTGTTAGCAGCTCCTTTGCAATTTCCATTTGCCTTGTTTTTTTTTTCTTTTTGGCTGTAAAGACAACTTCATTTTTTTCTTGCTACCGTTATCAGCTTTTGTATTATTTTTTTTTTTTGCTGTTCCTTGGCAGCCTTTGTCGTTGCCGCTTTTTTTAATTGTTGTTGTAGAATCTCGGCTTACTTTGTACAATACAAATAAAATATATATAATTAAATTTATATATATATTTTATTTGTTTTTATTTTGTTCATCTTTGATCTTTTGCAGATTTTGGGAATTGTGGATGTTCGATTGCATCGACTCAAGTGGTGGTGGGCTCTAATCTCCGAGACGAACATTTCAAGATGTACGAAGGCATACTTTTGGTGAGATCTCCAAGATCAAAGATGATGGACTTGACATCATGACGCTCCTCCAGTTGACATGCTTGTGGTTCTTTGTGGATAAGAGAGCTTGGTGCATGGACATACGTATCGTCTTCAAGTACGGGTGGAGCCAACATTAAGACCTTCAACGAGGGAGGCTCGAAGTTCCATTACTTGTGGTGAGGCGTGTCACAACTCAAGGCGAGGCATGGTTGGAGCTCGAAGTGATGCATCAAATGATTGAAGTGTTCTTTCTAATGACCATGCAAGTAATGCTTGGTGGATTGAAGAGCTCACCACATAAAGAGCAAGGCGAGGCGTAGTAGAATGCAAGGCGAGGTGCAACAGAATGAAAGGCAAGGTGCAGTAGAGTGCAAGGCGGGCGCGTTACAACTACGAGAGGCATGGTGCAACTACAAGGCGAGGCATGCTGCTAGTGCAAGGCGAGGTATTCTACATTCAAGGCTTGGCATGCCACACTTCAAGCCAAGGCAAGGTTAAAGCAGGAGGTGTTGCATTAGATAGCACAAGGCTCTCTTTCCAAAGATTATGCTTTTGGTGCTTGGTGGGTAGAAGAGCTCGGCACATGGACAGACTTTTCATCTTCAAGTTCGAGTGGAGCCAACATCGAGACCTTCAACGGCGGAGGCGCGAAGTTCCATGACTTGAAGTGAGCATGTCACAAGGCGAGGCATGCTCCATCCTCAAAGCAAGGCTTCCCGTGACACAAGGAGAAGTGCATGTGGTGCCACGAAGTAACTGAAGCCTTCTAAGAAGTTGCTTTGGATTACAGATGGCATTCAAGATACTTGATCTTCAAGACCTTGTTGAGTTCAAAATAGGGTGGTAACAAGGTAGAGCATGGAGGATCGATTATGCTCCCTGCAAAGCTCGAGACGTTGTACCACATGCACCAATCGATTATGCCTAATTGAAGGAAGAGAGCTTGGAGATGCCATTATCTAGACACTGAAATCAAGTGGCGTGAAGACACATGGCACCAAACCATCGTTTCGTCTTGGATTTGAAAGTCAAGCTACTTTGTAGTCGTCGCAGAGTCAAGCAGCGGTGAAGTTTCTTTTATGAAGTCAACTATGCCAAGTAAGCGATGTTGAAGATGTGTCCCACATTGCTTGAAGAATGCCATGGACGATGCGTCACTGGAAGTCCACGATGGGATGATCGAAGGTCTCCAAGGCTTACTCACAGGTTAATGGAGAGACTCTGAGATCGTTCTGGTCCTGATGATGAACTTCATGATTCTTCTTGGCTCGTAGCTTGATCTTAGCATTGAATATATGTTTGAGCATTCAACTTGTGAATTTCCAACTTCTTTAATTTTCATTAATAGAAGTCTTCCATTTTTTTGAGTGTTTTGTGATCTTCGGTAGATTTTACCTTTGTGTAGTAAATTTGGTCTTCTGACTTTGTTTTGGCTCCGAATTAAGTGTCGTTGGTGGCGTTGGAAAGCTGACTTCCTTAAAGTTTTGGCACCATCAAGCTCTCTTTGAGGAAGTAAAATTTGAGTTTGGTACGTTCGAATGAATCTTGAAGTTATGTGCTAGAATTTGTAGTCGCGCGCATTAAGACATTTGCCAAAGATTTGTCATGATATGACCCGATTATTGCACTCCTTGGTGGGGTTGGGATGCGATATTTAGTAGCTTTTTCAAGTCCAGTAAGTCCATTTGTTGGGTATGAGCTATACATCCTTAGGATTGTTCTTGAGTATTATGTTCCTCATTTTTTGTTAACCACATTGAACTTAGCCGTCGAGTTCCTTGAGGTGACGACTTAGCTCTTCGAGGTGAAGGCTACACTTTGCCTTTTGGAGAGGTGCTTCGAGTCCTTCATAGGTGAAGTCCTTGAACTTTTTTCCAATGTTGGGATTTGGTGCTTCACGGAGCGCAGATGTTGATAGGTTGCGAGTTGAAGGCATTATAGCTTTGATGAACAAGGATGCTGATATGTCGCATAGCGATTGCCTGGATGTGTCGTAGGGTGATTGCCTTGATGCGTCATGGGGAAATTTCCTTGATGCTTTGTGAGCGATGTGTTGCTTCCCGTGTGAAGGTTTGGCTACTTCACGGGCTGAAGGCATTGATGCTTTATGAATAAAGGAATTGATGCTTCGAGCAAAGGCGTTGACACTCATCGAACGAATGTGCTGTCGCTTCGCGGGGAAAGTGTGTGGGTTGCTTCATAGGTGAAGGCGTTGACACTTTTGGTCGAAGACTTCAATTCTTCACGAGCCAAGGTGTTGGCACTTCGTGGGATGAAGTCTTAGCTGCTTCGCTGGGTGGCAACTTCGACGTTTCACGAGCAAAGGCATGAAGTGTTTTGCTTGGCAGAAGCTTGGAGTGCATTGCAGGGCAAAGGCTTGGGGTGCTTCAATTGGCGAAGGCTTAGGGGTGCTTCGAATGGCGAAAGCTTAGAGTGCTTCGCGGGGCGAAAGCTAGGAGTGCTTCGCGGGGCGGCGAAGGCTTGGAGTGCTTCGCGGGGCGAAGACTTAGAATGTTTCATGTGGCGAAGGTTTAGAATACTTTTCATGGCAAAGGCTTGGAGTGCTTCACAGGGTGAAGGCTTGGAGTGCTTCGTATGGCGAAGGCCTCGAATGCTTCGTGTGGTGAAGGCTTAGAGTGTTTTTCATGGAAAAAGCTTGGAGTGCTTCGCAGAGCGAAGACTTAAAGTGCTTCGTGTGGCAAAGGCTTCGAGTGCTTCACGTGGCAAAGGCTTTGAGTGCTGCGCATGGCGAAGCCTTCAAGTACTTCGCATGACGAAGGCTTCAAATACTTCGTGTGGCGAAGGCTTCGCAGGCTTTATGTGCTTTGCAGGGCAAAGACTTGGGTTCTTCGCCTGTCGAAAGCTTGGCGGGCTTCGTAGGACGAAGATTTAGAGTTTTCAATTATATGCAAAATTTTCTAAGCAAAATCTTTGATAATTTTGTTGAAGACAATATACAACGAAAAAGAAAATCTGAACTAGATTGTGCTTGATTTCATTGTAGGTTCAATGGAGGGCACATAGAACCGCTTTCTAAACTTCCTTTAAATCAGGGCGTTAGAAGTTGGTGTTTCTTTGCGTTTGTCTTACTCGCTTGGTATGGCATCCAAGTTAGTGTACAATGCATCATGTGAGTCCGATGGTGAATATGTCTCACCTTCTTCAATGCAGTGGTTGGTCCAACTTGAACTCTCATCTACTTGTCCACTGGGACGAGTGCATATGATTTAGGAAGATGCTTGATCAATTCGACTTCCTCGCATGTATGTGACATGTGATGGGGTTTCGACATACCCTCCAACATGTCATACGCCGAACGTTGTTGTCTAAGCTGCACTCGTACTCCATGTGTATAGCTTTCTTTTTTGGAGTCGCTTAGAAATGTGTCATGAGACATGGTCTAACACTTGAAATTGTGATGCATGGTTGAATCTGGTGCTGAAGGCCATCTCCCAGACCGTTGTCGCATTGGATTCCTTAGAGGCATTGATCCATTATCTTTTTTACTTCTCTAACATGTAGTATGCCTCGATGAGGGGGGAGCGTAGCGTCGAGTCAGGTAGTGTCGACTTCCCGAGATCTCCATTGTCGAAGTGTGTGAGCATGCCAGTGAGTATGCCTCATCTTCCTCTATGTGGTGTCCAGAACATCTTGAACCTTCATTAACTTGTCCACTTGATCAAGGGTTTGCAATCTAGGATGTCACGTCATGTCGTTGACTTCTTACTCGGTGTGTGTGTGTGTGTGTGTGTGTGTGTGTGTGTGTCTTTTTTCTCCAAAATCGCTTAGTGACACGTCTCGGGACATTGTCCAGTGATTGATGTGCTCCTTACTAGTGAGCTTTAGGAGGTTCCCTTGCCCTTCGCGAGGTGTGCTGCGTCTCCTAGCAGCTTCAAACATTCCGAGGCCTTGTTGAAGTCACTGTAGGAGTTCTGATTGGACTTGGTCTTGGCTGTTTAGCTGTTCGACTTGCTGTGATGAGTCGTGTTGTGGGTACGAATGTTGTAGCGCATGCGCATGTCATGTAAGGTGTCGGGAATTATGCCTCGAGCTCTGGTGGTCAGCTGTCACATCTCGGTCTACGTGGGCTCGGGTGCATCCTCGTGCATGGTGTGCAAAGCGTTAGGACTCACGTCTTAAGCTCTGATGACAAGGTGTCACGCCTTGTATTTCATAGACTTGAGCGCATCCTCGTGCATGACATAAGTCATTGAAAAGCTTCCATAGTATAGCTTTAGCGTGGAGCTAATATGGGGCTTGCTGCGATGCCTTTCCAGCTAGTCGTTTATCGTTGTGTTGGGAGGTTTTTGTCGCGCCGAATGCGGAAGTGGATTGATGTCGGGGAGTACACTAGCTCCAAGTGGCATGGGCATCGTAACCGTGGGCTAGCACCGTCTCTTGTGCCACAGAAAATTTCGGTTGGAAAATTGGTCGTAGTTCCCAGTAAGGGTGATCTAGTTAAAACTCTGGGATTCCGTTGAGTAGATCGCTCTTATCATGAGTCGTTGTGACGGAGGCGGTAGGCCTGTCAGATCATTTCATTCTTTAAGTTTTTGCCATAGGCGAAGAACGATAAACGATGAACAATGATGAAGTTTTTCTTGAAAAAACTGGAGAGCATACATTGAATATTTCTCAATTTGGCTCTCAATGAAAGCACCAGTTGTTGATGTAGAAATTGTCCGGACATGTAGAATTCTTTCTTGATCCCTACACACAATAACAAGAAATAATCGGGGTTAAGGTTGAAGCCCGGGGGGTGGTTCAACCAAGAATACTCCAATGCCAAAGTTAGTTTAATCGAGAGAAATAAACCGACAGAGTTTTGGTATAAGTTTTGAATTACCTTTAGAGGTGGGTGAGGCACTGTATTTATAGTGAAACTTTGAGGGTTACCGGAGTGTCTGATTGGTTGAAGTAGATAGTGTTTAATATGTGATTCTACTGAGGGAAATCACTATTATTAACTATATAAATAATAATAAATAACTCTCAGGGAGATTATTTATTATCAGCATTGATCTGTTTAATTAATATATTTAATTGATAAATATATTGAATTAATGCGGAGATCGTATGATGTCGTCATCGTATTTACCACGAGTAATATCG
Organism: Prinsepia uniflora; assembly: GCA_032719365.1. Lineage (NCBI taxonomy): Eukaryota > Viridiplantae > Streptophyta > Magnoliopsida > Rosales > Rosaceae > Prinsepia > Prinsepia uniflora. The sequence continues at coordinate 53,893,591 of CM064874.1, forward strand.
ACATTTTGAGAGTTATGGGCCACGTGGCAGCTCCATAATTTTCTGGTGATTTATGGTTCCACAATTGCGATTTGGAGAAGCAAGTGGTCGCGACTTGGAGAAAATGGTGTTTGCGATTTGGAGAAGATGGTGTTCACAATTTCTTTCTTTGTGGGTATTAGGTTGCTGCAATGACAAAGAAGAATGGACGAGAAAAAAGTTGTCAATTTGGGGTAGGAGAGATTTGGGATCTAGGGTTTTTTCTTGGTAGTGTTCAATTGCAAAATTTAACTATTATGTTACTATAAGACTTATATAGTGTCTAGATTTGTAAAAGTATTTTAATGGTCCTTATTTTTGAATATGTTTTTGTCAAATCACCTATTTTTGTCAATTTTCCTATTAATAATTGAAGTTTCGGAGTTATGGTAGATCACTGTTTCCTTACTCTAAAGCTTTTTTTTTGTAGAAAAATAAATGTTTATTGCAGAAACTATACTCTTTGATAAATTGGGTCCTAAGCTTCATCCATCTACCCAAACTAAGTCATCTAATTTTTGGTCGCGGTCTTCACATTAGTAAGAAATTCTCAAACCCAACTTCTCAGAACATTATTTTTAAAGCAGTTTGTGTTAATCTTAGGCAAAGAAGATGGAAAGATATGGAACGGATATCACCCACTTTAACCAACTCGCCTCAGTTGACTTTATAATTTTGCAATTGGACCATTGGATTCGAGAGAACGAGAGATTTCCTCAATTGTAGGAGATTTGATGATGCTCTATTACTTATGGAGACTCTAATGACTGCAGATAGTCTGCGCCCATTGGAGGTTTTGGAAGGGCTGGTTGCTAATTATGAAGCTTGTGTTTGATACACTTGTGAGGGGTTGTACTTGGTTTGGGGAATTGAAGGTGCTTACGAGTTAGTATTTTTTTTAAATTAATAGATGGACAATTTCATTAATCCAAATGTAAAATGGGATCCCAAATACAAAAGATAAAAGAAAATCCAACTAGGAAATTTCAAATAAAATAAAAGCGCTAAAAATAAACAATAAAATCAGGCACAATACAATACAAATCCTAAACATCAAAACCCTGCTAACAGTAAATATAAGGAGGCCGCCACCAGTGGCTCCGCCGCCGCCACCTGCTTCACTGCTGCCGCTACCAAGAGAACACCAATGAGAAAAAGAGTCATGGAAGGAGATCTGTAGAGAATGGTGTTTGTGAAAAAAATCACAAACATTATGCATACTCAAGTGATCCAAGAAATCAACAAAAATCTTAAAACTAACCCATCCAAAAATGGAAATGGGTTGTTTAATAGAGGTAGCAACAAGGAAAGTGGGTGGATCTTGGGTTTTTGAATTTTAGGTGAGATGAAGAATAAGAATGGTGAAAGATTTGTGAAAGGTAATAATAATAAGATGGAGATGTGAGATGAGAGAAATGTAAGGAAGTCTATGTGGAAGGAGATAGGAGATGGAGGAGATGTGGGCCTTCAAATAAGGAGCAAGGATATAGAGGGCATATCTGAAAAACAAAAAAGTCATCACAAAAGGTGAAGAAAAGAGAAACCACCACAAAAAGGGAGAAACCATCCCAAAGAATGGAGAAGAGGAAAATTTCCAAAGGGTGGAGTAGTGATGGAGGGCACAAACAAAGAAGAAAATTTAGACTAAAAGAAGGAAAATAAGAGAAGAATAAGGAGGGAGGTGGAGGTTAACCCCAAATCCACCACCAAATGGTGAAGATTTGAGAAATCCCCACCACCACAAAACATTTGTTGCAGTTCCTACTTTTGGAGAGTTTTTCTTTAGGGTTTTTTGAGGGGAGAAAGAATAGAGTAGGTGTTGTTCTTTGTCTTAGTTTAGAGATTGTTTATATGACGACCCGGAAATTCGAGAAAGGAAAAATTGAAGGAAATGGCGATTTTGCCCCTGGTTATAAGGGCCGAAAGTTGACTTTTTGATCGGGACCTTGTTTGGACTTTCCGGAAGTACCGTTGGATAGGTCTCGGGACGCTGAATCCGTAGACAGGCGGCATGCGTCAATCAGAGTCCGGATGAAAAAGTTATGGATTGAAGAATGCTAGGGGCATTTTGGTCATTCATGTATAGAAGGGTAAACGGGTAATTTTAATGGCCAGGTTGATTAGTCAGCTAATGTGGATGGGGATTGGTCACTTGGTGACACTTGTCACCATAATTGAAGGCTTGGTGGCTTTGTTTGTGCATCGTGTTTGAATGCCTAACAAGGACAAACAAACCCGCCCACCTTCTGTTTAAATTCATCAAATTTGATTGATCAATAAAGCAAGTGTGAAAACCAGAGACACGGGGAGAATAGGAGGGAAATTGTGAGTGAACAAACGAGAGGGAAACAAAAGAGAAAACAGAAAGGAAACTGTAAACCCGAGAGGAAAACCCGAAGTCGTGCTTGGAGAAATTGAGATTCAATTTCCAAGTTATAGCTTAACCCAAGCCGAATTAAGGTCAGAATCAGTTTTCTAGGACGATTTCGAGTCGAACCACATCAAAAAGGAAGGCAATTGACGAAGAAATCATCAAGAACAGACCCTGCGAAATTCTGAGAAACTCGAATTCAATTCGTGTAATTGAAGGTGAGTAATTCCCAAATTGATGTTGGATTTATGTTTCTGTTAATCTAATGATGCTTTCTGGTTAATTGGAAAGGACAATTAGGGTCGAATTGGAGGAATTGGGAAATCGAATTTGATGGGATAGACTTGGAGAATTATGAGTTGTAGTGTGAATCGTGTTAATTAACTTATACAGAACTTTAATTCAGATGTATTAGAAGTGATTCAATGAAATAATTGGAAGAAGCAAGGTCGAATCGAAAGGAATATAACCAGGTCTTGTCGCGGGTCGAAAGATCCATTTGCAGGGCAGCCGGGTAAGGATGATGCACTATAGCATCACTGTGCACGGCGCATGGGTTTCACGCGCAGCCACTCACGGTGGCGCGTGAGGGCGCGTGGTGGCTTATCTCGAGGTGAGGTCAACGTAACTTTTGTTCCATTTAATGTAACTAACATTTTGGCGTTGGTTTCGAGTCAATCGGACATCGTTTCGATATTGTTTCGAAGGTCCGAAGGTTTATGTTATGTTTTAAATTAATATTTAATTCCCGGAAAATTATGGGGAATTAGTATGATGTTAAGTAAGTCATTAGTGACCCTGAGTATTGATTTTGGACAGGATTCGAGATTCCTGGAAAATACTGAAAATTACGGGAAGACGTGCAGCTCGGAAAGATAGCGGTTTGGATGGTGTGTGAGTGGACGTTTGTTTTATAAACTGATATGCATGCATAGTTAAATGTTTTATATGATTTATGGCATGATTTGAATTGCAATGATTTGATATGATTATTTCGGGATTTAATGATTATTTTAATCAGTGTTTTGGGCACGTTTTTTTCGAGAAAATGTGAAATGGTTGTTTTGGGCGAAAGCCCGGGATTTGTGATTGGTTTTGACTTGGATTATGAGTTGAGAAATTGGTTTAATGGATTTGTAATGTTTTTTTGGATATTTTACGGATTTATGTGAAAATGGCAACTTCGGTTGCGGTTGTACAGATTTGCGTGGAATTGATGGTTTTGGGCTAGGCCCGGGATGTTAAAAAAGATGTTTTGAAATGTATTGTGAGTTAAAGATGAATTAATGGAATTGAATGATTTCCAGATATGATTTTACGGATGAGAAATGAGATTTGGGCATGTGGATGTGATAAATGGTTTTAACATGGTTTTAATGATGATTTTGATTGTGTATTGATGTTTATGCCCCCAGATGTGTAAATCCCGGGTAGACTTCAGATGTGTAATTCCCGAAGTGACTCCAGATGTGTAATTCCTGGAAGGACTCTGGATGTGTAATTCCCGGAGGGACCGGGTGTGTAATTCTCGGTGAGGCTGGATGTGTAATTCCCAGCAGGATGACGACTTTGGATGTGTAATTCTCAGAGGATCCTCGGATGTGTAATTCCCAAGTTATATGTTTTATTATATGATACAATGGTTTTATGAAATGATTTAGATGGCATTTGGGCTAGAAAGCCAGTGATGTTTTTCATATGTTGATTTTATGCATGCATGGTTTGATAAACTGGAGGGTAAATGATGTATTTTGATAAACGTGTTTTAAATGATATTATTTTTGTCCACTCACACCTTTCCTGTTTTTGATGACCCTCCAGGCCGTGGCACAAGACTTGGGGCAAATCGAGAGGCGGGGGCATGAGCAGAAATCGATCCAGTCATCCATTGTCTGACAGGTACTAAGAGGTAATTTCAGGGTTTCGGTTGACTAGTCAGACGGGAGTAGGACCGGGCACGGTTATCAAAGTCCAGTTGGGACAGGTCCTGTCAGTTTAGTTCATTTTGAACTAGTTTTGACATATGGAATGTCCCTAAAATTTACTTTTTCCTTGAGTATGCCCTTGATAAACATATAGTTCTACTTCTTTCAATACTACTGAGGCTGAAGTTGCCAATGAGTGACACACCAACCCAAATATCACCCGATTAGATTCTTTTTTGGCATTTTACTAGGGTTAAAAGAGGAAATTTTTCTTTTCTATTTCTTTTTCAAATTTCCTCTTTTAATTTGCTCCATGCACGTCCTTCATCAACTTTTTTGCTTATGTTTTATTTTTCAATGCAGAGAATCCAGTTGTTATTAGCACTTTTGTTAGTGTTATTGAATCTTATAGGTGTTTTGATAGATTTCAAGGCCAACTACGCTTCCAACATGTTAATATTGGCATATTATTATTCAACACCGTCTTTGTCTGTAGAACTCATATTCATTAAGTTTAGATTTTATCTATGAATTTCTTGTTCCTATGTAGCAATTTCAAGTTCAATTGGGAATTGGCCAATTTTTTAATCAAGTCCATTGCCTCCGTCTTTTATTTTTCATGAAATTTGTAACTAGAAGGTAGATTTTAATAAAGATCATTTTCTCGTCAGTTGCTTTTACCAAATTTCGGGAGTCCATAAATTATCTGGTAATTTCATATATGTGGATCAAATTATCAATTCGTGTGGTTTCAGGATTGAGGTTTGTTGCAATTTGTTTGGTTCCAAGGACATCATCTTTTATGGTTTGAGTTAACATCCATATTTGATAAGGCTCAATTTTTGTTCTCTTTCTCTCCCACCCATTATACTAGATATAGAGAAAGTAAGATATTTGTTTAATTTGATTATTTCATAAATCATAGTCATAATAAAACATGGAAAAACTTTAAACTTATGAAAATTAAAACTCTGGAATATTACCTTGTTAGCAATACCCATTCAATTTTTTCAACAACTTCACTCTCTTGTTCATTATTTAGAACAAATAAGAGTCTAGGAATTATGTATGTTAAATTGATATTATCGTAGTTTCTAGAATACTTGTCTTTGAATTTTTCCTGGTTGGAACCCAACTCAGGTAAACAAATACTGTGCATCTTACCAAGCTTTTGAAAACATTGAGGACATAACCAACGCCTTTAATGAGTTTGTTTACTCTGCCAAAAAAGATGGCAGAAGACTCCAGTTCAAAAGTAAAAAACTTCTATATTCCTGGTTTAAAAGATCATATTTACGAAGATATTAATGGAATATGGAAAACTCATATTCAAAAATAAAATAAAAGTTTTCGTAAACATATGACACAAATTTCTCTCAAACTAATTGAAGAAACATCTATGTTCGAAAAAAAATTATTTTTAAAAAAGAAAAAGAAATTTATTCAATAAGAAATGAAAATGTTTTGATCAAAAAGTTTTGTCTCAAAATCATTCAACGAATGAATTGGGATGAAAATTTCAGTTAAAATTGATAATTTTCTTCAGCTTACGGATATAATGGGAACCACTCATTGTGATCTAGTCTTTAAAAGGATAAAAAGAATTTGCATTTTTCAAAAAGTAAGAGCAATTCTACCTGGTTTTATTTTTGAAGATATAAAGGAAAGCATCCATGACCACCAGGAGAAATTCAAAGACAACTATTATCGAAACCACGAGAATATCAATTTAATGGATAGAATTCCTAAACTCTCATTTGTTCTAAAAAATGAACAAGAGAGTGAAGTTGTTGAAACAATTGAATGTGGTATTACTAACAAAGTAGTATTCCAAAGTTTTAATTTTCACGAGTTTAAAGATTTTCCATGTTTCATTAAGGCTATGGTTTATGAAATAACCTGGAATTTTAAATATAACAAAATCTTACTTTTCGGATGAAGATTTCAGTTAAAATTGATAATTTTCTTCAGCTTACGGATATAATAGGAACCACTCATTATGATCTAGCCTTTGAAAGGATAAAAAGAATTTGCATTTTTGAAAAAGTAAGAGCAATTCTTCAGCTAATAATAACTTAATTCTCTTTTGTGAAGAACAAAACCAAAACAAAAAAGTTGATGAATGGTTGATGAATGATGTGGATGGAGCAAATTAAAAGAGGAAACTTATAAAAAAAATAAAGAAGAATTTTTTTTCTCTTTTAGACTTAGCAAAATGCCAAGAAAGAATCTAATCGGGTGATATTTGAATTGACGTGTCACCAACCTAAATGTTATTTATTAGTTTGTTCTTAATGTTTTGTGCCCTTTTTTTTGTTGTCTTCTGCTTCCTTTTTCTTGTTGTCCATGAAATCTTAGGGAGATTGAAAGACTAGAAGGAAACCTACTCTTATTTCGAGGACATAGAGAGGGATGGGCCAATGGGGTATGGTGAGATGTGTTATTGGGTGCCCAACCGACCAATAATACCCTTCCATGTAATAAATATTAAAATAATAAAATGGTTCAGTATGGGAATTGAATCAACGAATGTGATGCCATTCTGTTTTAGATCGATACGGTTTAGCATCGTAACGATGTATTCCTCATCTCCAGTTAATTAACAACGAATCGGTTTTCATACGAATCGGTCCGGTATTCAGTTCGATACCCATTTTTGTGCCTAGGGCTAGTAAAAGTCAATTTACAAAGCGGAAATTGCAAATTCAAAGAGCGATGCTCTAATAAGGTGGGCCGGTTATAGTAGCACTGTTAATCGGTTAAAAAAAACCGACCGAAAAACAGCACCGAACTGTAACCAAACTGAAAAACACCAAACCGAGGAAAATCTGAGACCGTTTGGAGAAAACCGAATCGAACCTGACTGAACCGATTCAGTTTTGATTTTTGGTATAATTATACCAGACTGAACCGAACTAATGTGAACGGGTAGTAAACTCGACCCGAATCGACCCGAAGCGGACCAAAACTCATTAGTTACAAAAAGACATCGTTTTATTTCCTTTTTCTATGAAACCCTAGACCTAGAGATGCCAGAGAGTCTTAGTGTCTCACTTCGACACTTCCCCAGTTTTCTCACTTCCGTTCCTTCCACTTTGAAGTTTTCGACAATTTCTCAGAGTCTTTCTCACAGTCACTTCATACCCTCCTTGGCTCCCTCTCCCTCAGGCCTAAACAACGGCCGTCTCCAATCCCCATACGACACCAGGCGACAGACTTCAAACTTCGAACCGTCAATGTCGATTGCAGCCACTCGCCCCTCATTGGAGTCGAATTCGATTTCACTCCACACGGCAGACTTCAATGTTCGAACTGTCACCATCGATTGCAGCCGCTCGCCCCTCATCTAAGCTTCCATCAACGTCGTCGATCCCTCACAACCACGTCTAGGCGTCAATCCCTCACGGCTCTGCTCACACCACCTCATTTTCTTGCTCTCTCTTGTAACTTGTAAGTAAGTAACTAACTAAGTATCACATTAATACGAACGGCTGTTAAATTTTGTTTATGTTAGGCTACCTAGTGACTTATCCAAGATTCCAAATGGCATACATATTGTTTATTCACTCTGATTTTGCATTTGTTTATCTTTTAGTTAAGGTATTTGTTGATGGAACTCAGTTGTATACTTAAGTCCTGAACTTTTGAAATGTTCCATTTTGATAATTTTAGGATCCAATTAAAATATTCAATTGAGATATGAGGGGGTCATTGGGTAACTATTTATTTTTGTGTACGTTTGTTTGCGTGTGTATGTGTTATGTATTGTATGTGTTATGGATTGCTTGTGCATGTATATATATAATTTGCTTTGCAAAACATACCATTATTGTAGCTTTCAGAAGTCAGATTAGTTGTGAATGTATGTAGTGATTGTCTATGTGTGGAATACGAGAGGTTGGTGACGATTTGGGTCCCAATTGTGAATTTGTGATAACTAATCCTCTTATTCAATCATACTCTCAATTACAAAAGAAAACATTAATGAATGAAGCTGAATAATCAAAACATGAACAAAGAAAATTTAATTGATAATTAAATTGGACTTTAATAATCTGTTGCAGTTCTATAAAAAATTAGTTCACTTGAACTCATGAGTCATAGGTTTGTCTAGCTTTATAGTCTTTGATTTTTAACTATTTATTGATTGGTTGTTTTGTCTGATTTTTTTAAACTTATTTGGGTTTTGTAAAGTGTTTTCTAAAGCAAACTTGGTCAGCTTCATATCCCTATTTGTTTTAGTACTGATTAGTCTGATTGTAGCCAAGAAACTTAAGCCAAGTATAAATCATAGACCAAGTATAAATCACCCACGTCCTTATTTTCACTTCCATTCACAATCCCTTTGTTCCCACACCAAACATGATCATATCTCACATGATACTAGGGATAGTCAAATGAGTTTTTTTGAGGGTGTGGGTAAACCCTTACCCTACATGGATACAAATGGGTTTTATACGCATTCAGACCCATCCTCAATTTTTGAGGGTTTACCCAAACCCTACCCATTGGGTAATGGGTACCCATAACATTTTACATTTATTTTCTCCTTTCAATTTTTCTTTTTCCTTGTGTTTCATTTTGTTTTCACTTCTAATTTTTTATACCTTTCAATTTATTTTGCTTTTCATTTTTCTTTTTACTTTTCATTTTTCTTTTACTTTTTATTTTATTTTATTTTATTTTTTACTTTCATTTGTCTTCAACTTTTTATTTTTAACTTCTAATATTTTGTCCTTTCTATTTCATTTGCTTTTTTTTTTGTTTTTCATTTTTTTTTCAAATCCTCTCAATTTCTATTAGAGTTTCTGTTACAATCCGTCTTGAAATTTAAAGTGAGAATTAGTAAATGACCAATTTACTCTTCTATCCTTAATTATTAAAATTTGTCGAGTTAACCAAGACTAGTGAATGAGTTATTTGAGAATTTGACTTCGAAAATTTTCCAATTAAATGAAGAATGAGTAGTAAATGTTGAAATGGAATTCAAAAATTGAAAAAAAAAACTCATTAAAATTTTTATTATAAACAATTTTTAAGAATTTATAAAACTCCCTTTAAATTATTTCATGGTTGTGAAATCTTAAAAAAATTATAGTTTACTTTGATTTTTGTTAAATCATTTAAAATGAATTATTTAAGTTCTAAAAAAAATTGATGTTAATATAAATTCGTAATATTTTTGTGTATAATTTTTTTGATGAAAGATGAAATAATTGATATTTAATTGAAATAAATAATTTTAAATAATAATACCTAATAAATAATAATAATAGTAAGAATAGAAAGAAAAAAAATTAGTAAGAATAGGAAGAAAGTGTTAAAAATTCATTGATAATTTGAAGAATGGATAAAGAATATACTTTGAATTTAATGGGTATTAAATACCCTCAATACCCATGGGTAAACCCTTACCCTACCCATTAGATGATGGGTAAATTTTTACCCATCTAATTTCTACCCATTTCAACAATACCCATGGGTACCCATGGATAATTATGCCCATCCCTACATGATACCCACAACAAACTTTCATCGGCTCAGCAAATCATGTAAACCGATAACAATGGCGGGTTATCGGGTTATCATATTCGATTCAAAATACGAAATGTAATGAATGGTTGATGAAATTGAAGAGGCGTACCTTCAATTTTGGAGAATGTGGAATCTATGTGTATGAATGTCAATTGGCGTATTTTTCTGCTGCTGCTATTAATTGGTAAATTCTGTGATGACTACTTTATTCTTATTTACGTTTGATCTTAAAATTTGAATGTAATGTGGTTTATTTGTATTTATGAGTTTGATTCCTATTGTAATAAGCCATATTATTTAGTAAGAAGAAAAATTCATATGTAAATAAACCCATCATGATATTTAGTTTTACTGTGCAAAATATGGTTTGATGATTATTAAGGAACTGTTTCAGGCCTCCCTTAGTGATTATTAAGCACATTTTTATTGATTAGTGTATCTCACCATATCTATTTTTAACCTCTGAGAATGCTGCTTATTGCTATAGATCGAAACCAAACCCTAAGAAATAAGAATGGTGCTTACCTCTGGGAATGCTGCTAGTGTTGCGTCTACTGCCTCATCAGAGCTGCCTGAAGAGGTATTTATTCTCAGACAATCCTGCTCATATTCCTACTATTGTTTTATGTACAACAGTGATCTCTGTTTTATTTTATTGTTTGGAATCTGAATTTCAATTTTCTTGTCACGTGTATTATATTAGGATAAGTTTTCATCTTGCCTTACTGGTATATAATGCTTGGTCCACATATATAATACCTTTCATCTTGTAGAAATCTCAGTGTCAAGTTGTCAACTTACGTGTTCTCATAATTAGATTATCAACTCATAATGGTGATGTTTCTTACATAAATCTCCTATTTTGATTAGGATTGAGGTCATCAAATGCATAAATCTTGCATGTGTTTGGTTTTTGTTCTGGTTTGGTGTTTTTGTGGGATTGCAGTAATGGCAATTTTGATGAGATTGGATTTTCTATTCTGCCAAAAATCCATTTTATCTTGAACTGAATACTTTTATGTTGTTTCCTCCATGATCCTCTGCCTATCCTTAATTGCATTTATGCTTGCTGTATTCATGCTTGCTATTTTTCATGCTTGCTGTTTTCTGTTTTGTAGGTGGACAATGTTCATGATTCACAATCACAAGTAGATGAATTTGATGAATAGGTGAATATGGATGGCAAACCACTGACCAGCGCTGAAATTAATGCGCAGTTTCTGGACCATGCGAATAAAAGGCAGCGTGCAAGCATAGGAGATCATTTTGAAAGGTACAAAGCTGATACTGGTTTCACTAGGGCTAGATGTAATTATTGCCCTAATACGTATGTTGTTGATTCTATTAGAAATGAAACTAGGGCCTTGATTAGCCACCTTCATAAATGTCCTAAATATCCCCCTAATATGATTTCCAAAAGAAATTAGAAAGTTCTATCTGTAGAAAAGCCCACAGAAGTTGATGTTGCGTTTAGTCAGAAGGAGTTTGTGAGGAGATTTGTTCGGATGGTCATAGTTGACGTGTTAACTTTTTCTTTTGGGGAAGGAGACATGCTTCGTGATTTCTGTTTGCTAGGTTGTCCTAGGTTTAAAATTTCATGTCGTCAGACAGTTGCTAAAGAGGTGCTTAATATGTATTATGATGAGAATGAGTCCCTTAAAGAATTGATCAAGTCTTATAGGGTTTGTGTAACTACTGATACATGGACATCCCTTCAAAACATCAACTATATGGTTATCACTGCTCATTTTATTCACAGTGATTGGGTATTGTATAAAAAAATTATCAACTTTTGTGTGATTCTAAACCATAAAGGAGAATCAATTGGGGGGATTTTGGAGGATTGTTTAATTGGATGGGGTATTGCGAAGCTTCTCACTGTTACAGTAGATAATGCTTCTTCGAATAATGTCAGGTTATCTTTTTTGATCAAGAGAGTGGCTAAATGGAAATCTCCAGTGGCGCTTTTGAATTATGGGGAAAATTTTCATGTTAGATGTTTTGCTCATATCTTAAACTTAATTGTCAATGATGGCTTGAATGTGTTGAATGATTCTATTCAAAATATTATAAATGCCGTCAGATATGTAAGATCTTCCCTAGTAGGTTAGAAATATTTAAGAGGTGTACGGAGAAGGCTATGATTGATAGCAAAGGGCTAGTGGTATTGGATGTTTCAACTAGGTGGAATTCCATCTATTTGATGTTGGAATTAGCTCTTAAATTTCGGGCAGCATTTGAGTTTCTAGTTGAGGATGATTCTAATAATGTTGCTTACTTTGTAAGTGATAGAAGGGCAGGACCACCGTCTGAGTATGATTGGGAAGTAGCGAGTTCATTTTCTGCTTATTTGAAACCTTTTTATGAAGTAACTTTGCGAGTCTGTTGCACTTCTACACCCACAATCCAATGTGCTTTACTTGATGTGTATATGATTTTAACTCTTTTGTGTTGTGAACAGAATAATGTTTTATTGCCTGACAATGCAAGCACTATGCAAGCCAAATTTGAAAAATATTAGGGGGAAATGGAGCGTATGAACCAATATTATTTCATAGCTCTTGTTCTTGATCTCCGTCATAAATTGGACGCTGTGGAGGATTTTTTTTTGGAGGGGGGGAGTATTTGAGGATGATGATGATAAGGTTGCAGATGCTAGTTTTAGATTGAAGATGTTATTTAACAGGACCCGTCCCAAATCCCTCGGGATTAGCGTGGGACGTGCCTGCTCCCGTCTGACACGAAGTGTCAGACCAGGGATATTTCCGTCCTTTGCCCAACCGAGGCTATCAGAGTACGTGTAACAACCCGTCCCGAGAATTGAGATTAGTAGAGTGATTAAGGTGTGATTAGTAAGGTTAATCAGGGGTTAGGTGGTCCCGAGGGGTCCGGGAACCTAGAATGACGATTTTGCCCCCTGCTTTGGGCAAAAATGTTGACTTTTATTTCGGGTGGTCAATTGGGGATTGACCAGTGACCGGAACGTAGTTGAGGTTGTCACGAATCCTTAGGCTGGTGGCACGCCCGATTCCGACATCCGAGGAGGAAGTTGTGATGTTCGGAAGGTTGAGGGCTTAACCGTAATTTGGGTAAAGTAGGGGAAAAAGTTGACTTTTCAAATAATCAAGTTTTGGTAGGTTGACCTAGGATGGTTAGATAGTTCTTGTCGTCCTGAGTTCGATGACAGGCGGCACGTGTTCATCGGACTTACGAGGTGAGAGTTACGGGTCTAGGAAGTTTCGGTAGAACCGTAAAAATGTGTTAAAAAGAAGGGTATTTTGGTCATTGTGGCACATTGGGATTTGTGCACAGAGGAAAAGAATGGACGGCTGGGGTTTAAACAGATGGGATAAAGTTTGAAGGGATGGTGACACGTGTTGAAGGACTAGAGGATTCTGGTGGAATCCTGTGTGTTCACGGTCCTAGCTATTTGGGTGAACCCGTGTGTGTGTGTTGTTCTTCGACAAACACAGAGAACAGAGGGTGAGAGTTTGGGATCAGTTGATCGATCTGGGAGCAAGGGTGAGTAAATAGGGAGTTGTGAGTGTGTTAGTGAGGCAAGGCGGAGCTGGTGGCCGTGAATTGGAGGTGCAATCGTGCACGGCGGCACGGCGGAGGTGTGGAGGAATTTTGGGGAGAAACAGGGAGCTGTGAGGTTGAGGTGGTGGCTACGCCGTGAGGCGAGGCAAACCAAGGCCAGGGGAGGCTGAGGAGACTGCAAGGAGTCCAACGACCACCGTGGTAGGCGGCAGTGCGCACGGCAGAGCTGCAATCGAAGGGTAAGGTTTCTTTGCCCTGTTTTGCCGTGAAAATTCAATTTGAAAGTCGTGAGTCTAGGGCTAGAGTCGAGGGAGTTGGAGGTTAGGGTGAGACTCCTGAGGGTCCTAGGGATCGTTTGAGTGTGCTGCCGTGATGGGTGGTGCACGGTGGTGGAGGGCACGACGGAGGGACCTTCAGTACTCTGTTTTGGCCGTGGGTTCAAACGGCGAGTCGTGTAGGTAGGGGCTGAGTCGACGGTTTATGGGTGTTGGTCTAGATTCAGTGAGGTCTTAGGGACCGTCTGGTGTCACCACCGTGACGGGAGGTGACCGGAGCTGAGGAGTCGTGAAACAGGGGATGTAGGCCGTTTGATTTCGAGCTTCAGTCGACGGTGTAGAGGCCGTGTCGAGGTGAACGGGGTACGGGAAGAGATAGGGCAGGTCAGGACGAAGCTACAGGTGAAAGAAGGGATCGAATTGGTGGCCGGACGGCGGAGATCAAGTCTCGCCGGTTCAGCCTGCGACGGCCGGTTCAACACGGGTTGAAGACGGTACTGTAGCTGGCGCGTGGGGCCACGCGCAGCCACTTTGGGCGGCGCGTGGAGGCGCGTGCGGCGGTTCTGGGAGACACAGTCAACTTGACTTTTGGTCTAGGAGTTGTGTTGAGTTTAATGGAGTTGGTTTCGGGTTAATCAGAAGTCGTTTGAGTTTAGTTCCGTGAGGGTGAAGGTTTAGGGTCCCGGGGTTCTAGGTCTTCGGTTCGGGGATTTTTGAGGAAATTTAGGAGAGTGTTGGTAGATGTATTAGTGGCGTAATTTGACGGTGTTTGACAGGATCGGGATTTCCCGAGGAAGCCGAGGAACGGGCTGGACGTTCGGGACGCGAGTAGGGCTCAGTACTGTGAGTGGATCTCTTCTCTAAACTCGAGCATGCATAACTGTTTTCTATAATTGTCTTATGGTTTTTAATCATGATTTTATGTTTATCGAATATGTTTGGTTGGTTTTACATTATTACACGTTTTTCGAGGAAATTGGTTTTTAGCACGTTTTACGAGGAATGTTCGGTTTCTGGAATATATGCTATGGTTTTGGGATTTCAATTGATAAGTGATTCCTAATGGTTATGAGTGGGTTTTGGAACATGATTTCAATGATCAAGGTTTGTGGTTTTAGAAACGGATTTCGGAAATGGAAGTTGGTTTTAACGTTGGAAAGTGAATTTCCGGATTTGGGTTCGGAATGACGGTTCTGGATGCCGGAAGGGCATCAGACCAGTGATTTCGGATTCGGGTTTGGATGTGGATTGGTAAATGGTTTTCAAATGGTTTTGGGATTGGATTTGCTGGATCTGATTATTGGGTTTAAAGACCCGGATATATGTGACGGGGGACCGGCCGGATTGGGTTTAAAGACCCGGATTGAGTTTAAAGACTCGGGAGTTTAAAGACTCGGATATATATTGATTTTCCCCCGTAGGCCTTGAGTTTAAAGACTCGGGAGTTTAAAGACTCGGATATGATTAAGGCCTGGATTGAGTTTAAAGACTCGGGAGTTTAAAGACTCGGATAGATCCAGCAGGTTTGATCGGGACATTTATGAGTTAATGTTCATGGTTTATGATACAGTTTTCTGATACTCATGTTGTGGTTTCTTATGATATTTTATAGTGTTTCTGTTTCTTATGATGTTTAAGAATGATTCTTTTATTAATGTGTTTATAACTGCTGGTTATGCATGTGGTTTCAAAACGGAGGGTTTAACTCGGTTTTCTTATAAAATGGTTTTTGAACTTTTGTACTTTCTGGTCCACTCACATTTTCTGTTTTAATTGCCCTCCAGGTTGTGGAGCTAGCGCGGGGTCTTGACGTCGAGGCAGTGTCCAAGGCATAGAAGTGACGTGAGGGATCCTAGGAGAGTTAAAGGCTTCTGTGTGCGTGTACTTTATCGGTTTTTATTTTCTTTGTAATTTAGTGCTATGCTCTGTAAACGATAAGGTTGGGATATTTTGTAATTACTCCTGCGTTTGACTGGGTTAGAGTGAGTTTTACTTGAGTTTTGCGTCGGGGAGTCAGACGGGAGCGGGATTTACCTCGGGTTTCGGGGTGAAACCGGGGTGGGTCCTGACAGTACGCCAGGATCCGAAGGAGGAATGTGAATGTCTCATCTCTCCTACAGCCGCATCCACGATCAACCTGAAGGACATTCAAAACAAAAAAGCTGTGAGTGGACAAAACAATTATTGTATAAAAACATTTCATAAAAGATCTTTATGCCCTTCATTAAAACATATGCATGCATTCAAAAACCATTTCTAGGGTTCATGTTCGGTTCCCATAAACCGTCATGAACCATCAAAACATTTGGGCCTTGGCCCGAAATCTGTCAATCAATACGTGGGACCTCCGCCCAAACCAAAACACGTGGGAACTCGTCCCAAAACCATCTCATAAGGGTCTCAGCCCAAAACCAATACGCGTGGGTCTCAGCCCAACGCCATCTCAGTGAAAACTCATACACATATACATATATACATATATACATATATAACCCATCCTAGGCACTTCCGGAGAAGATGCCAACTCGGGGCACACAGCCCCTAAGGAACACATCCCCGATATAGTCATGATGCCTCAATATATATAAGTACGCATACTACCCGGGGTCTCACTTCGAGTCTTCTCCCAGGAATTCTCCATCTGGGAGGCTCATTTTCGGACCTAGTCTGATCATTTCTCCGGAATCTGGTCCGGGACCACAACATAACGCTCACTCCTGGAACCGGATCCCTATGGGGATACCCACTATGGTCTGTGGATCGTGACTCTCCAGGTCGACGTCTGGAGGAGACCAATCAATAAGCTCATACGGAAGGTATATACATACTCGTATAGAAAAACCATAAAAATGGGTGTAAGACCCGTGTCCTGGAGGGAACGGTGAACAATCCCACATTCTTGCGAGAGGGAATGGTCTGGGAGAGGATGGTGGTGCCTTTAAGGTGTAGGCACACACCTATCTAACACTAGGCCTCCCTTGACTGCGCTGGTTAAGGTGGTTACCTTCTAGGCGTGAGTTCTTGGGAACAAAACCTTGCGGGTGCAGGTGTGCCCAAAGAGGAGTATATAGGGTTAGATAGAGGGTGCAGCTGCGCAACTCTGATCTAAACTAAGCCTTTTGGGAGCTCAAGTGGCTTTGGGGGGATTGAAACCCCAAAGTTAAGCGAGTTGAGGCTGGTGCAATTCCATGATGGGTGACCCCCTAGGAAGTTGCACCATGAGCTCCCGAAAACAAAATCGTGAGGGCGAGGCCCAAAGCGGACAATATGGTGCTAGATGAGTCGGGTCCTGACTGAGCAGGGTCGGGTCCTGACAATTTGGTATCAGAGCTAGACCCCGACCGGGAAGTGTGTCAGCGAGGACGCTGGGCCCTAAGGGGGGTGGATTGTAAGACCCGTGTCCTGGAGGGAACGGTGAACAATCCCACATTCCTGTGAGGGGGAATGGTCTAGGAGAGGATGGTGGTGTGCCTTAAAGGTGTAGGCACACACCTATCTAGCACTAGGTCTCCCTTGGCTGCACTGGTTAAGGTGGTTACCTTCCAAGCATGAGGTCTTGGGAACAAAATCTTGCGGGCGCAGGTGTGCCCAAAGAGGACAATATAGGGTTAGATATAGGGTGCCGCTGCGCAACTCTGATCTAAACTAGGCCTTTTGGGAGCTCAAGTGGCTTTGGGGGGGATTGGAACCCCAAAGTTAAGCGAGTTGAGGTTGGTGCAATTCCATGATGGGTGACCCCCTGAGAAGTTGCACCATGAGCTCCCGAAAACAAAACTGGGAGGGCGAGGCCCAAAACGGACATTATGGTGCTAGATGAGTCGGGTCCTGACTGAGCAGGGTCGGGCCCTGACAACGGGACTCATGCCCGAAACACAATCCAACTGGGCCTTTTCGCCCGAACATAAGACTCAATAGGGCCTCTAGCCCGATTTCACAATAAACTGGGCATCGAGCCCAAACTCGAATCAACTGGGCAACGAGCCCGATATCTCAGGGTCAGTCACGATCCCGATCATAGCGATGCGTGCAACCATCAATTCAGAACCACTCTCAATCCTGGTATGTCGTCGTGAACACATCACTACCACGACCATCTCAAGACCATGGTGCACACGTCACCGATCGATCCTCTAAACCGTCAGCACTCCGAAGTCAAGCCTCTATTGGCTGCTCGACAACGGGATATGCATCGTGACCTCTTCGGAAGGAACGTATCCCAATCCGGAGGCGAGCGTCACGTCGTCCGTCGCCGTGCACATAGCACCTGTCGCAAACACGACTCAGACCTACGGGTCATCAATAGGGTCTCATGCCCAAGTCAAAACCAAATCCAAATAGGTCTCATGCCCGGTTTTACCTTTTCAAAACCATTTCATTAAAACCGAAAGCGTAAGCGCGTATAAGCACGTATAAAACCCAAAAATCTCGAAGTACGTACCCATACATAAACACACACCAAAATGAACTCAAGGCATCCCAAAACACATATTAAAACATATATAAAACATTTATGTATGCATCCATTTCAGAAAGAAAGTCCACTCACAGACCGTCCGCACTCTTGCCTCGATACGCGTGCAATACAGCTCTCCCAGGTCAATCATCGTCTCTGGGACTTCCAAACCTGTCCAGGTTCCTACATGGTCCAGTCTTCGACGTTTTCTTCCCTAATCGATCCTATCCTTCCTAACTCGACCCTAGGAACCTAACCCAATAAACCAAACCTCCTAAAACCGTTAAAACCCGACTGGTCCAAATCTATTCTCACGGTCTAGTTTTCCAAAACCTTCCCAGAGGTTCTTCAACCTCTAACCTTCCTGAAAAACATCTTAACACACTCCTAGAAACCTAATTAACTCAATGAAATCAATGAAAACGGCCCATAACAATTAGAATTGAAAAATGGATTAAATCGGTTAAAACCGATACCTTGGGTTCGAGGTGTCCTCCGCCGTCCACGGAGGTGCTCCCTTGGCCGGCCACCACCTCCATCTAGTCCTCACTTCCCTCTCTGGCCTCTCAGTCATGATCAAAGGGTCAAGGGTTTGAATTTGGGGTGGATATTTGATCGGGTTTGATGGATGAGGAAAATGATCGAACAATGAAAGGGGAAGGGATATGCATGACCGTGTTTAGGCTGGGCAATGGATGGGTGACACTTGTCACTCATCCATTGGGCCTGTACAAAAAGATGGGCCCCACTTACTGCCAAATAGTCTCAGTCTCGTAAAACGTGCAATAATACGTTCGAATTTTCGTGAACCGTAACTTCTCCGTCGAACGTCCGAATTCGACGTGCCGCCTGTTTACGGATTCGTATCGTCCCGCTCTACGTAACGGTCTTCGGCCCTCGGCCATTTGACCTACAGGGTCAAAAGTCAACTATTGGCCCCTATTCACCCAAATTACCAAAATGCCCCTGATCTTCCGATCATCACAACTTCTTCCACAGATGTCGGAATCAAACGTGCCACGTGTCTATGAACTCGTGACATCCCAAACTACGTCACAGTCATCGGCTAATGTCCATTTGGCCGTCTGAACGAAAAGTCAACGTTTTGCCCATTCTAGGGGCAAAATCGTCATTTCGACCTGAACGTCCGATAATCCTCGTCGAATCCCCGATTAGTCTCACTAATCCGTCATTAATCCCCCTAATTCGGGATGGGTCGTTACATTATTGACTAGTCTTAATAAAGTCTATGAAGACGGTGAGAGTGAGGATTCTGCAAGAGAGGACAATGTTAGTGGTAGCTCATCTGCAGCAGCAAAGAATAAGGTGAGTTTGAGTGCTGATACAAATCTTATAGCAAGGAGGATGAGGAGGAAGATAAAGAAGGAAGTTATTTGTAATGATTTGAATAGATATATATTAGATCCTATCGAAGATATTGAGGATTCAAAGTTTGATATTTTGGGTTGGTGGAAAATGATCGGGGTATCCAAATATCCAATCTTGTCGCGAGTTGGACGAGATGTTCTAGCTATACCCGCTTCAACAATAGATTCGGAGTCATGCTTTAGCACAAGTGGAAGGGTAATTAATTCGTATAGGAGTTCGTTGAGCCCTGAAATTGTGGAGGCATTGATATGTACTCAAAATTGGCTTTTGAGTATTAATGTTGCATTACATTTGGAGTTGAGTGTTGAAAAAGTGGAATGTTATCATGCTCTTGCACAAGGTAATTGTTGTATCTTTTTATTATTTCTAATACATTTGTTTGTTATTAATTGTGAATTTATGTAGATAATTAACGTTGTTTGTGTCTCATATGTAGAAATGGCAAATGATTGTGCTAAGGTGCATCAATAGTCCAATCCTTGAGACTTCCTACCTTGCTGATTTTTTTCATGATATTTTCTACTATTTTGTTCACTTAGATGGTTTGGTTTTGCAACATTGCTGTTTTTATTGCTTGTAATGGACTTTTTCTATTCGATTTTGATGTTTTGATGATTTTATTGTTTGTAATAGATATTCTATGTTGGATTTTGATGTCTTGATGATTTTGTTGCTTATAATAAACATTTTAGGTTGGATTTTAATATCATGATGATTTTGTTATTTGTAATGGACATTGATTAGTTGTAATGGATATTGGTTAGTTGTAATGGACATTAATTAGGTTGTAATAAATATTAATTAAGTAATAAATATTGATTATTGTATAAAAGTATAAAAAAACTAATTTTTAGAGAAAACCGAACCGGTTCGCCCCATTTGAATCGAAAAAATGGTTTTACCTAAGATCAAACAAAACCGAACCGAATATTTTGGTTTCGGTCCTAATCAGTTTTTGGTAAGAAAATTGAACCGAACTGAAATCAGTTCCCTAGTCGATTCAATTTCAATTTCGGTAAAAAAATTGAACCGAAAAACCGATTAATTGGTCTAGGTTATAGTCCGCCCCAACTACCGATTTTTTTCCAGCAACCCGACCCACAGCGGCACAGCCCTCCTCTACCTCTTTCAATTATACTCTTCTACCCCTTCTTCTACTTCTTCTTCTTCTTGCCGAGTTGTCCTTCCTCCACCTGCGAAAATCCTCGACTTCCATCACAGCCTTCTCTCTATTTATGTATCCGTTTAATTTTGGAGGTTACGTTTTTAGTTTACCCGAAGTTTATTTAAGCTAATAAATAGAGCAAAAATGCATGGGTGACAAAATTGTTTGCGAAATTCGGAAGCAAAGAAGGCGATGGGCAATAAGATCGCTCGAACGACTCAAGTGTCGGCGTCGGAGTACTACCTGCACGACTTGCCGTCGTCTTATAACCTCGTGTTGAAAGAGGTTCTAGGCCGAAGCCGCTTCTTCAAGTCCATTGAGTGCAAGCACGACGAGGGTTTGGTCCTCGTCAAGGTCTACTTCAAGCGCGGCGACTCCATCGATCTCCGCGAGTACGAGCGTCGTCTCTTCCACATCAAGGAGACGTTCCGTGCTCTTGATCACCCTCATGTCTGGCCTTTCCAGGTACATCTGTTTCAATTTTTTATGCGTTTTCTCGGATTCGTTCTCTGCCTCTGTTTGTTGCGAAATTCAATGGGAAAATTGGAAATTTGAGGTTTATTATAATAGTAAACTTGGTCATGTGAAGTTACCAGTGTTTAATTAACATCCTTAGTCAACTGAAAACCTCATTCTTTTATCTCTGTGTATCAGAATTAAGGGTAGGTAGCTAATGTATCGGGGCCGAGTTGTTTTGGTGTTTATGAGATTCATTGGATTATTTCATGTTTTGTTAGGCAATTTCTGACTGTTTTTTATTTCAATTTGTTGGATATGGTGTCCTGCTGTCTTCTTCTTGCAGTTTTGGCAAGAGACAGATAAAGCAGCTTATCTTGTGAGACAATACTTCTTCAATAATCTACATGACCGATTAAGTACGCGGCCTTTTCTGAGTCTCATTGAGAAGAAATGGTTGGCTTTTCAGGTCTCTTCTCACTTACTCTCCTTGATTTTTCAGTTTCTAATGTTTATAATTTCCCTTAGAATTTTATATTCTTTTCCTGCAGTTACTTCTTGCCCTGAAGCAGTGCCATGATAAAGGAATATGCCATGGTAAGTTCAGTTTATTGGGGAACTTAACCTATGCTATTTTGTTAATTTCGTCGGCGATATATTTAGTTTCTTATGCATTTGATACTGTTGTCTTAGGTGATATTAAGTGCGAGAATGTGTTGGTGACTTCTTGGAATTGGCTCTACCTTGCTGATTTTGCATCTTTCAAACCTACTTATATACCGTATGATGACCCTTCTGATTTCTCCTTTTTCTTTGACACTGGAGGAAGACGGCTTTGTTATCTTGCACCTGAGGTTTGTTTTTATACCCCTCTTGTTTCTTCACTCTCTTTGTATTTCACTACTGAAGAGGTGCTTAACTTTATCCATTCTCTTGTTTCTTCAGTCTTTGGCATTTATTTAAACATATGCATATAGGTTCCTCAAGGGTTATAAACGGCTTTCAGTCGTCTGGGATTGGAGTGCAGTTGTAAAGTTGTTAACATTCCTGCTGTCCTGGATCAAAAATTGAGTAGTTATTCAAACTCCAATACCTTACGAAGTATAGTAATACGCAGTTTTTAGACTACAACTTATTTCACACTCTTCTGCCAATATAACATCTTGTTATGCACCAAAATTATTTATCTTTTAGGTTTCTGGTAAGAAGTACTAATGTTAAGAACGATTTAAGTTATATTGGATGAGGAACTTCAAAGTATCAAGAATTTAGGCTAAATTAGTTAAAACTGAAGAACATCAAAATAAACCAAGGGATTTCAAACAATTAGATGCGATGTATTTAGAGGGATTTTTAAGTAACACCTTAGTAGTAGGTGTTACTTTGAAAACCCCTTGTCTAGAGGTTTTGTTATGCTCATGTGGTGTGTGTGCTTCCTTGCTAGCTGCTCATTTAGGTAATTACAATCACTTTATTTCGTTATTTTTGTTGCATTTTTTTTGTTATATACCCTAAATTCCTTGGTAGATTGAAGTTCTTCACCCAAGCAATACCTTAGGGTGTGTTTGGATGAGTAACTTTAAAGTACCAAGGCATTTGGGCTTATTAGTTGGAAATGCACCACAAAACGTTAGATAGTGGGATTGCAAATGGCTAGATGCAATGCACTTTGAGGGATTTAAAGCAACTACTTGATAGGAGTTACTTTGAAATTTAGTGCTTTTGTTTAGTTCGTGTCGTTACTTACAAATCCCTCTTATTCAATTGTTTCTAATACATTTCTTAGTAATATAGTTTGATCCCTTGCTTTGAAGTCCCTCATCTGAACATACCCTTAATGTTTCTATCTCTAACTATTAGTTGGAAATGCACCACTAAGCGTTAGATAGAGGGATTGCAAATGGCTAGATGCAATGCACTTTAAGGGATTTACAAGCAACTACTTGATACAAATTACTCTGAAATATTTTCTCAGTGCATTTGTTTAGTTCGCGTAGTTACTTACAAATCCCTCGTATTCAATTGTTTCTAGTACATTTCTTAGTAATATAGTTTAGATCCCTTGCTTTGAAGTTCCTCATCTGAACATACCCCTAATGCTATCTCTAACTATTAGTTGGAAATGCACCACAAAACATTAGAGATAGGGATTGCAAATGGCTAGATGCAATGCACTTTGAGGGATTTACAAGAAACTACTTGATAGGAGTTACTTTGAAATCTTTGCTTAGTACTTTTGTTTAGTTCGTGTAGTTACTTACAAATCCGTCTGCCATTACTGCGTCTTCTGTTCCTCTGCCTAATCCTGCGTACCACCAGTGGTACCAAATCGATCAAACTCTCATTAGCATGCTTCGAGCAACGCTAACAGAACCTGTTCTATCTCAGGTTGTCGGATTGAACACTTCCCGAGAAATCTAGGAATGCCTATGGCAAAATTTCTCCCAACAATCCCTAGCAAATGCCACTAACCTCAGATTCCAACTCATGTCTCGCACGAAAGGTTCCCAATCTGTCTCTGACTACCTCAACCATGCCAAAACACTCGCAGACTCTCTTGTTGCCATCAACGAACCATTCTCTTCCCGGGACTTGGTCACTGCTTTTCACGTGGGCTTGGCTCAGAATACAGCATGCTTGTGACAGCCATGCTCAACTTTCCTCCTCTGCCTCCCTTCACTGATCTCAGAGCTCGACTCCTCTCCTTTGAAGCCCAACAAGTCTCCACCCTCCAACCTGCTGCTGTCAATCCACCCACTGCCCTGTAGACTGCCCACCCTGGACCTGCCATTCACCGTGGACGTTCTGGTTTTCAGCGAGGCCCTCGACCAGGTCGTGGAACCCGCTTCCCCAACCGCCGCGGTTCTCCACGCGTCTACTCCCCAAATCCATCCTTTTGTGTACTCGGATCCTCTCCATATTCCTCCAACCGCCCCACCGGTCCTCAATGCTGGTCCTGCCACCGCCATGGCCACCTAGCTACTCACTGCCCCAATCTGTCCCAGTCTACAGATCACAACCTGTCCCAAGCCTTCGCTGGTCTCCACCTCGCCAACGTTTCAGACCCAAATTGGTACCCGGACACAGGTGCCACTCACCATGTCACCATGGATCCTCTCTCCTCCCCACAACCTCCAACTTCCTCCCTTGAACAAGTCATGATCGGCAATTGCACCACCCTCTCCATCCACCAAACTGGTACAGTCTCCTTCTCCTCCGGTCCTTTCAATTTTCAACTCTCTGACGTCCTCTATGTTCCCTCTATCCAAAAGAATCTGCTCTCAGTCTCTCAATACACTAAAGATCACCAAGTCAAAATTACCTTCTTCCCCCACCACTTTCTTATTCAGGATTTACTCACTGATCAAGTTCTGTTTCAGGGCCCCTGTAAAGATGGTCTTGGATTACACCGCAATCCGCACCACCCCAAGCCTTCCTCACCAATGCTGCCCCGTCCCTATGGCACCAGCGGCTTGGACATCCCTCTTCCCAAGTCCTTCGCATGGTGACAACCAAAAATAAATTACGCACTCCCGTATCTTTAAATTCTGCACCCTTTTGTAATCAATGTGCTCTCAATAAGAGTACTCGCCCGTCTTTTTCCTCTGTTCATCAATCAATAAAACCATTTAATTTAATCCATTCAGATGTTTGGATGTCACCTGTACTTTCTGTCTCTGGTTTTCGGTACTATGTACTGTTCACTGATGATTATACTCGATTTACATGGATATTTCCCTTACGACACAAGTCTGAAGTATTCATCCATTTCACAAAATTCTATTCCTATGTTCAAACTCAATTCCATACAAATATAACTCAGTTTCAGAGTGATGGTGGCACCGAATACACTAATCATCAGTTCCAAGCCTTTTGCTCCGCACATGGCATTCACCACTGTTTTTCCTACCCCCACACCCCTCAGCAAAATGGGTTAGCTGAACGGAAACACCGTCACATCTCCGAAATGGGACGAACCCTCTTCCATACAACAGGTCTGCCTTACTCTTACTGGGCAGATGCTATCACCACTGCTGTTTTCCTCATTAATCTCCTCCCCACCCCTACTTTTCACTGGACCTCTCCCTACACTAAACTATATGGTAAACCACCACCATATCATATTCTCAGAACCTTTGGCTATTCGTGCTTCCCCTTCATTGGACCCTACACTAAACACAAGTTGGAACCCCGCAGCCTACCCTGTATTTTCTTTGGTTACAACCCACACCATGCAAGGTACCGTTGCCTACATGTACCCACAGGTAGAGTCTATATCAGCCGCCATGTTGTCTTCAATGAGCATGACTTTCCTTACCCCAAGTCCTCCCCTCCTAACCCTCCCCTATCCTTCACCCCAATAATTTCCTTCGATCTTCCTGCTCACTCACCAGTCCCAGCACCACCAGCCCTCAATCCTTCTTCCTCCCCTCCACCCACACCACCATCCTCACCACTACCAGAATTCCAACCGGACCAGTCCTCTTCCATCAGTTCTGCAACGTCTCCAGGGGTCTCCTCAACCCCCTCTCACCCTACAAGACCCCCCAATATTCACCCTATGACTACCCTCAGCAAGGCTCGGATTTCAAAATCCCGAAACCTCCTGTATACCTCCAGATATCCCCTGCCCTAGGCCTTCAACACTACTAAACTTACCACACCCGAACCAACCTCCTACACACAGGCCTCCAAATCTCCTGAGTGGACAACGGCTATGCAAACTAAATACAATGCTCTTATGAAGCAACACACCTGGTCCCTGGTTCCCCTTCCCTCTCATGCCAATGCCGTGGGGTGTAAATGAGTTTTTTGCCTAAAACAGCGTGCAGATGGCTCTATTGAACGCTATAAGGCCCGCCTCGTTGCCAAAGGTTTCCACCAACAAGAGGGACTCGACTACAATGAAACCTTCAGTCCCGTGGTCAAACCAACAACCATCCGCATAGTTCTAGCCATTGCAGTTTCTCTTGGCTGGCCCATCCGTCAAATGGATGTCACTAACGCCTTTCTCCATGGCACTTTACATGAAGTCTACATGGTTCAGCCCCCTGGCTTCACTGATTCCCAACACCCTAATCATGTATGCCGCCTCCATAAGGCTCTCTACGGCCTAAAACAAGCTCCACGAGCATGGTTTGACCATCTCAGCACTTTTCTCATTCACTATGGATTGTGTCAAAGCGGGGCAGACCCTTCATTGTTTGTTCTTCATCAATATAAATGCATTATGTATCTGCTACTGTATGTTGATGACATCATATTGACTGGAAACTCCCAAGAGGCACTGTCTACCTTCATGACCGCCTTAGCGCGTGCCTTCGACATCAAAGACTTGGGTCCCCTACACTACTTCCTAGTTGTTGAATCTCGTTCCACTCCCACTGGCCTCACTCTAACACAAAACAAATACACTGTTGAGCTCCTAAATCGTAGTGGACTGGCTGATTGTAAACCTGCCCCTACCCCTGTAGCAGCAAAACAAGCTCTTTCTGCCACCACTGGACAGTCTCTCCCAGATCCCTCTATCTACAGACAACTGGTGGGTGCCCTTCTTTACTTGACACTCACCCGACCGGATATCTCCTCTGCAGTTCAAAATGTCGCCCAATTCATGAGCCGGCCCACAGATGCCCACCTTACTGCTGTCAAGCGCATCCTACGGTATCTAAAAGGCACAATAGGCACAGGACTTCTCCTGTAGCGCTCCCGCTTCCCCCTAAGCCTACAAGCCTTCTCAGATGCTGATTGGGCAGGTTGCCCTGACACACGCAGATCAGTTACTGGTTTCTGCATCTTTCTTGGTCCAAATCTAATCTCCTGGTGTGCTAAGAAACAGAAAACTGTCTCTCGTTCCAGCTCCGAGGCGGAATATCGTGCCCTAGCCTACACCTGTGCAGACACAATTTGGATCCTAAGCCTCCTCCACGAACTTCAGATCCTGCCTCAGCTGCCACTTCGCCTTTATTGTGACAACATGAGTACTGCACACATGACAGCCAACCCGGTGTTCCATGCTTGTACGAAACACATAGCCATTGACTACCACTTTCTTCGTGAAAGAGTTGCTGCTGGAACACACAACGTCCTCTTTGTCCCATCAGCTCATCAACTGGCAGACATCTTCACCAAAGGACTCCCCTTTGCTCGTCACAGTCAACTTGCTTCCAAACTAGTCACCCATAAGGTGCCTAGTTTGCGGGGGGATGTACGACAGTATAATCCTAGAGCTGTAGAACAGATCACTACTAGACCTGTATAGGTAGACATACATGTGTACACTAACATTAGGACAGATATAACTGCCTAATCTTATCTCCCTACTCTTGTGTATATATATACAGCCATTCGGCTATGTGAATCATATCAGAAAATTCACCAATTCTACAGTATTAATTGTCTTCAAATGCCTTCTTTTTTCAGAGATTTTATGAGCATGGAGGTGAGATGCAGGTTGCACAAGATGCACCATTAAGGCCATCTATGGACATCTTTGCTGTAGGGTGAGTTTTTTTTTTTAAAACATAGGATCTCTATTTTCAAAATGCATTCATTTCATTTTAAAGTCAAATTTGAAGTTGAAATCTTAGATATAGAATTATAACATAATATGGATTGGCATCAATTTATCTAACTCTATATGAAAGGCAGATTAATTTTATTAACTAAAGAGTCAAGCCTAGGGAATGGCAGTCCAAAAAAAAAGTTTAAAGATTACACTGCCGCAACAAACCTATGCCAAAACACCCAATCTCTATAGGTGAACCCACAACTGACTATTACCTACCATTCTCTAAGAGTCGTAGAAAAAAAACAGATCCTTGAATGCTACTGAGACCTCCTATAGAGATGCCAAAATTTACTCTATTCCAAAGTTTTTCTCCAGCCTCTAGACTGCCATAAATTGTTCCCCTATTATTTTGCTCCCAAATGATCAAAAGCACATCCCCACATGCTCATCCACTAAGAATTTCGGCCTCGTTCCTCCCCAAAATCTGAATATTAAAGCATAACAACCATTCAGAACCATTCAGTTTCACCCCTGTTTACCTAAACAAGTTCTGCAGGCATAGAGCTGCTGGGCAATGCATAGAAAATATGGTCAGCACTTTCTCCAGCCTCTTATATGTAGGGTTCCAATGAGATGGTAAGGCACCAATTTGTCCTCCTTTGAAGCAGATTGCATGTATTAGCCCATCCACATACCTCTATCTAAGCAACAACCTTCACCTTTGGAGGGTTTCTCAGCTCAGATGGTCGGAAACAGAAACTGCGTCATTATCCTAATGTTCTGTCATATGATGTGAATGAAATTTAAATGTAAAGGAAATCTCATCTCCACCCTCAGATCTGATCTGGCCTCTGAAAGCCAGTTGTTGCATGCAGTTTTTAGAATGAATACAGGTACCGTGAAAATGGGTGGGATGCAAAGATAGACTTTTATCACCATTGGTTAGTTCTGAACCTTTTAGTAAGTGGTACCACTAATAATTTTAAGTACAACCTAAAAAGCAACATAATATTTTCCCTACCATTGAACAAAGTGTCCTACTAAAAACAATTTGAAGAGAATTAAACATGAGTTATTAACTCAAAAATTACAATTAGTAGTACCACCCTTCTTTACTTGTCTCATTATTTTATTTCGTGTTCATTTAACCAAAAATGAATTTGTGGACAATCAAAAAAATATGTAGCTCCAGTGGTAGTGAGCATTCCTAGACCAAGGACGTTGTTCAAATCTTCTAATCTTTTGTAATAAAAGAAATAAATGAGAATTCCAAATTGTAAAGTATTAACCTTGTAACTATTCTAGATTTTTATAAAGTACCACAAATTTTTTCATATTTTAATGGGGCAATGAAAAACATATTTCAAGGTAAACCCTTGCATTGCATAATCAAAAGTACAGTCTGTGCAGCTGACCTAATAAAAATTTGCTCCTGCTTAGTCCTCACAATCATCATTATTTTTGCTTGAGATACACCCTCAAATTCATGACACTGTTATAGGTGTGTTATTGCTGAGCTTTTCCTTGAGGGTCAGCCACTATTCGAACTTTCTCAACTTCTCTCTTATCGTAGAGGGCAATACGATCCTAGCCAACTTCTTGAAAAGGTACTCTCACTCTCTCTCTCTCTTGCTTTCTATGTATGCAACTCTTTATAAGTTCTTATCACATATCTTTATAATGCATCGAATCACCTTTTATTTTGTTGCTTCAGTCTGGAACCTTATATTTCATCTTGCTCAAGCTTTCCTTAATGGTGTTTAATGTTCACTGTCATTTATTATTGACAATATTGTTAAATTATGTGCTCTCTGGATGCAGATACCAGATTCTGGGGTTCGCAAGATGATACTTCATATGATTCAGTTGGAACCGGACTTGCGACTTTCTGCTGATGGATACCTACAGGAGTATACAACCACTGTGTTTCCAAGTTACTTTTCTCCGTTTCTTCATAATTTCCATTGTTTTTGGAATCCGCTTCATTCAGATATGAGGGTAAGATATGTTGTTACCTATTCAGATAAGAGGGTAAGATATGTTGCAACTCATGTTAAAGTAATTCGCTATTTTTTATTGTATGTAGGTTGCACTTTGCCAGAGTGTATTCCCTGAGATACTTAAACAAATGATGAGCCATAGGTCAACTGAGGAAACTGGAACTGGACTTGGAACTCCTTCAAATGCTCATCGTATTAGTGATAGAACTTCTCAGGAAGTGGCTGGAATGCAGAACAAAAGTTTGACGAAGGTTTCGTTCAGAACCAGAGAAGAGATTGGTAAAGGCTTAAAAGGTGATCAATTTGAACTTCTTGGTGACATCAATACCCTTCTCAGGGATGTTAAACAAAGTAATCATTATTCTGCTACCAAGCCGATGATGAAGGATATTCCAGATTCTGCATTTTCCTCAAATCTCGCAAACTATGGCATGCAATCTCCTGGTGAATTACTTCAATCTATCTCCAATGCTTTTAGGAGAAATGATCATCCTTTTCTGAAAAAGATTACATTGGATGATTTGAATTCATTGATGTCCAAGTATGACAGCCAATCAGACACCTTTGGCATGCCTTTTCAGCTGTTACCTGAAGAGAGTCTGAGATGTGAGGGCATGGTTCTGATTACCTCTTTGCTCTGTTCCTGCATACGCAATGTAAAATTGCCGCATTTAAGGAGGAGGGCTATACTATTGCTGAAATCATCTGCCTTATACATTGATGATGAAGATCGTTTGCAACGTGTAATTCCATATGTTGTTGCAATGCTTTCAGATCCAGCTGCAATTGTGCGCTGTGCTGCCTTAGAGACATTGTGTGACATTCTTCCTCTAGTCCGCGATTTTCCTCCCAGTGATGCAAAAATTTTTCCAGAGTATATTCTCCCAATGCTTTCCATGCTTCCTGATGATCCAGAAGAAAGTGTGAGAATATGTTATGCCAGTAATATAGCCAAGCTGGCACTAACTGCTTATGGTTTCTTGGTTCACTCAATAAGCTTGAGCGAAGCCGGGGTGCTTGATGAATTAAGCTCTGCAAAAAAGACGCTGGCGTCAGCTAGTGAGACCTCTGGTCAACTGCAGAGGATAAATAGTGACGCACAGCTTGCACTGTTGAGGAAGTCCATAGCTGAGGTCATTCAAGAACTTGTTATGGGTCCAAAACAAACTCCAAATATCAGGAGAGCACTCCTTCAGGACATTAGCAACCTATGCCGCTTCTTTGGCCAGAGACAGAGTAATGACTTTTTGTTACCCATTCTCCCAGCTTTTCTGAATGATCGAGATGAGCAGCTGAGAGCAGTATTTTATGGGCAAATTGTGTATGTATGCTTCTTTGTGGGTAAAAGAAGTGTGGAAGAATATCTCTTACCTTACATTGAGCAGGCTGTAAGTGATGTAACAGAGGCTGTCATTGTGAATGCATTGGACTGTTTGGCCATTTTGTGCAAAAGTGATTTCTTGCGTAAGAGGGTACTTCTCGAAATGATTGAGCGTGCCTTTCCGTTGTTATGTTATCCTAGTCAATGGGTAAGAAGGTCAGCAGTCACTTTTATTGCCGCCAGCAGTGACTGCTTAGGTGCAGTAGATACCTATGTTTTTCTTGCCCCTGTTATTCGACCCCTACTCCGCAGACAGCCAGCATCTCTAGCCTCCGAAAAAGCTCTCCTTTCATGTTTAAAGCCTCCAGTCTCAAGACAGGTTTTTTACCAAGTTCTAGAAAATGCAAGGAGTGCAGACATGTTGGAAAGACAAAGAAAGATATGGTACAACTCTTGGCCTCAGTCTAAAGAATGGGAAAGTGTGGATCTACTTCAGAAAGGGGTTGAAGAATTGAGTTCGACAAGGAGCTGGCCAGAAAAGCAACAAAGTCCTGAAAACCAGAAACTTACTGGTAAGTCATTGCAACAAGGAGAGGTAGCTGAAGGTGATGACGGCGAGGTTAAGTTGAGAAGTATGGGAAGCCTTACACGTGCTTCTAGCACAGTTGACATCCATGATCCTTTGTCCTCTGAAAAGTTGCAGTTTTCCGGATTTATGTGGCCACAGGGAAGTTGTGTGAATAGCTTCATGTGCGATAAGTCAGCGGTTGGCATACCTTTATACTCTTTTAGCATGGACAGGCGAGCAGTGGGAATTCCTCCTGCAGCATCTGATTCTCCATCACAAGTGAATTCTGTAGGAATTGGTGCTTCATCTATGCCTTGGATGGATCCGGTAAACAAATCATTTAGTTTGGCGAGTTCTGTTCCGGCACCTAAGCTTGTGTCAGGATCATTCAACATCAGTAATGGCTCCAAACAATTCTATAGAGTAGTACACGAGCCAGATGGTAGGGATACTGATCAAACAGCCTTTGCCAATAGCAGGCTTCAAGATATGGGGTTATCTGGTGCTATGAAAGGAAGTTCTATGGTAGTGGAAGACATACCCACTCCAAGTGATCTAACAGGATTGCCATCTTCTGGGCGGAATTCGTCAATTCCAGATTCTGGATGGAGGCCTCGTGGGGTGTTGGTTGCCCACCTGCAAGAACATCGGTCTGCTGTCAATGACATAGCCATTTCAACAGACCATAGCTTTTTTGTGAGTGCATCTGATGACTCCACTGTCAAGGTGTGGGATTCGAGAAAATTGGAAAAGGACATATCGTTTCGGTCAAGGTTGACTTATCACCTAGAGGGAAGCCGTGCGCTTTGCACTGCAATGCTTCGGGGGTCTGCTCAAGTTGTAGTTGGAGCATGTGATGGCATGATACATATGTTTTCTGTTGATTACATTTCCAGAGGTCTTGGTAATGTTGTTGAGAAGTATTCAGGTGTTGCTGATATTAAGAAGAAGGACGTTAAGGAAGGTGCCATACTGAGCCTTCTGAATTTCTCTGTTGATAATTGTACAAATCAGATGGTGATGTATAGCACCCAAAATTGTGGGATCCATCTTTGGGATACAAGGATTAATACCAATTCTTGGACATTGAGAGCAATTCCTGAGGAGGGATATGTGTCTTCGCTGGTAACAGGGCCCTGTGAAAATTGGTTTGTGTCAGGATCTTCAAGGGGTGCGCTTACTCTTTGGGATATGAGGTTCCTTATTCCTGTTAACTCATGGCAGTATTCTTCCGTTTGTCCTATAGAGAAGATGTGTCTCTTTCTTCCTCCTCCGAATGCTTCTGTGTCTGCTGCTGCAAGACCCCTTATTTATGTTGCTGCAGGTTGCAATGAAGTATCTCTTTGGAATGCTGAAAATGGAAGCTGCCACCAGGTAGATAGATACTAACTTTTATCAGGCTTTACGTAGAAATCATCTTCCACAAGTTTTTGTAAATTTAGTTATCCAAATGACACTGGGTTACTTAGATGACAACACTGTATCATAGATTACACACACATCACCCCAACTCACCCACACACACAACCCCCCATAATATATATAGACAACTGTCACTTTGATTAGTAAAGAAAAAAATATATGGAAAACTGAAACCAAAGATCAGGTGTTTTTTTTAGGGTGACAGGATGGTTTGATAGGAAATCGCAAAACTGAATCAACCAGCTTCATCCATGCATTTTTTTTTTAGGTTGACGTGAAGTTTTGCTGCTTTATTTTTTGATCGACTAGCTGGATAGTAGTACCTATATTAATCTTTGAAATCAGATTTTTATTTTTTTCATCTCATTAAGATTTGTAGAATGAGACCCTTGCTGCTTTATTGCATGAGTATACTTTGCATGCGACAGTTTTATGAGCTTTTCGTATATCTGGTTTGAAGCCTTTTGACTTATCAAACGTTTTAAATGCTTATTGTTATTTTAATTTTCACTGCCTACTGAAGTTCCCCTTTTTTGGTCATGTCTACCTACCTAAGTTCAAATATTGCGATATTCAGGTTTTTCTCCAAGTTCCTGGTTTTTCTTATTCAATAATTTCGCTGTCGCAGGTGTTGAGAGTGGCAAGTTATGAAGCTGATGCTGAAATATCTGAAGTGCCTTCAGCCTTGGCCAGATTATCAAGTAAAAACTCAAAACCAGATCCAAGACGGAATGTCAATCCCCACTACCGAGATGATGAGCTAAATGATCTTCCGCCTCGTCTTCCTGGCATTCGTTCATTGCTGCCCTTACCTGGGGGTGATCTGTTAACTGGAGGAACTGATTTGAAGATACGCCGCTGGGATCATTACAGGTTTTTTGCAAATTCATTATGACTTTCTTGGTTTAGTAAAGGCTGCATAGTTATCTAATTGGCTATATTCATATCTTTGCAGTCCTGATCGGAGTTACTCTGTTTGTGGGCCTAACTTGAAGGGAATTGGAAATGATGATTTCTATGCAACAAAATCTAGTTTTGGTGTGCAAGTTGTACAGGTATGTTGAATAACTGGAAGTTTATGGTGATATCGGTCTATAGTTTATGGATGCAGATATCATGTTTCGAGTAGGGAAACTTGTGTTTCAATTATCCTTTGAACGCCCAATGTAAATCATTTGTAGTTATATTTCTTTTATAAGCTGCTCAAACTTTTGTGACAGGTCTTCTCATTTCTGCCATATTCTTGGTCTAAGTGTTTGCGTTTTAAGAAATGAGTAACCAGAACAGTTGCTGAGCTGCAGAAAGTTAATAAATGTTAATATTGCTAAGTTATATGTAAGAATTTTATTATTGTTAAATTGGTTATTTTGTTTAAATGTAGGAGACAAAGAGACGGCCTCTAACATCAAAGCTGACAGCCAAGGCAGTTCTTGCGGCTGCTGCAACTGATTCTGCTGGGTGCCACCGTGACTCAATTCTGTCGTTGGCCTCGGTTAAGTTAAACCAGAGACACTTGATATCGAGCGGTAGAGATGGGGCAATCAAGGTTTGGAAGTGATAGACATAATCCTAGTGATCCTTTTGTACTTACTTTAGCACAATGCTAGTGAAGAAAGTTGTACATTATATATTTGTCAAAAGCTTAGGCTCCCCATTTAGCAAATGCCCAATCCCCTCCCTTTTATGTATATATAAAGTTTGAGTCGCAGAAAACCATGCTTGATTTTTAGAGTTTGGATACATGTAGGTTTAGATAGGAGGAAGTCAAATTGGTGATCTATGTTCTTTATTGATATTTATAGTTGCATGCAATGCGTAATGGAAGACCATGTAAATTTGCCACATTCAGAGTTGGATTGCATTACAAGTAATTTCTTCTCTCTTAGAGCATCTTCAATGTTAAGATGTATATTCAAATTTTAAAACTCAATTGGCATCTTGTTGGACATGGATAGTGAACTCTTGAATTTCAATTCATTTGACTGCATAATTCTTTAAATTTAAAATATATTTTTACTCATTAAAACTAAATGTTCATTTTCATTTTTATATTTAAAACACATTAAATTTGATGACATTCAATTCGATTCAATCCAGCTCCCTTCATCAAAAGTGCCCTTCACTCGGGCCAAATATTCTTTTGATACAAGGATCAGACCAAATTTTAATAACCCTCAAAACCGTCTTACAACCAAATGAAAAGGAAAACAATTTTACAATTTTAAACAATTTAAGGGCAAGAAATTGGAGAATGGTACCTTAAGATTAAGGGAACATTTTTGCACACCACCTGGTAAGCATTTTTTGCTTACCAGTTCATTTTAAAGCTGCCACATGTCCTGTTAAATAACCATGGTTAAACTTAACTATTGTTATTTAATAAAGAGAAATAAAGTAATTTAAAACAATATTTATTATGTTTCTTTCACGTTTAATTTAAAAAAAAATTAATTAATTTCTGGATTTCTTCTTCCTCGCATAGGAAGTCATGGCAAGCTCCAATCCATCCTCCATGTTTCTTCAAACAAGTGGAAAATAATAATAATTCACTATTACATCCTTACTATAATTCTAACAAAAAGAAAGCATTTAAATACTTATGGATCTAGCATTGTCCTTTCCATTTTCATTGAATTTTTCTGTTGCAGATAAAAAGACTGGGCCACCGGAGTGTCAAACCATTGGAGTCAGTGAGGTTGATCGACTTGCATTTCAGTTGTAGATGAAGTGGCACTGTGACAGCCACGAAGGCGCCGCATATGGGAAGGCTGCGACACAATTTTATGATCTGAGAGTAAAGTGTGGATGTGTGACTACTGCTTACTCAAGGAGTAATTTGAGGTTTTAAACTTCAAAGAATATATTTTTTCATGAGGAAAAGCAATGAGCTTAAGTGGTTCTTCTAGAATCCAGAGAGATGAAATTGAGTTTCTATGGTCATGGAAAATTTATCACTGAGGCCTATTGATTGTGTTGCAGCCGGGAATGGTTACAACGGATCTTCTCATGTCTGGTGCAACAAGGAAGCAGGTTGAATAACCTCGTACAATTTTCTTTTTAAATCATCTACTGCATCATACTTTTTGATTATCAATTTAATAAAACTTTTCATTAATGTTTCGGCAGAACCACCTGAAGTGGTAAGGCTCATTCAATCATCCAAGAATTTGTGATATATCTTTATCTCGATGTTGCATGGTTTAAATTATGTTAAGTGATATACTGATACAGATAGGTGAAGGTGAAAAGTGTAAATGTCGTTTATGGTCTCTAGGTAGTCTGATAGTAAACCTATCAAAAGTCTGTAGAAACAGGCTTGAGCGCACAGACATACCGACCACATCTCTTGCGCAATTGCCTCTTGATTGTAGATTTTTAGGGAGGTGTGCGCAAGTAGCCCTCGTCATTGGGCCCATGGACTTGTGGGGCCCATTTGGTCAGGTGGATAAAAGCTCGGTTAGACCCAATATGAGTTGTGGGTTGGCTCGATCAGACCCAATATGGTTTGTGGACTGACTCAGCCCGAAAATTAATGAGCTTGGTTTGGATTTAGGTGTTTAAATTTGGTATACACAATAAGTCAGAGCCGATAAAACTTAATCCGGCTAGTTTATATAAGTTCAGCCAGTAAACCCTATATATATATAATACATTATTGATTAGAAAATTAAATACCCAATTCATTTTTTTTAATGAGCCCAGCCTAAAGCCTCAAAGCCCAAAAATTCCAAAGCGTAACCATAACACCTAACTAACTTTAATAATTAATATAAATACAATACCTTATTCTCTCTCTCTCTGTTTGCAACCGCAACAACTCCAGTTCTCTCATCTTTTACAACTCCGACCCTCTCATCTTCACAAAACAAACAACCATTTTCACAAATCTGGTAAAATTGTGGTTGAAATGAATGGAAGGCTAAACAAATATGGGGTCATTTGACAGGACCCATCCCAATCCCCCCGGGATTACCATGGAATGTGCCCTGCTCCCGTCCAACAAGGGGTGTCAGACAAGGGATAACCAAGAGCTACTGCCCAAACGGGCCATCCAGAGTGCGCAAGGACCGATGGAGGAGGTGTGCAATGTCCCAGTCTCTGCTGCAATCGCATCCGTAATCAACCTGAAGGGCATTAAAACCAAAAGCTGTGAGTGGACAAAAACCAATAAGTTCATCAAATACATTTATAAGACATTTATGCCCTCCAATAAAAACGTATGCATGCCACAAAAACCAGTAACCAAAACGTTTGCTCAACCGAGCCCTTAGGGCCTTAGCCCAAAAACCGTTAACCAAAAACCAAGTGTGGGAACTCAGCCCAAAACTGTGGAATACCACCACCATACATATTAAAACCATGTGGGTCACCACCCACGACCATAAATGAACATCAATTCAAAAATCCAAAACCGTTTAGGGTCCCCGACCCTACATACCATTTCATAACCAATAATCCATTTTTACCACATAACACATATCCAACCAATAAGCCATTTTATTCATTAATCCATATTTTACCATTACCATCACCAGCATCCCAGATGCTTAGCGTCCCAGACGCTAGATGTCCCTGACGTCATATCTCACGGTTTCATAAGCTACGCGTGCTGCCCGGGGTCTCTCCGGGTCCATATATCTGACATCCCTGATGTCTGACGTCCCTGACGTCAATAATAGCAATCCTGCTCCTGAGTCATCATACGGTCCGGCTGCTCTGTATAATGACCCCTCGCAGGCAATGCACCGTGACTTCCCCAGTGTCCCAGACATCTGGAGGAGACCATCATATATCCTTGTATCCAGATGGTATATGGAAAACAGTTTTATTAAATCCTTTTATCACATCATTACAATGGGCCCTGCCCGAATTTCCATAAAACCATGTAATTCCATTTAGGGTCCCTGACCCAAAATCACAATTATTAAATATAGGGTCCCTGACCCGAAATCACCATTATAATCCAATTAGGCCTCATGCCCGATTTTATGAACCACTGGGCCCACGGCCCGATTTGTAAACCAACTGGGCCCGCAGCCCGACTTTATAAACCCACTGGGCCCACGGCCCGAATTCACAAATCAACTGGGCCCCTGGCCCAATAACATAACTCAAATGGGTCTCAGCCCGATTTCATACCAACTGGGCCCATGGCCCGATTTTATTAACCAACTGGGCCCCCGGCCCGATTCTCAAATGGACTCCAAGTCCGAAATTTCCAACATAATTGGGCCTCAAGCCCGAGTTCATATTTCCAATTTCAAAACCATTTCATCATATTATATCCAAGTCATAATTATGGAAAAACCATGTAAAACCGAAAAACCTCGATTTACGTGCAAGCACGTAAATCGCCTCGAAATACGTGTAACCGTACAATTTACCAACAACCAAACCAACATCATACAATCACAACCATAATCCATATAAAACATTTAAGCATGCATAGAATTTATAAAACCAAAGTCCACTCACAGACCGTTTTAACCGTGTGCCTCGATACGCGTGCCACCGGCCCTCCCGGGCCACACCACTATCACCGGGACTCCCAATCCTGTCCAAGTCACATTAGAGGGTCACTAACCTCATCATTAACATCCTATCAAAGTCCCGTAATTTTCCCGAATTTTTACTTATTTTTAAACTTAATTTAAAACCTTCGGACATCCCGAACAATATCGAGACGGTGTCCGATCGACACGAAACCAATTCCAAAATGTCCGTTACATTAAATAGGACAGAAGTCATGACAGGACCCATCCCAATCCCCCCCGGGATTACCATGGAATGTGCCCTGCTCCCGTCCAACAAGGGGTGTCAGACAAAGGATGACCAAGAGCCACTGCCCAAACAGGGCATCCAGAGTGCGCAAGGATCGATGGAGGAGGTGTGCAATGTCCCAGTCTCTGCTGCAATCGCATCCGTGATCAACCTGAAGGGCATTAAAACCAAAAGCTGTGAGTGGACAAAAACCATTAAGTTTACCAAATACATTTATAAGACATTTATGCCCTCCAATAAAAACGTATGCATGCCACAAAAACCAGTAACCAAAACGTTTGCTCAACCGAGCCATTAGGGCCTTAGCCCAAAAACCGTTAACCAAAAACCAAGTGTGGGAACTCAGCCCAAAACCGTGGAATACCACCACCATACATATACGACCATGTGGGTCACCACCCACTACCATAAATGAACATTAATTCATTAAAATCACACAATCATAAATCCACCCGGAAAGCCATTTCATTAATTCGTATTTTACCATTACCATCACCAGCATCCCTGATGCTAGACGTCCCTGACGTCATGTCTCACGGTTTCATAAGCTACGCGTGCTGCCCGGGGTCTCTCCGGGTCCATATATCTGACATCCCTGATGTCTGACGTCCCTGACGTCAATCATAGCAATCCTGCTCCTGAGTCATCATACGGTCCGGCTGCTCCGTATAATGACCCCTCGCAGGCAATGCACCGTGACTTCCCCAGTGTCCCAGACATCTGGAGGAGACCATCATATATCCTTGTATCCAGATGGTATATGGAAAACAGTTTTATTTAATACTTTTATCACATTATTA
Source organism: Prinsepia uniflora (assembly GCA_032719365.1). Lineage (NCBI taxonomy): Eukaryota > Viridiplantae > Streptophyta > Magnoliopsida > Rosales > Rosaceae > Prinsepia > Prinsepia uniflora. Next base: position 53,933,121 of record CM064874.1, read on the forward strand.
TCATTGGGCCCTGCCCGAAATTTCCATAAAACCACATAATTCCATTTAGGGTCCTTGACCCAAAATCACCATTATAAAATATAGGGTCCCTGACCCGAAATCACATTTATTATCCAACTGGGCCTCATGCCCGATTTTATGAACCACTGGGCCCCCGGCCCGATTTGTAAACCAACTGGGCCCGCAGCCCGACTTATAAACCCACTGGGCCCACGGCCCGAATTCGTAAATCAACTGGGCCCCTGGCCCGATAACATGACTCAAATGGGTCTCAGCCCGATTTCATACCAACTGGGCCCCTGGCCCGACTTCATTAACCAACTGGGCCCCCGGCCCGATTCTCAAATGGACTCCAAGTCCGAAATTTCCAAAACAAGTGGGCCTCAAGCCCGAGTTCATCTTTCCAATATAAAAACCATTTTATCATAATATTTATTTAACCACAAGCATGCAAAACCACAAATAAACCGTTAATCCCGATACACGTGAAATACGGAAAATACCTCGAAATACGTGCAACATACCCAAAATCAATACTCACAAATACCATCATAGAAATCATGTATATAAACCATATAACACATTTAAGCATGCATAGGATTTATAAAACCAAAGTCCACTCACAGACCGTTTTAACCGTGTGCCTCGATACGCGTGCCACCGGCCCTCCCGGGCCACACCACTATCACCGGGACTCCCAATCCTGTCCAAATCACATTAGAGGGTTACTAACCTCATCATTAACATCCTATCAAAGTCCCGTAATTTTCCCGAATTTTTACTTATTTTTAAACTTAATTTAAAACCTTCGGACATCCCGAACAATATCGAGACGGTGTCCGATCGACACGAAACCAATTCCAAAATGTCCGTTACATTAAATGGGACAGAAGTCATGTTGACCTCACCTCGAGATTCGTGTCCACGCGCCGCCACGCGCCGCCGTGAGTGGCTGCGCGTGAAACTCACGCGCCTGCTACAGTGCCACCAGCCCAACCCGTTTGTCTGGTAAACGGGTCCAATTCACCCGCGACACAACCCGGTTCCAATCCTGTCAATTCGATCCTAATTCCTTCAATTGATCAATCCATTAGCTTCGTTTTAAGTCCAATTATAAGTCTGTAAACTCAATTACACAAATCCTTACCCAGATTCCCACGATTCGATGATGATCCACGAAGAACACCCGGTCACTATTCAATCATGGGATTCCTTCAATCTCAATTGATTTCCCTAAATTGATTCAACCAGAAGCATCAGTGGACCACGAGGAACAATTCCCCCACATCAATTTCGTCGTTTGATCAGTAAATGATCACGACTCAAGTATGAACACCGTCCACTGTGCAACCATGGAGTTTCATCGATCTCAGCCGGTTTCCTTCAATTGATGATCCCAGAAGCATCGTGGGATCATGAGAAATCATTTCCCCACAACAATTGAGTCAATCACAGCCCCAAACTCCACGACTCAGCCTCGATTTCTTCCTCTGTCACCAAGCTCGATCAGAGCCAAAACGGCACCATTCCTTCTCGTTTTTGATGTGGATCGACTCGTCACAACCTCAGGAAGATGTTTGTAACCTCCAATTCGATCATCACAGCCCAATTCCCAGTATTCGAATTTTCCCCCCAATTTTCCCGAAATCCAAAATCCAAAATTCGACACCCTCACAACCCCTCGTGTTTCCCCGTTAAATCAATCATCATAGTCTCCCATTTTCTCACAAGAACAGCAGAAGAAGGGAGCCAATTCTCCCAGTTTATACTCTCCCTAAATCATGCACGGTTTGAAAGAAAAACAAAGGAAAAGAAAGGATAATGGTGGATAAGGAATGATGATGTTGTAATGATGGTGTTGGGAGGGAAACATGGAGCTGGAAACAAGGGATGGGTGACACTTGTCACTCATCCGGATGTGCACAGTCAACAGTCACTATTCATTATTATAATATTATTTTAATCCCGGCCTCGGTTCGTTAGTTCGTTTCCTTGACCATAACGTCGTCGTCGGATCTCCGATTTCGGCATGCCGCCTGTCGTTGGATTCGTATCGACGATACCTACGTAACGGTCCTTGGCCCTCGTCCATCGGACCTCCCGGTCAAAAATTCAACATTTGGCCCCTAATAAGCCAAATTACCAGAATACCCCTCAACTTCCGAACACCATAACTTTCTCTACGAATGTCGGAATCGAACGTGCCACCTGTCTATGAACTCGTGACGTCCCGAACTACGTCACGGTCATCGGTCAAAGTCCGTTTGACCGCTCGAACAAAAAGTCAACATTTTGTCCACGACCAGGGGCAAAACGGTCATTTTGCACATTTTGTCCGATTCCGCCCTACTAACCACCGTTCAACCTCGCTAATCAAGATTAGTGACTAATCTAATCCCGGAATTCGGGACGGGTCGTTACAAGTCATGTTGACCTCACCTCGAGATTCGTGCCCACGCGCCGTCACGCGCCGCCGTAAGTGGCTGCGCGTGAAACCCACGCGCCTGCTACAGTGCACTGTCAATCTCTCGTGTTTACCCAGTTGAATTCACTCTCAAAACGCTCACAAATTCACACTCTCAGGTTCAGCAATGGAAGAGGAATTGGTTGGGAGAGTATTGGATTTGGTTGTACACGGTTAAGGAAAATATGGAGATTAATGGAAATTAAAAGATTAATTAATTAATTAAAAACTAATTAAACATCATCATGAGGTCTCCCCCAAAAACATGGATTCTGATTTCAAGGGATGAGTGACACTTGTCACTCATCCAGGTGTGTAGGGTCAACGGTCACTATTCATTATTATATTATTATTTTAATCCGAGCCTCGGTTCGTTAGTTCGTTTCCTTGACCATAACGTTGTCGTCGAATCTCCGATTTCGGCATGCCGCCTGTCGTTGGATTCGTATCGACGATACCTACGTAACGGTCCTTGGCCCTCGCCCATCGGACCTCCCGATCAAAAAGTCAACATTTGGCCCCTAATAAGCCAAATTACCAAAATACCCCTCAACTTCCGAACACCATAACTTTCTCTACGAATGTCGGAATCGAACGTGCCACCTGTCTATGAACTCGTGACGTCCCGAACTACGTCACGGTCATTGGTCAAAGTCAATTTGACCGCCCGAACAAAAAGTCAACATTTTGCCCACGACCAGGGGCAAAACGGTCATTTCGCACAATTTGTCCGATTCCGCCCTACTAACCACCGTTCAACCTCACTAATCAAGATTAGTCACTAAACTAATCCCGGAATTCGGGACGGGTCGTTACAATCTTCCCTCCTTAATAAATTTCGTCCTCGAAATACCAACCGCTCTAATCTCAACGTACTTCCCTCCTTAATAAGTTTCGCTCTCGAAACTCGACTATCCTGATTCCACAAACACCCCGTGGAAAGTGGAATCGACCACGCAACACGTGTACACCCGTACACCAACTACTTAGACAAAACTTGTCTACGCCCAAACGTACCACTAGTACTCAAAACGCAACGACTACATTCGACCCAGTCGAATGACTGAAACTACTTGTTTCGAATTTGACACCACTTGTCAAATCAACCCTCTCGTTGACGCAACAACTCGACGGTTCCTTTCCCACTCCCACTAGGAGTCAGCTGACCCCACTCAACAATTTATGTTGACACATCTTGACAAGCTCACCACACAGTTGTTGTCAGTCGAAAACTGACACTAGACTCACTTGTGGCTACACATGCCACCAACGTATTTGACTTAGTAAACATTTACCGACCTTTCATACGACCTGTGTGTAATTAAACACATCGGAATTACCATGACCCATTGCATAGTAATGTTCGGTCCACAACCAATCCCATGGTATCGGAACCAATCCGACTACCAACACGTTCACCGACACACCTCGGGTATATCCCGTATACCGTAACTAGACCTCACAAGTCTACAAGGTATTGTACCTCGAACCATGTACGAAGTACACACATCTACCTAATAACCAGACTACAACCACCTAGGTCATAGCCGAACGCGTTCCAATAATGGAGTACGTTTGCCCAATCCAGCATGAGACAAATCGAAACTCCACCCAACATCTAGTTCCACTTCCGAATCTGAATCCGCAACTTCGTAAGAAATCCCAGATCCAAACCCAGATATCCCATTTTAATTCATATCCAAATCCGAATCCGAAATCATTATTCCGTAAGCTAGCATTTGGAATAATCATTCTGTACCCAAATCCGGAAATATACTTTCAAGTTTCAAAATCGAATCCTGAATCGTCACCCAGAAATTCGATTCCGAATCCCAAAATCTCGTTCACATTTACCAAGACACACCAAAACCGAACCTATCGGTTACCTGCTCAATACACTTGATTGACTTCATAGGGAAGCCAATCCAACCTCCACACGTCTAAGGTTGACAAAATTCAACTACCTTGAAAACCTACTCACCCGAGTAGAATACCATACGGGTTCCACTTCGAAAAGAAGTTCAACCCCGCCGTTTACGACTCACGACCCAGATAGACACTGTGTCCCTAACAATAACGTCAAAATCCTAGATCGCCACAACGATCGACAATCGACTCCCACAACTAGACAGATCAGTCAACGACGAGACACATCGAGACTGCGGATTCTCACGGATTACCTTGTATCAATCCTTGTCATTCCACCTAGGAAAAACCAAGGATGATCCAAAACAATGACACCAATACTCATCCTACGTGGATGCAACCAGACTCACTGCACTCACTACGCCATGTGACACAACATCATCTGCCACCAAGCAGAAAATGAGAAATCTCGTTTACCTAACTTTGAATACACAACTCCCCTTAACGACCCCACAACACACACGACTCACCAACCAATACACGCTCAACGTACTGGTAACTACAGTTAATGTCTGCCAGGGCAGAAAACGATATGTCGACCCCAAGGACTTCGGAATACCTATCACCAAAAACAAGCACCACTCTCGTTCCCTAATCATAACTCTCCTCGAAACTAAGGTTCCACCTATGTTGGAAACAGACATGCTCCCAACGAGATGTCAAGTCTAACCACTAGACTTCCTACCTCCTCAACTCACTTGGACAACCACGTGTCCACAATCAATCCGTTATTGTTCCGTTCGCACATCCTAACTTTTACAGGTTCAACACTCAGTTTTCTAAGTTCTCAATTACAAATTCCTACCTTTATACCACTAATGATTTTCCTCGTCTTTTCCAGTTTTAATCATTTCTATGTACTTTTTAGGAATATTTAAAAACATAAATCACACTAATTTTGGAGTTGCCAACAACTCCCCAAATCCACTAATCATCCCAAAATTTCTTAAATCTTAATTATACCATTTTAATCCACTCCTTACTGGTTATCTCACCACTATTGGGACTTATCCCAACACCTCACAATCCTCACTGGAACCCATCCAGTCCATCACTGACTGCCGACTAACTGTCATTGCTATCGAGATCCGCATTCATACATCACACTAATACCCGATCCAACACGGGATTCCATAATTTATCTCAGAACCGTATCCGTAAATCGAATCTCATAGTTCTGCCTAGACTCACCAGAGCCATCCACATGGTCATTCATGACCTCAGCCACTCGTCGCAGCACAAGTTCTCATCCACTAGTCACAATTAAGGTTTACCTTTTTAATATTAGGGTTCCACAATCACACCCTATGGTTCCCCCGAACCCAACCACTTTCCGTAATATAAAATTCACCACCTGACCGACCCCGCGGTCTAGACATCGAATAGACGTCAAATCCAATCCTACCATCCCATCAACGTGGGTTCCACCACTAGGTCATCGGCCAACTCCGATGAACCAACATCCCTCACACTAGAAACCACCACAAGGGTTCACATTTTAAACCACTACTCAAATGAGGTTCCCCGAACCTAGCTGCACCTAGCAGCTCAACAATCTAATATCACACGACCGAACCGACGGTCCCACAATACCAGTTCACCACAATCAACCCCACTTGGGTCGAATCACATTAATGCACGGCGTATCGGGCCAATCACACTCCATCCACTATCCAAACCCAAAAACTATCTATCAGGTTGATAATGAATTCCAGCCCCAAGAGACATCACACCCTCGACCTGCGCACACAAAAGAGCAACCGTGCTCTGATACCAAGTTGACAGGACCCATCCCAATCCCCCCGGGATTACCATGGAATGTGCCCTGCTCCCGTCCAACAAGGGGTGTCAGACAAGGGATAACCAAGAGCTACTGCCCAAACGGGCCATCCAGAGTGCGCAAGGACCGATGGAGGAGGTGTGCAATGTCCCAGTCTCTGCTGCAATCGCATCCGTAATCAACCTGAAGGGCATTAAAACCAAAAGCTGTGAATGGACAAAAACCAATAAGTTCATCAAATACATTTATAAGACATTTATGCCCTCCAATAAAAACGTATGCATGCCACAAAAACCAGTAACTAAAACGTTTGCTCAACCGAGCCCTTAGGGCCTTAGCCCAAAAACCGTTAACCAAAAACCAAGTGTGGGAACTCAGCCCAAAACTGTGGAATACCACCACCATACATATTAAAACCATGTGGGTCACCACCCACGACCATAAATGAACATCAATTCAAAAATCCAAAACCGTTTAGGGTCCCCGACCCTACATACCATTTCATAACCAATAATCCATTTTTACCACATAACACATATCCAACCAATAAGCCATTTTATTCATTAATCCATATTTTACCATTACCATCACCAGCATCCCAGATGCTTAGCGTCCCAGACGCTAGACGTCCCTGACGTCATATCTCACGGTTTCATAAGCTACGCGTGCTACCCGGGGTCTCTCCGGGTCCATATATCTGACATCCCTGATGTCTGACGTCCCTGACGTCAGTCATAGCAATCATGCTCCTGAGTCATCATACGGTCCGGCTGCTCCGTATAATGACCCCTCGCAGGCAATGCACCGTGACTTCCCCAGTGTCCCAGACATCTGGAGGAGACCATCATATATCCTTGTATCCAGATGGTATATGGAAAACAGTTTTATTAAATCCTTTTATCACATCATTACAATGGGCCCTGCCCGAATTTCCATAAAACCATGTAATTCTATTTAGGGTCCCTGACCCAAAATCACAATTATTAAATATAGGGTCCCTGACCCGAAATCACCATTATAATCCAATTGGGCCTCATGCCCGATTTTATGAACCACTGGGCCCACGGCCCGATTTGTAAACCAACTGGGCCCGCAGCCCGACTTTATAAACCCACTGGGCCCACGGCCCGAATTCACAAATCAACTGGGCCCCTGGCCCAATAACATAACTCAAATGGGTCTCAGCCCGATTTCATACCAACTGGGCCCCTGGCCCGATTTTATTAACCAACTGGGCCCCCGGCCCGATTCTCAAATGGACTCCAAGTCCGAAATTTCCAACATAATTGGGCCTCAAGCCCGAGTTCATATTTCCAATTTCAAAACCATTTCATCATATTATATCCAAGTCATAATTATGGAAAAATCATGTAAAACCGAAAAACCTCGATTTACGTGCAAGCACGTAAATCGCCTCGAAATACGTAAAACCGTACAATTTACCAACAACCAAACCAACATCATACAATCACAACCATAATCCATATAAAACATTTAAGCATGCATAGAATTTATAAAACCAAAGTCCACTCACAGACCGTTTTAACGTGTGCCTCGATACGCGTGCCACCGGCCCTCCCGGGTCACACCACTATCACCGGGACTCCCAATCCTGTCCAAGTCACATTAGAGGCTCACTAACCTCATCATTAACATCCTATCAAAGTCCCGTAATTTTCCCGAATTTTTACTTATTTTTAAACTTAATTTAAAACCTTCGGACATCCCGAACAATATCGAGACGGTGTCCGATCGATACGAAACCAATTCCAAAATGTCCGTTACATTAAATAGGACAGAAGTCATGTTGACCTCACCTCGAGATTCGTGCCCACGCGCCGTCACGCGCCGCCGTGAGTGGCTGCGCGTGAAACCCACGCGCCTGCTACAGTGCATCGTCCTAACCCGTATGTCTGGTAAACGGGTCCAGTTTACCCGCGAGACGACCCGGTTCCAATCCTGTCAATTCGGTCCTAATTCCTTCAATTGATCATTCCATTAGTTTCGTTTTGAGTTAAATTAAGGTTCTGTAACGTTGATTACACAAAACATTACCTACAATTCCACGATTCAACGATGATCCACGAAGAACACCCGGTTACTGTGCAATCATGGAACTCCCTCAATTGCTGCAGGTTTCATCCAATTGATGATTCCAGAAGCATCAACGGACCCTGAGGAACAATTCCCCCACATCAATTGCATCAAACCGGTGCTCAAACGTCACGACTCAAACTCGAGCACCGTCACTGTTCAACAATGGAGTTCTGCCATTCTCCAACGTTTTCCTTCAATTGATGAACCCAGAAGCATCGTGGGATCATGAGGAGTCATTTCCCCACCACAATTGAGTCAATCGCAGCTCCAAACTCCACGACTCATCCTCGATTTCTTCCTCTGTCACCAAGCTCGATCAGAGCCAAAACGGCACCAATTCTTCTCGTTTTTGACGTGGATCGACTCGTCACAACCTCAGTAAGATGTTTCCAAGCTCCAATTCGATCATCGCAGCTCAATTCGTCCAATTTGATTTTCCCTCCCAAAACTTAATCTTTCGAATTCTCAGTTCCTCCTCACTGTCAATCTCTCGTGTTTACCCAGTTGAATTCACTCTCAAAACGCTCACAAATTCACACTCTCAGGTTCAGCAATGGAAGAGGAATTGGTTGGGAGAGTATTGGATTTGGTTGTACACGGTTAAGGAAAATATGGAGATTAATGGAAATTAAAAGATTAATTAATTAATTAAAAACTAATTAAACATCATCATGAGGTCTCCCCCAAAAACATGGATTCTGATTTCAAGGGATGAGTGACACTTGTCACTCATCCAGGTGTGTAGGGTCAACAGTCACTATTCATTATTATATTATTATTTTAATCCGAGCCTCGGTTCGTTAGTTCGTTTCCTTGACCATAACGTTGTCGTCGAATCTCCGATTTCGGCATGCCGCCTGTCGTTGGATTCGTATCGACGATACCTACGTAACGGTCCTTGGCCCTCACCCATCGGACCTCCCGATCAAAAAGTCAACATTTGGCCCCTAATAAGCCAAATTACCAAAATACCCCTCAACTTCCGAACACCATAACTTTCTCTACGAATATCGGAATCGAACGTGCCACCTGTCTATGAACTCGTGACGTCCCGAACTACGTCACGGTCATTGGTCAAAGTCCATTTGACCGCCCGAACAAAAAGTTAACATTTTGCCCACGACCAGAGGCAAAACGGTCATTTCGCACAATTTGTCTGATTCCGCCCTACTAACCACCGTTCAACCTCACTAATCAAGATTAGTCACTAAACTAATCCCGGAATTCGGGACGGGTCGTTACATCATTAGCCCTCGTTTTGATGTGGGTGCTAAGGAGATCGAAGGCTGGACTGCTTGGCTGCTGTTATTGTATGTAGCTATGTCAGTCCTATAAACTATGTCTATGTACACACGCATGTCTTGATGATTTGTATGGAGTGAAAACATGTCATTTGCATTTGTTGAAACTTCTCATTTTATTTAAATAAACTCTTAGATAGTCAAATTTTTTAAGTTCAATTTTGTCTGATCGGACCTTTGCATTTGAATCAAACATTGAGATTTCTTGTTATGTGCTTAATGGTGGTTTGATAATCTAGAAGAAGGTTCCCATGTTGGATTATCATCATTGTGTGTCGTGGTGTGGAGAGCAGTTGTGTGAATAACTTTGCTTATTTAGTCGAGCTTAACAATTTGTTCTTGAACTTGCGGTGCAGATACATTGTTTTAAGTAGGCATTATTGGCTTAAATGCACTATGAACTCGCACGTTTGTCACACTTTGTACCCTGAATTAGTTATTCGCTCACTTAACTGCATGAAATGGCCGAGTTGTGTCACTCAGCTCCATTTCCATTACAGTCATTCAATTTGCAATCAAAATGCTTATGTCGTGACAGGACCCACCCCCAAATCCCTCGGGATTAAGGGCTCAATCCTGCTCTCGTCTAACTTACGCATGACACGAAGGCTAAACCGACATCCAACATTCATGTGACACGTAAGTCGGACAAGAGATTCTCAATCCGACCGTCCAAAAAGCTTTCGGACTTCCTAGAGTGCGCAGAATCTAATGTGGATCTCGTGTGTGATGTCTCCGTCTCTCTCGACCAACAGCCCGCACCGCTACAACCTGGAGGGTATCGAAAACATGAAAAGACTGTGAGTGGACAAAAAAAAAAGAATAATTATTTAGAAACAGTTCAGAAGAAATTACATTTTAACCCTCCACACAAAACTAATGCATGCATATCAACTCATGTTATGAAACCATTTCATATCTATTTCATATCAAAAACCATCAATGAAAACCATTATTGAAAACCCGAATCAAATCCGTTATTCAAATCTAGGGCCTCTGCCCAAAACCACAAATCAATCTCAAAGTACGGGAACTCAGTCTCAAAACTCATCAAATCCAAATCATCCGGGTCACTGCTCAAAACATCTGAAAACCAGAGTTTGCTGGATCTCAAGTGCGCCCGAGTCTTTAAATTCAAAATCATGCGCAATAATCAGACTTTCCCGGGATATCAACGAGTCTTTCAACTCAAAACACAATCAATAGGTCTTGAGGGGTATCATAACCGAGTCTTTAAACTCAAAACATATAAATCCAAGGCCCTCCCCCCGTCAATCAACCGAGTCTTTAAACTCAAAACCAGATCCATCAGTTTTTTTTTCGGGTCTTTAAACCCAAAACCATTTTTCAATCAACACTGAAAACCATAGAAAATCCATCTCCGAATTCTCAACAATGATTCCGTAAGCAAGCATCCGGAACCATCATCCCGAACCCAAATCCAGATTTCCCTTTCAAGTTTCAAAACCAAATCCAAAACATCGTTTATGAAATCCAGTTCCAAAACCGAAGTCTCATTTCCGAAATCACATGAACAGGGCTCCAAACCCGAAATTACTTTTTCGAAATCCATTTCAAACCCTGAAATCCATTTCAAATCCTTGATATCAAATCATATTTCAAATCTCAAAATCAAATCATTTAAACCATAATCAAATCACAACATCGATCGAAATCCCGTAAAATGCGCAATTTCGTAAACATCTCGAAAATCGTGCAAAACCGTAAACCATCAAGATCATAAATCAAATCATAGAATCACGTATAGAAACCATACAAAAACATATATGCATGCATCATAAGTTAGAAAGCAAAGTCCACTCACAGACCATTTCGCCGCTGCCCCGATACGCGCGCACTTATGCCGTTCCCGGCCAATCCGCTATCGCCAGCTTTCCCGAACCTGTCCCAATCCCATAATAAGGTCACTAACTACTTCACAATGTTCATACTTGAGCCTCGTAATTTTTATGAATTCTTAATTATTTTTAAACGGGCCCTAAAACGTTTGGACAACCCGAAACATATCGAGACGATATTCGATTGACTCGAAACTAGTACCAAAATGTTCGTTACATCGAATACTTTAAAAGTTGTGTTGGAAATTTTCCCAAAAGGGGCCCCACGTGCCCTCACGAGCCGCCCAAAGGGGCTGCGCGTGGGACGCGCCCCACTATTTATCATCTTCAACCCGTTGTCGACCCGGTTCAGGCCCGGTTCAGACCGATTCTGCGGTTCAAGTGGTTCAAGTGAACCAGCGTAAGCGGTTTTGTCCAATTTCCAGTTCCTTTTTCATCCATTTTTACTCCTAATTAATCCAATACTTTCGTCCTTTCAATTCTAATCAATTTACATATTAAACCGTGAAAATGGAACTAGAGATTACCTCCCCACGTCTACTTGTCCAACCGGCCATATTCCAATTTTAATTCTGGCCTCCATAGATTGTCTCAGGCCTTCTCTCCACGCGTGATCAATTCCAAATCATCATCAGAACCTCACCTAAAGCATCAATACGATTATCAAACTTTAAATCGAACTTCACCATGTATAACTGGAAATTCAACTTCCACGGCCAGCATCACTTACCACCCTTCCTAGACCTCGAAAACAAGTTCCTTGAGCTCGATTTGTTTTCTATAACTGTACAGAGACCTCCAAAACCGTCAAGTTATCTTAAAACTATCTACCTTTGTTAACTTCTAAAAACAGGGCACAAGGCCTTACCTTCGAACTTGTTGCCACCGCACACGGCGGTCCTCCACGGCGGCACAACCTCCTTCCTCATCATCCATTCTCTTTTTTCTTCTCACACATCACCGTCAAAAGGTGGAGATCAAGGGACAAAGGATTCACGGTCACCCTCTGTTCTCTGTTTTCAACCGTGCACCAATTGCACTTATTTTTTAAAGACAATTCAGTAAGGCGGCAAAGAGGTTCCACACACCTCTAGATTGGGCCAGGTGTCTCAATCTCTGTGGTTCACTTCACCAAGGCAGCCACTTTTCCAACACTAACTGGGCACAGATCCCAAGACATCACAATGACCATTTTACCTCTGCCTTGCAAAATTACCATTTTGCCCTTCGTATTCCTAGACCCGTAACTTCGTCATTCGAACTTCAATTGTCTCATGCCGCTTGTCGTTGTATTCAGGGCATCGAGATCTATCTAACGGTCATCGAAACATGTGAAATTGACTTGTCGTCCAAAAAGTCAATCATTTACCCCTATTCCGTCAAAATTACCAAAGTACCCTCGAACTTCCGAACGTCATAACGTCCTCCTCAGATATCGGAATCGGACGTGCCACTTGTCTATGAACTCGTGACGTCCCGAACTACGTCATGGTCATCGGTCAAAGTCCATTTGGCCGCCCGAACGGAAAGTCAACATTTTTGCCCATTCTAGGGGCAAAATCGTCATTTCGCACCGTTCGTCCGAAATCATTCACGTAATCACCGCTTATCTTTACTAATCCGTCATTAACTACTAATATAATCCCGATTTTCGGGACGGGTCGTTACATGTCGCGACTACATGGATTAAAATACAATAAATTAATAAAGGACAATTATTAGGGTTGGGCACATGGAACCAAAATACTGAAACCGTACCGTTCCAGATCAAACCATACCGAAAAAAAAACCAAATAGTAAAACTGTTGTATGATTAGTACGGTACCGAAACCGTACCGATACAATTCGGTACGATTTCGGTATCGATATTTTGAAAAGCCGTCCCGTACCGATACCGTACTGAATTAGATTTTTTTTTTAATAATTAAATTTATTTCTTATTGGTTGATTAGGCCTTCTTCAAGAGTTGATATGACTATGCATGTCTTAATTTAGCTTCTAAGAGTTGATATCTTCAACTTAGTGCAACTTCTTCAATACATATATGAAAACTTAAGTCCTTTATAAATGTAGTTTTCCTTTTTCTTTAGTCTTTTACTATGCTAGAGGACTAGGATTCACTAATGAATATAAGCTTCTGAAGTCTGTCTTGTGCTAAATTAGTGTTAAAATTGTTAATTTATTGCTTTCCTTTCTCTATGGCAATGATGACTTGCGCCTATTGTATTATTAGACACGGTTTGTCATTGATCTTTTGGTTGTCTTTGCTAATTAAAAACAAAATTATATGGAGGACTCAGAAGCTTCTACTTGAATGTCTAGTCTAAGCTACTAAAAGTTTTTAATTAGCAAAGAAAGCCAATTGATCTTTTAGATTGGACATGAAGTCTGTAATATTCATTTATATATGCTTTGCGTTTGATTTTGATTTTTGATTAGGGAACCAAAAACAAAATTATTGAGAATCTAAGCTCACACTTAACCATGCCTAAACCTAACCCTTAATTTATAATCACAAACAAAATTTTGGCTCAAAACCGAAACCATACCGAAACCGTACTGAACTTAATTGGTACGGCACGATCTGGTTTCACTTTCAAAATATGGAATACCGAACCGTACCGTACCGATTAAAATTCAATGGTATGGTTCTGATATCGATCAATTTTGTACCGTACCGAACCGTACCCACCCCTAACAATTATGAAATTTCACATTTATAAAACTTCAACAGTTTTCTTCTTCTAGCACTAGAAATCCAACCCACCACATCTTCTCCATGAATGTGCCTAGGTTTGTTTTGCTTTACTTTGTCCTTCATCGTGATGAAGTCTGGAAGGCGAACATCCCCACACCCATCTAGGAGAAGATAATTAATTAATTAATTATATTAATTTTGGAAATTGTTGGCAGTACGACGATGACTGTAGAAGTCGTTTTTAAGCGATAACCTGCAGACTTGTTCAAAACGAGATCAATCCAGAAATCCAACTTAGAAAAATTCAACAAAATCCAACACAGGGGATATCCGGGATGACTGTAACTGAAATCAATCTAGAAAAAATCTAACTCATCCAAAACAAGATCCATAATCTAAAACCCGAAAATTTTGATAATATTTGCAAACGAAATCAAAATAGGGAAGCAATTAGAGCGAGGGCTGCCATAAAGGAAAGCTAGAAAGACTGAAATGAGGTCAGGCTCGTTCGTTTATTTGCAAAACAAGGTGGGGCTTGTCGTTTATTTGCAAAACCCATGTAACACAGCCATAATCTTGTCATTTATTTGCAAAACGAGGTCGAGCTCATCGCAGACTCGTATGTTTCCAACACAAGCTGAAACGACCGTTAGCGATTTCGGTACCTCCTGGCTGCAATCCAAACGAACCAAGGATTGTGATCATGAATCTCCATCATAGAGAATAGAGAGAAATGAACCTCCTCCAAAGAGCCTCTCCGACATAGCCAGATTTCAACAACACATTAGTTACCATACTGCGGAAATGGGTCCAGTTCATTAAATATAATGCGCACGTCATCCACCATACCAGAGATGATCTTGAGCTATGGATCTGGACACTCTGCTACCAAATGGGTTCTTAGAAAGGACCAAAACCAGAGGTCTGGTCGTGAAGTCGTGGACGGAGCGAACAACAGAGTACCGTTCACAGAGTCCCAAGAAGAGATGAGAAGGTTGTCGGTCTTTGGAGTGAATTGGATTCTTGAAATTGCATCTCCGATCAGGTTCTCAAGCTTCAACAGAGCTCTTCTCATTTTGGTGCTTTAGAGACCGAACCGACTCAGCCCATCAATACGGAGAAGGGAACATTGAATTGGACAAAAAGCTCACTAATTTCTTCACAATTAATGAGAAATGGGAATTTCTGAGGGCGATTACCACTTTTGGTTCTAGAAAACCCTAAATCTTGTTCATGTGAAGATTTGTAAGGGACGTCTCAACTGAGAGGTTCCCGCTCAACAAGGAAAGTAAAAAACATTGGTTGGATGATGGCGTTGATGAATGCTTTACCTCGTAGGGGAAGAAGAATGGGCAAGTAGGATAGGGAGAGGTTATCTAGCAAGAAGATGAACCAATTATATGATATAATGAATATTTTCAATAAAAAAAAATTAATCTCCCAATTATCTTTACACGCAGTCATATATGGCAAAAGTGTACCAACGTGGAAATTTTTTTAATTTTAGTCTTACTTTTCATAGTCACTTCACATTTGTAATGAAAATCTTCATTTTTTTTAAGTTTCACAAATCACAATTTTTTATTTCGAAATAAAATAGACGATAAATTTCTTGCTGATTGTACGACCCTCAAATTGAAAGAGACTTTATTTATGCTATTAGTATGAAGAGATAATTAAGGATTTTGATACTATTAATGCTCGAGTGATACAATTTAAAATTAGAAAATGATCATTTGCATTTGCATTGCGTGTTTAATTAGGAGTTTTGTTATAATTTATTTATATTATTTCTATCAAACTTTTATTTATGTATATTTTATATTTGAGAGATAAGACACATTCCGTCGTCTTCTGGATCGGGTATATCTTTTATATTTAATTACTAAAATTTATTTGTAGGTTGGATTTTTTTTTTATACTTAATAAATAAATTTACCTCATCTAAAAATTGAATTCACGTCTCTGCCTGTACCGTTGTTTCCTTCCTCTCAAGCTTTCTGGCAGATAAATAAATGTTTGTTGCAGAAACGGTACAATTTGATGAACTGGGTAAGCTTCAACCATCTACCCAAACCAAGTCATCTAATTTGCCGCCGCGGTCTTCATGTCAGTAAGAAATTCTCAAACCCAACTTCTCAGAACATTGTTTTTAGAGCAATTTGTGTTAATCTTAGACAGAGAAGATGGAAATTTATGGAGCGGATATCACCCACCTTAACCAATTCCTTGGTAAGTCGTGTTATTCTAGATTTTCACAACTCGCCTCAGTTGGCTTTAGAATTTTACAACTGGGTTCGAGAAAACAAGAGATTTCCTCAATTTTTAGAGTCTTCTTCCACTGTAATTCATGTGTTGGTCAATTATAGGAGATTCGATGATGCTTTGTCTCTTATGGAGACTCTAATGAGTGCAGATGGTCTGCACCCACTGGAGGTTTTGGAAGGGCTGATTTCTAATTATGAAGCTTGTGGTTGTTCAAGCCCTGCAGTGTTTGATACACTTGTGCGGGCTTGTACTCGGTTTGGGGCGACTGAAGGTGCTTATGAGGTGATTAAGAAGCTCAGAATGGATGGTTTTTTTGTTTCCATTCACGCTTGGAATAACTTTCTTAATCATATCATTAAGCTGAATGATCTTGGTAGATTTGGGAAACTGTATAAGGAAATGGTTTCGTATGGTTATGTTGAAAATGTCAATACCTTCAATTTGCTTATTTATGCTCTTTGTAAGGAACACAAATTAGTAGAAGCAATGTCCGAATATTATAGGATGTTGAAGAGGGGAATATGGCCTTGTGTTGTTACTTTTAACATGATTATAGATGGAGCATGCAAGATGGGTGATATGGAACTTTCCTTGAAGGTTTTGAGAAAGATGGGTGTAATTTCCGAGCAGTGCATTAGGCCCAATTCAGTTTCTTTCAATTGTATCATAAATGGGTTTTGTAGAATTGGTGGTTTATCGGTTGCAGAAGAAATCCATGCTGAAATGACCGAGGCAGGTGTCCAGTCCAATTTGAGAACTTATGCGACTTTAGTAGATGGGTATGCAAGAAGGGGGAGTTTGGAGGTGGCACTTAGGTTGTGTGGTGAAATGGTAGAAAAGGGTTTGATTCCAAACTCTGTTGTTTACAATTCAATTATCCATTGGCTTTACCAAGAAGGAGATACTGAGGAAGCTTCTTTCTTATTGTCTGACATGATTGATAAGCATATATCCCCAGATGAATTCACATGCTCAATCCTCATCAAGGGGCTTTGCAGAAACGGGCTTGTGACGGAAGCACTTAGATTCCATAATCAAATGCTTGAGAAAAGCCTTGTCAAGGATGCTTTCTCTCACAATATTCTTATTGGTTATATGTGCAAAACAAAAGATTATACAGGAGCCAAGCAATTGTTGGGAAGTATGTTTGTTCGTGGTTTACTTCCTGACACTGTCACCTATGGGACTTTGATTGATTGGTACTGCAAAGAAGGGAAAATAAAAAGTGCAGTTCAAATCTATGACAAACTGATAGAGGAGGAAAAAGTACCTAATATTGTAGTATACAATTCTGTTATAAATGGGTTATGCAAAGAGGCATCAGTGGACATTGCAAAGCTCTTGATGGATGCATTACAGAGGGCAGTTGTTCTTGACATTATAACCTATAACACAATGATAAATGGGTACTTCAACAGCGGGAAGATTGACGAGGCATTTTCTTTGTTTCGGGAAATGAAAGAGGTTGGGATTTCATTCAACGCAGTCACCTATAATATATTGATCAACTTTTTGTGCAAATTTGGGTGTATTCAACAAGCAAAGGAACTTATGGCGGTGATGATTTCAAAGAGCATGACTCCTGATTTTATAACATACACCACTCTTATTACCAATTTCAGGAAGAATTGCAGCCCTGAAGAAGTCGTTGAATTGCATGATTACATGGTGATTAAGGGGGTAATCCCTGATATGCAAACTTACAAAGCTATTATTTGTCCATTTCTTGCAGAAGAAAGCAAAGAGTAGCACTTTGGTTTGAGTTCCAGCTTTCAGCTGTACTTTAGGCTAGTCAGTGTGCAGAGAATGAGATGGGCTTGGCGATCGCACATTTATTTGATGTTTATATTAGGTAGGTAAGTTATCTTTTCTAGTACAATGACTTTTTATGCGACTCGTTTAGGGACTACATCCATGTAGATAACATACTCTAACCCTCGGCATATCAAGCCAGAAGTATCAATTGTTTATTCAAAATTGTATAGTTACTGAAAACTGTTTGATTGGTTGGTATTCCAGAGCGATATGATTGTTCTATAAATATATCATGCATCTTTACATATTGTGCATTATAGATTCACTAAAACCAAGTGTTGGACTTGAAAACAAAAAGACGTGGCCAAACCCCAGTAAGTTTAGAACGTAAAGGCCAGAATCACTAGTTTTTGTTCTTCCGTAAGTGGGTTACTACGTTAAACTAAAGCCTTTTGTTTAGCCTTCCCATTTAGTTATTTGTGGCTTCCAGTTTTCCCATGAGGGGGGTTCAAAATGCATTCGGTGCTCCAAATTGCTGACCTAGCAGCATAAAGCATGTGGAGAACAGACGTTTGATTGATTTTATTTCAGGATCAAACTGCTTAAAATGTCATAATGTAATATTGGCAAGACACTTCAATGTTGTTCGTGCGTCTCTCTTTATAGCATATATACAGCCAAATTTGCTGAAAGGATTCTGCAGATAAGGTGTGAGGATTCTGTTTTGCTCTTATGATATCCAGTCTCTGAAGCATGAAAAGCCAATAACACCCTGTTTTGCACATATTCCAACCTGATACGTGGTGGGGTGAAAGGAAAATGCTGCAACCAATTCTTCCTCTCCTTCTCATTCAGAACCTGTGCAACTCTCGCAGCAGTTCAACACGTCACGCCCCATAATATAGGTTAGTGTTAGTTCCTATGCCATAAGTTTTGATTTATGTTTATAATTTTTTTCTTTTTTCTTTTGGGATCATGTCCTCCCTTAGAAGACATGAACATTCCAAAATCCGGTATGGGCTTGTAGTTAGAAAAACGACAATAGGTTGGTTGGTGTTTGAAGATGCTGATTTGTGGTGCTTTCGGAACTGTTCTGTTGTCAATTCTGTGAATCTTACATTTGAAGTTTTCTTATGAGTTAATTCCTCTAATGATGCTGATTTTTGGTGCTTTCACAACTGTTCTGTTGTCAATTCTGTGAATCTTACATTTGAAGTTTTCTTATGAGTTAATTTCTCAAGTGATGCATGAATTATACCTCCGTGTAATTTTGGTCCCTAAATTTAGTTATTATATTTGTTGTCCTCAAACGCTATAAAAAACATCGCCAAATTGGTCCTCCTCTGTCAATTTTACCCTCTATTGGAAGGATACAAGGGTCCGTGTTTGTGCCATCCTATTATCTTATGGTTCATGATTCTTCCTGGTCTAGTTGTAAGTTTGTAACTATACAAAAAATTAAAGAAATCAAATGGGTTGGCACGACCTACTTTTGGAGTTGGAACTTGGAGGGTTCATCTGAAACCATCCCGTTTATTCAGTGTCTTGGCGACTTGATGCAATTATTTTATGTGTGCAGATTGGCTGACCCATTTATATACTTCACGTGAATTCTAAGCCATCATTGTTGTTGTCGTACCAGAATTTGTCACCTCTAACTGTGAGTAACTTTACTAATTATTGTCCACTTATTGATTCTTAGTTAAACTCTAGATAATGAAAGCATGTTTTTTTTTTTTTTTTGCAGATTCTTCGAGTGTGCGTCTTCTGTGAATATTGCATGTTTTGATTTAATTACCATTTTTATTTGTTGCTTCGTATGTTTTTGGCATCAATCATTCGTAGCTTTGCCATGCCACCCGTGACTACAATACAGGAAGCTCCCTGACCCAAAAAGACAAAATGTTTGTTTACATTCTTGAGGGATGGCCAATAAAACCCGCCTTTTTAAATATCGATTTGGACATCATTCAAATACTTTGTTTAAATTCTAGGGATGTTGACGGGAAAGAGTTATGGTATAGCTTTAGTGACAACTTATTTATTACGTTTTAGTAATACGAGACTAAAATTCAGCTGTATTTCTAGATAGACGGTGAGTTTGATTTTGCTCGGAATCACTGAGTGATTCCAAGTGAGAGGATGTTATATTAGATTGTTGTGCTAATTTTTTCTGAATTTGATCTGATTTTGGTAAATTTAGCGTAATTCTACCTCCTCTTTCGATAACAAAAAGCAGTAGACTAAATTGACATGAACTTTTGTAGTGACAAGAAAAAAGGATTGGATTGATGTTAATTATATTAAATGAAGTGAAGTGAAATGCCGTGTTGTGTTGTGTAGCCACTTGTAACCCTTACTCTTTTTGTTTGTGGAGCATATGAAATCCCGTGAACCACTCAGATGGATGCATGCCTCTATGTCCCTATCTCACCATACTATTTTCAACTTTTTTTCACTCCATTCACTAATACAGAATATACTTTTCACAAAAATTGAATAGTGTGCCTACATAATACAGGTGTCGACAGCTAAATCTCCCCATTATTTTCTTTTTATTGAATATAATTTTTCATACAATGATTTTGAAAGAGACAGGTTATACAGTATATGGTATTAAATTGAATAGTAGAATACTAAATTCAAGGTATTTTGAGGGTGAGTGAATGATTTTCTTTACAAGGAGATTTGAAGGAATTTTATCTCTTCAAATGCTACTATTGTAAATTTGTAATCGTAGCTTCCCCCATGATGTCAAGCTCACGGTAGGCACAAGAGCCGGGCGAATATTGTATCAAATTAGTTCCAATGTTCAAATGTTCAATGTCTAGTGCAGTTTTACTTTGATTTGTTCAAACAAAGAAAAAGATGATGATGATGAGGAAGAAACATACAAATTAGATTCGGAGGGTTGGAAATCGGTTGAGGAAAAATGGATATAAAATGCACTGCTCATCTTATTCTTTAATTTTTATTTTTCAAATATTTAGGTTTAATATTTTTTATAAATAATTAAATAACCAATCAAGAACCAACACGTGGTAATATTAACACTGTCACTAACTTGACTAACGGATTGGAACAACGGTGTAATTAAATGTGCAGTTGCGACAGAACATTATAACTAAATCCATTTCGAAGAATAAAGTGATATTTAATGTCTGACTAAAGAAGCAAAATGAATAATAAAAGTGGTATTTCTTTGTATCGATCTCTTTTTATTTATTTAATTAATTATATATATATTTAATTAAAATTATTTATTTTGTAAATTATCATATCAAAATTATTTTTATAAAAATTATTTAATTATTTTTATAAAAATTATTTAATTATTTATATATATCAAATAAATGAAAATTTGTAAGAATTAAGTCTCTTATTGTACATATTTATTTAGTTAGTATATATGAAAAATTAAATAATTTTTAATTCTATTAATTTTTTACAGTAATAAAATTGACATAATAATTTATATAATAAATCATTTTAATTATAATATATTTAAAATAAAAATAATAAGAACATGTATTATCACTATTTCGTTCAAGGAATTTCTTGACTTATTATTTATTAGTATTGAAGTGCTGGCGTGTTCTGAGTTCTGAATTTGAATTCTGATGAAGATGGCATGTCTGCAGAATGCAGTGCAGGCTTAATTAATTGCTTATGTGATCCAACTGCATGGACCACGGACTCCTCTACTATGCTTAAGCAGGGTTTACAACCCTCGCCATAATCCAAATTTGTCAATTCTTTTTTTTTTATCTAATTAAAAAATTTATTAATAAAAAAGAAAAGTACACATGATTAGGTGAACACAAATACATACGGAATCTCTCGTCATAAAATTTTGTTAATCCAGAATAAATTCGGCGAGGAAAAAAAAAACCCCTCAAAACTAGAGAAAAACCAATAAAGTAGAAATTAACCCTTTATATCTGTCTCAACAAAAAAATGAATTCACGGTGGAACTGGAGGAACCCAAACAGTCCTAAGTTGCGTCGGAAGCTCCTCTTGCACCAGATAATGAGCAAATCGATTAGTCTCTCGAGGAACAAATAAATAAATTAGTACCCTTATTACTAGGGGTGGGCACGAATCCGTTAAAACCGCTAACCGATTCGATTCAAACCGTTATTTATCCAACGGTTTAGGTTTGACTGGATAAAAGTCAAACGGTTTGAGAATCCAAACAGTTAATAACATTTATCCAACGGTTTAGGTTTGACCGGATAAAAGTCAAACGGTTTAGGTTTGACCGGATAAAAGTCAAACGGTTTGAGAATCCAAACCGTTCCGTTATTAACGGTTTGGATTTGGATTTTCATTTTGGAAATCCGTTAAATCCAAACCGAACCGTTAAAGAATATATTAATTTTTATTAATGTGTAAATCTATTATTAATACAAAGTAAAAATAATAAAAATAAAAGAATACCTAGATATACCCATATAAGTATATATATATATATATTTATCTAAGAGTATAATAAAATATTATTAAATAGTTTGTGTGTTTGATAAATCTTAGCATAATGATAATGTTTGCAATTCAATACTTAGCAAACTTAATATGTAAAATTTTGAATATTGAGTATTGATTTTTTTTTTTGTATTGTTGTTTTTTCTATATCCTTATTTTTTTTATTCCATAACGGTTTTAAACCGTTTCGATCCAAACCGAACCGTTAGTAATGGTTTGGATTGAAACGGTTTTATTTTTAATTTTAGAAAATCCAAACCGTATCGAACCGTTAAGATTTTAACGGTTTGGATTTGGATATTGTCAATATCCGTATCGAACCGTACCGTGCTCACTCCTACTTATTACTGTCCATCCTAACGTAAAAAATAATAATTGGTTGGCGAAATATTAATAGTAACAAGAATATAACACTTGGTTAGGAGAAGTAGTTGGATACTTTGGTAACTTAAATTAACAAACAGAACCCAGTTGAGGAAAATTAACTAAAACAAATTTAGATTCTTTTTTATGGTCATAATAACAAATTGAGATTATGTGCTCAACGTTGAAGGCCTCAATTACTTGAGTTGAGTCTAGTGCTGCAATTCACAATGCCTTCCTTCACATTTTCTACTTGCAATCAGAATCTAACTCCTTAAACAAGAAAATCACACAAGGAAGAACAACAAGAAGCAGCAATTACAAGGAAAAGGAAGGCTTCATATTCATTTCTACCTCTTCAAAGAAGAAGAAGAAGAAGAAGAAGAAGAAGAAGAAGAGAGCTTGATCAATTAATTTGTGGTTCTAATGGAAAACCCAGTTCCCTATTCACATCTTCCCCTTGT
The DNA here is from genome assembly GCA_032719365.1 of Prinsepia uniflora. Taxonomy (NCBI): domain Eukaryota; kingdom Viridiplantae; phylum Streptophyta; class Magnoliopsida; order Rosales; family Rosaceae; genus Prinsepia; species Prinsepia uniflora. Next base: position 53,956,581 of record CM064874.1, read on the forward strand.
GTTCATGGTTCTCATCTCTCTCCTCCACCATTCAAACCAGCTCATACTCTCTCAGTCTCAGACCCTTGTGAAGATCCATGAGCTTCTCAATTACCCGCCAGCTTTAACCATCTTCAATAACCAAAAAACAGACTTGTGCAACACTGAACCAACCCCATCCCTGACTCTCTCCTGCTACCAAGGCAACATAACCCAAATCCACATCAATGGCAAAAATGCCTTCTTCCCCCCACTGCCTCAAGATTTCTCCACACACACTCTCTTTGCAACTCTTCTTGCCTTACCAAGCTTGAAGGTCCTCTCTTTAGTCTCTCTTGGCTTATGGGGCCCAATGCCCCCCATTATAGGCCAGTTATCTTCACTAGAGATCCTCAATGTAAGCACAAATTACTTCAGTGGCACAATCCCACTCCAGATTTCATCTCTCAGAAACCTCCAGACCCTCATACTTGACCACAACAAGTTCACTGGTGAAGTCCCAAGCTTACTTTCACTGCCAATTTTGTCTGTCCTGAGTTTAAACCACAACATGCTTAATGGGTCTCTTCCATATTCTTTATCATCTTTGCAAGACCTTAGAGTCCTCTCTCTCACACACAACTTTTTCTCTGGGGAAGTCCCTGATCTCAGAAACTTGACCAATTTACAAGTTCTTGACTTGCAAAGCAACTATTTTGGACCTCAGTTTCCAAAGTTGCCCTCCAAATTGGTCACCCTTGTGCTCAGAAACAACAAATTCCACCAGGGGATTCAAACTGGACTAGGGTCTTGTTACCAGCTCCAGAAGCTGGACATTTCTCTGAACAATTTTGTCGGCCCATTTTTGCCATCTTGGTTGTCACTGCCTTCCATCAACTATCTAGACATTTCTTCAAACAAATTCACTGGAGTGCTCTTCGAAAACATTTCGTGCAACGCTAATCTTGCTTTTGTAAATTTATCATCAAATCTCTTGGCAGGGGACTTGCCTACTTGTCTGAAAACCGATCTAAAGAGTATGGTTGTTTTGTACACCAGGAATTGTTTAAGAAATGTCGGTGAGAATCAGAAGCAACACCCTTCCAACTTATGCCATAATGAAGCTCTGGCTGTGGAAATACCACCACCTAGTGAGGAAAAGCATAAGAGGCCTTATGGGAAACAAGTTGTGGCATCAAGTGCTGTTGGGGGAATTTTCGGTGCAATTGCAGTTGCTGGTCTGGCTTTCATCGCTGTTAAGAGGTTGCATGGCGACAGCAACATCAAATATCCTAAAACAAGGTTAATTACAGATACTGTCTCAAAAGTCAACACAGTTAGGCTACTCTCAGATGCAAGTAAGTTCAAAAGTTCTTTCCTTTCCTTCATCTGGATAATGGGGAAATCAATTTTTTTTTTTTTGCTTCTCTTTAATGTTGATTTTTATATTGAGAGCATGAAAGTTAAAAATTTACAGAAATTTTATGCTAATTAAAATTCCAGACACGGTTTAATATCACCATTTTTTTGCCAAAACGACAATGTGAAATTTTGAAATGGTCTGTTTGCAGAATATATATCAGCAACGATGAAGTTGGGAGCTAGTCTTCCTGCTTATAGAGCTTTTGCTTTGGAGGAGCTGCTGGAAGCCACCAATAACTTCGATGATACAACATTACTGGGTGAAGGTTCACATGGACAGGTATTCGCTGTCTCTATAAGAATTTGGAGTCTCTTAGGGGGTGTTTGGTGTGTGGGATTGGATTAGACTACTCATCAAATTTAATGTATATTATATATAAAAATAAATATTTTTCACTGTTGGGGGGATCAGACGGGATTAGAAATAGATAGGACTGAATTGGATTCAATAAGTTTTCTTATATGTCTAACCTCTTACAATCTAGATATATTGAATTTGATGAGCCAGTTCAATCCCATCCATAGACCGACCAAACATGGCCTTAGGGTTATACTCATTTGTCGTTGATGTACTTCGTTGAACAAATGCAATTTTCTCAGTCAGTCCCTCAATGCTTCAAATAAAAGCTGTGTTTTGTGTACCAATAATGGCAGTTATACAGAGGGAAGCTCCCTGATGGAACCCTTGTTGCTATAAGAGGCCTAAAAATGAGAAAGAGGCAGAGTCCCCAGCTCTATACACATCTCCTTGAGCTGATTTCAAAGCTGAGACACACTCATTTGGTTAGTGCTCTTGGACATTGCATGGAGTGCAGTCTAGATGATTCCGGCGTCACTAGAATGTTTCTTGTGTTTGAGTTTGTACCAAATGGAAATCTCAGAGGCTACATCTCTGGTAAACTTACCTTTCTTGTACTAGGCCAAATTACTTCGCTCTTCATATGAAACCGGATTTTGGCTATACATGGAGATGAATGCATATTCAGATAATATCGCCACGTAATCAACATGAAATGCACTTTCAGCAACTGGGAAATTTATGTATGACTAACGCTTGGTTTTGCAGAAGCGCCCCCAGGACGAAAGCTTACCTGGCCACAGAGAATAGTAGCTGCAATTGGAGTTGCAAAGGGCATTCAGTTTCTCCATACAGGAATCGTTCCGGGTATTAAATCAAACAATCTGAAGATTACAAATATCTTGTTGGACCAAGATCTTCATGTAAAACTAAGCAGCTATAACCTACCTCTTTTACCTGAAAACAAGGGAACGGTAAGACATGGATATACATGTCTGCTTCGGTGAATCTTAGTCCCTGATTAATGTTCTCTGAGTTAACTTTTAATTTTCAATCCTCCAGATGGGCACTACCGTTTCTTCTACTGCACCCAAAGGAAGCCTTCAAGCCAGGTAAGCTCTCGATTTTGAGCACCTTTTGGAATTCACCTTGAAAATTTGAAATGCATCACTTATTATTTCAGACAAAGCCTAAACAACTGTGTTTTGCAGCAGGTTAAACCATGAGTGTAAGAATGATGTTTATGACATTGGAGTAGTGTTGCTAGAAATCATTTTGGGAAGGCCAATCATGTTCCAAAATGAAGTCGGTGTGTTGAAAGACCTTGTGAGTCTACTTACCTAGGTTCATCACTGGCACAACTTTAAGTACAATAAAATTAATGAAGTTGCTTGGTTTCTTCAATGAACTAAATGAATAGCTTGCAATCTGGTTGCTATGCAGTTACGGGTGAGTCTAACGGGAGATGACATAGGGCGAAGGAGCATTGTGGATCCAGCAGTGCACAAGGAATGCTCAGATGAATCGTTGAAGACAATGATGGAGATCTGTGTGAGATGTCTATCTAATGAACCCGGAGCTGATCATAGGCCTTCTGTTGAAGACATTCTTTGGAATCTTCAGTTTGCAGCTCAGGTTCAGGATTCAGCTGCAACAGAAGTCGACTCACCAATCTCATCACCACCAACCCACCTAGTTGTGAAGTTCTGAACATAATTTAGCAGCTTCCTATTTTCACATATCATTTACTCGAGTCAATATTAATATATGTAATGCATACCTTTGTATAAGTTACCTAGCTCTATAAGGCCTTTCTTTTTCAAATTTATAGCGTTCTGAAATGTGAAAAATAGGAGAGTTAGAGGATGCCCATTCGTCGAGAAGCTGATACAGTGCAACCCAATTATGGTAAGTTTTGAAATAAATTTTCATGTTCCTGGGTTTGCCTGTGTTGTTTTCTAAGTTTCGTGGTGTTGATATACAAATATAATAGACAAATATGGTATGTTAATTCGAACTGAATGCCTATATTTTTTTCTCGAGTTTTCTTTGAAAAGCTTAAAAATTTGGCTCCATATGGTATTGAAGTCAATTTAGCTAGTATAGTGCATCAAGCCTTAATCTTATGTTAATATTAGTTGGTAGTGATTTTGAAAGCTGTAAAGTTTATCGCGACAATGATGTGAAAATCATTTGACTAAGCTATTGAATAATGTTGAAAGTCAGTAGGATAGTGCTTGTCGTGAGCTTTAATTTAGTTAGTGGGGTAGCGTTTGTCGTGGGTTCCAGTTTTATTGGTATGAGCATCTTAAAATGGTTTTAACTTTATAAATGGGTAGTATAGAATAATCTTTGCCTTTTCTACTTGATTCTAGTTTAGTCAGTGGGGTAGTACTTGTGTGCTTGTTGTGGGTTTTAGTTTAGTCAGTGGGCTAGCCTACGAGGTGTTTAAAATGGTTTGATTGTGGTGCTAGGTGGAGCTGATGATATAGTGTCCATTGGGTTACATCATGGTGGAAGGATCTCAAAGGCTGGAAGATTGTGGACATATGAAGGTAGGTCAATTTCTTGGTAATATTGCTGCTCATGGGACTATTTGTCGTTGCTGGAGTTAAATGGGTTGGTGAATGACCAATAATATGGTGAGGACAGACTTAAGCAGAAAGCGGAATTCTACTTCAAAGAGTGAGGAAAATTCTTTAAACTTGATAATGACTAGAAACTTTTGGACTTGGTTAAAACGTTAGCAAAGGGTAAAGCTAGGATTCTCAATGTATACTATATACATGCTGTTGAAGGTGGGTCGGTATTGAAAAGGTGCCTGTTGCTATAGAGTTTGGTGAGGCTACTCAAGAACCAGTTCATAGGTCAGCTTACTCAAGAACCGGTTCATCATTAACTAGTTACTTAAGTAGCATTCCAAAGATTAAGAGTGGCAAGGAAGGATAAAGGGAAAGCCAACGTTATTATTGAAGAGGATCAAATAACAGCAACAAAGCAAGATAAAGAGAAATTCAAGGTTATCATTGAAGATGAATCTAGTGGCAATGGTGAAGATATAGGGAAATTGGGGAAGACAGTGATGATCTAGACTTTATACCTTTTGAAGAGAAAACTTTTAATCAGGATCATAAGGCACCCATAGTGGTGAGTGATGATAAGCTGTTTGGGGCATTTGGTGCATATGTGGATGAGAAAAAAAGGGTCAGTGGTAGATGAATATAAGGATGCCCTTTTGTCACCTACGATAGGCAATTTAAATGAACTAAGTGGTAAGGAAGAAGTAGGTGCAATTCCTAAAAATATGAGTAAAAAGAAACATGTCCCTAAGTCTAGAGACTTTATTCCCAATGTTGACATGCATAATCCAAGGTTTGAGTTAGGGCTGAAGTTCCAGGATGCTGCTACATTTAGAGAAGCAATTCGAAAGTGTTATGTAATACAAGGAAGACAACTAAAGTTCTTCAGGAATCAACCAAATCGCATTAAGGTTAAATGATTTCATGAGTGTCCATTTGTTATTTTAGCTTCATCAGTAGAAGGGAGAAAGTGTTTGCAGGTCAGGAAGCTGAATGAGGAGCATGTGTGGAGATCGTAAAACATTATGCTAGGCAGCTAACTAGTAGCAAGTGGGATTTTATAGAATTTCAAGATCTTTTCTGTGTTGAAACTAGCTACAAACCATCAAGAGCCACATTCTACAGGGCAAGGTCCATGATTCAGAAGCTTGTTGAAGGGTCATGTCAAAGACCGTACGAAATACTTGGAGACTACTGTCTTCAATTGTTGAAGATCAATCCATGTTCAACTGTGATTGTAAAGTCCGAATTAGAGTCTGATGAGATAGCTAGATTTGAGAGGGTTTATGTTTGTTTCAAAGCCTACAAAGATGAATGGATCAAAGGTTGTAGACTATTCATAGGGTTAGATGCATGCCATATTAAAGGGATTCACCCAGGCCAACTTCTTTCAGTAGTAGGAATGGATGCCAACAATGGGATGTTCCCCATGGCATACGCCTTATGTGAAAGGGATAATTTTCAACGGCCCAAAAATTCGAAAAAGATAATTTCGGGAATTTTTCGTGAACTTAAAAGGAGAATTGATGATTTTCCCTTAAGGTCTATATTTGTCTTTTGATTCTGGATACTTTATGGATTTTGTTTAAGGCCGTTACGTATGTCTTGGAATCTTGAATCCATAGACTAGTGGTATGCCAGAATCGGAGATCGAATAAGTTCGTTACAGGTTTAAATTGATTAGGGGCATTTTGGTCATTTGGCATAAGGGGTAATTTGGTAATTTCACTCGAGAAACTATTTTTTGGATTGCATAAGATGGTGACAAGTTTCCTCCATATCCTATATATGTGTGTACACTAACTCTATGTGTGAGTGTGTGCATGTATGTGTATTTTATATGTGTGTGTGTGTGTGTGTGTGTGTGTGTGTGTGTGTGTGTGTGTGTGGTGTGCGGCCGAGAAGGAAAATGGAGAGAAGAAAAGAAAGAGAGGAAGAGAGAACCAGAGAAGGAAGAAGAGAGAAGAAGGAGAAGAAAGGAAAGAAAGAGGAAGGGAGAAAGGAAGGAAGAAACCGAAAGGAAGGGAGAAACCGAGATGAAGGGAGAAGGAAACTCAAAAACCATAAAATCGAAAAACTGTAAATCAATCCCTTGAATCATTTGAAGCTTCCAACCTTATAATAAAGGTTTTCAAGCTCTTAATTGAGCTCTTAAGATGGGTTTTAGTCAGAAATATTCAAAGTTTGGATGTGGGAAAACTTGGAACACGAAGTTTGAGGTTGGCAAGGTTGGTCAAAATTTTCGAGCCTTTTTCCAGAAAATTCAGGCAATGTATTGAATTTCTGGGTTTATATTTGAATTTCTAGGGTTGAGTAGATGGATTTTCGCATAAATTTTGTCAGATTTGGTTAAGAAATGAAGAAGTTGTGAAGGTTTGAAGTTTAAGCCAACAATAAAGTTTTTCGATGAATTTTGCGGCGGAGAGCTGTGGCTTCGATCATCATCTTAGGCGACCTCGTTCAGGTTAGTGATGATGTGTTGTTGACATTGCCTAAAATGTTTCAGGCCACGTGGTAGCTGAGGTGCCACAATGCGTGAACATGCCTAGCGTTCGGGTGCATGGGATGGTTGTTGCTTTCGCTAGCGCATGGCAGCGCGTAGGACCTTCCCATGGGCCATTATGGTACTGGTTTTTAAGATCTCTACAATACGGATCTAATGGCACTTGTTTCAGGTCAATTGGACATCATTTAGAGGTGTTTCTGGGTGTCCGAAGTGACGATGCTTAGGTTTAGGACGCATTTGTTAACCTAGGATTTTGGGGATTCAACTATGGATTTACTGGCAGGACCCATCCCAATCCCCCCGGGATTAACGTGGGATGACCCTGCTCCCGTCTGACACAAAGTGTCAGACAAGGTATATTTTCGACCTTTGCCCTCCCTGGCTATCAGAGTACGCCAGGATCCAGAGGAGGCATGTGATATCTCGGTCTCTGCTACAATCCACATCCGATGTCAACCTGAAGGGCAGTCAAAACATTTAAAAACTGTGAGTGGACAAAACAACCAGTTTATAAAAACATTTCATAAGAAGACATTTGTACCCTTCACTAAAAAACATGCATGCATTCGAAAACCATTTAACCAAATGGAACCATCTGTGGGAACTAAGCCCAAAACCATAATCAAATCAAATATACGGGCCACTGCCCAAATCCATAAGAAACCAATAAGGGACTCAGCCCAAAACCATAACCATACTGAAATCAAATACATGAGCCACTGCTCAAACCCTGTGCACACCTGTGCACACCACCTATCAAAGAATCATAAAGATTCAACCATACGGGCCACTGCCCAAAGCCTGTGTAACCACACATCACATCTCATATATACATATAAGTCACACAATCAATCCTGTCACGGTTTCCAAAGCTACGCGAGTGCTACTGTAACGACCCGTCCCGAATTCCGGGATTAGATTAGTAATTAATCTTGATTAGTGAGGTTGAACGGTGGTTAGTAGGGCGGAATCGGAAAAAATGTGCAAAATGACCGTTTTGCCCCTAGTCGTGGGCAAAATGTTGACTTTTTGATCGGGCGGTCAAACGGACTTTGACCGATGACCGTGACGTAGTTCGGGACGTCACGAGTTCATAGACAGGTGGCACGCTCGATTCCGACATTCGTAGAGGAAGTTATGGTGTTCGGAAGTTGAGGGGTATTTTGGTAATTTGGCATGTTTGGGGCCTAATGTTGACTTTTTGACCGGGAGGTCCGATGGGCGAGGGCCAAGGACCGTTACGTAGGTATCATCGATACGAATCCAATGACAGGCGGCATGCCGAAATCGGAGATTCGACGACGACGTTATGGTCAAGGAAACGAATTTACGAACCGAGGCTCGGATTAAAATAATAATATAATATTGAATAGTGACCGTTGACTGTGCACCTCCGGATGAGTGACAAGTGTCACCCATCCCTTGTTTCCAGCTCCATGTTTCCCTCCCAACACCATCATTACAACATCATCATTTATCCTTCATCATTTCCTCCATTTTCTCCCTCATTTCCTCTTCTTTGTTCCTAAACCGTGCACAAAATTTGGGATTCGGATTAGGGAGAATTGGCTCCCTCTCTCTGCCGTTCCTGAGAGAAAACTGAGAGACTAAGATGATTGAATTAACAGGGAAACACGAGGGATTGAGTGTGGGTTGAATTTTGGATTTTGGATTTCGGGAAAATTAGAGGGAAAATTCGAATTGGAGGAATTGAGGCGTGAGGATCGAATTGGTGATTACTTTGAGCTTCCTGGGAGTGCCACGATCATAATTGTAGAAGAAACGAGAAGAATTGGTGCCGTTTTGGCTCTGATCGAGCTTGGTGACAGAGGAAGAAAATCGAGGTTGAGTCGTGATCGTGGAGTGTTTAGACGACGGAATTGAGGTGGGGAAAATACTTCTCATGATCCCACGATGCTTCTGGGTTCATCAATTGAAGGAAACCGATCGAGATTGACCAAACTCCATGGTTGAACAGTGACGGTGTTCGAGCTTGAGTCGTGACGATTGAGCGATGGATTGATGCAATTGAGTTGGGGGAAAGGTTTAACGGAGTCCATGGAAGCTTCTGGTTGAATCAATTTAAGGAAATCGATCAAAATTGAAGGGATTCCATGAACGAACAGTAACCTGGGTGTTCTTCGTGTTCATCGTGGAATCGATGGAATTTGGGTAAGTTATCGTGTAATTGATTTTACAGACCTGTAATTGAACTAAGAAAGAAACTAACTGAATGATTAATTGAAGGAATTAAGGCTGAATTGATGGACATTGAACCGGGTTGTGTCGCGGGTTAAAGGACCCGTTTACCAGACAAACGGGTTGGGCTAGTGACACTGTAGCAGGCGCGTGGGTTTCACGCGCAGCCACTCACGGCGGCGCGTGACGGCGCGTGGGCACGAATCTCGAGGTGAGGTCAACATGACTTCTGTCCTATTTAATGTAACAGACATTTTGGAATTGGTTTCGTGTCGATCGGACACCGTCTCGATATTGTTCGGGATGCCCGAAGGTTTTAAATCAAGTTTAAAAATAGTTAAAAATTCGGGAAATTTACGGAACTTTGATAGGATGTTAATAATGAGGTTAGTGACCCTCTAATGTGATTTGGACAAGATTGGGAGTCCCGGTGATAGTGGTGTGGCCCGGGAGGGCCGGTGGCACGCGTATCGAGGCATACCTTTAAAACGGTCTGTGAGTGGACTTTGGTTTTATAAATTCTATGCATGCTTAAATGTTTTATATGGATTATGGTTGTGATTGTGTGATGTTGATTTGGTTGTTGGTAAATTGTACGGTTTCACGTAATCGAGGTTTTTCGGTTTTACATGGATTTTCCATATTTAGGACTTGGATATAATATGATGAAATGGTTTTGAAATTGGAAATATAAACTCGGGCTCGAGGCCCACTTGTTTTGGAAATTTCGGACTTGGAGTCCATTTGAGAATCGGGCCGGGGGCCCAGTTGGTGAATGAAATCGGGCTGAGACCCATTTGAGTTATGTTATCGGGCCAGGGGCCCAGTTGATTTACGAATTCGGGCCGTGGGCCCAATGGGTTTATAAGTCGGGCTGCGGGCCCAGTTGGTTTACAAATCGGGCCGTGGGCCCATTGGTTCATAAAATCAGGCAGGAGGCCCAGTTGGATTATAAATGTGATTTCGGGTCAGGGACCCTACATTTAATAATTGTGATTTTGGGTCAGGGACCCTAAATGGAATTACATGGTTTTATGGAAATTTCGGGCAGGGCCCAATGGTAATGATGTGATAAAAGGATTTAATAAAACTGTTTTCCATATACCATCTGGATACAAGGATATATGACGTTCTCCTCCAGATGTCTGGGACACTGGGGAAGTCACGGTGCATTGCCTGCGAGGGGTCATTATACGGAGCTGCCGGACCGTATGATGAATCAGGAGCAGGATTGCTATGATTGACGTCAGGGACGTCAGACATCAGGGATGTCAGATATATGGACCCGGAGAGACCCCGGGCAGCACGCGTAGCTTATGAAACCGTGAGATATGACGTCAGGGACGTCAAGCGTCTGGGACGCTAAGCATCTGGGATGCTGGTGATGGTAATGGTAAAATATGGATTAATGAATCTATGAAATGGCTTTTCGGTTGGATATGTGTTATGTGGTAAAAATGGATTATTGGGTATGAAATGGTATGTCGGGTCAGGGACCCTAAATGGTTTTGGATTTATGGATTTATATTTATGGCTTTGGGCGGTGGCCCACATGGTTTTAATATGTATGGTTGTGGTATTACACTGTTTTGGGCTGAGTTCCCACACTTGGTTTTTGGTTAACGGTTTTTGGGCTAAGGCCCTAATGGCTCGGTTGAGCAAACGTTTTGGTTACTGGTTTTTGTGGCATGCATACATTTTTATTGGAGGGCATAAATGTCTTATAAATGTATTTGGTAAACTTATTGGTTTTTGTCCACTTACAGCTTTTGGTTTTAATGCCCTTCAGGTTGATTACGGATGCGATTGCAGCAGAGACTGGGACATTGCACACCTCCTCCATCGGTCCTTGCGCACTCTGTATGCCCCGGTTGGGTAGTGGCTCTTGGTTATCCTTTGTCTGACACTCCTTGTTGGACGGGGGCAGGGCACATTCCACGGTAATCCCGGGGGGATTGGGATGGGTCCTGTCAGCTACCTGGGTCTCAATCCGGGTCTTCTCAAAATCAAGGTCAATGTCCGCAGACCACTGATCCTACCCGAGGTTATAGTAACCATAGCCTTCCTGAGAGTAAGGAACCCAACTAGGGGGTGTCTCTACTCAGTCGGTGCTCCGTGACTACTCCGGGGTCCACCCAAGCCAACGACCCTCCCCGAAGGAGATAGAACAAGTAAAGGAAGGTATATGAACATATATATACATAATACAAATATCCATGCCCGGTTCCCCTGAACCGTCATGATCCATAGCATCCATGCCATTCATATATATATATATATATATCTATATATATATATATATATAGAAAACATCCTTCATGCACGGTTCCCATAAACCGTCATGTATTACCATAACATAACCAGGGTTCATGCCGGTTCCCATAAACCGTTATGTACCATAATAACATAATCAGGGTTCATGCCGGTCCCCATAATCCTTCATGAACCACGATACCATAGCAAGGGTTCATGCCGGTTCCCATAAACCGTCATGCACCATAATAACATAACCAGGGTTCATGCCGGTCCCCATAATCCCTCATGAACCACGATATCTTAACAAGGGTTCATGCCGGTTCCCATAAACCGTCATGTACCATAATAACATAATCAGGGTTCATGCCAGTCCCCATAATCCATCATGAACCATGATACCATAACAAGGGTTCATGCCGGTTCCCATAAACAGTCATGTACCATAATAACATAACTAGGGTTCATACCGGTCCCCAAAATCCGTCATGAACCACGATACCATAACAAGGGTTCATGCCGGTTCCCATAAACCGTCATGAACTTGGGAATCCATTTAAGGTTCCCTAACCTGAAATCAAAACCATAAAGTAACCTGGGTCTCGTGCCGAACATATGAAATCAGCTGGGCACCATGCTCGATATCTGAGGTCATATGCCCGAGAAAAAGCCAAATGGGTCTCATACTCGAGTTTATCCTTTTAGAAATCCAAATCCAAATCATTTAAACCATTAAAGAAATACAGACCCGTATAAGCACCGTATAAGGCTGAAACTTCGAAATATGTGCTTATATGTAACCATATACAAATGCACCCATGGAATTACCAAACATGTATTAAAACATATAATAAACATTTGTGCATGCACCAATTTAGACACTCATAGACCGTCCGAGCTGCCGCCTCGATTTGCGTGCCATACGGCTCTCCTGAGCCAATCGCTATCGCCCGGACTCCCAAACCTGTCCAAATTGTAATAGAAGATTACTAACTACCTTATTAACCTCCTACCAAAGCCCCGTAATTTTCCCGAACTTTTAACTATTTTTGAACCGACCCTAAACCTTCCGATGCCTCGAAACATATCGAGACGGTGTCTGATCGACACGAAACCAGTCCCAAAATGTTCGTTACATGAAATAGAAGATTTCACTTGTTGAACACTTCCCCAAATTACTGTTCATGCGCCCTCACACGTCCCTAGAAGGCTCGGTTTACTGTTCAGCTGCAACTGAACCGGCCTGGACCGGTTCAGCACCTAAAACCCGTCCATTTTTTGTTTCTTTTCCTTCCTTTTTAATCCCTAAAGCTTCCTACGTTCATTTCCTATCTTTTAGACCATTAAAACGAAGCATAAACCGTAAAACCCGTACCTTAACCCGTCGTTCATGGCGGCCGGAGTTTCCCCCGCCGTTCACGGCCATTTCCGACCATTCCAACCTTCAAAAACAATCCTATTAGACTCCTAGAGTGCCCAGAGATATTTCCCAATCCTTAGAATTAGCTAAAAACCTACAAAACCAAAACTTGGATTTTTGAATATTTACCTATGGTTTCGGGTTTCCCTGCCGTGAGCCGCCGCCGTGGCTGGCCGTCCAGCCTCTCAGTCCTCAGCCTCTCACACTCCTCACATGGTCACTCACGAGCTCACAAGAGGGGTGGTGAAGTGTGTTTGTGTGTTAGGGGGAAAATGAAGAAATGAAGAAAATGGTGTAATGGATGTGGTTTCGGGTTTGTGAGAGACAAAGGAGATGAAGTGATGATATTTGATCTGATGAGATGAGAGAGGAATAATTGAAATGAGTGGTGAGGATTAAGTGTTTAATTGAAATGGATGGATATGATTTAATGAAGAAAAGATTAATTATATAATAATAGATATAATAGTATTTAATTAAACTAGATCCACAATTTAGGGGTTTGGACCAATGGGATGAGTGACACTTGTCACTCATCCATGGGACCCACTCAAAATATCTGGCCCAATCAGAAAAGGCCACCTCATCATCGCCTCGAAGTACGTGCATAGTGAAATCTAACTTCCGTGACCTGTAACTTCCCCGTTCGAAGTCCGATTTCAGCATGCCGTCTGCCTATGGATTCGTATCGTCCCGATCTACGTAACGGTCCTCAGCCCTCGGCCATCGGACCTCTCGTCAAAAAGTCAACTATTTGCCCATTTTTACCAAAATTACAAAAATGCCCTTAAACTTCAGAACGTCATAACTTCCTCCTCGAATGTCGGAAATGAACGTGCCACCTGTCTATGAATTTGTGACGTCACGAACTACATCACGGGCATCGGTCAAAGTCCATTTGACCGCACGAACGAAAAGTCAACGTTTTACCCACGCTAGGGGCAAAACGGTCATTTTGCATCGTTCGTCTGATTTCGCCTAACTAATCACGGATTAGCCTCACTAATCGTGATTAGTCACTAATCTAATCTCGGAATTTGGGACGGGTCGTTACATTTACGTGTAACATTAGTGACCTCCGGTTATTGTTTTTTACAAGAGACACCACTCCAGGGACCTCGGAGGAGTGCTCAGATCGAAATTTAGCTACGTGAATGGTTTGTGAGTGGACATTTCTTGTATAGTTGAATGTTTTAATTGTTATATTGCATGATTTATATTGAAATGATTTGATTATGATTTCTAAAAGGATTATTTGATGATTTTTCTGAATTTATTAATTAATTTCTAGATACATGTGTTTACGGTATTTTGTAGGATTAGTATTTTGGGCTTAGGCCCGAGTTTGGATGCATTTTTTAATTGGTTTTGAGTTAGGAATTGTGTTAAATGATTTTTTATGGTTTGTGAATTGTTTTACCATGGTAAATTATTATCGAATGTGTTAGCACTCAGACGTCCAGAGCTCGACTATGCAGATCCTAAGGGTTGTAAAATAGCATCTTCCAGATGGGAGTAGCTAGAGCCTGAGGTGGTTTCCCAGACGTCGCTGATTCCAAAAAATGTGACTCAGATGGCTGGAGCTCAGCTCCGCATATCTTGAGGTTGTAAGGTCGTCTACGTAGACAGGTAATTCAACTGGCAGAGACCAGGTTATTCGGCCAGCAAAGGCCAAGTTACTGAGGATAGATTGGTTGATTTGTTAATATTGATTGTTTGGTTCATTAGTATTGAATTTGATGGTTTGATTTCCGAATATTGTTTGGTTGATTTTTTTTATTGATATTGCATTGGTATTGATTTTGGTTTGACTTACTGATATCTGTGTTGTGAGATTTTATATTTTTTGATGAATGTGGATTTCGGAAAATGTGGGTCATGGGTTATTTAAGGGTGTTTTATGATTGTATGACACCACGGTCTATGGTTTTTTTTATTTGAAATTCGATTGCTTTGGTTTTACTCTATGCATGCATGTTTTAGAAGCTGGAGGGTGAATGTTTTTCTTTATCGATAAGCATGTTTTTATAAAATGTTTATTTTTGTCCACTCGCACTTTTCATGTTTTCGATGACCCTCCAGGTCGTTACACGAAAATCGAGACGGATCGAGAGGTGGATGCATGAACAGTAAGGCAATACAACCATCCATTGTTTGACAAGACTTAAGGGTAGTTTCAGTATTTTGGGATCATTGTCAGATGGAATCAGGACCATATGCGATTATCGTAGTGTTTTAGAAGCAGGTCCTATCATAATTTCAGCAGTTGGAGGTGGTTTTTGGAGATCTTATAGGTAGGTTTGCATATTCGAGATAGTAGTGGGTTGTTAGCTATGACAGGCAAACAGAAAGGATTGGTTGAGGCCGTTAGTCAGACTTTTCATGATGCAAAGCACCACCATTTCTTAGGGCATCTTTATGAAAATTTCAATCATACTTATAAGGGGATGGCCCTCAAAGAATAAATGGATGCTATTACAAGAGCCACTACCATTCCTTGGTTTCAAGAAGAGATGAGTCCTGGTGCGGCTCAATGGCTAAAAGAACGAGATACAAGGCAATGGTGCAGATCCCATTTTAGGACTAATTTCAAGTGTGACATTCTCCTAAACAATCTGTATGAGGCATTCAATAAGGCAATTGTGCTTTATATAGCCAAATATGTATTGTCTGTGTCAGACAAAGTTGGGCAGTACATCACAACCTTGCTAACTAGGAGACGTGATGATGGTCAATTGTGGCATGGAAACCTAGTGGGAAAAAGGATTCAAGCCTTGTTAGAAGATCATAAGATGAAAGGGTAGAGGTTGATTCCTACACATTGTGGGAATAACATTTTTGGGATTATTCATCCATTCAGACAAAGGTTTTCAGTGGACTTTAATCTCCAAACATGTTCCTGCATAAGATATGACCTTTGTGGAATCCCATGTCCTCATGCATGCAGTGCAATAAGCCCATTTAAGAGAAATCCAAAGATGTTATTCCATCAATGTTACAATCACAAATCTCATACAAAGGCATACGAGGGGACGATCAAACCAGTCTCTAGTGAAGAACAATGGGAGAAATTTGGGGCTGCATCCTTAAACCCTCCTAAATATCACAAGCAGCCCGAGAGGTAGAAGATGAGAAGGGAAAAAAATTCAAAAGACACAAGCGAAATGCATGCACACAATGGTGGATCCTAAAAAGGAACTCAAGTACAAGTGCAAGCAAGTACAAAAGAAAAAGAGAGAAGCAACCAGAAAAACAAATGCTGGGAATGTGGACGGTGTACCGGTATATCTGACTTAATCATAGAAATTAACTCATTTCAAAGTTTTTACTTACAATTGTTTGTTGCGATTGATGTGTTTTTTGGTGTTTTCTGGTTTTTTTGCTGTAATTTGTTGTATGTTGTTTTATTTTGGTAGTTTTGTTATATGTTGCTATATTTTGCTGGTTTTACTATAATTTTACTGTAAATTTGCTATATTTTGCTGATTTTGTTGTATTTTGATGCAGTTTTGCTATAATTTTGCTGTATTTTTTTGGTTTTGTTGTATTTTGCTGTAATTTTGGTGTATTTTGCTGGTTTTGCTGCATTGTTGTTGTATTTTTTTGGTTTTTGCTGTATTCTGCTGGTTTTTGTTGTATTCTTTTGGTTTTTTCTATATTGTTGCTGTATTTTTTCTGGTTTGTTGGTTGTTGATGTATTGGGTGTATATATTCAAACCAAGTTCCAGCTTCCCATACTAATGCACCACAGTCAAGTTGTAAAGCCCCGGAAATTCGAGAAATGTAATAGTGTAAAATAATGAATAAAATGACGTCTTTACCCTTGTGATTCGTATGGTCAATTTGTTGACTTTTTGATCGGGGGTCGAACGGACGTTGAACGATGACCGTGACGTAGTTTGGGACGTCACGAGTTCATAGACAGGTGGCACGTCCGATTCGGACGAACAGGGTGAAAGTTATGACGTTTGAAAGTCCACGGGCAATATCGTAAATTAGACATTATAAGAGGAAAAAGTTAACTTTTTGTTTGACAATTGATATTCATTTGACTTGAAGACCGTTAGGTTTGTCTCGAGGTCCCGAGTACAACGACAGGCGGCACGCGTGAAACGGACATCGGGTGACCGAGTTACGGGTCACGGAAGTTGGAGGGCATTTTGGTAATTATTGCACAGTGGGGCATTTTGGTCATTTCAAGGTGGTTACTGTAGTACCACCGTGAAAAACGTAGCACACGGCCGTGCCGTGGTGTTTTGTGCGTTCAAATTGTTTATAGCTTAGTGGACTGGTAAGTGGGTTTTGTTTATGAGAATTGAGGTAGTGAGAGGCACACATGGTCGACCGATCAGTGCTCAGTGCACGGGAGAGCTTAGAAAATGGTCGTGGTCTCTGTACGTGCGGGAAACCATTTGCAGAGACCTCAGTTGGTCCCCCACGGGTTACTGGCCGCTTTGATCGATTAACGGTGTGCCTTTGAGTCTGGGAGCTCATTTGGAATCATCCTGCTGTGGAGAGACTGAGAGAGATTGAGAGAAACCGCGAGGAAACAGTTTCGGGTTTTTGGGGGGAAAACTCAGAGTTCAATTCCTACGGGCTTTGAGGTAAATCTAAACACATAGGGAGACTTCTGGGAGTGACAGAAACACGACGGTGCTAGAGTTGTAGAGATTGGAGCTCGTTTTGCCCAGGAACCCAAGTTCCAGTTCGAAGGAAAAACCAGTTGGAGGGAAAAATTGAAGATCAAATCGTGGGGACATTCGAGCTAAACTAAGGGTCGTTCTAGTCTTCTGGGAGAAAAAGGAAACTGTCCACATCGATTTCGAAGGACATCACTCACGAATAGGCCAAGAACTGAGTTCCCTGGTTCTGAGTATTCTCGAGCTTGAGGACGACGACTTCCATGTTAGTTTGGGGTTAATTGGTTGGATGTTTTGGTTCGTCTAGGTTCCCTTAAGCTACTGGTGAAGTTAATTTGATAGTGGCACTGGTTTGGGTGAGTTCTGAGTGACGACCCGTTCGTCTGTTCGAGTCTGGGTTGAATCGATTTAGGGACAGTCGAGGTTAATCATCAACACAGACCAAAAATTAATGGATTAGAGAAGGTGATAGGATTGAAAACGGGAAGAATTGATTGTGAATTGAGGGATAACTGATCGGGTTGAGTCGCGGGTATCAGACCCGTTTAGCAGGCTGTTCGGGTGAGGGAGAAGACACTGTAGCTGGGCGCGTGGCCTTCACGCGCAGCCACTTTGGGCGGCGCGTGACGGCGCGTGTGATGTCACCTCCGATCACGGTCAACATGAGATTTAATCCCTTCAATCTAATTAACATTTTATCTTTAGAGTTCGAGTCGATCGGGTGTCGTTCGGGATAATTTCGGGAGTTCGGAAGTTTAGGTCCTTAAGGTTAATTTTGTCGAAAAATTCGAAAAATTAGGGAAAAATCATACGAGCTATTTGAGGATGTTTGTAACCCTTCTTGTACGTTTTTACAGGCCCGGACACTTCCGAAGTTAGGGAGGAGCGCGCGGGACGCGATTGACGTGTCCTAAAACCGTGAGTGGACTTTTTGATTTCTAAACTGGGCATGCATGACTATTTTACTTATTTATCTTATGGTTTTGCATATGATTTTATGATGGTGATATGATATTTCGGTTTTACGTGTTTTCACGTTTTTCGAGATATTCATCGTATTTCACGCGTTTCGAGGTTACGATTTTTGCTTATGCATGAATGATGTTTTGATGAAGTATCTGGATATGATTATGCATGTTACGGATTTATGATGTTTTGATTATAATTGTGAAGTGATTTCGGGAATTGCACATTTTGGAATTTGCATGTGAATTCGGACATAAGTCCTATTATGACGTGATATGATTTCGGAATGATGTTGGAAAACGGTTTATGATGAATCCTGGTTTATTGTGTTTAAAAACGGTTTTGGGTTTAAAGACCCGGTTGATTGTTGGATCTGGTTTTGAGTTTAAAGACCCGGTATATTGATGACGGGGGCGGGCCCGAAAATTGGGTTTAAAGACCCAGATTGAGTTTAAAGACTCGTGAGTTTAAAGACTCGGTTATTGTGATACCTCCGAGGCCTATTGATCATGTTTTGAGTTTAAAGACTCGTTGATATCCCGGGAAGGCCTGATATTGAGTTTAAAGACTCAGATGGATCCAACAGCTTAATTGTGATTATTGATTCACTCTTTACTTGATTTGTGCAATTGATGTTTCAAAATGACGGTTTCTGGATTCTGGTAATATTAAATTGTTTTACATGAGTTATGACGGTTCTCTGTAACGTTTTTCATGTGTTTTGGAAAAAGAGTTTTCGAATGATTAAATACGCGGTTTTCTTTTTGAATGTTTGGTTATGCATGCATGTTGTAAAACTGGAGGGCTAACCCCGATTTCCTTAAACTGTTTTCTATAAACCTTTGTTTCGGTCCACTCACACTTTGTTGTTTTAACTACCCTCCAGGTCGTGGTACAAGTTTAGGGGCTAGCGCCGAGGCTGAGGCAGAGGCAGAGGCATACAGTTTTCCGTTGCGGAGTAGTTAGTTCACAGAGTAGGATTTGTTCTTTAACCTGTTTGTAATATTATGCTCTGTGAAACTGTGGACTTGACGTCCAGTCGGATGTATTTGTTTAATCTTTCTGGTTTGACAATGGGTGTGATGTAATATTATTTAGTTTTCCGGTCATTTGGATTCGATTGTCAGACGGGAGCAGGAAGCTTCCCGATTATCGAGCCGATAATCAAGGTGGGTCCTGTCAATTGGTATCAGAGCCTAGGTTTACGATTCGTGTCTGGCACTCGGGTGTGCCTTGATTATTGTACTAACTTATGCCTCTTTCAGAGAAGGACGATCGGCCATGCCTCCGCGACGCGAACCCCCTCCACGATCTGATAGTGATGCCGAGAGTGCTTCGATCGAGCGAGCCCAGCGTCTTGGGGCTACGGTGTTTAGTGGTGGATCAGATCCCGAGGATGCTCACCGTTGGATTTCTCGGTTCGAGCGGATTTTTTTTGTGATGTACTGTCCTCCTGAGGAGCGAGTCGTATTGGTTACCTTTTTGCTTGATGGATCTGCTTATGAGTGGTGGTATACTCTAGAGTTGTCGGGTTGGGATGCCCGTACAGTGACTTGGGAGACCTTTCGTGAACGGTTTCTGGATCAGTATTATCCCCGTTCATTCCGTGATGCTAGGGAGACCGAGTTTCTGCAGCTCCAACAGGGGAGCATGTCGGTAGCTGAGTATGAGCAGAAGTTTCAGATGCTAGCCCGTTTTGCTCCTACCTTTGTGTCTACTGAGGCTGAGAAATGTCGTAGGTTTGAGCTTGGCCTACGGGGTGAGATACGGGCCATTGTGACGGCCAGAGCTTTTACTACTCTCAGGAAGTTATCTGATGCCGCAGTGCGGGTTGAGGCCAGTCTCCCGACACGTCCACAATACTCTGGTGGTGGACAACGTCGAGAGCGTTCATATCCTGGACCGTATGGTCAGAGAGCCCCGAAGAAAGGACGTTATGGTGGAGCCTCATCTGCAGGCAATGATCGTTATGGCAGGCCTGGTAACTATCAGGGTCCCGGATTCTGAGCGCCTAGGGCGCAGACTACTCTGCAGGCGAGCGCGACTTCGGTTGCTTCCACAGGACGGCAGGGTGGTGGTTATGCTCGCGATGCTTCCAGTGTTATCTGTTTCTTCTGTGGCGAGCGGGGCCACTATCGGAGGGAGTGTCCATCTTTGCCACAGAGTGGTGGCGCAGGTCGGGGTGGAGCAGAGCAGGGACGGAGCACAGCTGCAATTTCTGGGACTGGGAGTACTAGAGGAGGTGGTACTGGTGATAGGTCCTCAAATAAGCATTATTTTATATTATTTTATACCCTTTTTACTTAGCTTTTAATATTAAAATAATAAATAAATAGATAAAATAATTTATTTTGTGTTATTTTTGTTTAAATAAATAAAGTTTGTAATTTGGAGTATTTTGGCGAAAGAATCGTCTCGATCGGAATTTTAACGAAAATATTATGGACGAATTTCGGTGAAATATTACTAAATTAATTAAATTTCATTTTGTTTGTGTAGCCCAGCCCAACAGAAAAAGAAAAAAATAAAAAAACAAAATCCAGCCCACAATGCGCCAGCCCGTGCGGCCCAATTACATCAGCCCAGAGCTGCAGCCCAGGCGCAGCCCGCCTCCCCAGCCCCACAATTTCCTTCGGTGCGCGCTTGCCGAAGCGCAGTTCTTCTCTTCAGCGCGCGCCTACCGACGACAGGATCTGCTCCCCAGCTCACGCCTGCCGACCAGCCTCTCACTTTCCAGCGCATGCCTGCTGGCCCACCATCCCCCTTCCAGCACGCGCCCACCGAATATTTGGCCCTTTTTCAGCTGTTTCTGACAGCCCATTTCCAGCAACATTTCTTTTGTTTTTTTTTACATCTTTTCCCCACAAACACCACCCAATCTCATCATTTCACTTTTTAATATTTTTATTATAACTTTTATTTGTTTTTATTTATTTTTTTTAGTGTAATTAGCTTTTCCCCCCTATAAATAGGGAGGTCATTTCATGTATTTGGGGAGTCCCCAATTAGTTTCATTCTTCCATTTCTTTCATTTTTCTTAGTTCTAGTTCTTAGTTAGTTCTTTTGTTTCTCTCTTTTGAGAGACATTTTTGGGGACCATTTTAACTTCTTGTAGATTTTCTTATTAATTAGCTTTCTTTTAATTCTTGTTCTTAATTTATGTTATTTTTATTTTTCTTAATTTCATTTCTTCTTTACTTTGTTCTTGTGATATTTCTTTGAGATCTCTTAAACACATTTTTATGCTTTCCTTAAGAAATACCTAGGCCAAGTAATTCTAAGGCAATTCAAGAGTTTTAAGACCGAATTCCTCGTATTTCTTCTACCATCTTCACAAGTTTCCTGCCGCTGTTCGGTGATTCTTGTGAAAATCCATATTTCTCTACTTAAATTCTTGTTATTGTTATTGGTTTTACTTATAATTCAATATATGTGTTGGTATTTTCTTTCTAACATTTGTAAGTAAGAATGCAATCTCCATGTGTTTTACTTTTTGAGTTTCTTTTACTTCATATGTTTTAGTGCTTAAACTTCAATTCGAAGCTAAATGTTGATCCGCTGTTCGGGGCATTTAGAATAGAGTTGAAGAGATTTAATGTTTGATCGCTGTTCGGCGCATTAAATCACTTACTTAAGGTGGATCATATTATAAGTAATAATCCGCTGTTCGGTGCATTTATAATATGAAAAATGTATGCATGTATTTGAGATGATTAAGGTATGATTTCGTGATTGGTTTAATATGAGCATGATGTTAGAGTGTTGGTAAAAATATGTGTTTGAAGAAAGTTCACTAGTACAAAGGCTAAAATAGAAGTAAAATTAAGTATTTAATTATTTTTACTTGTTTTCTTTATTTTTATATTTACAACTTTTTTCAAAAACCCCCCTTTTCAATTCTTTATTCTTTATTCTTTAATTCTTTAATTCTTTTATTCTTTTATTCTTTTTTATTCTTTATTCTTTTATTATTTTATTCTTCTATCCTTTTTATTCTTTATTCTTTTATTCTTTTATTCTTTTATTCTTCTTTTATACTTTTAGTTTATTATTCTTTGATTCTTTCATCTCTTTATTCTTTTATTCTTTAATACTTTTAGTTTATTATTCTTTGATTAATTAATTCTTTAATTCTTTAATTCTTTAATTCATTAATTCTTTAATTTGTTAATTCTTTAATTATTTAATTCATTAATTTATTCATTATTCATTTATTCATTACTCTTTCTCACTAACACATTATCAATGTTCCCTAATTTCCCCGATTAAGAACGATCCCTATTTACCAATACTACATCTACACAAAAAGGGTTTAAATTGCACAATACTCAAATTACGTGTTTAATTTAATGCGTAGTTTGGGCGTAGTCAACTGGAGCGACTAATGGACAGAGGGGCCGGGGCCGTGGGCGAGCAGTTGGACCACAGGCCCGAGTTTTTGCTGTTACGCAGCAGGAGGCCAGGGCAGCACCTGGTGTTGTGACAGGTACACTCACGATCTTTGGGCATGATGTTTGTGCTTTAATTGATCCCGGAGCTACTCATTCATTTATATCACGGGACTGTGAATTGTTGGCAGGTAGAGAGGTGTCCGCCTTGGACTGTGACTTGGGTGTGAGTACACCCACAGGAGATGTATTTGTGGTGAACCAAGTGTTGCGGGAGTGTCCCGTAATGGTAGGTGACGTCAGACTGGTAGCAGATTTGAGACTCTTGGACTTGCACGAGTTTGATGTCATTTTGGGAATGAATTGGTTGATGCTCCATCATGCTTCTATCGAATGTGTCGATAAGAAGGTTACTTTTCGGAGCCCTGGGTTACCGGAAACCACCTTTCAGGGAATACAACGAGCAACTCCTGTCGGAGTGATTTCAGCCCTGAAGGCAAGTAAGTTGTTGAGGAAAAGGTGCCAGGGATACTTAGCTCAAGTGATGGACTCACGAGCTGCACCATTGAGGGTGGAGGATATACCGATATTACGGGAGTTCCCGGATGTCTTTCCGGAGGATCTACCGGGATTGCCACCGCATCGAGATGTCGAGTTCACTATTGATCTGGTTCCAGGTACGCAACTTATCTCTCAGACTCCGTATCGTATGGCGCCAGCTGAGTTGAAAAAACTGAAGGCGCAGTTGCAAGAATTACTTGAGATGGGATTTATTCGACCAAGTGTATCTCCCTGGGGAGCCCCGGTGTTGTTTGTGAAGAAAAAGGATGGGAGTTTGAAACTGTGCATCGATTACAGGAAACTAAATAAAGTAATAGTCAGGAACAAATACTCGTTGCCTCGGATCGATGATTTGTTCGAGCAACTGCGAGGAGCACAGTACTTCTCCAAAATTGATCTTCGTTCTGGGTATCATCAGTTGCGGGTTAAGGATGAGGATGTACCCAAGACAGCCTTTAGGACCCGTTATGGTCATTATGAGTTCCTTGTGATGCCATATGGTTTGACCAACGCACCCGCAGCGTTTATGGATTTGATGAACCGAGTGTTGCAGCCTTACTTAGATCACTTTGTCATCGTGTTCATTGACGATATCCTAGTCTACTCGAGGAGTGCGGGAGCGCGCGAGGAGAACTTAAGGATGGTGCTGGGTACCTTGAGGGAAAACCAGTTGTATGCGAAGCTCAGCAAGTGTCAGTTTTGGTTGACGAGCGTGAGTTTCTTGGGGCATGTGATCTCAACTGACGGGATCAGTGTGGATTCTCAGAAAATTGAGGCAGTGGCGAAGTGGGAACAACCGAGGACCGTCACTGAATTCAGAAGTTTCTTGGGTTTGGCTGGCTACTACAGGAGGTTTGTAGAGGGTTTCTCTACCATTGCTGCCCCGTTGACACGACTGACGCGGAAGGGAGTCAAGTTTGACTGGGATGACGATTGTGAGCGTAGTTTTCGGGAGCTAAAGGAAAGGTTGACATCTGCTCCTATACTGACCCTTCCAGACGACAGTGGGGAATTCGAGGTGTACAGTGATGCATCCTTACAGGGTTTGGGATGTGTACTAATGCAGCATGGGAAAGTGATTGCCTATGCTTCGCGCCAGTTGAAGCCGCATGAGCGCAATTATCCGACGCACGACTTGGAGTTAGCTGCTGTTGTGCATGCGTTGAAAATTTGGAGACATCACTTGTATGGTGCGACTTGCAGAATGTTCACGGATCACAAAAGCTTAAAGTACTTGTTCACTCAGAAGGAGTTAAATGTGAGGCAACGACGGTGGCTAGAGCTAATTAAGGATTATGATTGCACGATTGAGTACCACCCGGGAAAAGCCAACGTGGTGGCTGATGCTCTAAGCCGGAAGTCAACGTATTCTGTAGCACACCTACGGACGGTTCATTTACCACTTTTGGTTGAACTCCGTAAGACTAGCATTGATTTGGGTTTGGATGGCCAAGGTGTCTTGCTGGCTAATTTTCATGTGAGACCACTTTTGATCGATCGGATCGTTGAGGCTCAATCTCAATATCCTGTCTCATGTGTACTTCAGATTGAAGTGGAAGCCGGTGAGCGGCTAGATTTCACAGTCAGGGAGGATGGAGTTTTGCTAAAAGAAGGACGGTTGTGTGTGCCCGACGTTGAGGCACTGAAGAAGGAGATCTTGGACGAGGCTCATAGTTCGGCCTACGCGATGCATCCTGGTGGGACCAAGATGTATCGTACCTTGCGAGAACACTATTGGTGGCCGGGTATGAAACGGGAGATTGCCGAGTTTGTCAGCTGGTGTCGGATTTGCCAACAAGTGAAGGCTGAGAGACAACGACCTTATGGAGCCTTGCAACCACTACCTATCCCAGAATGGAAATGGGATCACTTAACGATGGATTTTGTGTTTGGACTTCCTAGGACACCCAGAGGTCACGATGGAGTTTGGGTGATTGTGGACAGGCTTAAGAAATCAGCTCATTCCTTGCTGGTGCGAGAGAACTTCAGGATGACACAGTTGGCTCAGTTGTTTATTGATGAAATCATCCTGTTGCACGGTACTCCAGAATCAATAGTTTCTGACAGAGACCCGAGGTTTACTTCTCGGTTTTGGCAGAGTCTACAGAAAGCCTTTGGGACGAAACCCCGTTTCAGTACTGCATTTCATCCTCAGACTGACGGCCAGTCTGAGCGGACCATCCAGATATTGGAGGATATGATGCGAGCTTGCGTTCTGCAATTTCAGGACACTTGGGAATCACACCTAGCCTTGATGGAATTTGCCTACAATAACAGCTATCAGGCGAGCATTGGGATGGCTCCGTACGAAGCCTTGTACGGACGGTAGTGCAGAACCTCGTTGTGTTGGACGAATGTGGGTGAAAGGAAGCTGACTAAATCCGAATTGGTGGAACTGACAACCGAGAAGGTCAAACTCGTCAGAGATCGGCTCAAGGCAGCCCGGGACAGACAAAAGAGCTATGTGGACCATCAGATTCGAGATCTTGAGTTTGCGGTCGGAGATCGGGTATTTCTGAAACTATCCCCTTGGAAGGGTGTAGTGAGATTTGGCAGGCGAGGAAAGTTGAGCCCTCGTTCTATCGGACCGTATGAGATTACCGAGAGGATTGGCCGGGTGGCCTACAGGTTAGCACTACCGCCAGAACTTTTGAGGGTCCACGATGTTTTTCATGTGTCGATGTTGCGGAAATATGTGTTTGACGCATCTCATGTACTGGAGGAACAACCCATTGAACTCCGAGAGGATTTGAGTTTTGAAGAACAGCCGGTGCAGATTTTAGACCGAAAGGATAAAGTATTACGTCGGAAGACCGTTCCTCCAGTAAAGGTTCTCTGGAGGAACCAGAATGTGGAGGAAGCCACATGGGAACCCGAGGTGCAGATGCGAGAACAGTTCCCCTACTTGTTTCCTTGAAATTTCGGGACGAAATTTCTTAAGGGGGGGAGATTGTAACGCCCCGAAAATTCGGGAAATGTAATATTGTAAAATACTGAATAAAATGACGTCTTTACCCTTGTGATTCGTATGGTCAATTTGTTGACTTTTTGATCGGGGGTCGAACGGACGTTGAGCGATGACCGTGACGTAGTTTGGGACGTCACGAGTTCATAGACAGGTGGCACGTCCGATTCGGACGAACAGGGTGAAAGTTATGACGTTTGAAAGTCCAGGGGCATTATCGTAAATTGGACATTATAAGGGGAAAAAGTTGACTTTTTGTTTGAAAATTGATATTCATTTGACTCGAAGACCGTTAGGTTTGTCTCGAGGTCCCGAGTACAACGACAGGCGGCACGCGTGAAACGGACATCGGGTGACCGAGTTACGGGTCACGGAAGTTGGAGGGTATTTTGGTAATTATTGCACAGAGGGGCATTTTGGTCATTTCACGGCGGTTACTGTAGCACCACCGTGAAAAACAGAGCACACGGCCGTGCCGTGGTGTTTTGTGCGTTCAAATTGTTTATAGCTTAGTGGACTGGTAAGTGGGTTTTGTTTATGAGAATTGAGGCTGTGGGAGGCACACATGGTCGACCGATCAGTGCTCAGTGCACGGGAGAGCTTAGAAAATGGTCGTGATCTCTGTGCGTGCGGGAAACCATTTGCAGAGACCTCAGTTGGTCCCCCACGGGTTGCTGGCCGTTTTGATTAACGGTGTGCCTTTGAGTCTGGGAGCTCATTTGGAATCATCCTGCTGTGGAGAGACTGAGAGAGATTGAGAGAAACCGCGAGGAAACAGTTTCGAGTTTTTGGGGGGAAAACTCAGAGTTCAATTCCTACGGGCTTTGAGGTAAATCTAAACACATAGGGAGACTTCTGGGAGTGACAGAAACACGACGGTGCTAGAGTTGTAGAGATTGGAGCCCGTTTTACCCAGGAACCCAAGTTCCAGTTCGAAGGAAAAACCAGTTGGAGGGAAAAATTGAAGATCAAATCGTGGGGACATTCGAGCTAAACTAAGGGCCGTTCTAGTCTTCTGGGAGCAAAAGGAAACTGACCACATCGATTTCGAAGAACATCACTCACGAATTGGCCAAGAACTGAGTTCCCTGGTTCTGAGTATTGTCGAGCTTGAGGACGACGACTTCCATGTTAGTTTGGGGTTAATTGGTTGGATGTTTTGGTTCGTCTAGGTTCCCTTAAGCTACTGGTGAAGTTAATTTGATAGTGGCACTGGTTTGGGTGAGTTCTGAGTGACGACCCGTTCGTCTGTTCGAGTCTGGGTTGAATCGATTTAGGGACAGTCGAGGTTAATCATCAACACAGACCAAAAATTAATGGATTAGAGAAGGTGATAGGATTGAAAACGGGAAGAATTGATTGTGAATTGAGGGCTAACTGATCGGGTTGAGTCGCGGGTATCATACCAATTTAGCAGGCTGTTCGGGTGAGGGAGAAGACACTGTAGCTGGGCGCGTGGCCTTCACGCGCAGCCACTTTGGGTGGCGCGTGACGGCGCGTGTGATGTCGCCTCCGATCACGGTCAACATGAGATTTAATCCTTTCAATCTAATTAACATTTTATCTTTAGAGTTCGAGTCGATCGGGTGTCGTTCGGGATAATTTCGGGAGTTTGGAAGTTTAGGTCCTTAAGGTTTATTTTGTCGAAAAATCCGGAAAATTAGGGAAAAATCATACGAGCTATTTGAGGATGTTTGTAACCCTTCTTGTACGTTTTTACAGGCCCGGACACTTCCGAAGCTACGGAGGAGCGCGGGGGACGCGATTGACGCGTCCTAAAACCGTGAGTGGACTTTTTGATTTCTAAACTGGGCATGCATGACTATTTTACTTATTTATCTTATGGTTTTGCATATGATTTTATGATGGTGATATGATATTTCAGTTTTACGTGTTTTCACGTTTTTCGAGATATTCATCGTATTTCACGCATTTCGAGGTTACGATTTTTGCTTATGCATGAATGATGTTTTGATGAAGTATCTGGATATGATTATGCATGTTACGGATTTATGATGTTTTGATTATAATTGTGAAGTGATTTCGGGAATTGCACATTTTGGAATTTGCATGTGAATTGAGATATAAGTCCTATTATGACGTGATATGATTTCGGAATGATGTTGGAAAACGGTTTATGATGAATCCTGGTTTATTGTGTTTAAAAACGGTTTTGGGTTTAAAGAACTGGTTGATTGTTGGATCTGGTTTTGGGTTTAAAGACCCGGTATATTGATGACGGGGGCGGGCCCGAAAATTGGGTTTAAAGACCCAGATTGAGTTTAAAGACTCGTGAGTTTAAAGACTCGGTTATTGTGATACCCCCGAGGCCTATTGATCATGTTTTGAGTTTAAAGACTCGTTGATATCCCGGGAAGGCCTGATATTGAGTTTAAAGACTCGGATGGATCCAACGGCTTAATTGTGATTATTGATTCACTCTTTACTTGATTTGTGCAATTGATGTTTCAAAATGACGGTTTCTGGATTCTGGTAATATTAAATTGTTTTACATGAGTTATGACGGTTCTCTGTAACGTTTTTCATGTGTTTCGGAAAAAGAGTTTTCGAATGATTAAATACGCGGTTTTCTTTTTGAATGTTTGGTTATGCATGCATGTTGTAAAACTGGAGGGCGAACCCCGATTTCCTTAAACTGTTTTCTATAAACCTTTGTTTCGGTCCACTCACACTTTGTTGTTTTAACTACCCTCCAGGTCGTGGTATAAGTTCAGGGGCTAGCGCCGAGGCTGAGGCAGAGGCATAAAGTTTTCCGTTGCGGAGTAGTTAGTTCACAGAGTAGGATTTGTTCTTTAACCTGTTTGTAATATTATGCTCTGTGAAACTGTGGACTTGACGTCCAGTCGGATGTATTTGTTTAATCTCCCTGGTCTGACAATGGGTGTGATGTAATATTATTTAGTTTTCCGGTCATTTGGATTCGATTGTCAGACGGGAGCAGGATGCTTCCCGATTATCGGCTAATCGGGGTGGGTCCTGTCACAAGTCAAGTTCCATAGCTACCTTCCCACCATAACTCTTCACTTGTAACAACCCCAACCATAAAAAAGAGACAAAAAAGGCCTGCAAAGAAAATTAGGTCTCATGTTAGCCTACTTGTGCATCAAACAATCACACCACCACTTCTTGATTCTCAAGCTAGCCAAGTCTCACTAGTCTAGCCGCATGAAGAAACTCTAGTTGCACGTTCAAAGGGAAAAAGGATCAAGTCACCTGAAAATGCAAAGGGAATGGCAAAGCCAAAACCATGTCCAAAGCAAAATACAATCAACAAAGATTGGCTCAAGAAGGAAAAGGAATTGCTACCCCATTGACATCATTATTAGACATTGGAACCTTTAGATATTTGTAGGTTTCTAGGCATGTACTAGCTAGTGGTGTGTTTGTTAGACTAAACAATCCAAGATTTTGTAATGGTCCAAATTTGATAGACATTGGAACCATTTGATGTTTGTAGGTCTTCTTGACATCTACTAGCTCGTGGTAGGTTTGTAATGATCCAAATTTGAATGCAAATAGAAGAGCCTCCTTTTATGCTCAAATCGTAATGGTGAAATGGTTTAGTTCTAATTTGATCTCATTTTATACTCAAAGTGGCCACATTCAAATCCTAACAAGTTGCACAAAGTTTATGCTCAAATTAATATTCCTCAAAGCTTATGCTCAAATTGTAAATCACATTTTATCACAAGAGTTGATCCTATAAACATTCATAACATCCACATTTCATCACATTCCATCATTCATAACATCCACCATTCATAACAATCTACATCATACATAAAAGTTTACTACAAGCTCAAAGATTTTGTTCAAACCTTGCACATACATAATTCCAAGGCTAATTCCAATCACTACAACCCAAGTCAGGACAAGGGCAATCCTAAACCTAAACACTTTTCTCTTCTCATTCAAAAATTTCTTTTCTCCTATGTTAAGCATTCTTAGTAGCACGGGAATTATTTTCGTCGAACTTTTACAAATTTTTGGATCCAACCACTCCCA
Source organism: Prinsepia uniflora (assembly GCA_032719365.1). NCBI lineage: Eukaryota > Viridiplantae > Streptophyta > Magnoliopsida > Rosales > Rosaceae > Prinsepia > Prinsepia uniflora. Next base: position 53,986,762 of record CM064874.1, read on the forward strand.
AAAGTCACACCATTTGCCACGATATCTCTGCCCTTGAACCTGCATTATCAAAACCATCATCAATTGCATACATACAAATAAGATCGATAAATTCTTCAAAAAATGGATATATTCCCCAAACTAGTTATTGGTTTCAAACAAAAGCAAACCCATATATTATCAATTCCTTCCATCAATTACTTAACTCTAACCATTAATTCCTTCCAAACCTTACATATTATCTATAAACCTTGAAATTCATATCAAATTGAGATAACTACAGCTTACCCGAGAAATTAGACAAACGAGAAACATCCTCCCTAGTTATCATCAGTCCATGAAGTCTTCATTGTGGCCACCTTCCCACAAAAACATCTTTGTTGCTCCTCCCACCCTCGACTCTCTTCCATATCTCCCAAATTCAAAAACCTTCTCGCTAAAGTCTTCACTGTCGTTGACCCCTCTTTCAAGTCCTTCGTCCCTCCAATCGAAAACCCTACAATCTCCAAGCAATTTCGATGCTAATTTATTCAATTCACCCAAATTTTGAAAAACCCTAGCAGAGGAATTATCCCCAATTCAATTTTCTCTCAATGTTTCGACTTTCTCTCAATGTCTTAATTTTGACGGTGCACCTCATTTTATACGTCCTCCTCCAATGTGCCATATAGATACCACGTCTGCAAACATGATTCCACGTTTGCAAACATAAATGTCGTCAAGGACGACGTCAATATGATGGTGCAACGGTTCAAATTGTGTAACTGTTCCTGATGCACATTGAGACAAATTGCAATCCCTGGTGCATTTTGATATTGAATGGTGTGTTCCTGGTACATTTAGCCTAATAAGCTCTCAAATTTTGGACCTTACATAAACATTCTTTTAGATTCCAAAGAGATTATACATAGCCCATAAAATATGAAAAGTATTTTTTTAAATGTAATAAGTTATGTAAATACTAATATGCACTTATGATTATTTGGATATATTATCATTCTAATTCTAGAAAAAATATTATAGAAGGTCAATTTTGTCATTTTTGTATGTCAGCTTTTAATTGATAATTACTTAAAAAATGAGTTTATTTGTAATGTTTTGGAACGTAAAGGTGTATCTATGTAAGGTCTTGTGTTTATGAAAATTTAAAAAAATTCAGAGGGTATTTGTCTAAATACCGTAGGATATTCCATGTCAATAGTATTGTCCTACTATGCACTTCTAAGTTGCCTTGTTCTAAAGTTTTCTAGGTAATAAAAACTCTAGGAATAAAAAAAAAAAACCAATACTATTTGGATATACTAAATTAACCATATTCAGTTACAAGTGACATTCTATTTATTACAAAAGTAAGTACCAAGTGATTTAAATTATTAAAATAATATCATTCATTCAATGACACATTAAATGTATTATTAAATGTGATCAATTTAGTGTGCCCAAATATCATTTATCATAAAAAAAAACTTAGTCGAAAGAGGAAAAAAAAAGTAGAATGTGGGTCAGTTTGTTGTAGTTAAAGTTTTTTTCTAATCCGTAATATTACATGACACGACCCATCCCAATCCCCCCCTCTGAGATTAACGTGGGATGTGTCATGCTCTCGTCTAACCCACGTGTGACACGAACGTCAGACAAGAGATAACCCAAACCTTGGCCCAAACGAGACTTCCAGAGTGCGCTAGGATCAATGGAGGACTGTGATGTCTCGGTCTCTGCTACAGCCCATATCCGTGACCAACCTGAATGACATTAAAAACCATAAAAGATGTGAGTGGACGAAAGTAAATAATTTAGTAAAACTCATTTCATAAAAGAAGACATTTATACCCTTCACTTAAAACTATGCATGCATACGAAAACCAATTAATTTTAATCTAAATATAATAAAACCATTTAGAAAACCAAAGCCATTTCTTTCCTCAATCATTAGGGTCTTAGCCCAAAACCATAAAACCGATCATGTGGGAGCTTAACCAAAAAAGTAAATCCAAATCATGTGGGTCACCACCCAAATCCATAAACACAGAAATCCTTAAAACAGTAAATCCAATAAGACACAGTTATACCAATCCTTGGCATCCCAGATGTCTAGAGTCCTAGACGTCTAATCATAAGAAATCCTACTCCTCAGTCACTATACGGTCTTGTCGCTCCGTGCAATGACCCCTTGCAAGCAATGTCTGACATCCCGGGTGTCATGTCTAGAGCCACGCGTGCCCCTTGGTCTCTGCCGAGTCTCCCCCAAGGTCCACCCAGGTCCCTGACCCTCCCTTGGGGGGGGGGGGGGGGGGATATCATATTACAAGGATGGTATCTGGAAAACATTTTATGAATCCTTTCAAAACCATTCAAAGAGGCCTATACTCGGGATTTCCATTAAACCACCTCAAATCCATTCCATAAACCATAACTTGACCTCAAGTCCGATAATGTAAACCAAATGGGTCTCAGCCCGATACTTTATTAAATCAAATGGACTCCAAGTCTGAGAGTCCATCAACTAAATGGGTCTCATGCCCGATTTCATATTTCCGAATCCAAAACTATTCCATCAAAATCATTATTGAAACCTCCGCACGTACAAATACCGTATAAAACCATAAACCTTGAAATATGTGCAAATACATACATATTAAATACCATAATCCAATCATCACAAAACACATATATAAAACATATAAAACAGATATTCATGTATCATATTTAGAAAACAAAGGTCCACTCACAAACCGTTCTAGCTGCTGCCTCGATACGTGTGCCATAAGTCTCCCCAGGCTAAATCACCATCTCCGGAACTTTTGAACCTATTCAAATCATATCCGAAGGTCACTAACCATCTATATAAGTCCATATGATAAAACCCAAAAACTCTTAGAAAAGTCAACGTGTCCTGGACACGTATTCTGAGGCTAAAACTCTCGATTTGACCAACCTAACGATCTCCGATCGACCCGAAATCACCACCATTGGATCCGAATCATTGAAACCTTTAAAATGGCATTGGTCCCACCTCGAAATTCGCACTCACGTGCCCCTACTCGTGTGGTCAACGCCAAGTCAATGTTGGTCAACAATTAGGTCAAAGTCAACGGTCAATCAACGCTGACGTCATCACTGACAACCCTGACAGCTGTCAGATCTGACAGTGCCACGTGTCACCTGCATACTGGTCCATGTCACTAACATGTCAGTGACACGTGGAAGCCCGTGATTGGGCCACATCACTAGCATGTCAGTGCTGACTGTGCACTGACATGTGACATGTGTCGCCTCACGATTGGTCCACCTCTGACAGCTGTCAGACCTGACATGATGAAATCATCGTTGACGTCATCTAGTCTCCGACCTCCAGCCGAATCGTCTTAACTAGGTTGTGCAAACTCGCGACCTAACCTGGCCCTAAAACTTGTATTCCTCAACCATTTTCGATGAGGCTTCATCCTATGTGATCGTCTCAGTCTACTCTTTAGATCTATGGACTCAAAAATATGAAATCGAACCTAGATTTTACCTGTATTAACGGGAATAGTAACTGGGAATTTTGAATGAGTTTTCTGGCCAGCTCTGGCCACCTCAGCCCTCGATTCCAAGTCCCCTGAGCATTTCTCATCCTCAAGAACCTCGTTAAACCACCAAATTGATCAATCAACGTCCAAACATAATTATCCATTTTTGAACTCAAGAACTAGCTATGGGTTTCAATTTTTCCTTACCTCCGCCGCCGTGGCTCCGCAATGGCCACCATCACGATTGTCTCCCCGTCCACTCTCACTTCCATTTACAAACCAGGGACATATGATGGGGATTTAAGGGTGTTTGGTGTGGATTTGTATTAGTATGGGTGTTTCATGGTTTAAGGAAGAATGGAGAAGATGAGACGGAATGATGAAGATAATATCCCCATAATTTGGGGATTTGGGCCAATCAGATGGGTGACACTTGTCACTCATCTGGTGGTCCCCACCAGATAATTATCCAATCCAATTATGCCACGTGTCGATATTTCTCGATATATATGAATAGTACCATAATAGATTCTAGACCCGTAACTTTATCGTCGAACGTCTGATTTCGACGTGCCACTTATCTACGGACTCGTAATATCCTGATCTACGTAACAATCTTCCATCCTCGTACAATAGACTCGAGAGGTCAAAAGTCAATTTTTCACCAAATCCCAGGGGTAAAATGGTTATTTTTCACCATCCGTCCGCATTCCCTAGACTAAACCCCGATTAGTCACGAGAATCCTCAATTAATTAATAAACTAATCCCGTATATTGGGACGGGTCGTTACAATCTCCCCCCTTAAACAAATTTTTTCCTCGAAATTTAAACTCATCCAAGTCCACATCCAAATTATGGAATGCAAACCTGTCTCACACCTAGGTCTCACACTCAGTGTATCCGTCCGCTGACAAACGATAGTACCAACCAGTATCCAACATCGAACATCTCTCCACCATACTCATCTGCACCTAACCCGCGTCGTATGCCGCCAGCTCTCACGGCCCCACTGTTATTACTCTAGTCATCGACACAAACCTTGACTCACTCTGGAGTCTTATTAAGGTACCTCGTACCAAATTACCATCAATGTAGCGTAAGATCCTGCCATCACAATGGCATGAATCTTACCTCGCAGATCAAGCTCAAACCTGCGGCATTTATCAGCCTCGATACTCACATCAGTCAACTTCCTCAGCGATTCACGCTTACATCATACTCTACATGTGGTCACACTAACCTCCAACTCACTCAGCCTGAGTACACGTAGACCAACATCTCACTCACATGGAAACTTGTCGTAAAAAGTTCCTACCTTTAATCTCAATGGACACTAAAATCAGTCTGATTGGACCCTTCAAAGGTGAAAAGACATTTCACTCCACCTGTGTGTAACTTGACCCCATCGAATACTTGCCCAGCAGTGATAACACATCTCAACTCTAGGGATACACTCGCCATCTACGACTCTGAGCACTTTCTCATACGATCACTGAGCCCATCACAATCACTCTGGACTCATGCACAATATTCAACGTCCAGTCCACATCCTTCATAAACCAACTGGTACCTACCACAAGTACTCACAACACCCCCACATCTATACCGTCCACTACATGGCTAAATGCTAATCACGATTCAATTCCGGAGTCTATCTGTCCAATCTGTACTGGACAGATCCTATACTCCAACCTCGTGTCCATTCCAGGTCTCCTTGTCACCCGACATGTATTGGTCAGGTCTAATCCCACTCACGTTTACCAAGACATACCAGTTCTGAACCTATCAGATATGTAACGGCTTAAAACGTCAAAAAGGGTAAAACTATAAATTTGAGAACTTTTTGTATAAAAATGACATTTTTACCCTTGTATATAGTGTGGTCAAAGTTGAATTTTTGTATGACATGTCTTGTTCACGTATTTCGAACACCATTAGGTAGGTCTCGATCTCCTGAGTACAACGATGGGCGGCACGCTGTCAACATACTTCAGATGGCCCGGTTTTTGGTCTAAAGGCTGTAGGGGAAAAATGGTAATTTGTTGAAGCAAGGGTATGTTAGTCTTTTATCTGATATTTAAATTGGCGGACAATGAGAGGGGGACATCTATCCCATATCTTCTGGTTGGTTCCAGCACCGTCTCACTTATTTGAGACGATCAGATAAGTATGGGAGGTCTTAGTCGACTATGTTCGTATTGTTTTAGCCTGAGTGAGAGAAGTGAGTGACTGTGTGTGTATGACTGTAAACCAAAGAGGATTGGTGGTGTGAGAGTGAGGAAAATAGAGATAAGATAGAGATGAGGAGGAGAGAAGTGGATCGTAAGGGAAAATACGTTGAAACCGTGACAATCCTTAGTCGTGAAACTCAACACGTACAAACCCCTGTGAACCTTATCTGTTGGTTGTGATCAGTGAACAAAAATGAACCAGGGAGACGTGACGGTCATGGTGGTGGCCACGGCGAAGTAACAGCATAAAGGTGAGGAAATTTCCGTAAAAACACTGTTTTTGTTCAAAAATGGTAACTTGGGATTTGTTGGTTAACAATTGATCTGGTAGATCAGATGAGCTTTTGGGGATTGAGTCGAGTCTAAAGGACTTGTAGTCGAGGCCGGATGCGGTCTGTGGTGGCCGGATTCAGAGGAGCAAGATTGATCGACTGTTGTTCGATTTGGAAGGTGAGATCTCGTGTTTTTCTTGGATTTTTGACTATATAGACTGATAGAGGATGTGAAGACAAGGACATAGGTAGAAATCATGTTGATTTTAGTCGAGGAATGGCGGAGAACCGGTCTCGCCGGTCCGGTCGAATCGAAAATCGGAAAACCGACCTGAACCCAGTTCGACGCGAGGACAAGGATGATTGTGCACCGGCGCTTGGCTTTCACGCGCAGCGCCTTTGGGCGGCGTGTGAGGACGCATGGAGCCGTGTCTCCGGTCAAGGTTAAAACATGTTTTCATCCTTTCGATGTAACGAACCTTTTGGGACAAGTTTCGAGTCGATTAGACACCGTTTCGGGGTAGTTTGGGGTGCCCGAAGGTTTAGAGTTTAGTTTAATTACGTTTAAAAATCCTGAAAAAAATTAAGGGAGTTAATTTGAGCCTAATTGAAGTACTTGTGACCCAAAATTGTGATGTTTGACAGCCCAAGACATTCCTGAGGCGTCCGGAGAGCGTACGGGACACGATTGAAGCGTTCGAACTCAGTGAGTGGGCTTTTGTTTTCTAACCGTTCATGCATAACTGTTTTTACATACTTATTTATATGATTTTCCTTTAAATGCTTTGCTTGATGATGTTGATTTTCATGATTTCATATGTTTACAGATTTTGATTACTATTTTACGGATTTACGTGAAATTTATGCCTGAGACACTTTTTGGATTTGATGTTGACTAGATGTATGAATTCCTTGGGCTTTCGATGTTAGATTTTACTTGATATGATTGTAAATCTTGTATTTTGTTTATACACTGAGTTCTAGATATGATAATAGTTTTAATGAAACTATGTTCGAATTATACTATTTGATGTCAGATTTCGGTTTAAATGTGAGTTTGGATGGATTTCTGGATTTGGATGCTGGTTTCGAAATGATGATTTTGGATATGGATTTGGAAATGGATTTATGGATTTGGTTTTGAAATGGTTTTGAATTGGATTGGCTAGATCTGATTTTGGGTTTAAAGACCCGGTGATTGATGTGACGGGGGAGGGTCCTATATGTGATTTGAGTTTAAAGACTCGTGAGTTTAAAGACTCGGTTATTGATTTACCCCGAGGCCTATTATTGAGTTTAAAGACTCTTGAGTTTAAAGACTCGTTGATTACCTAGGAAGGCCTGATATGTGATTTGAGTTTAAAGTCTCGGTGATATGAGATCCAGCAGGTTCGATTCATTGATGTTATGTTCGGATTTACATGATTTCGTGATTGTTTCCATACTGTTTTCACATTGTTCATATCGATGTTTTCAGATATTAGGTTATGCATGCGTGTTTTGAAAAAGACGGTGAGCCCTGATTTTCTTTAAAACTGTTTTCATAATTATTATTTTTAGTCCACTCACACCTTTAATGTTTTCAACACCCTCCAGGTCGTGGTGTAAAGTTTTGGGGCTGACGCCGAGGCAGAGGCATATGCATAAAGTTTCCCGCTGCGCGTGTAGTTAGCTCACAGAGTCAGCTTTTGTTCTTATCTTGTGCTATTATCTATGCCCTGTGATACTGTTGACTTATTATACAGTGAAATGTATCGTAAGTTCTCCCTGGTCTGGCAATGTGTGTGTGTGTTGTTATTATGGTTATTTTGGAAATTTACGTTCGTTTGTCAGACGGGAGCAGGATTCTTCCCCATTATCTGGGTGTTAATCGGGGTAGGTCCTTTCAATTGGTATCAGAGCATAGGTTGACGGTTTGTGCATGGCACCTTGATGTGCCTAGGTTGTCGTACTAATTTATGCCTCTTACAGAGAACAAAATCAGCCATGCCTTTGAGACGTGATCCCCCTCCACGGTCTGAAGAAAACGCCGCTAGAGATTCTGAGAGTGCCACCATTGAGCTAGCTCAGTGCCTTGGGGCTACTGTGTTTAGTGGTGGGGCAGATCCTGAGGAAGCTCACTAGTGGATTACTCGTCTTTAGCGGATTTTTTCCGTTATGCGATGTCCCCCTGGAGATCGAGTCTTGTTGGCTACCTTTTTTACTGGATGGTGGCGCATATCAGTGGTGGTATACATTAGAGTTGTCAGGATGGGATGCTTATACAATGACTTGGGAGACCTTTCTCGAATGTTTCCTTGATCAGTATTATCCTCATTTGTTCCACGATGCTAGGGAGGCGGAGTTTTTACAGCTCCGACAGGGGAACATGTTTGTACCAGAGTATGAACAGAAGTTTTAGATGTTATCACACTTTGCTCCTGTGTTCGTAGCTACCGAGGCCGTTAAATGCCGACAGGACCCGTCCCCGAAGGAAATAGATAACTGTGTCTGGTCCTGCTCCCGTCTGAGAAGTCAACTGAAGTTTCGAAATAACCCTCAGCACTTGCCAAAGAAGGGATAACCGCACCTGTGCCCACTCATGTCTCCACCTCTCGAATAGCCTAGATCATCACGCCACAACCAGGGGAGTCAATAAAACAGAAAAGGTGTGAGCGGACAAAATAAACTTTTATAAATACATTTACCAAAATACATTCTTACCCTCCAATTTCACAAACATGCATACATATCATAAAACATGAGGAAAATACATCCGGGCAAAAATGTTTATAAATCACAAATCTCGATAAAACCACGAGACTCATTTCCATATCCACTCTCATTAGTCAAGTTATCCCTGCAACGCGTGCAAATCAAATAGGCTCAAGCACCGCTCAAAATCCGAGCATGTCACTGTGAACACATCACCAGCCGATATTCCAGACCATCGTGAACATATCACTGATCAATCTCCACATAATACAAGCAGATCTGATCTGAGTCGATCCTCCCTCGACTACACGACAACAGATCGTGCTACGTGACCTCTCCGAGCAAACACATCCCATCCCGGAGGCGAGCGTTATCTCCAGGGTTCATTCTGGGGAAACACATTCCCAACCAGAAGCCCTAATATCCACAACACAGGGTGCACTCCGAGGGAAAAATATTCCCAACCGAAAACCCTAAATATCCGCAACATATCACCACCATGAAAACCGGTGAAAAACAGTTGCATTTAAAATCAAATCATTTATCCACACAGGGTCTCGGCCCAAAACATAGTTTCCTCAAAATCCGTAAAACCAGAGTCCCGATTATTTCATAAATCTGAAAACCATCAATGTCATCATGTAATCACATGTAAATACCAATCCAATCAAAATCACATCTTCATTGGGCCTTAAGCCCAAAATATCATTTTCACGCAAATCCGTGCAACCGGAACCTGAGTTGTCATTTTCACATAAATCCACAAAATAGATCCGATAAACATTACGTAAATCCATCAAATCAATCCCTAACTCATAATCCGAGTCAAAACATCATTTTTCAATTCCGGGCCTACGCCCAAAACCTCAGTTTCACAGTTTTCTCGAAAATCGTGCCCAAAACAATATAATAATCCAAAAAATCGATAAATCATAATATCGAAACAATAAGCATGCCAAATCATATAATAAAGCATTTAAAACATATATGCATGGATTCTGGTTAGAAAATAAAAGTCTACTCACACACCGTCCAAATCGCTCGCTTTCCGAGCTGCACGCCTTTCTGTATTTTCCAAAACTTTCCAGAAATCCCAAGTCCTGTCCAAAATTATCCTTAAGGGTCACTAATGACTCACTTAAGATCATATTAACTTCCCATAATTTTTTTCGGGAATTAAATACGAATTTAAAACATAACATAACACTTCGGACCCTCGAAAGTATATGTAAACGGTGTACGATCGACTCGAAACTAACGCCAAAATGTTCGTTACCTGAAAAGGAGCAAGTTTCATGTTGAACTCACCTCAAGATTCGGTCTCACGCGCCCCCACGCGCTGCTGTGAGTGGCTGCGCGTGAAGCCCACGCGACCATGAACAGTGTCATCATCTGAGCCTATTTCCTGCAATTCGGGTTATGCAAGCCGCGAGACAACCCGATTCAATCCCTATCAATTTCAACTCTAGTTCCTCAATTGATCCATCTAATAGCATCGAAATCACATTAATTATGGTTTTGTAATGTCAATTTCAATCCTAATTACTTCAAACAAATTCAACTTAATTCAAACTTTCGAAGGATGTTCATCATCCAAGTTCATCAAATATTCATCGATTCCTTCAATTAATTAGTTAGGGAGCATCGCAGACTCATTTTAAAGATGATTTTGAAATCAATTTCAAGATCCTTTACCTCCAATTACATGAACTCAAGCTCGCGATTTCCTTAATTTCTCCATGTTTGTTCATGGCCAAAACGACACCAATTGTCTTCGTTCTTGATTGGGTTCGACTCGCCTTGATCCCAAAAGGCTAAAATCAACGACAATTACGGTGTTTATGGTCAATAAGTTCAACTTCGAAAATTAATCAATTTGAATTTCATGGGTTCTTGGGTTTCAATTTTCCTCCTCTCACTCCCTCATCTAATTCTCTATTCTTCCTGTCTAATTCCTCCCATTGAATCGACTAACTGGTAGAGATTGTAGGAAGATGGTTGTTTGATTCCTCATTCTCTATTTTCTACATTCTGTTGTTCTCCCCCAACACGATCAAGTCATATTCAAATATCTATATACATGGAATTATAGTTTACTAATTATCAGGGCCACCAATCGTGTTTATAAGCTAAAGACCCAAATGACTCAGCAATACGGCTGAGTCATCCAATACTGCCCAATTTACCAATTTACCCTTCTTTTACAAAATTACCAAATTACCATTCGCCGTCTCAGACCCATATCTTTTACATCCGAACTCTAATTGACGCATGCCGCCTGTCTACGAATTCAACGTCCCGAGACCTATCCAACGGTCCTTACGACCAATCCAAATAGTATCCCGATCAAAAAGTCAACTTTTGGCCCTTATAATTAGGGGCAAAATCTTCCTTTCCTGCTAATTTTCCAAAATTTCCTTTTTCGAATTTTTGGGTCGTCACAAATCCCGTAGGTTTGAGCTTAGTCTGCGAGGTGAAATACGTGCTATTATGACGGCCGGATCTTTTGCTACTCTCAGAGAGTTATCTGATGTTGCGATACGGGTAGAGGCTCCTTTGCCTGCACGCCCACAGTTCTTAGGTGATGGACGACGCCGAGAGCGTCCGTATTCTAGATCGTCGAGCGAGAAGGCCCCAAAGAAAGGCAATTTTAGTGGAGCTTCATCTACCGCTAGTGGTCGTTTTGGCAGACCTGGTAGTTTCCAGAGTTCCGGGTTCAGAGGATTTAGATCACAGCCGACCCCGCAGGCAAGTGAGACCTCATTTGCGTCCACAGGAAGATAAAGTGGTGGATTCAGCCGTGGTGCTCCTAGTGTTGTTTGTTACTTCTGTGCAGAGCGGGGCCACTACCAGAAAGAGTGTCCGTCTTTACTCCAGGATGGTGGCACAGGTCGGGGCACAGCGGTGCAAGGTCGGAGTATAGCCTCAGTTTCTGAGACAGTAGGCGATAGAGGAGTTGGAGGAGCTCGTAGTGGTTTGAGGGGACGTAGTCGATCTTCTGGACCATAGGCCCGAGTATTTGCAGTCACACAGTAGGAGGCCCGGGCAGCACTTGGCGTGGTGATAGGTACGCTTACGATTTTTTGTCATGATGTACGTGCTTTGATAGATCCGGGGGCTACTTATTCTTTTATCTCGCGGAGTTGTGCACTGTTAGCGGATAGGGAGGTGTCCGCACTAGGTTGTGATATGGGTGTTAGCACACCGATATGTGAGGTGTATTTGGTGAGTCAGGTAGTGAGAGAGTGCCCAGTGATGGTAGGAGATGTTGGGTTGGTAGCTGATTTGATACTGCTAGACTTGCATGAATTTGATGTTATTCTCGAGATGGATTGGTTGGTATTTCATCATGCCTCTATCGACTGTTTCGATAAGAGGGTGACCTTTTGGAGTTCGGGGTTACCAGAGACTACTTTTCAGGGATATCATAGAGTGTTATCTATCGATGTAATATCAGCTCTGACAGTGGACAAGTTGTTGAGGAAGGGTTGCTAGGGTTATTTGGCTCATGTTGTTGATACACGTGCTGCACCGCTGAGGGCAGAGGATATTCCAGTTGTACGGGAGTTTTCAGACGTTTTTCAGATGATTTTCCAGGCATACCACCCCATAGAGATGTTGAGTTTACTATTGATATTATTCCAGGTACGCGACCTATTTCTCAGGCACCTTATCGCATGGCGCCAGCCGAGTTAAGGGAATTGAAGGCACAGTTGCAAAACTTGGTAGATATGGGGTTTATTCGGCCGAGTGTGTCCCCTTGGGGAGCTCCAGTCTTGTTTGTAAGGAAGAAGGATGGAAGTTTGAGGTTATGCATTGATTACAGGCAACTGAATAAGGTGACAATCAGGAATAAATACCCCATGCCTCAGATCGATGATCTGTTCGATCAGTTGAGAGGAGCTCGATACTTTTCAAAGATCAATCTTCGATCTGGTTATCATCAGTTGAGGGTTAGAGAAGATTATATACCCTGTAACACCCCGGAAATCCAGGGATTGTAATATTATAAAATATGAAATAAAATGACATTTTTACCTCTGTGAATGGTAAGGTCAAATTGTTGACTTTTTGATTGGTGGGTCAAACGGACTTTGACCGATGACCGTGACGTAGTTCGGGACGTCACGAGTCCATAGACAGGTAGCACGTCCAATTCGGACTATTAGGGAAGAAGTTGTGACGTTCGGATGTCCAGGGGAATTTTCGTAATTTGGACGAAATAGGGGAAAAAGTTGACTTTTTGAAATACAATTGATTTTCACACGACTCGAAGACCGTTAGGTAGGTCTCGATGCCCTGAGTACAACGACAGGCGGCACGCGTCAAACAGACATCGGGTGACCAAGTTACGGGTTTGGAAAGTTGAAGGGTATTTTGGTAATTTTTGAACTGAGGGCATTTTGGTCATTTTACATTTGGTTACTCTAGCAGACGTGGGGGACATTTGCTGCACCACCGTGTATGGTGATTCTGAACAATCCCAATTGTTTAAACCTATAGTGGACTATCTTAGTGTGAATTAATTATGTGTTTTGAGACAGTGGAGCGTGGATTGAAGCCATGGACAGGCACGGGAGGAGTTTTAAATTTCTTGGTTTGAACCGTTGCGGGGGACATTTTCCCAGTGGGATCAAAGGGATTCTCACGGGTTCTGAGTGGAACGGCTAGCTTAACTGAGTGTCATTGAGTTGAGAACTCATTTCTGCTAAGGGGAGGCCTGAGAGATTGAGAGAAACCGTGAAAAACCAAACTCTGAAAAATTGGAGGGAAATTCAGATTTTAATTTCTGAGGATCGTTGGACCAAATCAAGGACGGGTTTAGCTTTCTGGGAGTGACTGGAACTCAGCCGTATCGAAATCGAAGGGAACCAGCCACGGTTGAGCTGGGACTGAGGCTACCGTTTTCAGGGAAGTTGCAGAACTTGGGACGACGACTTCCAGGTGAGTTCTTGTTCAATTGGTTGTGTTAGACTGTTCAAGCTTGGATTGATCGATTTAGGAACTGTCGAGGTTAATCAAGGTCACAGAACTAAAATTAAATGGGTAGAGAAGATGTTAGGATTAAAAATGAAGGGAATCGAGTTAGAATTGAGGGTTAATTAACCGGGTCAAGCCGCTGGTGGCAGACCCGTATTGCAGAGAAACGGGTGAAGGGGATGACACTGTAGAAACTACAGTGTCAGGCGCGTGACTTTCACGCGCAGCCACTTTGGACGGAGCGTGAGGGCGCGTTGAGGCTTATCTCCGATCACGATCAACACGACTTTTTATCCTCTCATTATTCTGAACATTTTTAGTGAAATAACCTTGTTGATCTGAGATAGTTATGTCAAATTAGGGTCTGTTGTCTCGGGAAGCGTGTTCGGACGGCTTCCCCGAGCTGATTTCTGTTTTGAACTTTTTGGATGAATGTTAAGGACCTATAGTGACCCTTGCATGTGATTTGGACTGACAGGAATCATACGTTAATCCCGGAATAAGTTCGTACGCGCAGTTTCGCAGCGGGAACGTACTGTGAGTGGGCCCGATTTCATTAACCCTTGCATGCATAACTATTTTCATTTCCGTATATATATATATATATATATATATATATATATATGTGTGTGTGTGTGTGTGTGTGTGTGTGTGTGTGTGTGTGTGTGTGTGTGTGTGTGTGAATTAAATGAAGGATTTTCATTACCTCGATTTACGGTTATGACACGTTTTACGATGTTGGACTTGAGACCCGTTTTGTGAAAATTGAACACTGTTTTGGATGATATATCTATAGGCATGGGGACATCGATGATTATCTGAGGTACTACACTGTAAAGATCCACCATGTGATACTGTCTCCTCCGGATGTGGTACCCCGGAGCGGTCACGGCGCATTGCCTGCGAGGGGTCATTCTACGAAGGTGCCGGACCGTAGAATGACTCAGGAGCAAGATTGCTATGATTGGATGTCTAGGACGTCGAGCGTCTGGGACGCTAGGCATCTGGGATGCCGTACCCGAACTGGGTTCGGGGGTTGGACTCAGGATTTGAGACCCCGGGTGGCACGCGTAGCCTTAGGACTGTGACCATATTGGACGTCAGGGACGTCGGACATCTAGGATGTCGAGATCGGAGTGTATAGTGTAGTAGCTGTGATTACATTACATTTATGGTTGTTATATTGCTTGTGATATCCTATATGTATTTATGGTTTCAAATACTGATGCATGCATGTTTGGAAAACGGAGGTGTAAAAATTATATGTTTTACTTTTTAAACTGTTTTATAAACTTGAGTTTCGGCCCACTCACCCTTAATGTTTTGGTAACCCCTCCAGGTCGTGCTACTGAGGTAGAAGAGGACCCTGAGGCTGAGGCATAGATCTGCACTGCGCACCTGAACCCCTGTTGGGTAGGTTACCCGCAGGATAGCTTAGAGTCGTGCTCAGATTTTGTAATTTTGGACTGTATCCCTTGTCTGACATCTTTTGAATTCGGATTGTATGTGTAACTTTATTTTCGGATATTTATGCATTTATGTTTTTAAGGTTAAAATTGGAAATTTGGTTCGGGTGTCAGACGGGAGCAGGGCACGTCCCTTTGTGGTCCCCGGGGGATCGGGGCGGGTCCCTGTCCTACCCAACATAGCTTTTCGAACTCGGTATGGCCATTATGAGTTCTTGGTGATGTCATTTGGTTTAACTAATGCACTGGCTGCGTTTATAGATTTAATGAACCGAGTGTTTCGGTCATATCTAGATAGTTTTGTCATTGTGTTTATTGATGATATCTTGGTGTACTCGAAGAGTGCAAAAACGCATGAGAAGCACTTGAGGATGGTGCTTAGTACCCCAAGGAAGAATTAGCTATATGTGAAGCTAAATAAATGTCAATTCTGGTTAACTAGTGTCAGTTTCTTGGGACATGTGATTTCAGCCGAGGGAATTAGTGTGGATCTCCAAAAGATTGAAGCTGCCCCATTGACACGGTTGACTAGGAAGGGAGTCAGATTTGTTTGGGATGAGGATTGTGAGTAGAGTTTTCAGGAGTTGAAGAAGTGATTGACATCTGCTCCTGTGTTGGCCCTTACTGATGATAGTGGGGAGTTTGTGGTATATATTGATGCTTCTTTGCAAGGTCTGGGGTGTGTTTTGATGCAACATGGAAAAGTGATTTCTTATGCTTCCCGATAGTTGAAACCCCATGAATTGAATTACCCCATTCACAATTTGGAGCTTGTAGCAGTCGTACATGTATTGAAAATTTGGAGACATTATTTATATGGTGAAAGGTGCAGGATCTTTATTGATCATCAGAGTTTAAAGTACCTCTTCACACAGAAGGAGCTGAACATGAGACAACGTCGATGGTTGGAATTGATTAAAGATTATGATTGCACCATTGAGTATTATCCAGGGAAGGCTAATGTGGTAGTCGATGCCCTGAGTCAGAAGTTAGCAAGTTCGGTGGCACATTTGAGGATGATTTGCTTGCCTTTGTTGGTTGAACTCCATAAAACTGGAGTGAGTTTGGTTGTTGATAGTCAGGGAGCTTTACTAGCCAGTTTTCATGTACGGCCTATCCTTGTAGATCAGATTATTGATGCTCAGTTTCAGGACCCTGTTTGGGTAATTCGGATCGAGGTTGAAGCTGGGGAGAGACATGATTACGGACTTCGTGAGGATGGAGCCTTAGTGAAGGAAGGCCGGTTATGTGTACCTGAGGATGCGGCACTAAAGAAAGAGATTCTTGACGAGGCTCACAGTTCAGCCTATGTCATGCATCCTAGTGGAACCAAGATGTATCTTACGCTCCGAGAACACTATTGGTGGTCTGGTATGAAACGTGAGATTTTTGAGTATGTTAATCGATGTCTAATATGTCAGCAAGTGAAAGCCGAGCGATAGAGACCTTATGGAGCGATGCAACCACTGCCGATCCCTTAATGGAAGTGGGATCATCTGACCATGGATTTTGTGTTTAAACTTCCCCGGATGCCAAAAGGCCATGATGGCGTATGGGTGATTGTAGATAGGCTTACAAAGTTAGCACATTTCTTGCCAGTGCAAGAGAACTTTCAGATGACCCAGTATGCCCAATTATTTATTGATGAGATCATACGGTTGCATGGTACTCCGGAATCCATAGTTTCAGATCGAGATCCAAGATTTACATCGAGGTTTTGGCAGAGTTTGCATAGAGCCTCTAGGACGAAGCTGCATTTTAGCACTACTTTCCACCCTCAGACCGATGGATAGTCAAAACGGACTATTCAGATTTTGGAAGATATGATGAGAGCCTGTGTTTTGCAATTCCAAGGTAATTGGGGGTTCATCTACCACTGATGGAGTTTTCTTATAATAATAGTTACCAAGCAAGTATCGAGATGGCACCTTATAAAGCCTTGTATGGATGACAATGTAGAACACCTTTATGTTGGACTGAAGTGGACAAAAGGAAATTGTCGACATCGGAGACGGTAGATATTACCAAGGAAAAGGTCGCACTTATCCGAGACAGACTTAAGGTAGCCCAAGATTGACAGAAGAGCTATGTCGATCACCGAAACAGAGATCTCGAGTTTGAAGTGGGGGATTGGGTATTCTTGAAATTATCCCCTTGGAAGGGTATTGTACGGTTTGGAAGACAGTGGAAGTTAAGTCCACGATACATTGGACCCTATGAAATTCTAGAGAGGATTGGTTCTGTTGCATATCGGTTAGCATTACCCTCAGATCTTGCTAAAGTACACAATGTTTTTCATGTGTCCATGCTTCGAAAGTACGTACGCAATGATTCTCATATACTGGAAGCACATCCTATCAAGCTTAGAGAAGATTTGAGTTTTGAAGAGCAGCCTGTAGAGATTCGGACCATAAAGACAAGGTGCTTCGATGGAAGACTGTCCCTCTGGTGAAGGTACTGTGGAGGAATCACAATGTGGAGAAAGCAACCTGGGAACCCGAGGCACTAATGCGTGAACAGTACCCTTACTTGTTTCATTAAATTTTGAGGACGAAATTTCTTAAGAGGGGTAGATTGTATGTCAAGGCCCACCCCTAATCCCCCGGGATTAAGGGCGAAACCCTGCTCCCATCTAACTTACGTATGACACGAAGGCTAAACTGACGTCCAACCCCCATGTGACACGTAAGTCGGACAAGGGACTTTCGATCCGACCGTCCAAAATACTTCCGAACGTCTCAGAGTGCGCAGAGTCTACTGTGGATCGTATGTGTGATGTCTTCGTCTCTCTCGACCGACAGCCCGCGCCGCAACAATCTGGAGGGTATTGAAAACACGAAAAGACTGTGAGTGGACAAAAATAAAGTATAATTTAGAAAACTGTTCAATAAAACAATTACATTTTTACCCTCCACGTAAAACCAATGCATGCATATCCATTCAAGTTATGAAACTATTTATATCAAAAACCATCAACGAAAACCTTGTTTATCAAATCGTGTCAAACCCGTTCTTCAAATCCATGCCTCAGCCTCAAATCAATCTCAAATCTGGGAACTCAGTCCCAAAGTCATCGAAAACCATTTCATCCGGGCCACTGCCCAAGACATCGGAAAACCTTGTTGAAAACCATATCATATTTCCATTCACCGAACCTGCTGGATCTATCCGAGTCTTTAAACTCCCGAATCTTTAAACTCAATCCAGGCCTCAATATAATCCAAGTCTTTAAACTCCCGAGTTTTTAAACTCAATCCAGGCCCGTCCTCCGTCAAACATAATCCGGGTCTTTAAACCCAATAACCAGATCCAGAAATCCAATCCAAAACCGTCTGAAATTCATTTTCCATTTCTGAATTCGAATCCGCAATCTCATCAGGATCCCGAATCCAAATCCATAACTCATATCCATCTCCTTTCCAGATCCGAGTCCGCAACCATCATTCCGTAAGCCGGCATCCGGAATAACCATTCCGAACCCAAACCCGGAATCCATTTTCAAATCCCAAATCGAATCCCGAATCGTCATCCGGAAATCCGATTCAAAAATCCGAAATCACGTTTCTTAAAACCACTTTTCTGAACTGGGCCTCTAAGCCCGAAGTCATTTTCCAAAATCCATTTGTAAATCATCGATACTAAATCATATTTCAAATCCAGACATCAAATCATTAAAATCAGGTTCAAATCACAAATTTCACCGAAATCTCGTAAAATGTGACATTCCGTAATTTCTTCAAAAAAACCTGCAAAACCGTAAACCATCACGATCATAAATTAAATCATAGAATCACGTATAGAAAACATATAAAAACATATATGTATGCATCAAGAGTTAGAAAGAAAAGTCCACTCACAGACCATTTCGACGTCGCCTTGATACGCGTACACTTACGCCGTCCCCGGCCATTCCATTATCCTCGGCTTTCTAGAACCTGTCCAAAGCCCATAACGAGGTTACGAACTACTTTATTAAGCTTATACTTAATTTCCCCAATTTTTTCCGGATTCTAAACGTAGCTAAACGGGAGCCTAACCCTTCAACCTCTTAGAACTAACACGAGACGTTATCCGACTGTCCCGAAACTTGTCCCAACAGATTCGTTACAACGATTAGACCAAAAGCTATGTTGGAAGGTTCCCCAGAATAGCCACCACGTGCCCTCACGCGCCGCCCAAAGTGGCTGCGCGTGGTCCTCACGCGCCTGCACACAGAGCACTGTTCATTGTCTTTTTCGATGGTCAGACCGGTCTGAACCTGCGTGACCGGTTCTCCGTCACTCTCCATCCATTTATGTTCCTTTCAACTCCTCTAGCTTCGTCCTACCCTAAGCAATCCATTCCCCTACTCCAAACACAACAACACGGCCTCTAACCCGTCTCCCAAACTCGAAACAGAAACCCGTCCAAATCCCTTGTCTCAGCTCCCGGCCACCAAGGCTTCCTCCTGTCACGGCTTCACAGCCAGAAGCTTCCTAGGAACCTACTGAGTCTACTAGCACTCACCAAACACCTCGAATCTACCCCAAATGCCACGACTTAACGTTTGAACCTAAACTGGAAAACAGAGCAAACAGAGGAAGAATAGAAATTACCTGCCTCCCGGTCGCCACCGTGCCTACTCGACTCCCCTCAGGCCACTCGACACCACCACGGGTTCAATTCACGGGTTTGATCACAACACAGCAACACCACCACCTCGATCCTTCTCTGTTTTCCACAGAAACTCACATTCACACACACACACACACACACACACACACACACACACACACACACACACACACAGAGGTTCCCTCACCCTAGTTCTGACAGGACCCGTCCCAACTAGACGTCAAAAACCGTACCCGGTCCTGCTCCCGTCTGACAAGTCAACTGAAAGTCCGAAACCCCTTCAGTACCTGCTAGACAAGGGAATTTTTGCGCCTGTGCCCGCACATACCTCCACCTCTGGAATAGCCTCGATCAACGCGCCACGACCTGAAGGGTTAACAAAACAGAAAAGGTGTGAGTGGACAAAAATGACCTCTTATAAAAACATTTACCAAAATACATTCTTACCCTCCAGTTTTCACAAACTTGCATGCATATCGTAAAACATGAGTAATGGTATGAAATCATTCAAGTATGAACAGTGGACCAATAAAATCAAAACATATTTTCTCATGGTCCACAAAAACTCATGTTCACCAAATCAGTTTAACATCTCAAAAAGTTCACAGTTTCTTTAAATCATTTTAACCGCTAAACCACGGTTTCCTCAAAATCATTTTCCATAATCCACGGGACTTATTTCCATATCCTGTTGCTTAGAGTCATGTTTATCCCTGCAACGCGTGCATATCAATAGGCTCAAGGACCGCTCAAAATCCGAGCATCCGCCGCTGTGAACACATCACAAGCCGGCAATCCAGATCTAGTGAACACATCACTTACCGATCTATGTATATCCAGCACATCTGATCTGAGTCAAGCCTCCCCTGGGCTGCAAGACAAAGATCGTGCTACGTGACCTCTTCGGGGAAAACACTTCCATCCCGAAGGCGAGCATTATCTCCAGGGTGCACTCCGGGGAAAAACATATTTCCACCCGAAAGCCCTAAATATCTGCAACATATCATCATCACAAAAACCAGTGAAAAACAGTTGCATTGAAAATCAAATCATTTATCAACACAGGGTCTCAGCCCCAAACTAACCAAAGTCCCGATTTACTTTATAAATCCGAAATTATCAAAATCATCATATAATCACATGGAAATACAATTCCAACCAAAATCACAATTCCATTGGGTCTCAAGCCCAAAATATCAATATCACGTAAATCCGTGCAACCGTAAACCCGAGTTGCCACGATCACGTAAATCCATGAAATCAATCACTGACTCATAATCCGAGTCCAAATATCATTTTCAACTTCCTGACTCATAACCCGAGTCAAAACATCATTTTCAATCCGGGCTTAGCCCAAAACATCATTTGCACGTTCCTCGTAAAACGTGCCCGAAAGACTGATTAAAATAATCACAAAATCACGAGGATACCAAAAATTATCAAATTCATCAATTTCACATGTAACTCCAATTCCGAGTCAAAATCATTATTTACTTGGGTTCTCACGCCTATAATATCATTTTTAACCAATTTCACGATTTCTCGAAAGTCGTGCCAGAATATAATAATATAATAATCACAAAATCGAGAAATCACCGAATTGAAATACCAATCATGCCAAAGCATATCAAATCATATAATAAAGCATTTTAAATCATATATGCATGCATCACGGTTAGAAAACAAAGTCCACTCACACACACCGTTCAAAACGGTTCGTTTCCGAGCTGCACGTTTTTCCGTAAAATCTGGAAATCACAACTCCTGCCCAAAATCATTATAGAGGGTTACTAACATCTCAAAATACTTCATATAATTTCCCCCGGTTTTTCCGGAATTTAAATACGTATTTAACTCGTAAAACAAAACTTCGGATACGCGGAACATTATCGAGACAATATCCGATTTCATCGAAATCAACGTCAAAATGTTCGTTACACTGAGAGGATCAAAAGTCATGTTGACCTCACCTTGAGACTAGGCCGGACGCGCCCTCACGCGCCGCCGTGAGTGGCTGCGCGTGAAATCCACGCGCCTGCTACAGTGTCACCAGCCTAACCCGTATCTCTGGTAAACGGGTCCAAATTGCCCGCGATACGACCTGGTTCCAATCCTATCAATTCAGCCTTAATTACATCAATTGATCATCCAATTAGCTTCGTTATTAGTTTAATTTAAGTTCTGTAACATTGATCACACAAGACCTTACCTACAATCCCACGATTCGATGATGAACACCAAGAACACCCGTCCATTGTTCATCCCTCGAACCCCATCAATTTCGATCGATATCCCTAAATTGATTCAACTAGAAGCTTCCATGGACTCAGTTAAACCTTTCCCCCAACTCAATTGCATCAATCCACTGCTCAAACTTCACGACTCAAACTCGATAGCCGTCTCTGTGCAACCATGGAAGTCTGTCAATCACAACCGTTTTCTTTCAATTGATCCTTCCAGAAGCATCGTGGGATCCTCATGAACGTAATCCCTAGCTCAATTTCATCCATCGAAGCCTCCAATTCCTCAACTCAATCTCGAATTTCCTCCTCTGTCACCAAGTGTGTTCAGAGCCGAAACGTTGCCAATTCTTCATGTTTTTGATGTGGATCGACTCGTACTGATCTCAGGAAGCTAACTCGAGCTTCAATTCCACTCCTCACGGCTCAATTCGCAACAATTGAATTTTCCCCCCAAAATTTCTAAAATTCGAAACCCAGAATTCCTCACACTCACAACCCCTCGTGTTTCCCCAGTTATTCCAGTCATTCCATCTCTCATTTTTCTCACAAGAACGGCAGAGAAAGGGAGCCAATTCTCCCAGTTCAATCCCTCCCCAAATTGTGCACGGTTTGAAGAAATTTCAAAGAAAATAAAGGAAAATGGTGGAGAACATGATGATTAGGGGTGATGATGGTGTTGGGAGGGAAACATGGAGCTGGAAACAAGGGATGGGTGACACTTGTCACTCATCCGGATGTGCACAGTCATCGGGTACTATTCACATTAAAATATTATTTTATTCCCGGTTCGTTCGGTTAATCGAGCCCGATTCCGTGACCATAACTTCGTCGTCAAATCTCCGATTTCGGCATGCTGCCTGTCATTGAATTCGTATCGACGAGACCTACGTAACGGTCCTTAGCCCTCATCCATCGGACCTCCCGATCAAAAAGTCAACATTTGGCCCCTAATATGCCAAATTACCAAAATACCCCTCAACTTCCGAACATCATAACTTTCTCTACGAATGTCGGAATTGAACGTGCCACCTGTCTATGAACTCGTGACGTCCCGAACTACGTCACAGTCATCGGTCAAAGTCCATTTGACCGTCCGAACTAAAAGTCAACATTTTGCCCACGCTAGGGGCAAAACGGTCATTTTGCACGTTTCGTCCGATTTCACTCAACTAATTCCCGATTAGTCATTCTAATTCATAATTAATTAATATTCAATCCCGATATTCGGGACGGGTCATTATAAGTTCCACCCAGAACCACTCACTAGCTCTCACTCAGTATTTGTTCACTCTCTTAATCACCAGAACACACAAACACACAATACAATCGATCAAATCCTCCCTCAATCTCACTCTCTGTTTCTCCCTTTTCGAACACGACTAACACACACACACGGCTAAGTACTTTGCCCGTGCACCCTAGAACCCACTACACGCAACCCACGTGTCCACAATCCCATGGTCCCATCTCAAAATATCCAATCACGCACTGCACACTAGTCCTCATCTCCTTTGCACAAATCCCAAGGCACCAAAAAGACCAAAAAGCCCCTTGTAAGTCCAAATTACCATTTTGCCCTTCGCCGTTCTAGACCTGTATCTCGCTCGTCCGATGTTCGATGAAAGCATGTCGCCTGTCGTTGTACTCAGGACGTCGAGACCTATCTAACAGTCCTTGGTCTACGTGAAAACCAAAAGTCCAGCAAAAAGTAAACCATTTCCCTCTATTTAACCAAAATTACGGTAACGCCCCTAACCTTCCGAACACCATAACTTTTCCTCCGATTGTCCAAATCGGACGTGCCACTGGTCTACGGACTCGTGACGTCCCGAACTACGTCACAGTCATCATTCAATGCCCAATTGACCGTCCGAACTAAAAGTTAACAATTTACCCAAACTAGGGGCAAAATCGTCATTCTACGCCGAATGTCCAAAGTAACCCACGAAACACCGAATAACTCAGCTAATCCGTCACTAAGCACGTCAAAAAGGAAAAAATGTAAATTCAGGAACCTTTTGTGTAAAAATGACATTTTTACCCATGTATATAATGTGGTCAAAGTTGAATTTTTGTATGACATATCTTTTTCACATTTTTTGAGGACCATTAGGTAGGTCTTGATCCCCTGAGTACAACGACAGGCGGCACGCCGTCAACAGACTTCAGATGGCCCAGTTTTTAGTCTAAAAGCTATAAGGAAAAATGGTAATTTGTTGAAGCAAGGGTATGTTAGTCTTTTATCTGATATTTAAATTGGTGGACAATAAGATGGGGACATCTGTCCCTTATTGTAACAACCCGTCCCGAATTAGCGTGATTAATTAAGGATTAATGACGAATTAGCTGGGCTAATCGGGATTATCGTGACGTATTTTGGGACGTCACGAGTTCATAGACAGGTCGCACGCTCGATTCCGACATCCGTGGAAAAAGTTATGACGATCGGAAGATCAGGGGCATTTTGGTAATTTTGGCAAAAAAGAGCCAACGGTTGACTTTTGACCTAAGAGGTCCGATGACCGTGGGCCGAGCACCATTACGTAGATCACGATGATACGAATCCGTAGACAGGCGGCACGTCGAATTCGGACGTTCGACGGTGAAGTTACGGTTCACGGAAGTTCGAGGGAACTATTGCATATTTTTCGAGACGGGAGCTTGTTTGGACTTTAGTGGGCCCCACCTTTTTCTCAGACCCAATGGATGAATGACAGATGTCATTCATCCATTCCCCATCATTTTCATTCATGCATCAAACCCCTTCCCCGTTCATCCATTTTCTCCCATTTTTCCCAAACCAACCCGATCACCATTTTTCATCCAAAACCCAAACCCTTGACCCTTGAACATTTGTGAGAGGCCAGAGAGATGAAGAGGACCGGCTGGGCGTGGTGGCTGGCCAGGCAGAGCTGCCGTGGGAGGCGGAGGAGGAAACCCGCACGAGGTAATCAGTTTTACCCATTTTAATTCGTTTTCGATTTCTAGTTATTATGGGCTTGTTTGGATGATTGGTTTGAACTAAATAGGTTGTTAGGACGTTGTTAGGAAGGTTTTGAGAGGTTTTGGATGTTGAGGAGCCCTGGGGTGATTTTTGGATATTTGAACCGTGAGAACCACAATCGAACCAGTCGGATTTAGGATGTTTTAAGGGTTCTAATCGATTAGGTTAGAATCCTAGGATTAAATAATGAAGATTAGGATCGATTAGAGGAAGAAATGGTGAAGATTGGACTGGTTATGGACCTGGATCGGTCACGCCGGTTTAATTTGCAGGAAAAACCGAACCGGACCGGTCTGACCGGTCGGCTGGAGGACAAGGATGACCCTGTGCAGTGGCGCGTGAGGCCCACGCGCAGGGCCATCTCGAGGCGCGTGCGAGCACATGTTAAGGAATTTGGGGAAGGTTCCAACATGTCAAATCATCTATTAGATGTAATGAACATTTTGGGACTGGTTTCGAGTCGATCGGACATCGATATAGTTCGAGTTGTTCGAAGGTTTCGGTGTGCGTTTATAAATAGTTAAAAATCCCAAAAAATTAGGGGACTTTAGTGAGGGGTTAATTAACTAGTTAGTAACCCTCTAAAGTGATTTGGACAGGTTTGGGAACCCCGAAGGCGACGATTGACCCGGGAAGGCATACAGCGCGCATATCGAGGCAGCAGCGCGGACGGTCTATGAGTGGACGTTCTTTCTGAAATCGATGCATGCATAAATGTTTTATATATGTTTTAATATGTGTTTTGGGATGCCTTGAGTTCATTTTGGTGTGTGTTTACGTATGGGCACGTTCTTCGTGGTTTTCGGGCATGAGACCCAATTAGATTTGGTTTTGACTCAGGTATGAGGCCCTATTGATGACCTACGGGTATGAGTCGTGGTCGTGACGGGTGCTGTGTGCACGGAGACGGACGACGTGATGCTCGCCTCCAGATTGGGATGCGTTCCTTCCGGAGAGGTCACGATGCACGTCCTGTTGTCGAGCAGCCACTGGAGGCTCGACTTCAGAGTTCTGACGGTTTAGAGAATCGATCGGCGACGTGTGCACCATGGTGTTGAGATGGTCGCGGCAGTGATATGTTCACGACGACATACCAGGATTGAGAGCGGTTCTGGATTGATGGTGGCATGCATCGCAATGATCAGAATCGTGACTGACCCTTAGATATCGGGCTCGATGCCCAGTTGATTCGAGTTCGGGCTCCATGCCCAGTTCATTGTGAAATCGGGCTAGAAGCCCTATTGAGTCTTACGTTCGGGTGGAAGGCCCAGTTGATTCGTGTTATCGGGCGTGAGTCCCATTTTTATGGTTTTGTATACGAGTATGTATATACCAGCCTTACAAGATTATTGATTGGTCTCTTCCAGTCGTCGACCTAGAGAGTCACGATCCACAGACCAGAGTGGGTATCCTCATAGGGATCTCGTTCCAGGAGTGGAGGTTACTTATGATGTTGTGGTCCCGGACCAGATTCTGGAGAGATGATTGGACTAGATCCAGAGAGAGAGCTCAGACTAGATCCACAAATTGAGCCTCCCAGATGGAGAATTCCTAGGAGAATACTCGGAGTGAGACCCTGAGTAGTGTGCACACTAGTATAGAGATGACATCGTGACTATATCGGGGATGTGTTCCCTAGGGGTTGTGTGCCCCGAGATGGCATCTTCTCCGGAAGTGCCTAGGATGGGTTATATATGTATATATGTATATGTGCACAGGTTTTCACTGAGATGGCGTTGGGCTGAGACCCACGCGTATTAGTTTTGGGCTGAGATCCTTACGAGTGGGTTTTGGGACGAGTTCCCACGTGTTTTGGTTTGGGCGGAGGTCCCAAGTATTTGATTGACGGATTTCGGGCTAAGGTCCAAATGGTTTGATGGTTCATGTCGGTTTAGGGGAACCGAGCATGAACCCTAGAAATGGTTTTCAAATGCATGCAAATGTTTTTAATGAAGGGCATAAAGGTCTTTTATGAAATATTTTATAAAATATTTGTTTTGTCCACTCACAACCTTTTATGTTTTGAATACCCTTCAGGTTGATCGCGGATGTGGTTGTAGCAGAGACGAGACATCGCATTCCTCCTTCGGATCCTGGCGTACTCTAATAGCCCCGGTTGGGCAAAAGACAGAAATATCCCTGGTCTGACACTTCGTGTCAGACGGGAGCAGGTACATCCCACGCTAATCCCGAGGGATTTGGGGCGGGTCCTGTCACTTATCTTCTGGTTGGTTCCAGCACCGTCTCACTTATTTGAGACGATCAGATAAGTATGGGAGGTGTTAGTCGACTATGTTTGAATTGTTGTAGCCCGAGTAAGAGAAGTGAGTGACTGTGTGTGTATGAGTGTAAACCAGAGAGGGTTTGTGGTGTGAGAGTGAGGAAAACAGAGATAAGATAGAGAGGAGGAGGAGAGAAATGGATCGAAAGGGAAAATAGGTTGAAACCGTGAAAATCCTTAGCCATGAAACTCAACATGTACAAACCCCTGTGAACCTTATCTGTTGGTTGTGATCAGTGAACAAAAAGGAACCAGGGAGACGTGACGGTCATCGTGGTGGCCACAGCGGAGTAACGACGTAAAAGTAAGGAGATTTTCGTAAAAGCTCTATTTTTGTTCAAAAATGGTAACTTGAGATTTGTTGGTTAACGATTGATCTGGTTGATCAGTTGAGCTTCTGGGGATTGAGTCGAGTCTAGAAGACTTGGAGTCGAGGCCAGAGGTGGTCTGTGGTGGCCGGAAACAGAGGAGGAAGATTGATCGACTGTTCTTCAATTTGGAAGGTGAGATCTTGTGTTTTTCTTGGGTTTTTAACTATATAGACCGATAGAGGATGTTGAGACGCCAGATTAGTTGAGCTTCTATGGATTGAGTCGAGTCTAGAGGACTTGGAGTCGAGGCCGGAGGTGGTCTGTGGTGGCAGGAAACAGAGGAGGAAGATTGTTCGTCTGTTCTTCAATTTGGAAGGTGAGATCTCGTGTTTTTCTTGGATTTTTTACTATATAGACCGATAGAGGATGTTGAGACAAAGACATACGTAGAAACCCCATTGATTTTCGTCGACGAATGGCGGAGAACCGATCTCGCCGGTCTGGTCGAACCGGAAATCGGAGAACCAGCCTGACTGTGCACCGACGAGTGGCTTTCACGCGCAGCACCTTTGGGTGGTGCATGAGGGCGCGTGGAACCGTGTCTGCAGTCAAGGTCAACACATGTTTTCATCCTTTCAATGTAATGAACCTTTTGAGACAAGTTTTGAGTTGATCGGACACCGTTTCGGGGTAGTTTTGCATGTTCGAAGGTTTAGGGTTTAGTTTAATTACGTTTAAAAATCCTGAAAAATTAGGGTAGTTAATGTGAGCCTAATTGAAGTACTTGTGACCCAAATTTGTGATGTTTGACGGGCCAGGACATTCCTGAGGCGTCCAGAGAGCGTACGGGACACGATTGAAGCGTTCGAACTCAGTGAGTGGACTTTTGTTTTCTAACCGTGCATGCATAACTGTTTTTACATACTTATTTATATGATTTGCCTTAAAATGCTTTGCTTGATGATGTTGATTTTCATGATTTCATATGTTTACGGATTTTGATTATTATTTTACGGATTTACTTGAAACTGATGTCTGAGACCCTTTTTGGATTTGATGTTGACTCGTCCTTGGGCTTTCGATGCTAGATTTTACTTGATATGATTTTAAATCTTGGATTTTTTTTTATACAATGAGCTCTAGCTATGAAAATGGTTTTAATGAAACTATGTTTGAATTATACTATTTGATGTCGGATTTCGGTTTAAATGTGATTTTGGATGGATTTCTGGATTTGGATGCTAGTTTCGAAATGATGATTTCGGATATGGATTTGGAAATGGATTTATGGATTTGGTTTTGAAATGGTTTTGAATTGGATTGGCTGGATCTGATTTTGGGTTTAAAGACTCGGTGATTGATGTGACGGAGGAGGGCCCTATATGTGATTTGAGTTTAAAGACTCGGTTATTGATTTCCCCCGAGGCCTGTTATTGAGTTAAAAGACTCGTTGAATACCCGGGAATGCCTGATATGTGATTTGAGTTTAAAGACTCGGTGATATAAGATCCAGCAGGTTCGATTCATTGATGTTATGTTCAGATTCACATGATTTCATGATTGTTTCCATACTGTTTTCACATTGTTCATATCGTTGTTTTCATATATTGGGTTATACATGCGTGTTTTGAAAAAATGAGGGTGAACCCTGATTTTCTTTAAAACTGTTTTCATAATTATTATTTTTAGTCCACTCACACCTTTAATGTTTTCAACACCCTCCAGGTCGTGGTGTAAAGTTTTGGGGTTGATGTGATGACCCAAAAATTCGAAAAAGGAAAATTTGGAAAATTTGGAGGAAATGACGATTTTGCCCCTAGTTATAAGGGTCGAAAGTTGACTTTTTGTTCGGGATGCCTTTTGGACTTTTGGCCTTGACCGTTGGGTAGGTCTTAGGACCCTGAATCCGTAGACAGGAGGCATGCGTCAATCGGATATCGGATGTGAAAGTTGCGGATCTGCGAAGGCTATGGGTAGTTTGGTAATTTTGAAGGTAAGGGTAAAATGGTAATTTTGGTTGGGCTAGAATTTGATGATGCAGTCACATTGGTGAGTCATTTAGCTCTTTGAGTGACACCTGTCACTGTGTAGATGGGATTAGTGGCATTGATGTCGTCTGCTATTTGGATAGGACAAATTCAAATATCTATGTTTAAATTAGAACTAAACCGAGTGTAAGTTTCCTTCAAACCAAAAACAGAGAACAAAGGTGTGCTTGATCGATCGTCCCAGCAACCAATTGAGAAAACATGAGAACCTGAGCGGATTGAGAGGGTGAACTCGTGAGAGAAAAGAAAGGAGAGAAGAGAAGAGGAAACTGAAAATACCCAGAAAACCCAAAACCAGATTTTGGGCACTTGAATTTTGATTTCAAGTGTTGGACAAATTGACATGTAATTAAGCTGAGATTAAGCCTTCTGGGAGCTAAACGACTCAAACTAAATCAAAAAGGAGGGAAATTGATCGAGATTCGACTGAGAACGAGCCTTGCGACGTTTCTGAAAATTTGAGGTTTGGTTGGATTAATTCGAGGTAAGAAACAATGTAATTGATTTTAGAATTGTGTTTATAGGACCCCTCTGTGGCTTCCTGGTTAATCAGAATTGAAAGCTAAATAAAAAATGATGAGAATTGGATTTGTAGACCGTCGAACACTAAAATGGGGATTGATTGGTTTTAGTCGTTAATTCGATAAATTGACTTTACAGAACTAAAATTAAGGTTACAACGATGAGACTAGCCGAATCAATTGAAGAAATTAATGTGAAATTGGACAGGATTGAACCGAGTTGCATGATCCGTTTATCAGTCAAACGGGTGAGGATGGTAACTATAGCAGTTACTGTAGCTGGCGCGTGGGCTTCACGCGCAGCCACTCAAGGTGAGGCGTGAGGGAGCATGGGCGCAATTCCCAAGGTGAGGTCAACATGACTTTTATTCTATACAGTGTAACGAACATTTTGGAGTTGGTTTCGAGGCGATCGGACATCATTTCGATATTGTTTCGAGGGTCCGATGGCTTATTTCACATTTTTAATTCGTAATTAATTCCCAGAAAATTATGGGAAATTAATATGATATTAATTGAGTCGTTCATAACCCTTAATGGTGAATTTGGACAGGATTCGAGATTCCTGGAAAGTGTCAGAAATTACAGAAAAACATGCAGCTCAAAATCGAGCGATTTGGACGGTGTGTGAGTGGACGTTTGTTTTATAAACTGTTATGCATGCATAGTTAAATGTTTTACATGATTTGAATTGAAATGATGTCATGGTGATTTGGCATGATTATTTGTGATTTAATGATTATTTTAATCAGTCTTTTGGGCACGTTTTGCGAGAATGTGCAAATGATGTTTTGGGCTAGGCCCCGAGTCAAAATGGTTTCAAAAAGGATATTCTGACTTAGTTGGTGAGTCAAGGATGATTTCTGAATTATTTTAATGTTTTCAAACGAGATTTTACGGATTTACGTGTAAATGGAATTTGGGCTTGAGACCCTGTCGGGAATGCTTTTAACTTGGTTTGAAGTCAAGGATATGATTGATATGTGTTTGTGGTATGGATTTGGTTTGTGATTGTGGATACTAGTACATGTATGGATGATGCGAGTGCAGTTCCTAAACGTGACTCGGATGTTGCGTGAGTGCAGTCCCCGAGTATGTGGTACGTCTAGATGGTGCGTGTGCAGTTCCCAGACATGACTGACATGACTCAGATGGTGCCTGAGTGCAGTTCCCAAGATTGGCGTACGCGTAGTGCGGATTGATTGATTGATTGATTGATTGTGCACTTGTGAGCAGTGCGGTTTGATGTTTGATGTTGATTGTGATTGCGTACTGGTATTGAGTACGGGTTTTGGTCTTTGTGGTCAGGTGATTATTATTCGTATGTTTTGGCTTGAGAGCCGGGATTTGATACTTGTTATGTGTTTTGGCTTGAAAGCCAGTGATTCATGTGTTTGACCATATGCATGCATGGTTTGATAAACTGGAGGGGAAATGGTTTGTTTGATATTTTCAAAAGATATTATTTTTGTCCACTCACACCTTTCCTGTTTTGATGACCCTCCAGGTCGTGGCACGACGTTCGGGACTGATCGAGAGGCGGAGGCATGAGCGGAAATCAAGGCAGTTATCCCTTGTCTGACAGGTGTTGAGGGGTAGTTTCGAGACTTCAGTTGACTTATCAGACGGGAGCAGGACCGGGCACGGTTATCAAGTCCAGTTGGGACGGGTCCTGTCAGTTGATGCCGAGGTAGAGGCAGAGGCATAAACTTTCCCGTTGCACGTGTAGTTAGCTCACAGAGTAGGTTTTTGTTCTTATCTTGTGTTGTTATCTATGCTCTGTGATACTGTTGACTTATTTTACAGTGAAATGTATCGTAAGTTCTCCCTGGTCTGGAAATGTGTGTGTGTTGTTATTATGGTTATTTTGGTAATTTGTGTTTTTGTCAGACGGGAGCAGGATTCTTCCCGATTATCGGGGTGTTAATCGGGGTAGTCTATCGGATACCTGCCAACATCCAATTCATTCAACTGCCATCTCCTACTGGATTAACTCCGAAAGGAATCGAATCCCATTAATAACCCTCGGTCACGGAGATAACCTCCGCTCGATAGTCACTGACACTTCCAATCTGAATGAGTGGATCCAAGATCCATACTTACTCACATATCCAACCTCTGTCTTGTATTCTCATATCTCATCATTTCTGCGATCTAACTCGCCTCAGTTTACTCGACTCACAATCGGCACAATCCTCCCAATCATCTCAATCATTTCGATCCACTCGAGTTCCAGCTAACTCGACCAAAACTCGCCCACACATCTCGATCACCTCGATCCGTCACACGCTACCCGATCTATAACATCTCGATTCGCTCAATATTCTGGATCCACTAGATCCATCTAGGATCCACACTAACTTATTCTCTTTGAGTGACCAGATTTCGAGTCGTAGGGTCTTACACCCTCTTTGAACCCTATGTTGTCACATTACTCCTCATCACCTTTTCCATATCAGAAAAACTCGCCCTAAAGACGGGCACGTCTAGACTGTCGGTTCTCTTCAAGTACCTCATATCGATCAGTTATAGTCACTCCTTATCATACTACGCAAGGAAAATCAAGGATGATCCAAGACGATGACATCAAAATTCATCCTACGTGAGCGTAAACACAATCCCCGCTACACTCACCATGTTCGGTGACACCAAGCACTATCTACTCATGAGTAGAAAATGAGAAGTCACCCTTAGTGACTTCGGAATCAAGAGAAGTTACAACCATGTTGGAAGTATACCCAACTGAATGTCAAATCCCCACACTGGGCTTCCCAATCCTCAACTCACTCGGGCATAAGTGAATGTCTGTAACCAATCTAACTGAGTACCCAACTCGCATGTTCGTTTTCTACCGTTTACGCACACGAAAAAGGATGTCATCCATCACTAACAGATTCCCACGTTTGCACCTTTTTTGTTACAACCCCTGAGCACGCAAGGGTGTGCTTCTAGCATCATAACTACTAAGATTCCGGTCCCCAACTCATGGCATCTAAAATCATGTTCTCAAACACATATAAAACATTTATGCATGCATCATATTCATAAAACAAAGTCCACTCACAGACCATCCAAGCTGCGCCTTAATACATGTGTAATAAGCTTCTCCGGGCTAATCCAACCTCTCCGGGTCATCCATACCTGTCCAAAACACACTCAAAGGTTACTACCAACCTAGACAAGTCCTAATCAAGAATTCCCAACATTCCCGAAAAAGTCAACGTGTCCCAGACATGCTTCCCTAGGCTTTAAACCTCAATTTGACCAACCTAACGATCTCCAATCGACTCGAAACCACCACCATTGGATTTTTATCATCGAAACCTTTAGAATGGTCATGGTCCTACCTCGAAATATGTGCTCATGTGCCCCCACAAGTGGGTCTAAGGTACGGTCAACACTGACGTCAGTGCTCAACGGTCAAAGTCAACGCTGACGTCAGCAGTGATGTTATCCCTGACACCAATCAGTCTAACATGTCAGACCTGACATGATGACATCATCAATGATGTCATCTCACCCCTAATCTCTGTCTCTGTCAACCCGGTTCTCTACAGTTGGGTCACGAGACCCGCGGACCCGACCTGGTCCGTTCTTCCATTTTCGACCACCAAAATCAATCCCATTTCTTTCATTTTCATCTTCTCAATCCCAGAAATTGATCCCCCAAATTGAAATCATGAAACACGGACTAAAACTCAACTTTTGAACGATGAAGAGTTTGGTCAGATCTCCAGCTCCATGTTTGGGCAGCTCCACCATCCTCAGCGCTCGATTTCGATCCCCAATGACTCATACAACCACAAAAAAAAACCCAATTAACTAAAACATCACATACACACTCAAATTTTGATTTTTAATTTTGAACTAAAATCGTACCTTCATAGGTTTCCAGCTACCATTTACGGTGGCCCTCGCCGTGGCCACCATCCTGCTCGCCTCATTCTGTTCTTTCACCTCCCCGTTCATGCCAACAACAGAAAATGACGATTTGTGAAGGTTGAGGTGGGTTATGGTGTTTAGGTTTCCGGTGAGATGGAATGAAACAGAGAAGGGGGTTGATGCATGTATACGTGTTTGTGGGCAATGGATGAGTGACATTGGGTCTGCTCAAAATATATGGGCCTGCACTCAAGACAAAGGTTCATCCGTCTCGTAATTCGTGCAATAGTACTTCGAACCTTCCGTGACCCGTAACTTTCCTGTTGAATGTCCGATTTCGACATGTCACCTATCCACGGACTCCTATCGACTCGATCTATGTAACGGTCCTCATTCCACGTGTATTAGACCTCCCAAGTCAAAAGTTAAATTTTTACCCTTGTCTAAGGGTAAAATCGTAATTTCACCCCGAACGTTCGATAATCCTCGACTAATTCCCGATTAGCCTCGCTAATCCTCAATTTAATCTTAATAAATCTCAAAATTTTGGGACGGGTCGTTACATAATGATACTCGGCAATCGGATCCCACCATTTCACTTAGTGTTAGGCCAACCAATCTCTACAGTCTCCAACTAGACTCAACCAGAGTCGTCCACTAAGGTCATCCACTACTTCAGTTGCTCTCTGCAGTACAATCTCCAATCTGACCAATCCCACGGTCTCGACTCTGAAAAGTCGTCCAATCCAAGCTAACTATTGACTCACATTTCCAGACCAACCACTTGAACTAGGGTTCCTCGAACTCGGCTATAGAGGGCAGCACATAACCAACCTGACTGTTCCACGGTCACAACCCTGCAATATCGTCACATCCAACCCTTCTCTGGTCTAATCACACTAATTCACGGCGTATCGAGCCAAACGTAACCTATTCATGATTTATTTCCACTAACTCTCGTACTATTACCCTAATGTTCAGGTCGATGACGGCAAGTAGACAGCCCGAAGACATCACATCCTGCACATGCGCACACAATCGCTCTGGTTCTAACTAACAACCCTGCTCTGATACCAGGCTGACACGACCCATCCCAACCCCCCCCCCCCCCCCTCGGATTAACGCGGGATGTGTCATGCTTCCGTCTAACCCACGTGTGACACGAAGGCTAGATAAGGGATAACCCAAACCTTAGCCCAAACGGGGCTTCCAGAGTGCGGAAGGATCAGTGTAGGACTGTGTTGTCTCGGTCTCTACTACAGCCCGCATCCACGACCAACCTGAAGGGCATTAAAAACATAAAAGCTGTGAGTGGACAAAAATAAATAATTTAGTAAAGCTCATTTCATAAAAAAAAGACATTTATGCCCTTCACTTAAAACCATGCATGCATACAAAAACTAATTAATTTTAATCTAAATATAATAAAAATTGTTTAGAAAACCAAAGCCATGTCCTTCCTCAATCATTAGGACCTTAGCCCAAAACCACAAAACCGATCATGTGGGAACTTAGCCCAAAACCGTAAATCCAAATCATGTGGGTCACCACCCAAATCCATAAACACAGAAATCCTTAAAACAGTAAATCCAATAAAAGACTAGTATACCAATCCTTGGCATCCCAGACGCCTGACGTCCCAGACATCTAATCATAATCAATCTTGCTCCTGAGTCACTATATGGTCCAGTCGCTCCGTGCAATGACCCCTCGCAGGCAATGCTTGACATCCCGGATGTCATGTCTAGAGCTACGCGTGCCCCTCGGTGTAACGACCCGTCCCAAAATCGGATTAGATTAGTGACTAGTGAAGGATTAGTGAGGTTAATCGGTGATTAGTTGTGCAAAATCGGACAGACGACGCAAAATGACCGTTTTTCCCTTGGTCATGGGCAAAATGTTAACTTTTGACTCAAGAGGTCTGATGGCCAATGGCCGAGGACTGTTATGTAGATCGGGTCGATACGAATCCATAGATAGGCGGTACTCTGAAATCGAACGTCGAATGGGAAAGTTATGATTCACGGAAGTTACAGGGAACTATTCATGGCGGCAGGTTTTACGAGACAAAAAGGGGACTTTTGTCACATGTGGGGCCCAAATATTTCAGAGCAGGCCCAATGGATGAATGACACTTGTCATTCATCCATTACCCACCCAAATTGATACATGCATCCCCCATTTCCTTGTCCGTGCAAACCAAACCCGATCTCGTTCAAACCACCATCCCCAAGTCCCTTCCCCCACCTGTGCTAACTGAGAGAGAGAGAGAGACTGAAAGGGAGGTCATGGGTGAGACAGTGACGGCAGGAGGATGGTTAGACTGTCAGGGACGGCGGAGGAACGGTGAACCCGCGCTGTTACTATTTCAAAATCAAATTCGAAGTTTTGTTAGGGCACTGGGGAACCATTTCTGGCGAGTGAATGATGTTTGTGAGGTTCCTGTGAATCGAAGAGGATCAAAAATGAAGAGTTTCGACAACGGAGCAACGTAAACCAACGGCTGGAAAACTGGGCGAAGTTCTTCGATTTAAAGGTACACACTTTGGCCCGTTTTATTGATTTTAAAATGGTAAAAATATAGGAAATGAGATTAGGAAGAGATTAGGATGAAAATGGAATGAAATGGATAAAAAATGAGAGGATTGAAGCACTGAACCGGTCGCGCCGGTTCAGACCGGTCCGGTCTGGTTCGAACTAGGCGAATCGGGTTCGCTGAAGGAAGAAGACGATGAATAGTGCGGGCGCATGGGCTTCACGAGCAGTCCATTTGGGCTGCACGTGGGGGCGCGTGAAGCATCTTTTGGGAAAGTGTTCAACATGACTTTTAATCTATTTGATGTAACGAACATTTTGGGACTGGTTTCGTGTCGATCGAACACCGTCTCGATATTGTTTGGGACATCCAAAAGTTTAGGATCAAGTTTAAAAATAGTTAAAAATTCGGAAAACTTACGGGGCTTCAATGAGAGGTTAATAAGGTAATTAGTAACCCTCTAGATTGATTTGGACAGGTTTGGGAGTTCCAGTGACGGAAATTAGCCAGGTGAGGCTTACGACACGCAAATCGAGGCGACAACTTAGGACGGTCTGTGAGTGGACCTTGATTTCTAAACTGTGATGCATGCATAAATGTTTTATATGGTTTATAGATATGATTCTATAGTGATGATTTGGATGATTGTGATTTACATGGTTTCACACATTTCGAGGTGATTTACGTGCTTGCACGTAAATCGAGGTTTACAGTTTTGCACTGATTTTCCGTGCTTATAGTTTTGGAAATGATTTCATGAAATGGTTTTGGATTTAAAAAGGTAAACTCGGGTTCGAGACACATTTGTTTTGGAAACCCTCGGACTCGAAGTCCATTTAGTTACTTTCTCGGGCTAGAGGCCCAATTGGTTCATGAATCGATTTTGAATTTGGAAATATGGAATCGGGAACGAGACCCATTTGATTTACGAACACTTGGACTTGAAGTCCATTTGATTTAACAAGGCATCGGGCTGGAGGCCCAGTTGATTTACATATCGGGCTCGAGGCCCAGTTTGTCAGGACCCACCCCGGTTCCACCCCGAAAACCGAGGTAAATCCTGCTCCCGTCTGACACCCCGACACGCAACTAAAGTAAACTCACGTAACCACCAAAATACACAGTCAGACGCAGGAGAAAATTTAAATATCCCGAAGTCAAGATTTACAGAGCATAGTACCAAATACAAAGGAAAGAAATCTGATAAACAAGGTATACGCACAACGGAAAAGTTTAAGCACTCCGGGGTCACTCTCGAAAATTCTATGCCTTCGACGCTGCCTCGACGCCGACCCCCGCACTAGCTCCACGACCTGGAGGGCAATTTAAAACAGAAGGTGTGAGTAGACCATAAACAATAATATACTTTCCGAAAACCATTTCATAATAAAACTAGGGTTTTAGCCCTCCGTTTTGAAATCACATGCATAACCCAGTTATTGAAAACAGTTATAATTCACATAACGATCGTCATAAAACGTTTACAGAATTATCATAAAAACAGTTATAGAAATCATATCATAAGCATCATAAAACCGTATCACAAAACATAAATACCAAGCCATCATTATCCGATCAAACCTACTGGATCTATCCGAGTCTTTAAACTCCCGAGTCTTTAAACTCAATCCAGGCCTCAATAATATCCGAGTCTTTAAACTCAACAGGCCTACGGGGGAAATATCAATATATCCGAGTCTTTAAACTCCCGAGTCTTTAAACTCAATCCGGGTCTTTAAACCCAATCCGGGCCCCTCCCCCCGTCAATAATAATCCTGGTCTTTAAACCCAATAACCAGATCCAGCAAATCCAATCCAATCCAAAACCATTTGAAAACTATTTCTAAGTCCACATCCAAACCTGAATCCGAAATCACCGGTTTGATGCCCTTCCAGCGTACAGAACCGTCATTCAGAACCCAAATCCGGAAATCCACTTTCCAACTTTAAAATCAAACCTCGCTTTTCGAAATCTGATTTTAAAACCAAAAACCCTTAAACATCAAATCACGTTCCAAAATCCCTTTAGAACCATTAGAAATCATTTATCATTTGAAATCCCGAAACTATAACATCATAAAAAAAATTCACCTTTTATCGTAAAACGTACTGAAAACCAAACTTTCTCGAAAAACATGCCATGAGGTAAAACCAACATATAACCGTATGAGAAACATAAAAAAAACATACTTAATAACGTAAAACATAAATCAAAGCAGTTATGCATGATCGAGTTTAGAGAAAGGGTCCACTCATAGATACCGGGCACGTCACTCGCGTCCCGTACGTTCCTCAGCTTCCTCGGGAAATCCCGATCTTATCAACAAGCACCAAAGTACATTACTAACACATCTACGAAGGTCCACCTAATTTTCCCCAAGACTCCCCGGGTCCTACACGTAACGAACCAAAACCCTAAACCTTCAACCTCGCGGAACTAAACTCAAACGACGTCCGATTAACCCGAAACCAATTCCAATGGATTCGTTAGGAAATTTAGAACAAAAACTCAGTTGACCGCTTTCCCAAACACCCCCGCACGCGCCCCCACGTGCCGCCCAAAGTGTCTGCACGTGGGCCTCACGTGCCTGTACACAAAGTACTGTTCATCATCGTCTTCCTCACATGAACCGGTCTGAACCGGCGTTCCCGGTTCTTCGTCCATCCGTCTCCGTTTTCCTCCCTCTCTTCACCATCTTCATCGTCCAGTCCTAAGGAACCTATCCCCCTCACTCAAACACCACGACACTGTCCCTAACCCGTCGACTCAAGCTTGAAGCCAAAACCCAGACTGTCCCCTGTTTCACGATCCGTCCACCCAAGTCCTCCCCCGTCACGGTGGCAACACTAGACGCTTCCTAGGACCTCCCTGAGTCTCACCCAACTCACCAAAACCGTCGACTCAACTCCAAACTTCACGACTTCCGGTTTGAACTTCACGGCCAAAACAGAGCAAACTTACGGGGAGAAGAAATTACCTGCCGTCGATCGCCGCCGTGCTCACCGCCGCACTCCCTGAAGTCCACAGAGCCGTCCTTGCTCCCTGTCGAGCCCAATTGAATAGTACACGGCCACACCACCATGATCTCTCACCTCTTCTCTGTTTTTCTGGTTTTTCCCGTGAGCTCTCACACTCCACACACACAAACACGACACCTCCCAACCTCCTCACTAGCTCTCTTTCAATCTTTGATCACTCCTCACTCCACCAAGACACACAAACACACTCTGCACTCGTCCAATTCTCTCAATCTCTCAATCTCTGTTCTGTCTTCTTCGAACACACACACACGGGCACACACGAACACACACACACACGGCCCAAATAATTGGAACTGTGTTCCCTAGAAGCCTCTAGCCAAACCCCACGTGTCACAATCCTCCCCATTCTCTCACAAAAATCCCACTCTGCCCTGGACACTTGTCCAAATCCGGCTGCACCAAGCCCAAGCAGCCAAAAGACCAAAATGCCCTTCTTTGACTCCAAAATTACAATTTTGCCCTTACCATTCCAGACCCGTAACTCACTCATCTTAGGTCCGATGAACACGTGCCGCCTGTCGTTGAATTCAGGACGATGAGATCTACCTAACGGTCCTAGGTCAACGTATCGAAACTCGATCGTACGAAAAGTTAACTCTTTCCCCCTAGTTTAACCAAATTACAACAATGCCCTCAACCTTCCGAACATCATAACTTCCTCCTCGGATGTCGGAATCGAGCGTACCACCTGTCTACGGACTCGTTACGTCCCGAACTACGTCACAGTCATCGGTCAATACCCAATTGACCGCTCGAACTAAAAGTCTACTATTGGCCCAAACCAGGGGCAAAATCGTCATTCTACGCTAACCGACCAAAAGTAACCAACTAAACACCAATTAACTCACTAATCCCATCTTAATCACAGTCTTAACCCTAAATTTCGGGACGGGTCATTACACAGTTGGTTTACGAATCGGGCTCGGAGCCAGTTGACTTACGTATCGGGCACAAGGCCTATTTGGTTTACGATATCGAGAACGAGGTCCATTTGGTTTACGAAATCGGGCACGAGGCCCAGTTGGTTTACGATTCGGGCCAGAGGCCCAGTTTGTATGTGAATTCAGGCTTAGGGCCCAGTTATGTTTTAAGATTGTGATTTCGGGTCGGGAACCCATAAATGAATTTATGGTTCATGACGGTTTATGGGGACCGAGCATGAACCCTTAAAAGGTTTTTATGGTTCATAACGGTTTATGGGGACCGGTCATAAACCCTTGAAAGGTTTTGAGAATGTTTTCAAATGGTTTTTCGTATACCATCCTTTATATATGGATTGTCTCCTCCGGGGAGGGTCGTTGGCCTGGGTGGACCCCGAAGTAGTC
This sequence comes from Prinsepia uniflora, assembly GCA_032719365.1. Taxonomy (NCBI): domain Eukaryota; kingdom Viridiplantae; phylum Streptophyta; class Magnoliopsida; order Rosales; family Rosaceae; genus Prinsepia; species Prinsepia uniflora. The sequence goes on from CM064874.1 coordinate 54,027,701, forward strand.
ACGGAGCACTGACTGAGTGGAGTCGGCCCCGTTGGTTCCTTACTCTCAGAAAGGCTATGGATTATAACCCTCAGGGAGGGTCATTGATCTACGGATATTAACCTGGGTGGACCCTGGGGAGACTTGGGCATTGAGACCCCGGGTAGCACGCGCGTAGCTCTAGACACCGTAACAGGATTGGTTATATGATATATATTGATAAACATGATTTCTTGGATTTTTGAAATTGTGTTTTATGATTGATAAATGGATTTGGGCTGAGATCCCACATATGTTTACTATGTTATGTATTTGTGTAAATGGTTTTGGGCCGGGGCCCGTATGGATTTGGTTATTGAAACATATGTGGTTTGATAAATGGTTTACCTATGCATGCATGCTTTTTAGTGAAGGGCATAAAGGTCTTTTATAAAATGTGTTTTCTGAACTATTACTTTTCGTCCACTCACAGTCTTTTCTGTTTTCAATGCCCTTCAGGTTGATTTCGGATGCGGGTTGTATTAAAGACTGAGACATCACATACGTCCTCCGGATCCTAGCGTACTCTGGAAGCTAGTCAGGCTAAAGGTTAAAAAATTTCCTGGTCTGACATTCCGTGTCAAACGGGATCAGGAGCATCCCTCGTTAATCTCAGGGGGATTGGGACGGGTCCTGACACTCGGTCTCTGCCGAGTCTCCCCCAGGGTCCACCTAAGTCCCTGACCCTCATTAGGGGGGCGATATCATATCATAAGGTTGGTATCTGGAAAACATTTTATGATTCCTTTCAAAACCTTTCAAAAGGGCCTATGTCCGAGATTTCCATTAAACCACCGCAAATCCATTCCATAAACCATAACTGGGCCTCAAGCCCAATAGTGTAAACCAAATGGGTCTCATCCCGATAATCCAATCATCACAAAACAAATATATAAAACATTTAACATAGATATGCATGCATCATATTTAGAAAACAAAGGTCCACTCACAGACCATCCTAACTGCCGCCTCGATACGCGTGTCATAAACCTTCTTGGGCTAAATCACCTTCTCCGGAACTTCCGAACCTGTCCAAATCATACTCGAAGGTCACTAACCATCTATATAAGTTCATAAAATAAAACTCCAAAACTCCCGAAAAGGTCAACGTGTCCCGAACACATTTTCCGAGGCTAAAACCCTCGTTTTGACCAATCTAACGATCTCCAATCGATCTGAAATCACCACCATTTGATCCAGATCATCGAAACTTTTACAATGACACTAGTTCCACCTCGAAATTCACGCTCACGTGCCCCCATGCAGATGGTCAACGCCAAGTCAACGTAGGTCAACGATCAGTCAACACTGACATCAGCATTACATCATCACTGACAACCCTGATAGTGCTATGTGTCACCTACGTACTGGTCCACGTCACTGACATGTCAATGACATATGGCAACCTATGATTGGGGCCACGTCATTGACATGTCAGTGCTGACTGGGCACTGACATGTGACCATGGATGAAAATATTAATAAATCTCACCGAAATTTCGTTATTTTGGGTTGGCGGCACATAAGAAAGGGTGAAGAAAATTTGCCGAAATATTGAACAATTGTCTTATTTTGAACCCACATATCCTTTCCTCGGATCAGAACGATGAAGATGCATTATTAATTCGTGAAAATCGGACGTAAATCGAAGGATATTTAGTCGGGTCATGCCGCCGAGTCGGAAAACCAGGGTTGCAGACCCGGCTGGAGGTAGGAGATGACTGTTGGCTAGCAGAGGAATATGTATACTTATATATTGGACGTTATCTAAACTTACAAAATGTTAGCTAGCAGAGTTGGTTGGGTTTTTGGTTCTTATTAAAGGGGTCTTGGGTTTGACCCCCCTTGACTACAGCACTATTTTTTTTCTTCTTTTTTTCCTTTTTTATTCATTTTTTCCAAATTTTGGCCCTTTTTTTCATTTTTTTCCCAATTTTAAATATATCCATTACTTCCAATTTTTTTAACAAAGTTTGACTCTATTTTTTCATCCTTTTTTTTTCAGTTTTAAATATATTTAAACTTATTTTATCATTTTTCTTACATTGAATTTTTGTATGTTTATTGTTATATTTTTAACTATTTTAACATTCAATTATAGTAACTCACTTCAATTTATGTTTGTATTTAAGATTTTATATTATTAATCATCGTCGGAATCATATTACATCATATTATTCATCATATATTTATTATATCAAAGTCATTTTATAGTTTTTATTAGTCCTATATAACCATTATTGGGTATTTAAGTTTTTCCCAAAGTTTCATTCCAAATTTCCAACTTTCAGATCGAATTTTCGTCATTTTTTTACCGTAAACGATATCGATACCGATATTTGAGGCAAGATATCCGTAAATTTGATTAGCGATATATCCGTCGATATCGATATTTTCATCCTTGCATGTGACACGTGTCGCCTCCGATTGGTCCACCTCTGACAACTTTCAGTCAAACATGCCAGACCTGACATGATGACATCATCACTGACATCATCTCGTCCCTAACCTCTAGCTGGATCCTCTGAACTGGGTCGTGCAGACTCGTGACCCGACCCGGTCCTAAAATCCGTATTCCTCAACCATTTTCGATGGAGTTTCATCCTATGTGATCGTCTCAGCCTACCCTTTCGATTTATGGACTCAAAACTATGAAATCGAACCTAGATTTTACCTGTATGAACGGAAATAGTAACTGGGAATTTTGAATGAGTTTTTCGGCCAAATCCGGCCACCTCAGCCCTTGATTCCAAGTCCCCTTAGCTCGTCTCATCCTCCAGAACCTCGTCAAACCACCAAATCGATCAATCAACATCCAAACATAATTATCTATTTTTGAACTCAAGAACAAGCTACGGGTTTCGGTTTTTCCTTACCTCCGCCGTCGTGGCTCTGTTGTGGCCACCATCACGATCGTCTCCCCGTCCACTCTCACTTCCATTTACAAACCAGGGTCATATGATGGGGATTGAAGGGTGTTTGGTGTGGGTTTGTACAGGTGTGGGTATTTCGCGGTTTAAGGAAAAATGGAGAAAATGAGAAGGAAGGATAAAGATAATATCCCTATAATTTGGGGATTTGGGCCAATCAGATGGGTGACACATGTCACTCATTTGATGGTCCCCTCCAGATAATTATCCAATCCAATTATGCCACGTGTCAACATTTCTCGATATACGTGAATAATACCGTAATGCGTTCTAAATCCGTAACTTTCCCACCTAACGTCCGATTTCAACGTGTCGTCTGTCTACGAACTGGTAATATCCCGATCTACCTAACAGTCCTCGGTCCTCGTGCATTAGACTCGGGAGGTTAAAAGTCAACTTTTCGCCTAATTATAGGGGCAAAATGGTCATTTTACACCATTTGTTCGCATTTCCTTAACTAATTCCCGATTAGTCACGATAATCCTCAATTAATTAATAAACTAATCTCATATATCAGGATGGGTTGTTACATTAAACACTAGGGTTTATACAAATTTTATAATTATGAAATCCAAACTCAAAATTTTGAGAACCAAGTTTGAATTTGAGACGCCAATCTCATATAGAGTTGACATAAACTTTCTATCGGGAAAAAAAAAACTCAAAATAAAAAATTCCATTTTGCAATATCAAAACTCTTTTTTAATTCCTCAATATCAAATTCCAGTCTTTAGTTTCAAACGTTAGATTTCATATCCACTTTCTAATTCCAAAATCCGAACTTGTAATTTTGGAGAATTTTGTTTTAAAACTTAATAACCCCAATCATATGCTATTAGACTTCACATACACCTTTGAGAAAATCAAACTTATTTTTCTAATCCCCAATATCAAATGCTAGAATGCATATTAACTATATAATTCCAAAATTCAAACTTAATATTTTTTTAAATGAACTTTGAAACCCCAATCTCATGTAATTAAAGTTCACATAACCCTTCTATGAAAATTAATCAAACTCAAAGAAGAAAGTCAAAATTCTTCCAAGTTAAAATATCAAACATTAGAATTCATATAAACTTTATAATTCAAAAATCGAAACCTCAAGTTTTTTTAAAATTCCTTTTTTGAATTTCGAAATCTAATATATTGTTAAAATTCACAACCTAGCTATATGGGAACCAAACTCAAAATAAAAAAAAATAAAAAAAAAAGTAAAAATTCTTTCTCAAATTTTCAATATCAAATGTTAGAGTTTATATCAACTTTATAATTCCAAAATCTAACATTAAAGTTCATATAACTCCTCGGCATCTTTATAAAAATTCCGTCACAAAATCAATATTTTTATTCAAAATAATATCAAGCGCTTGATTATATAAAATCTACTTAATAGCTATATTAATTTAACCGAGTCAAAAAATTAGTACAATTCATCGTACCAAACAAGACCAATAATCACTTATCTATAAGTCTACGTGCACTTTCTTTTATTTTCAACAACAATGTAGAGGAATCCAACTATAATCCAACCACACTATACCAAATAGGATCACCTGAAGATCTCAGAAAAACACTAAACTTTTTGATAAAGGTCCAATAAGAATAAATATATCCATCCAACCATAGAGGAACCTAGCCAACGATCTCATTTGATATGTTCTATTATATTAACTATTTCGATTGGATCGCGATTAATCTTTCCATCAAATAAATTGAGTATTTAATTGGGCGTTTATTGCTCTACTGAATTTCAATGTTGACTATATTATGTTGGTCGGAATGTATTATAATAGTTTATAAGAAATATTATATCATAAATATTAATTATTTATATTATTGTTATTACTATTATTATTTATTTGAATTAATTATTGATATATTATGATTATTATTACTATTTTTTATTATTATTATTATTATTATTATTATTATTATTATTATTATTATTCATTTTTCAATATAGTTAATTTATATGCGGGGATGGATCCTTCCCAAACCCCATTATAACGTGAGTTGCCAACATTGAGCCCCTCCGAGCCATTTCTATAGCACGGCCAATGAGTGGTGTCTTCACTGTTTCCCTATTCCAAAGAGGCTTCTTGTCCCACCTGCACATATTTTCATGTTCACTTTCGTAAATGATCCACCATGAAAATACCACAAATATTGCACCTTAAATCAGACTACAAAGCTATGCCCTATATATACATACATCGATATACACACAGACAAATGTCATCGATATACAAACCTATAAGTAAATACCCATTACTCAATACCTATGAAACACATTGCAGTTTGCACATATCACCTGGGGATCAAAATTGCATATTTTGCTCCAAAGTTTGATTTTTAAACATATTCAAAAATACGGATGATTAAATGAGTTTTTTTTAGGGTGTGGATAAATCTTTACCCTATATTGGTACAAATGGGTTTTATACCCATTCAAACTCATCTTCAATTTTTGAGGGTTTATCCAAACCCTACCCATTGGGTAATGGGTACCCATGACATTTTATATTTATTTTCTCCTTTCAATTTTTTTTTCCTTGTATTTCATTTTTTTTAACTTCTAATTTTTTATCCCTTTCAATTTATTTTGCTTTTCATTTTTCTTTTACTTTTTACTTTTTATTTATTTTTTATTTTCATTTTTCTTCAACTTTTTATTTTTAACTTCTAATATTCTTTCCTTTCAATTTCCTTTGCTTTTCATTTTTTTTCAAATCCTCTCAATTTCTATTGAAATTTCTATTACAACCCGTCTTGAAATTTAAAGTGAGAATTAGTAAATGACCAATTTATCATTTTATCCTTAATTATCAAAATTTTGTCTATTTGACCAAGGCTAGTGAAGGAGCTATTTGAGAATTTGATTCCAAAAACTTTCCAATTAAATGAAGAATGAGTAGAAAATGTCGAAATGAAATTCAAAACTTGAAAACAAAACTCGTTAGAAATTTCATTATAAACAATTTTTAAGAATTTATAAAACTCTCTTTAAATTATTTCATGGTTGTGAAATCTTGAAAAAATTATATATTTTACGTTGATTTTTGTTAAATCATTTAAAATGAATGTTTTAAATTCTTAATTTTTTTTTATATTCATATAAATTCATAACATTTTTGTGTTTAATATTTTTTATTAAAGATGAAATAACTGATATTTAATTGAAATAAAGAAATTTTAAATAATAATACCTAATAAATAATAATAATAATAATAATAATAATAATAGTAAGATTGGAAGGTCTCCGATGCGGAAGACAAAGAAAAATTGGCTTTGACTTTGTCCATCTCTTGGCTATGCAATTTGATGTAAGTTTTACGGTTTTGCAATTGGAATTAAGTTCCTAGTGGTGATTCGATATTAGTGGAGATTTATAACATGAAAAATAGTGGAATTTGATGGAAATAGGATCAGGCAACCGGATCGAGACCCGATTATTGAGAACCGAGCCAACCTGACTGAAGGAAAAAGGCTTGTATGCCTTGTAGGCGCGTGGGGGAGACTTGTTGGTCGTCCATTGTCGAGTGGAGGGGTGTCGACATCTCCTCGGAGTCTGGTCAACATAAAGGCTCATACTTATGAGATTATGGATCAATTGGAACAATTTTTTAGACAATCAAATATTGTTCAGGGTAATTTTATACGTCGAAAGTGACGATGTCGCGAATTGGAATATGTGCAGACCTCCTGAGATTTTGAGATTTGAGTAGGGATTTTTTTATAAGATGTTGATATCGAGATAGAATTTGGGAAGAGTTGGGATATTAGTTGCGGCTCGGAAAGAGCGGGAAAAGTCAAGTTTAGGGCTAAGATAGACCTAAGATATCGGGTGATGGAATTCATCGGGGTCAATAGGTTGATGTGGGTAGTGATCCTAAAAGGAAGAAATATGTTTGGTTCATGTATCGAGATAATAATTAGAACATCTTCAATGTATATCTCTTATATGACGATTCTTTAATTGTATTATTAAATCTCTAAGGGTGTGTTTGATACGCCGTATTACGGTCTGTATAGGCTAAATAATCTGAAACCTGTATTTGATACCAGTCGTATTAATTAGTCACCGTATAAGTTAATACAGTTGAATATTTTTATACGGTCCAGACACGCTAAAATAATACGCTCGAAATTGTCCGTATTAAATAGTCGGATAACTAGTAATCTTGTAAAATATAATAATAATAATAATAATAATAATAAATAGTAATATAACAAAAATAAAATATTAATTTAGTAAATATTAATAATAAAAAGTAATAAAGTAATAAATACTACTAATAATAAATTAATAAATAATAATTAATGATATTTTAATAAATACTAATGATAAAATTAAAAATAATTAATTAATAAAAATGTAATAAATGGTAATAATTATTATTATTAAAATAAATAATAATAAAAATAATGACATACATAATTAATATTTAAGATATAAATATTTCGTCAATTACTATAATATAATCCGGTCAGTATAATATAGTCGACATTCTAATCCGGAAAAGTACCAAACGCCCGACTAAATAATTAGTCTATCTGGTGGACAGATTAGTCTATCCGATTGAAATAGTCAGTATAATACGGCATACCAAACGAGGCCTAAGAGTAATTTTGAAATTTGAATTTGGTTGTGAAGATGACCTATCAAAATGATTTCAAAAAGTCTGTCCTCTAAAATCCAAATCCAAAGCCAGAACTAAAGCTCAGTTCCAAACCTAGGTCCAAGCCTAGTTGCAAGATCAGGTCCAAACCCATCCTTAGACTCGACTTTGACACAGACCCAACCGCCGCACTATCTCCGAGCATCTCTCTGCGAAGGTTGGATCCTGCGTGGTCGACATCCGCGATTATCTTGGTATGGGGAAGGAATGGGAAGATCTGAAGAAACAGCAAAGGGATTTCACGAAACTTGACAGAGCAGCAGCCTTCGAGTCATTGCCAACCCAACATTCTTCGTGGTCGGATCTTTGCTGGAACTAGAGTCCGCCTCATTGTGGACTAATTTATGAGCTTCGAGTAGAGAGGTTGATCGAAATAAAGAGAGCGAAACCGAGTCAAAAAAATTCAATTCGGAGATGATCCAAACTGAATCGAAGACCTTTTGTTGGGTTCGACAGCTTGTAGTGATGATGATGATGAAATCGATGATGAACCCCTGCACCACTTTCCCTTCTAACTAAAACTAACCCATCATCCCCGCCGCATGAACCAAACACACCATTTTCAATCAATGATGAACCCTCTCCACCACCATCTAGGGCGGCAAAATTGCACCGTGGGAGCTCGACGACATCATCAGACTTTGACTAATTGGTGTGGTGCAAGGGGATGAGGAAAAGGGGGTGGCTGTGGCGTGCCCTTGTTCATGAAATTTCAGATCTGGACGTGGAATACAAGGACGGGGAAGAAGATTGGCGTTCTTCAACTTTTTTGTTTTATCATTTATTTTCAAATTTTATTAATTGTTTTAAATATGTTTCAATTTTTCATTTTTTTAATTCATAAGGAATCCACGTCAGCATAAATATTTTGAACTCAATTAAATATTGTATTTTGATAGTTTGAGTATTTAAAATCCAATTTCATAGTTGAGTTATTAATTATAATTGACAATATAATTCGAGTACTTTTATGTAATTTTTTTTAAAAATTTTATTAATAGTCAACTTCACTCTTGTTATAATGAATCTAATAATTGTAGAAATAGATTCTACATGTTTTGAACCGTGATAATGATGATTATGAATGTTGATTAGATTGACTTAGAGCCACTTTAGAATTGTTGTGTTTTTTTCAAAAGCTAAAACTACTTCAGTTATGCTTTTTCGAAAAATTGTTTATGCGTTATTTTCATAATAAGTAGTTATATACTAAAATAATTTTTATAAAAACCGCTTTAAAAAAACAATATATAAACTACTTTAAAAAATTATTATCAATAGTCCATTACTTTTCAAAAAACGAAGATTTTTTATATTTACCAAACGCTTTTATACTGCGTCACTTTCAAATAAATCAGCTTTAAAAAAAAAGTAATACCAAGTGGGGCCTTAAAGTGGTACGTCAACAATTTTAACAAAATTAGTAGTAATTGATTTAGTTGAAATGATTATTTCCTTTAAGAGGTTTGTTTTATTGGAGAAAATTAACATAATCAGTTCATACCATTACTTGTCTAGTTTTTCTTTTTTATTTGACCCAGTTACAGGATTTCGGTTCGAATTTAAATCGCATACTTCAATTTTTTTTATATGAAAATATCAAATATACAAAATATTATACGATAATACAAAGATTCCGAGATAAATGCGTCAAGTGGTGAATTTATCAAAACCATCCAAAACTTGGTTTTTAATTAAAAAAATGTCACTTTTTTTTTTTTAAACTTTCAATTATAGCAAAAAGTCTACACAAATAGACTCAAAATATCCTCAAAACTTTAAAAAATTAATAAACCTAGAAAACACATAAACCCTAACCCGATAAATTAAAAAATTGTATCATATATCAAATCTTTTGTGATAACCCTGAAATTCGGAAAATGTAACTTCATAAATTATAATTTAAATTGACAATTTTGCCTTCATACGTATTAAAGGGCAAAAGTTGACTTTTGGAGCGGAGAACTTTTTGCATTTTTATTGAGAACCATTTTGGTAGGTCTCAGAAGTCTAGATCCGTAGACAAACGTCACGTCGAAATTGAAGTTTGGATGAGTTAGTACACGTCTAAAATAGTTTCACGGATGTTCGAACGTACGAGAATTTGGCTACGAATTTTCATGCAAGGGTTGAGTCAGCATTTGGTGACAAGTGTCCCCTTGAGAACATATGGAGTGGACTTCATCTCCTCACCTCCCCTTATCTGATGTTGGACTCGTTCCAAAAGAGAACAAAAAAAGAAAAAAACAAAGCATAAGAAAAGGAAAGAAAGGAGAAAATAGAGGGCAGCCAGAGAGAGAACAGACCTGGAACACAACCCTAACTGTGGAACTAAGATTATTGACACCTTTTGTAGGTTCTTACGATCCAAATACCAAAATCTTGAGGGTTTAGACTTGGGAAACACCAGAACAAGAAGCCTGACTTTTGGCTGAAAATTCAAAACTTGTTCAAGGGAATTAAGGACAGACTGCCCCGGGAACTCAGAAGAGTGCACAACTCGGGATTAAGCTGCTTAGTAGAACTAACATTGAATAGAGGGACTGATATTGAGACGGAGGCATGAGCAAGACATCGGTAATGTTATCCCTTGTCTAAAAGGTGTTAAAAGTATTAGTGAAACTTCCATTTATTTGTCAGACGGAAGCAGAACCTGACACGATTATCAAAGTGCTTTCGGGAGCGAATCATATCATCATACCTTGCCTCCATGTTAATCATTCTCGAGAAAGTGACGTTCGTGACAAAACACACTAACATACAACGTTGTTCTTCCATTTATAAAGTATATTTCTTACTCTTACTATATTTTCCAATTTTTTTCTCCTCAACAACTTTTTGGTTATTTTTTTATTTTTCTAATGTTGATTGTTTTGCAGAAATACATGAGACATAGAGAACAAAAAAATCGAAAAAATTTAATGATAATTGGTATTGTTTGTATGAGGACATATTTTATTGACAACAGTTCATACAAAAAGTAAAAAGTAACTGATAATTTGGTATTGTTTGTATAGGATGTAAGAATACAAAGAACCAAGGATGGAAAATGTTGGTTTATTACTTATGGGAACGTCTTATATATAATTGTGGTTAGATTAACTAGATTTGCAAATTCAAATGTCATTGTTTAGCATATATAGTAAGTCTTATATCGTTGTTGTTAGATCAACTAGATATTGTGGAACCCAAAATCACCGGAAGAATGTAGAGCTGCCACGTGGCCCATAATTCTCGAAATGACCAAATTGCCCCAGGCAATAATACTTGAAGCCCAAGTACCGGACATGGCCCAAGCCCACAACGCTTACATAGCCCAACATTGGGTCCAAACCAGGATGACATGTGGAAACCCCTCCACCCTTGATCTGTATAACACATGTTAGCATGCAAATTGAGGAGCATTTGTCCCACATCGAAACTATGGAAATTGAACATCTCACTCACCCCTATATAAGAGGTACACATTTCCCAATAAAGGTAAGTCGATTCTTCGCTTCGAAGTATATCCTTTTCCTCTCTCAAAGCTAACTTAGGCATCAGAGTGTTCTTGGTCGAACAACCCCCCGGGTAATCGATCAAGGCAACGATAGCTAATTGTTTGCTGTTTGCAGGAATTGTGAGAACTTTTCGCGGCGGGTTCGATTTATGCTTCAACAATTGGTGCTTTCATTGAGAGCCGATTGAGAAGTACTCAAGGGGAGCTCTCACGATAGTTCATCGTTCATCATACTTTGTTCGTCGTTCATCGACAATGTTCGAAGTTGTTGAATGTTGTTCATCGTTCTTCAGCTATGTTCATCGTTCATCGTACTTCATTCGTCGTTTATCGACTATGTTTGGAAGTCCTTGAACGTTGTTCATCAGTCGCATTCATCGTTCATCGTACTTCATTCTTCGTTTATCGACTATGTTTAGAAGTCCTTGAACTTTATTCATCAATCATGTTCATCGTTCATTATACTTCGTTCGTCGCTCATCGACTATGTTCGAAGTTCTTGAACATTGTTCATTTCGTTGGAACTTTCCGTCAATCCTCGCGATTCAACGTGGTTAGGGCGCGACGATTCATTTGATCATTTGAAGGTAGCGTTTCAGCCTTTGTAGCTCGAAAAGGAAGCATATAATGCATTGTGTCTTTAGAAGAGCATCAAAGCCTTCGCCTCGCGAAGCACCAAAGCCTTTGGCCCGCGAAGCATCCAAGCCTTCGGCCCCGAAGCACCCAAGCCTTCGCCCGCGAAGCACCCAAAGCCTTTGCCCCTCGAAGCACCCAAGCCTTTGCCCCGCGCATGACATGACCCATCCCAATCCCACTGGGACCACCCGGGGATGTGCCCCGCTCCCGTCTGACAATGACTCTAAACATACCAAAATTACCCTTAAATAAAAACAGAACACTTAAATAGATAGATAACGTACATTAACAGTGTTTAAAGCGATACTGTCAGACAAGGGAAAGTAAAATAACAACACGTGAGCACAATAGTCAGAGTACATTATTCGGTGCTCAACCTACCCACAAGTGGGTGTACAGCTGCACAACTAAGCAAACTAAACCTCTGCCTCCTCTTCCGGGTCCTCCTCCTCTATTTCCGTGTCAGGGTCTGGAGGGGTCAGTAAAAAAAGAGTGAGTGGGCCAGAAATAATAGTTTATAAATCAATTTAATAATAAAATAATCATAAGGTTTTACCCCTCCGTTTCCCAAATCTTGCATGCAGTGAAAACATAATGAAATCATAACCATAAAACCACCATAATAATCTAAAGGAGAAACTAACATATCAGTGCACTGTAAAACCCAACCCAAATGATGTCACGGTTCTAAGGCTACGCGTTGCCACTTAGGGTCTCACACCCGAGACTCTCTAGGTACATCAGCTCCCGGTATCCCGGTTACTGCCCGAGGTATCTGAACATGCCTTCCTGAGAGTAAGCAGCCCAACGGGGGTCAACTCCACTCAGTCAGGTCCCTGTGACTACTCCAGGGTCCACTCAGGCCAACGACCCTCCCTGGAGGAGACAATATACACAGGTAGGAAAGTACAGTACAATAACAGTATAGTTTACCCTATGTTCCCCCCCGGACATCCCAAACAAAATCCACATATAATCCAGACGGGTCTCATGCCCAAAACATTGTAATAGCATATATAAACAGTTGATATAAGACTCATCAAAATCATAAGTGGAAATAGTAAAACAGTTTATGCATGCAAGCCTTTTATAAATCAAACAGCCCACTCACACTCGGTCCTTGCTGCTCAACGATCTCTAAAAACCTGTATTATTATACCTGAGGGTTACTTAAGGACCCTATAACATCAATACCAAGACCCTAGAACAGATCTGCCTCAAAATCGCATCCCGGGCACTATTCTCGGTGCTTCATACCCCATTTTGACTAATCTAACGATCTCTGATCGACACGAAACCACCTCCATTGGATCCGTATCGTAGAAACCTTGAAAATGGTACCAGCCCCACAAAAATCACTGTTCACACGCGCCCCCACGCGCCTGGTCAACGCGTGGGTCAACGCCGCTACAATACGATGACGTCATGCTGATGTCAGCATGACGTCATCACTGACACATGTCAGGTGACACGTGGCATGTTCTGATTGGTCTCTGGTCTAACAATTTCTGATAGGATGACGTCATCATGATGTCAGAGGTGATGTCAGCAAGATGACGTCATCACTGCTACAGTACCGGGTCGATCCGTTTTACTGGAACCGGGTCGCCGTCGACCCACGGCTTGACCCGATTCCACCGTACGATTCCGGCCACCATTTTCGACGGGGTTCATTCTTATAGGGTCGTCTAGGTCTGTTCTATGGCTCTGTAACCTCAGAATAGGAAGAAAATGGGAAGAAACTTACCAGAGCGTCGCTAAAACTCACGGTCAAAATCCGATCGTCGTCTCCGGCGATCCACGCCGTCTCCGTCGTCCAAACCGGTCCCAATCAACTCGTCTCTAACCCTAGGACATGTCTATAACCAATTAATCGATTTCTAAGCATCAAAACAGGTTGGTTCGAAACAGGGAAGAAAAACGGGGTTCTCGGGTTTTGCTTCTTACCGCCGTCGTGTCGCTGCCGCAGCCTTCGCCGTCGTCCAGTTATGCTCCTGGGGTCCTCACAGTGTAGACTGGAGCTTCCCTTGCGTCGAGGAGGTGTGGATGTCGAGTTTTGCTTCTTGGACCCGATTCCTCTGTGTTTCGGGTCTGAGTTTGCACGGCAGTTCAGGGCAGGGGAAATGGGGTGGTGGTCGCCGGTGATGCACGGTGATGATCAGTGGGTGAGGGTGGTGCTGTTGGTGGTCAGCTGGTGGTGTGTGGGCTGCTGGTTTGTGCGTTTGGATCGAGAGAAAATGGAAAGGAAAGTGCACGGGTTAGGGGGGATGGATGTGTATGTGTTTGTGTTTGAGAGAAAAGGGAGATGATCGTGCATGAAGAAGAAAAAGCAGAATGAATGGAGGGCTAGGATTCATTTGGGCAGAGATCCAAGGGTTAGGAATTATGGAGGGAAAATTAAATTATTATAAAATGAGGAAATAGTGGTAAGGTTACTTTATTGGAATAGTGTGGACTTGGATGAGTGACACTTGTCACTCATCCACTGGTTTGATTTAAATATTAGTTTGACACGGATTCCCATAATAAATTAATATTTTATTCCGTTGTTCTCGGTTCGTAAATTCCGCTAAACGCTTCCTTAACCATAACTTCTTCATACGAACTCCGATTTCGGCGTGCCGCCTGTTTACGGATTCGTGACGTCCCGATCTACGTCATAGTCATGGGTCAAAGTCCAAATTATTTCTCGGGTCAAAAGTCAAAGTTTTTCCCCTCAAGGGCAAAATAGTCTTTTTACATTAAAATATTATTATTTTTGGTTCGGGTCGTTACAATCTACCCACCTTACATAAATTTCGTCCTCGAAATTTACTCAAACAAATGTGGGTACTGCTCCCTCATCAACTCCTCAGGTTCCCATGTTGCTACTTCCACCTCGTGGTTCCGCCATAGCACCTTAACCAATGAAATTGTCTTGTTCCTTAAGACCTTTTCCTTCTTATCCAGAATCTGAACTGGCCGTTCCTCGAAGCTCAAATCTGTCATCAGTTCCAGTGGTTGTTCTGGCAGTGCATGAGAGTCATCCCGAAGATACTTCCGTAGCATCGATACATGAAATACGCCATGTACTCAGGAAAGTTCCGAAGGTAATGCTAAACGATAAGCCACCGGACCAATCCTCTCGACAATATCATATGGCCCGATATAACGGGGACTCAGTCTCCCACGTCGTCCGAATCAGAGAATTCCTTTCCATGACGATAACTTTAAAAAGACAAAGTCACCAACCTCAAACTCCAAATCTCGGATCCGTCGATCCGCATAGCTCTTCTGACGATCCTGGGCCGCCTTCAATCTTTCCCGAATAATTCGAACTGTTTCCTGGGTCATATCCATCAAATCCGGCCCCACTGCGGTTCTTTCTCCGATCTCCATCTAGCATACAGGTGTTTTGCACTGTCGACCATACAGTGCCTCGTAGGGTGCCATCCCTATACTCGCATGGTAGCTATTATTGTAGGCAAACTCATCAATGGCAATCAATCAGCCCACGAATCCTGGAATTGCAACATACAGGCTCTCATCATGTCCTCGAGAGTTTGTATTGTCCTTTCAGACTGTCCGTCGGTCTGAGGATGGGTCAACGCTGCTACAGTACGATGACGTCATGCTGATGTCAGCATGACGTCATCACTAACACATGTCAGGTGACACGTGGCATGTTCTAATTGGTCCCTGGTCTAACAATTTCTGACAGGATGACGTCATCGTGATGTCAGAGGTGATGTCAGCAAGATGACGTCATCACTGCTACAGTACCGGGTCGACCCGTTTTACTGGAACCGGGTCGCCGTCGACCCACGGCTTGACCCGATTCCACCGTACGATTCCGGCCACCATTTTCGACGGGGTTCATTCTTATAGGGTCGTCTAGGTCTGTTCTATGGCTCTGTAACCTCAGAATAGGAAGAAAATGGGAAGAAACTTACCAGAGCGTCGCTAAAACTCACGGTCAAAATCCGATCGTCGTCTCCGGCGATCCACGCCGTCTCCGTCGTCCAAACCGGTCCCAATCAACTCGTCTCTAACCCTAGGACATGTCTATAACCAATTAATCGATTTCTAAGCATCAAAACAGGTTGGTTCGAAACAGGGAAGAAAAACGGGGTTCTCGGGTTTTGCTTCTTACCGCCGTCGTGTCGCTGCCGCAGCCTTCGCCGTCGTCCAGTTATGCTCCTGGGGTCCTCACAGTGTAGACTGGAGCTTCCCTTGCGTCGAGGTGGTGTGGATGTCGAGTTTTGCTTCTTGGACCCGATTCCTCTGTGTTTCGGGTCTGAGTTTGCACGGCAGTTCAGGGCAGGGGAAATGGGGTGGTGGTCGCCGGTGATGCACGGTGATGATCAGTGGGTGAGGGTGGTGCTGTTGGTGGTCGGCTGGTGGTGTGTGGGCTGCTGGTTTGTGCGTTTGGATCGAGAGAAAATGGAAAGGAAAGTGCACGGGTTAGGGGGGATGGATGTGTATGTGTTTGTGTTTGAGAGAAAAGGGAGATGATCGTGCATGAAGAAGAAAAAGCAGAATGAATGGAGGGCTAGGATTCATTTGGGCAGAGATCCAAGGGTTAGGAATTATGGAGGGAAAATTAAATTATTATAAAATGAGGAAATAGTGGTAAGGTTACTTTATTGGAATAGTAAGTGTCACTCATCCACTGGTTTGATTTAAATATTAGTTTGACACGGATTCCCATAATAAATTAATATTTTATTCCGTTATTCTCGGTTCGTAAATTCCGCTAAACGCTTCCTTAACCATAACTTCTTCATACGAACTCCGATTTCGGCGTGCCGCCTGTCTACGGATTCGTGACGTCCCGATCTACGTCATAGTCATGGGTCAAAGTCCAAATTATTTCTCGGGTCAAAAGTCAAAGTTTTTCCCCTCAAGGGCAAAATAGTTTTTTTACATTAAAATATTATTATTTTTGGTTCGGGTCGTTACAATCTACCCACCTTACAGAAATTTCGTCCTCGAAATTTACTCAAACAAATGTGGGTACTGCTCCCTCATCAACTCCTCAGGTTCCCATGTTGCTTCTTCCACCTCGTGGTTCCGCCATAGCACCTTAACCAATGAAATTGTCTTGTTCCTTAAGACCTTTTCCTTCTTATCCAGAATCTGAACTGGCCGTTCCTCGAAGCTCAAATCTGTCATCAGTTCCAGTGGTTGTTCTGGCAGTGCATGAGAGTCATCCCGAAGATACTTCCGTAGCATCGATACATGAAATACGTCATGTACTCGGGAAAGTTCCGAAGGTAATGCTAAACGATAAGCCACCGGACCAATCCTCTCGACAATCTCATATGGCCCGATATAACGGGGACTCAGTCTCCCACGTCGTCCGAATCAGAGAATTCCTTTCCATGGCGATAACTTTAAAAAGACAAAGTCACCAACCTCAAACTCCAAATCTCGGATCCGTCGATCCGCATAGCTCTTCTGACGATCCTGGGCCGCCTTCAATCTTTCCCGAATAATTCGAACTGTTTCCTGGGTCATATCCATCAAATCTGGCCCCACTGCGGTTCTTTCTCCGATCTCCATCTAGCATACAGGTGTTCTGCACTGTCGACCATACAGTGCCTCGTAGGGTGCCATCCCTATACTCGCATGGTAACTATTATTGTAGGCAAACTCATCAATGGCAATCAATCAGCCCACGAATCCTGGAATTGCAACACACAGGCTCTCATCATGTCCTCGAGAGTTTGTATTGTCCTTTCAGACTGTCCGTCGGTCTGAGGATGGAATGCTGTACTAAAATGCAAGTTCGTACCTAAGGCAGTTTGCAGACTCCTCCAAAACCTGGAAGTGAAACGCGGATCCCGATCCGATACGATTGACTCTGGGGTACCGTGTAGTCGGATGATCTCATTAATGAATAGCTGGGCCAAACGGTTGGGCTTGTATGTCTCACGTACAGGTAGAAAATGCGATGATTTGGTCAATTGGTCCACGATCACCCAAACCCCATCAAATCCACTCCTTGTCTTCGGTAACTTGAAGACAAAGTCCATAGTAATATGATCCCATTTCCATTGCGGGATTGGAAGTGGCTGCATAGCCCCATACGGACGCTGCCGTTCTGCCTTGACCTGCTGACAGATCAAACACTTGCTGACATACTCAGCTATCTCCCTCTTCATCCCTGGCCACCAATAATAGTCCCGGAGAGTACGGTACATCTTCGTCCCTCCTGGATGCATAGCATAGGCCGAACTGTGGGCCTCGTCTAAAATCTCTCTCCTCAACTCTGGTACCGTAGGTACACACAATCTCCCCAGCTTCACCAATGCCCCGTCTCCCCGGATGGAGAAATCCTGTCTCTGTCCGGACCCAACCTCGTTTCTGTAGTCACAGAGTATCTGGTCCTGTAGTTGAGCCTCGATGATCCTGTCGACCAACACCGGTCGCACATGAAAGCTAGCCATCAAGGCTCCCTGATCGTCCATCCCTAACATCACTCCGCTCTTCCGGAGTTCCACTAGCAAAGGAAGATACACCAATCTCAAGTGCGCAACTGATCCTGCCGACTTCCTGCTAAGCGCATCAGCCACGACATTTGCCTTGACAGGATGGTACTCGATTGTACAGTCATAATCCTTTAACAATTCTAACCATCTCCGCTGTCTCATGTTGAGTTCCTTCTGAGTGAACAGATGTTTGAGACTTTGGTGGTCGGTGTATATCCGACATGTCACACCGAACAGGTAATGTCTCCAGATCTTTAGAGCATGAACCACCGCCGCCAATTCCAAATCATGAGTAGGGTAGTTCAATTCGTGCGTCTTCAGCTGCCGGGATGTGTAGGCAATCACTTTTCCATTCTACATCAATACACAACCCAAACCCTGTAGTGATGCATCACTATATACCACGAACTCTCCATTGCTATCTGGTAATGCAAGGACAGGGTCAGTGGTTAAACGAAACTTTAATTCCTGAAAACTCTGTTCACACTGATCGTCCCACACAAACTTCACCCCTTTCTGGGTTAACCGAGTCAATGGTGCGGCAATATGGGAGAAACCCTCCACGAATCTCCGATAGTAGCCTGCTAACCCAACAAAACTTCGCACTTCCGTCACCGTGGTCGGTCTTGGCCAATTTGTCACAGCTTACGTTTTCTGAGGATCCACGCTGATCCCTTCGGGTGAGATAATGTGACCCAAGAATCCAATACTATTTAGCCAGAATTGACATTTGCTTAACTTGGCATATAGCTGCTCCTGTCGTAGTCTACCCAAAACCAACCGTAAGTGCTTCTCATGAGCCCTGACACTCTTGGAATACACCAAGATGTCGTCGATAAACACTATCACAAATTTATCCAAGTACGTTCGAAAGACCCGATTCATCAAGTCCATGAATGCAGCTGGTGCATTTGTCAGTCCGAACGGCATTACCAAGAACTCATAGTGCCCATACCTCGTCCGAAAAGCTGTTTTCTGAACATCTCCATCGGCTATTCTCAGTTGATGGTATCCTGACCTCAGATCTATCTTGGAGAAATATCGTGCTCCTCGTAACTGATCGAACAAATCATCGATCTTGGGTAAGGGATACTGATTCCTTACCGTGGCTTTGTTCAACTGCCTATAATCCACACACAACCGCAAACTACCCTCCTTCTTTTTCCCAAATAAGACCGGCGCTCCCCACGGTGATGTACTGGGTCGGATAAACCCTAAATCCACCAGTTCTTGTAATTGGATTGTCAATTCCCGTAGCTCTGCCGGTGCCATACGATACGGTGCTTGCGAAATCAGTCGAGTCCCGGGGAGTAATTCGATCGTGAAATCGATCTCCCGAGGTAGTGGTAATCCAGGTAAATCCCCTGGAAAGACATCAGGAAATTCCCGCATAATCGGGATATCCTCAATCCTCAAAGACTCATCAGTAGACTCTACCACATACGCAAGATAGCCCTGACATCCTTTTTGTAAAAGTTTTGTAGCTGTGAGTGCAGATATTACCTTGGGTGATGCGTCTCCACACTCTCCCTGAAATATCACCTCCGGCATTTCCGGACCTCTCAAAGTTAACCGCATGTTACTACAGTCGATGATCGAATTGTACTCTGACAACCAATCAACTCCAAGTATCACATCGAAGTCGTGCACATTCATAAGAATCAAATCTGCTGAAAACTTGATTCCTTCAATCTCCATAGGACAAGCTCGTATCTCCTGGTTCACCTGGTAGGTCACACCCATCGGTGTCCCCACACCCATCTCGTGCTCAAGTGCGGTCACCTCACGGCCCAAAAGACCCGCACAACGTGGTGAAATGAAAGAATGAGTTGCTCCCGAATCCATCAATGCACGAACAGCAATACCATAAATATGTACAGTACCTGTCAACACTCCCGGAATGGATCTGGCCTGCTGTTGGGTGACAGCATAGACACGGGCCATAGAATCTGCAGGTCGTCCCCTTCCTCTAGCTCCTCGATCACGGCCACGCACAACACCGCGTGCCCGACTGCTGGCAGTCTGAGATGCTGAACTCGATGCTGGCAGAGTGCTGCCCCGAATCAGCGGGCAATCTGAAGCATAGTGCCCCGGCTCACCACAAGCGAAGCATGTGACCTCCCTAGGTCGACCCGAGTATCCCCCCGGTGAGATGCTCATCGGTGAGTACGGCTGCTGCCAAGCCTCAGAACGCTGTCCAGACCGCTGAGGACTCCTAAACTGACCAGAACGTCCTCGGTTGCCAGAAGATGAAGATCCGCTCGAATGTCCTCCTTTCGAGCCCCGACGGCCCGAGAATCCCAAGTGTGGGCGATCACGTCGCCGTGTCTCCCCCTCAGCTCGCTGGCGTGCAAGAATTATGTTCTCCACCCTGGTTGCAGCATCAGTCAGATCCCTCATGGTAGCAAAGGGAGTTGAAGTCACCATCGCATGTATCTCAGGTCGCAGGCCCCACTCGAATCTGTGACATCGATCATCCTCGGTGATCACGAAGTTCTCAGCAAAGCGAGACAACATCAGGAATGTCTCCTCATACTCGACTACCGTCTGGTCTCCTTGCCGTAGTTGCAAGAACTCAGCCTCACGGGCGTTGCGAAACGACCGTGGATAAAACTGGTTGAGAAACCGTTCCCGGAAGGTCTCCTATGGAATGGTGTGAACGGTCCAGCCAGCCAGGACAAGGTTGTGCCACCATCGATAGGCGCTCCAATCCAGTAGGAAGGTCGCCAGTACGACACGCTCCTCCGGTGGACAGCGCATGACCTCAAAGATCCTCTCCCAGCGGTCAATCCACTGGTGCGCCTCTTGGGGGTCGGTCCCCCCACTAAAGATCGTGGCACCCAGGCGCTGGGCCCGCTCAATGCTAGCAGTGTCGCCATTTCCTCCAGTACCCTCATCAGCCTGGACACGTAGATCACGTCGGGGAGGCATATCCAACTGTTAAGAGGCAAACAGGTTAAAAGACATCGAAAGTGACCATGTACAAGGTACAAACCGCAAATCCTAGTACTCTGACTACTAATCCTAATGCTCTGATACCAAGCTGACAAGACCCGTCCCAATCCCACTGGGACCACCCGGGGACGTGCCCCGCTCCCGTCTGACAATGCCTCTAAACATACCAAAATTACCCTTAAATAAAAACCGAACACTTAAATAGATAGATAACGTACATTAACAGTGTTTAAAGCGATACTGTCAGACAAGGGAAAGTAAAATAACAACACGTGAGCACAATAGTCAGAGTACATTATTCGGTGCTCAACCAACCCACAAGTGGGTGTACAGCTGCACAACTAAGCAAACTAAACCTCTGCCTCCTCTTCCGGGTCCTCCTCCTCTATTTCCGTGTCTGGGTCTGGAGGGGTCAGTAAAACAAGAGTGAGTGGGCCAGAAATAACAGTTTATAAATCAATTTAATAATAAAATAATCATAAGGTTTTACCCCTCCGTTTCCCAAATCTTGCATGCAATGAAAACATAATGAAATCATAACCAGAAAACCACCATAATAATCGAAAGGAGAAACTAACATATCAGTGCACTGTAAAACCCAACCCAAATGATGTCACGGTTCTAAGGCTACGCGTTGCCACTCAGGGTCTCACACTCGAGACTCTCTAGGTACATTAGCTCCCGGTATCCCGGTTACTGCCCGAGGTATCTGAACATGCCTTCCTGAGAGTAAGCAGCCCAACGAGGGTCAACTCCACTCAGTCAGGTCCCTGTGACTACTCCAGGGTCCACCCAGGCCAACGACCCTCCCTGGAGGAGACAATATACATAGGTAGGAAAGTACAGTACAATAACAGTATAGTTTACCCTATGTTCCTCCCCCCCCCCCCCCGGACATCCCAAACAAAATCCACATATAATCCAGACGGGTCTCATGCCCAAATCATTGTAATAGCATATATAAACAGTTGATATAAGACTCATCGAAATCATAAGTGGAAATAGTAAAACAGTTTATGCATGCAAGCCTTTTATAAATCAAACAGCCCACTCACACTCGGTCCTTGCTGCTCAACGATCTCTAAAAACCTGTATTATTATACCTGAGGGTTACTTAAGGACCCTATAACATCAATACCAAGACCCTAGAACAGATCTGCCTCAAAATCGCATCCCGGGCACTATTCTCGGTGCTTCAAACCCCATTTTGACTAATCTAACGATCTCTGATCGACACGAAACCACCTCCACTGGATCCGTATCGTAGAAACCTTGAAAATGGTACCGGCCCCACAAAAATCACTGTTCACACGCGCCCCCACGCGCCTGGTCAACGCGTGGGTCAACGCCGCTACAGTACGATGACGTCATGCTGATGTCAGCATGACGTCATCACTGACACATGTCAGGTGACACGTGGCATGTTCTGATTGGTCCCTGGTCTAACAATTTCTGACAGGATGACGTCATCATGATGTCAGAGGTGATGTCAGCAAGATGACGTCATCACTGCTACAGTACCGGGTCGACCCTTTTTACTAGAACCGGGTCGCCGTCGACCCACGGCTTGACCCGATTCCACCGTACGATTCCGACCACCATTTTCGACGGGGTTCATTCCTATAGGGTCGTCTAGGTCTGTTCTATGGCTCTGTAACCTCAGAATAGGAAGAAAATTACCAGAGCGTCGCTAAAACTCACGGTCAAAATCCGATCGTCGTCTCCGGCGATCCACGCCGTCTCCGTCGTCCAAACCGGTCCCAATCAACTCGTCTCTAACCCTAGGACATGTCTATAACCAATTAATCGATTTCTAAGCATCAAAACAGGTTGGTTCGAAACAGGGAAGAAAAACGGGGTTCTCGGGTTTTGCTTCTTACCGCCGTCGTGTCGCTGCCGCAGCCTTCGTCGTCGTCCAGTTATGCTCCTGGGGTCCTCACGGTGTAGACTGGAGCTTCCCTTGCGTCGAGGTGGTGTGGATATCGAGTTTTGCTTCTTGGACCCGATTCCTCTGTGTTTCGGTTCTGAGTTTGCACGGCAGTT
This sequence comes from Prinsepia uniflora, assembly GCA_032719365.1. Lineage (NCBI taxonomy): Eukaryota > Viridiplantae > Streptophyta > Magnoliopsida > Rosales > Rosaceae > Prinsepia > Prinsepia uniflora. The sequence continues at coordinate 54,050,937 of CM064874.1, forward strand.
CAGGGCAGGGGAAATGGGGTGGTGGTCGCCGGTGATGCACGGTGATGATCAGTGGGTGAGGGTGGTGTTGTTGGTGGTCGGCTGGTGGTGTGTGGGCTGCTGGTTTGTGCGTTTGGATCGAGAGAAAATGGAAAGGAAAGTGCACGGGTTAGGGGGGATGGATGTGTATGTGTTTGTGTTTGAGAGAAAAGGGAGATGATCGTGCATAAAGAAGAAAAAGCAGAATGAATGGAGGGCTAGGATTCATTTGGGCAGAGATCCAAGGGTTAGGAATTATGGAGGGAAAATTAAATTATTATAAAATGAGGAAATAGTGGTAAGGTTACTTTATTAGAATAGTGTGGACTTGGATGAGTGACACTTGTCACTCATCCACTGGTTTGATTTAAATATTAGTTTGGCACGGATTCCCATAATAAATTAATATTTTATTCCGTTGTTCTCGGTTCGTAAATTCCGTTAAACGCTTCCTTGACCATAACTTCTTCATACGAACTCCGATTTCGGCGTGCTGCTTGTCTACGGATTCGTGACGTCCCGATCTACGTCATAGTCATGGGTCAAAGTCCAAATTATTTCTCGGGTCAAAAGTCAAAGTTTTTCCCCTCAAGGGAAAAATAGTCTTTTTACATTAAAATATTATTATTTTTGGTTCGGGTCGTTACAGCGCAGCACCAAAGCCTTTGCTTCTGCGAAGCACCAAAGCCTTTGCCCCGTGAAGCACCAAAGCCTTCGCTCTACGAGGAACCAAAGCCTTTACCCCAATGAAGCATCCAAGCCTTCGTCCCCGTGAAACACCAAAACCTTCGCCCTAGCAAAGCATCTGAAGCTTTCGTTCCTGCAAAGTACCAAAGCCTTCGCTCCCGCGAAGTACCAAAGCCTTCGCTCTCGCGAAGCATCTGAAACTTTCGTCCCAGCGAAGCATCTGAAGCCTTTGCTCCCGCAAAGCACCAAAGCCTTCACCCCGCGAAGCACGCAAAGTCTTCGCCCTGCGAAGCACCAAAGCATTCGCCCCGCTAAGCACCCAAGCCTTCGCCTTGCGAAGCACCCAAGCTTTTGCTGATATGAAGCACCAAAGCCTTCGCCATGCCAAGCATCAAAGCCTTTGTCATGGGAAGCACTAGAGTCTTCGCCATGTGAAGCATCAATGCCTACGCCATGTGAAGCATTCAAGTCTTTGCCCAATGAAGCACCCAAGCCTTCACCTTGCGAAGCATCCAAGCCTTCGCCTTACGAAGCACCCAAGCCTTCCTCATGTGAAGCACCCATGCCTTCGTTCTTCGAAGCATCCAAAATTTTGCCCTGGGAAGCATCAAGGTCTTCCTCCGGGAAACATCTCAGGCCTTTCCTTCAGGAAGTAATCAAAACCTTTTTCCAAAAAGCCTGCGAATCCTTGCTCTCAGGAGCACATCAAGACCTTCCACCTGGAAGCACTTGAAGCCTTCCTCCAAGAAACAATCCAAGTCTTCACCCCATAAGCAATGCAAGACTCTTTCTAGGAGCCACTCTAGACCAATTGGAGTAGAAAAGCTCTCAGTGGATGCTGATAGCTACATTGGGGGAATTTGACAGACCTACAAGTGCATAAGCTAATTCAAACAAATAAAAAGTTTGTAGAGGAAACTTCACACACGAATTCAAAATTCAAATTGAAAAATGGTTAGCAAATCACATGTCGATTACTCACACCAAGCATTCAATGTTGAAATGAAAATACAATCATGGATAAGAATCAACTACTCTATGAGAATTCTGGGGGCAAGGCACCAATGTCTATCCTCCTTTGAGACTCGGTCCATTCTTCAGCCGAAAGTAGGGGGAAAGCCATCCACCATTCCTGACCTCAAACTCTTGCTCTTACTCCAGCTCCAGCTCTTTGGAAGGGACTCCGTTGCAACTCATCATACCCAACTTTAGCTCCTTATTTTCTTTTCGGAGCAAAGTTTTGGGGGCGTATGATATTAAAAACCATTCAAGCCTCAAATAGCTGGATTTCCGCCCTTGTTGAGTTTTCCACTTACAAAAACTTCACCAAGTGCTCGGAATGACTGATGGAAAGTTTGCATCTGTTGGATGACCTTGATAAGCCATAACAACTAGGAAATGGCCTCGAGCAGACTTGGAAGGCAATTCAGGACTTGACTTATTCTCTGAAGGAAAGTCAAGCTTCTGTTTTGATGTTCTTCTTCAAGATGGTGACAATTGTCAAATACACTTGAGCGCTCAGCTACTCCTTGACCAAGCTTTTGGAAGGTCTTCCACCCTCCAATTTTTTTGAGAATAAAAGTTTCCACCTCAATTGATGACCAAAAGAGGAAGTCTTTGTATTGTCCACTAGCTGGATTTTTTCCCTAAAATTGAATATCCTTCCCTCAAAATGGACTCTGGCTACGCAAACCACCGCGCTCCCATAGAACGAAGTTTCCTGACTTTCTCCAAGTATACACCTTGCCGCATCTTAAAATGATCGCCTTGGAAAAATAAATAAGTCGTCGCTTGAATCATTGCCAGCGGATGCCCAGAGCTATCATGAGTATGCCAAAAATGTAGGACTAATAGTATATAAAATTTTATATATTGCATCTACAATTGACACAATCTTTGGTAACTGTTGCCATTCACGTGCTCCACTCCGCACGCAAGCAAAATACCTCATGGCAAGGGTCAAGTGCAACATGACATGTGACCAACCCGAACTGCCAACTTCAGCCTCCAATCCGAGCTCAACGTATGGCGCATCTCCATTGGCACTAACATGGGCGTCGTCAAAGGCGAGCCCTGCCTGCCTGATGTACCACCCAGTAGCGAACATGTGGAGATGTTTCCTCGGTGATTAGGCAAAATTCAACCAGCGTTGACTCACTACTGACTCTCAAACTAAAGCCCGACGCACGACACCTTCTGAAGCAGTCAACCGACATCCCTTCAAGCCAATTTGTGTCTAACATGTGGTGAATTAAGGAGGTTACAAACTCCTAGATTAGTTGGTGAATTAACCTCAAATGATCTATTAACCAAGTCCAAGCCGGGAGGTACACCACAAATACATATCGGACCCCCAAGACCTAAAGTATATTTATGTCATTTTGATGTGACATTTCGAACTCAACGAAATTTATCATACACAAGAACAACGGTACAATGAAATTGAAGATCAAGTGGAGTCTTACTCCCATATATAATTTATTGGGACCACAATACAAATTACATCCCTTAAGATTCTCTGAATTCCTAAGCGATGTGGGGGCATTTGTGGAACCCAAAATCATCGGAAGAATGTAGAGCTGCCACGTGGCCCATAATTCTCGGAATGGCCAAATTGCCCCTGGCAATAATACTTGAAGCCCAAGCACCGGACATGGCTCAATCCCACAACGCTTACATAGCCCAACATTGGGTCCAAAGCAGGATGACATGTGGAAACCCCTCCACCCTCGATCTGTATAACACATGTTAGCATGCAAATTGAGGAGCATTTGTCCCACATCGAAACTATGGAAATTGAACATCTCACTCACCCCTATATAAGAGGTACACATTTCCCAATAAAGGTAAGTCGATTCTTCGCTTCGAAGTATATTTTTTTCCTCTCTCAAAGCTAACTTAGGCATCAGAGTGTTCTTGGTCGAACAACCCCCCGGGTAATCGATCAAGGCAACGATAGCTAATTGTTTGTTGTTTGCAGGAATTGTGAGAACTTTTCGCGGCGGGTTCGATTTCTGCTTCAACAGATATTTTTTGAAATACTCTACTGAAATGAACGTCCGTGTTATATATTCATTGTAGAGACGGAGTATTGTAAAACCTTTAAAAGATTGAGCTACAATGATAGTGAAAGTGAAATCTCGTAGATTAACAACACCTAAACTCTCAAAGGAAAGGTTCAAACATAACTTATTCTTAAAACTTAGGACTTACTAAACAGAACCAAATAAACACCAATAAAACAATAACAAATCATCAAATAAACAGCTTCACATTTGTATCGTTATTTTCATGTCTCAGAATTCATTATCTTTACTGATGATGGTTGCATATTATAATACTAGTAAGTTTGATAACAGACCTAGGCAAAAAAAAAATATAGAAATTAGATTGTTTATTTGAAATTAATGGAGTTGGATGGTGAATAAATGAAGTTTTTTTGATGTGGTATGGCAAGAACTTTTAAGTTTGTGAAGTTTTGAGGATATTTGAATCTAATTATATAGGCTTTTTGCTATAATCGAAAGTTTTTTTTTAAAAAAAAATAATATTTTTGAAATTGAAGGACAATTTTAGGCTAATTTTGATGAATACTCGACACCAATTGTATTGGTAGATCTCAAACGCATAAAAGACAGTGAGTGAATACTCAACGTCGTGTAGTACACAAAATACAAAGAAACCCAAAAAGAACAAGGAAAAACGAGCCGTTCTTTTCTCTTTCTCCTCCCCAAGGACCCCAACTCTCTCGGAAACACTGAATTCTGCAGCTGAGCACTCGATAAAGAGGTAAAGAAAAACGGAATAATCTGAATCAGATGGCAACCGTCATGGCCGAAGACACGAGCTTTGAGGACGACCAATTGGCCGCGATGACCACCGACGATATTATAAGAGCCACTCGCCTTCTTGACAACGAGATTCGAATACTCAAGGTCCCTTATTTCTCTCTATCTTTTTCTCCATCTCCCATACTCTCATCAGCGACGTAGGGTTCCCTGCCCTTATATAACCTAGGGTTTCTGAACAATTTTATTTTCTGAGTTTTTATTGGGAAGGGATACACTTATAATGTCTTTTCTGTAAGTTATTTGATTGACGTTTGAATTGTGGGGTTCTTTTGAGTTTTAATATACCAAAATTTGGGAGACTTTCTGATACTTTTTTTTTTCGTGCAATTGAAGGAAGAAATGTCAAGAACAAATTTGGAGCTGGATTCATACAAGGACAAGATAAAGGAGAATCAGGAAAAGATTAAGCTCAATAAGCAGTTGCCTTATTTGGTGGGCAATATTGTTGAGGTATGGGTTTTCTTTTAGTATTTTCTTAAATATTTTCGTGCAAAGTGTTACCTTTTCTCATTAATGTGAGTAAAGTAACTCTCTTTAAGGTCTGATTGATTATGAGAACGAAAATTGGCAATTTCTCTTTCATGGCTGAGGTATGCAAACAACATTAAATCTAACATGAAATCTTATACTATAGTTAGCATAAGATCCATTTGAATGTGTGAAAGGTTTATATCATTTTAAGGAGCTACACTGTTGAAACCATGAAAAGAAAGTCTTTAGACAAGGAAATAGCTTCTTTGAGTTCCATAAATATCTCTGGAAAGGAAGTGCTAATGCTGACTGTTATTGAGCTAAAGTTTGTTGAATTAAAGGATTTTGCGTCTTTCTGTTTCTCATTTCAGCATATCACTATGGGAAACCCTGCTATGCTAATTTTATTCATATAATGAATCTATGAAGATGTGCTTAAGTCATTGATGTTTATGGAGAACAGAATTATTGCGGTCAATCAAGTTATTCGTTTGTCGTTTTAGAGTTTTCGATGTACTATATGATGAACTTTAACCTACTTTGAGTTGATGTTGGCTTTGGATGGCAAGTACTGGATTTTTTAATTTTTATTTTGCAGATTTTGGAAATGAACCCAGAAGATGAGGCTGAAGAGGATGGTGCAAATATTGATCTTGACTCTCAAAGAAAGGGGAAGTGTGTTGTCTTGAAAACATCTACTCGCCAAGTAAGCAGACAGACTCTTGTTTTTTTAATATTATTTTAGTCGCTACTAAAGTCAGATAGTGCAGTTGTATTGTTGTTTTTCTCAAAAAGAAATTCCAGCAGTTTCATTTTGTGATAAATGTGTTTTCAGTTAAAAGAGACTATGGCATATTTGATCCATTATTCGCAATCCCAATTATGTGTTTGCTTTACTACAGACAATCTTTCTTCCAGTTGTCGGGCTTGTTGATCCTGACAAACTGAAGCCCGGGGATCTTGTTGGTGTGAACAAAGATAGTTACCTGATTTTGGATACTCTACCATCTGAGTATGATTCCCGGGTAAAAGCAATGGAGGTTGACGAAAAGCCAACAGAAGATTACAATGATATTGGAGGGCTTGAGAAACAGGCAATTTTTCTATTTTTGACATGCTTTGTTAAGGTGCTTAGGTTGTTCGTAATATCACACATTTGGATTTTTTACTCAATTTACTTTTACTGCAATAGATTCAAGAACTTGTTGAGGCCATTGTTTTACCAATGACCCACAAGGAGCGTTTTCAGAAATTAGGAGTTCGTCCACCAAAGGGAGTGCTATTGTATGGACCTCCTGGAACTGGTAAAACTTTAATGGCCCGTGCTTGTGCTGCACAAACAAATGCCACTTTTCTGAAGTTGGCAGGCCCGCAGCTGGTTCAGGTATAACAAGATTTGATATTATCATTCCTAATACCAATTTCCTTACATTGATTTCAAGTTTTTGTACATGTTGAACATGGGCTGCTGATGTTACTTCTGATTTTGAGAATTCCTTAGTGTACACTAATCAAATTTTTTATTTTTTCATTTCTGCTTTGCCTTTGTTTCTGCTTTGCTGTTCCTTTGCTCAGATTTGGCAAAGATCATCTGTTTCTCACAGTTTTGGGGTCCTTGCCTCCTGATGATCTAAAATAATATAAGTTTGCTCAAATTAATTATTTTTTTCAAAGATTTTCCACTGTTTCTGGTTGGGAGAAATATTCTTTGTATTTTTTTTGGGAGAGTAAGGTTTTGTTTGGTAGCATTTATAAGTCTCCAACTAAAAACAAGGAAAATACATGTTTGGTGGACCCGCTTGAAAAACCAAGTGGAACATTCTGCAAGAATGAATTTCACTATTATGTTTTTTATTAGGAGAAATATTCTTTGTATTTTCTTGGAGGTAGCATTTATAAGGATCATTTTCTCAAACCAAAAACAAGGAAAATACATGTTTGATGACCCACTTAAAAAACCACATGGAACTTACGGCAAGAATGAATTTCACTATTATATGTTGAAATTGCCTAAATGGCGGTTCCTCCTTTCCGAAATCCAATGTATGGTAACGTATCTAAAAGCACAAAAGTATGCTGGAACTACAACCTACTCTTTTAACTACAGCTGGCTGAGCACCATCTTCTCCATGTCAGATTGCAAATCTTAGTGAGAAGTAAAGGAATTTCACCGGTCCGAGTATTCTGAAATTCAATGCTATTCTTGGTTGCTGACCACTGCACCCCACCAAAGCCCTCATATCTTTCTCCCTCATTTCCTGCATCCTGCGACCCTGACCTCAATGTTTGAGAGAGACAAAACTGAAAAATAGTCACGACTCATGAGCTGATTTGATGATGGTGCACTCTGATGGGATTTTATGTGATTGCTGATGATCAAGATTGTTGGGAGTTTGGGGAAATTCTTGTTTTTTACTTTAGCCATGATTGCAGACATGGAAAGGAGGAGGAGGGGGGATGCTGTATATTGTTCGTGTATAGGTGGACGGTAGCTATAGGTACAATGAGATGACTGGCTTCTAATTTTGGATGTGAGAGAGAGGGAGGACAGTTTGTAGAGAAAGTGAAAGATGAAGGGGAGCTAGGTTGAGAGAGGAGAAGGAGGAGGAGGGGGGGAGGGGGGAAGGGTTTCCTTTAAAAATAATTAATGTCTTTTTTACTAAATTTACATTAAACATTTTCATTAGGGGCCTGTTTGATAACCATTTGATTTTTAGTTCTAATTTTTTGTGCTTGAAATAAAGAGAGAAATATCACAAAAAGACGTCAAAGTTAATGGGAGCAAAAAGGGATGAGAGGAGTGGAGGAAAGAGGGTAACAGACATGTAGAGGAAATGCGCACAAAATGAAACAAGAAACCAAAATTTATTTTGAAGTTGTTTACTTTCTAGATTTTGTTTTCATTATGTTTTTCTTTTCCTTAATAACACCAATATTCTTCATCCCTTCCTTCCCCCCATCTACTTTCTTAATTATTCAAGCACAAAAAGTGGGAACTTTGCAGGCAGTGAGAGCTTCCTTCTGGCCTTTGGTTTGTACGGAGTTTAGGGATTCATCGTTTTTTAATATTTGGTTGGAGTTAATAGCAGATATTTGTTAGGTTTGGGGAGTCTAATTATGCCTTTGTTTAAGGGAACTTTTGATTTATGCCATGTCTGTCTAGGTTGTGTTCCCCTATTGTGCCCATCTTGGCTACACATGTAATTTTTATGTGTTAGCAATAAATTTGTTTCTTTTCACAAAAAATTAATAAAAATAAAAATAAAGTGAAAACTAGAAACTTGAAAGCAAATTCAAACGGGCCTTATGTAATCCCTAAATTAGATTTTGCTTTCTGCTTCTAATGAGATATTGATTTTGTTTGTTTTTCGTTTCAAACTTCATTGGTTTTTTCATTTTATTATATTTGTACCAGACACGTGTTAACTGTTTTTGCTTTGGAAATTGTTTTGTAGTTAAGTTGGGATCCTAAAAAAGAAAATCGGTTCTCATTTTCATTTCTTACATTCTCTGAAAAATTGCCCGGAAGGACTGGAAATGTTACCAGATGGATGCTAAATGATCTATGTATCACTGTGCTCTGTGTAGAAGTGTAGAAGTGTGCTAGAGAATTGTATTAGCAATCACTTTGTAGGCTGTCAATGTTCTCTAGATTTTTCGAACTAGGTCCTCAATGAAGTAATCTTACTTTGAAATTTGTAGATGTTTATCGGGGATGGAGCAAAACTTGTTCGCGATGCCTTTCAGCTTGCAAAAGAGAAATCCCCCTGCATCATTTTCATAGATGAAATTGATGCGATTGGCACAAAGCGATTTGATAGGTAAATAGACAATGTATTATGTACTTGGATGTTGTTTCCCAATTTGATACAGGATTTTGACTCTTATTCTCTCATTATTGGATACAGCGAAGTGAGTGGAGACAGGGAGGTACAGCGTACAATGCTTGAGTTGCTTAATCAACTTGATGGCTTTAGTAGTGACGATCGGATCAAGGTTTGTTCATTCTTGTTTATAGTTTATTCACTTTTCCTGCAACTATGATCATGTGGGAACACTTTATAGATGTTCCAGTCTCTTTACTTGCTGTGATTTTTGTAATTTTGAATATTTACGTCTCCAAAGCATCGACACATGTTGGTCTTTTTAGAATCTGGTTGGATTATATGCGTTTATCGTGAAATAATAAAATTTTACTTGATTTAAATTGGAAGTTATTTATTATAAAGATGAGATCAATATCTACAATAAATGAACAAAAAAGAGTATGGTGACGATAAATGGGAGGGATCGACACCTAATGCTACGTATTAGTGAGGATTTTTATTTATTTGGAGAATGTATATCGCGTAGACTTTGATCTAATGCCATAGAGTCAGGTATATATGAAGTAGACCCCTGTGGTTCATTTCAGCTTTGTTGTAGATTACTCTAGAGTACATGGAGTGAGGAAATACGTAAAGAATGTCTTGCTTTCATTTTGTTAACATAACCAATTTCGTTGTCATAATTGCAGGTGATAGCAGCAACAAATCGTGCTGACATTCTTGACCCTGCTCTTATGCGATCTGGTCGGTTGGACCGTAAAATTGAGTTTCCACATCCCACCGAAGAAGCAAGAGCTCGCATTTTGCAGGTTTGCCATTTCGAATTGGTTGTTTTCCATCGTTGCTTTTGCTTTCAGCATCATTCTTATTAAAGCGTACATTAATTTTGTAGATTCACTCGAGGAAGATGAATGTTCACCCAGATGTGAATTTTGAAGAATTAGCTCGGTCTACTGATGACTTCAATGGGGCGCAACTAAAAGCGGTCTGCGTGGAGGCAGGCATGCTAGCCCTTCGCCGCGATGCAACTGAGGTGCTCCTCTCTCTCTCTCTCTCTCAATAGAATTAGTTTCTTACTCTCACGTGTTTTCTCTAAGAAGTGTAGTAATCTTCGGCCGTGTTTGCTTATACTCCAGGTGAACCACGAGGACTTCAATGAAGGCATTATTCAAGTTCAGGCGAAAAAGAAAGCTAGCCTTAATTATTATGCCTAGAGCGGATAGGGTTCCCATAGAATTTATGGAAGGAGGGAGGCAACTTTTGAGGTTGTTCATGGGAACCAGACGACACCTTCATGTAATTCTTCTCTGAAGAGTAATGAATAGGACCCTTTTTTTCTCCCTTTCTCTAACAGAATCAATTTAACAAGACTAGCGATTAACATGCTATAAAAAGGAGGTTATATTCAGTTGTGAAAGTATGATAGACAACACAAACGAGTATTACCAAATGTCTTGCTCCAATTGAGTCTCTTTGTTTCCCATATTTTGTAAGGTATATTTAATTGAATTCTGACAACCCAAGTATGATATAATCACATACCAGAGAAATGCCATAAATTTTAAGAAAAAATTTAGTAACTGATGAATGTACAATAGGAGGTCTTGATTTTGATCATCATGAATGATGAGTTCGACATTTAAAGTACTTGTAATGTGTTAGGAGCATATTATCAATGGCATGGTTAATATTTTATTTGTACTGAGGTCTTTCACAAAGTACTTAAAAAAATGGAGCCTTCATTATAATTCAGTTCATTATAATATATATTAAATGTATTAAAATATAAAAAAAAATTATATCATGCTATTAATTCATTACAATTAAAGTTGTCATCGACGGATTTTTATTTTTTGAAATCGTTGTATAATAACTCCAATATCGACATTTTAAAAAATATATCTCTTGATATACGAAATTAAACAATTAGTCATCCATAAATCGTCCATTCAGTTCTGCATTTCATTCTTTGCAAAATTCATACCAGAAAATACACGTCCTATAGCTGTAGCTGCAACTAGTAGAATTAGTGTTAGAGTCAAACTTAAGTACACTAATGAGTAAGTCATATTATTTGCCTAAACCATTTTTTTTGTAAGATCAATAATTCCTTTCAATTATATGAAATCGAAATTACTAAGGGTATATTAGTCTTCCTCAAAAGAAAAGAAATATGTAATATTCCTATAAAAAAAAAGGAATGTATAATCTTCCTATATAAAAAGGTATTTATAATTATTATCTTGATTAAAAAAAATATTTTTAGTCTATATAAATGTGAGGATTTGTTATGATCATGATTATAGTTATAAGATTATGTGGTAGGTTTGGTAAATTGTTATGATTATGGGAATAAATGAATGCTATGACTGCTAGGAAATTAGTCATCAGCCACGTAAGTATTAGCAATAAAGATGGAAAAAAAGAAATAAAAAAATAAAAAAACACAACAAATTTAACGAGATTCGGCCAAATAACTTGCTTACGTCCTCGAAGAGTTTTCACCTTCACTATGAAAGAATATAAAGTACGAAATTACACCATTCAAGTTTATACCCAACCCAAACCCTTGTATCCAATAGGATACCACTTGTACACCCTCTTAATTTAGAAGATCACTCTACCACTTGTACACCCTCTTGAAACATTCACAACTCACCTTACTTCTATACCTGAAGACCCTTAGAGTTGCACTCACTCATTCACTTGTGAGTATTCTCCTTGATTGCCAAATGTGGTCAAAATCTCCTCCTTATATAGGCCAATGAGGAACTATCTAAATGTCTTCATTAATGCTTCATTCACTTATCAACTTCATTTATTGAATCTTCCACCTACTTCTTTCATAAACCTTTTACACATATTTTGGGTTTATGTACTTTAATCTAGAATCACAAATATGTTCTAGATAAACCCAATAATATGGAAGCTCAAATGTCTTTTGTTATTATACTTTAGTTTTGGGCCTATATATTTTACAATGACTGCAGGTTTGGTTGGATATCTTTAGGGCCTCCATTTCCCTGTGTAACTTTTTGGGCCTCTTACTCTCTAATTTTACTTTTAAATCTAAATTGAATATAGGGTTTTGGTTTGGGAATATGAGGATTAGAGATTTTTTTTAGTTTTGATAATTTGAACTTTGAATGTTGAAATTGAGTTTTTTTGTAGGAGTAATTTAGATATTGACTCATTGAGTGAATATTATGGCTATAAGGATTCAATTCACATGCTAGTTGCTATTGTGGGAAGCAAAGTTAGTAAATCAATTTTTTTTTCCTAATTGTTGATATTGAATGTTTGATTTAATTGGGTAAAGATGGTTTATTTTTTAAACGTATATTGTTGCAATTGTGAAATTGATTTATTTTGCTTTCTTTGATTAGTTGGCTAGTAGATGAACTTATAACTAGCCTTCTTGTTCTTAGTTTTTTCTTTGTGGCTTTGTGTTTGTGAGAGTTCTTATAACAATTTGTGTTGATAAATTTTGTTATGTGTATGCTTATATGAATTTTAATTATCATCGATATATTTTATTTCATAATGACGGATCACAATCGAAATCCTAAGAAATCAAAGTTAAAGAGTTTGTTATCGTATTATATAAAAAAAATGATTCAACATCAAGTAGCAAGCTTTCAAAATCTTTATCTACTCCAATTTGTGATGAAACTCGTCCTAAGTCTCCTATTGTCGAGCCACAAGTAGAGAGAGTTGAGTCTCAAAGAGTCAATGATGATCAAGATTTTAATAAGAATTATCTTGAACGTGATCCCGGATTACGTCGTTTAATATCCAAATATCCAGTTAATGAACATGACAATGTTCGACGAGCATATGTTCTTTTAGGACCGTGTCAACCTAAATTGGATACATACCCAAGTAGACTAGATGGAAAGCAATATCGTCGATTTCAAAGTGCATGGTTTGATAATTTCCCTTGACTTGAATATTCCGTTGACAAATATAGGGCATTTTGTTTTCCATGCTTCCTTTTTGACAATACTCAATTGCATCCAACATTTATCATTGATGGGTATCAAAATTGGAAGAGAGTTGGGGGAAAGTATTGTACTTTTCAACATCATATGGGTAGTTTACGTATTTAAAGTTAGAAAGTGATAATTTGTACTTGAATTGCATATTTAATTATGGTTTTTGTTGTAATTTGTTTTTTTTTACTATCAAACTTTTATTTACGTATGTACGTAGATGCATTTAAAGGTAAGGTTTATTACGTCCTCCTAATTAGGTGTATCTTTTTATATTTATTAATAAAGTTCACTTGTACCGTGGAGTTTATTCAAAATTTAGTATAAAAATTTAGCTCATCCGAAATTTAAGTTCAGGAACCGTCACTAATAATAGTCTTAAACTAAATTGGTTAATTAGGTGAATACAAACTTATAACCATTCAATTATTACCATCATTTGAAAATAAATGAAAACTCTTCATTTATATGCAACATGATGTTTTCTTATTAATTAAAAAAAAAAACTCTTCATTCATTTGAAAATAAAATGAAAACTTTTCATCTAAGTAAGAATATAATATTTTCTCTCTACGAATAATGTTTCCGTATACGAATAAATATTATTACAAATATATTGTTTCTACATACGATTATAATACTATTCTTACAATATATACACTTTCTTTATATGAAAATGATTGTTTCAACATACGAATTTGCACAATTTCCATAAATGAACTAAATATTTCTAAAAATATAACATATATATATATATATAAGAAACTAAAATATGTTGTATTTATTTTTATTTGTAAGGAAATATCATAAATAAAATATAAATAATAAAGTTCTTGTTGATCCAATCTTATATTTAGGACTTATTATTTTAAATGCACTAAGAATTCATCACTTAACTCCCTAGTTTTTACACATCCTTATATATGTAGTCCTAAAACTACACAAAGAGGCACTCTTTCATTTTATTAGAGGCATTCCTTCATGTCATCCGAAATGATACTGTTCTGATGACAGTTTTGTATCATTTTGCATAATCGGTATACAAAAACATGAGTAAACGCCTTTAGTAAATTATTTTTTAATAATAAATTTACAACATAAAAATCATAATATAATAATTTTCCTACGTTTATAAAACTGTATTTTGAATTTTAAGAGTACAATCCAAAAAAAAAAAAAATACTTACAAAACTAGGCGCGGTTCTAAGTAGGTCACGCATGGTGGACCATAGCAACCACCATGACAACCGACGCAGCCATCGCTAACATCATTTCCATTGTTACCGTCTATTGTCACTTCCCTCTAATTATTGTCCTTCAAAACTACCTCCACCATTATCGTCGTGGGAAAACTATTCACCCTAATTGTCGTCACCACCACCCAAACCTATCACCGCTATCACCACCTCCCCACATCAACCACCACCACCATCTTCGCCACCATCAGAACTGTAAAACAGTCCTTACAGCCGTAGATCTTTAGGACAATGTATACTGTTAGACTTTAGGACATCTGTCCTTGGACAGTTACTTAGGTAGTTATCAGCAGTTCTAGGTTAGATTAGATAAGGAAGAGATAACTGCTTGTAGTTATCTCAACCTCAGATTTTTTGTATAAATAGGCCCTGCGGGCAGATTAATGAAATCAACTAGATTTCCTTGAATTTCTACATGGTATCAGAGCATAAAGCCTGACCACCATAATCGGTCCTGCCCTCTACTTCAACCTTTCTTTTCTGTTTTCTGAACACCACAGCCGTCTCAATTCCCTTCCTCCTCCCTGTCATGGCATCTGACTCTTGCTCCTCCCCTCACATCTCTCCCACTCATGTTTCTACCCTGGTTTCTGTCAAATTGACTGAAACCAATTATCTTCTCTGAGAAAGTCAGATTAAACCTTTCCTAATCGGACACAACTACTGGCGATATATTGATGGAACTTACCCTCCCCCTCCCTCCCTCTTATCACCTGATCTCTCCTCCCCAACATCCGCCGCCTCTGATTCTGCTCTCACTTCTGCCTCTGGACCTGTCCCCAACCCAGCCTATCATCAATAGTTTCAAATTGACCAGACACTGATCAGTATGCTACGGGCCACTCTCACTGAACCCATTCTTTCTCAAGTTGTCGGTCTCAATACTTCCAGAGATATCTGGGAATGCCTGCGTCAGAATTTTTCACAGCAATCTCTTGCCAATGCTACCAACCTTCGTTTCCAACTTATGTCCCTCACCAAAGGCTCCAAGACAATTTCCGAATATCTCTCACATGCCAAAACCCTTGCTGATTCCCTCGCTGCCATCAATGAACCGTTTTCCTCAACTGATCTGGTCACAGCAGTCCTGCGTGGCCTTGGCCCAGAATACACTGTCCTAGTCACTACCATGCTTAACTTCCCCCCACTCCCTCCCTTCTCTGATCTGCGATCCCGTTTACTATCCTTCGAAGCCCAGCAGACTTCCCTTTCCTCTTATATCTCCCCTACAAATCCCACTGCTCTCTATACTGCCCATCCCAATCCCATACCCACCACCTCTGCTCACGGCTACTACACTGCCCGTAGCCGTCCACCCTTTCAGCGTGGTTACCGCCCTAACCGCGGATCCCGCCCCTTTAACCGCCGTGGTTCAGGTCGTTTCCCACCCACATATCCCTCTCCTGGTATCCTTGGACCGTCCCCTCCTCCCACTCGATCTTCAGGCCCTCAATGCTGGTCCTGTAACCGATTTGGACATGTCGCTGCTCACTGCCCACAACTCACTCAGACTCAAGACCATGATCTATCTCAGGCCTTTGCTGGTCTCCATTTGGCCACAGTATCCGACCCCAACTGGTATCCCGACAGTGGAGCTACTCACCATGTCACTATGGCCCCTGCCACTTCCACTTCCTCGCCCACTTCTGCCCACGACCAGGTCATGGTAGGCAATGGCAGTACAGTCCCCATCACCCACACGGGTACTGTCACCTTTCCCTCTGGTTCGTATGTCTTTAACCTAAAAGATGTTCTTCATGTTCCTTCAATTCGTAAAAACCTCCTCTCTGTCGCTAAACTCACCCAAGATAGTAATGTCAGCGTTACCTTCTATCCCACCCATTTCATTATTCAAGACCTTACTACTAATGCTGTTCTGTTTCAGGGCCCCTGTAAAGATGGCTTGTACCCTATCCCTCCACCGAACACACCTCAAGTCTTCCTTACCACTGCCTCCCCTACCTTGTGGCATCAACGACTAGGGCATCCTTCCAAAGAAGTCATCCAGCACCTGTCATCTCAACACCAGCTTCATCCACCTGCTTCTTTTAATTCAATTCCTTTCTGTAATTCCTGTGCTCAATCGAAATGTACTAGACAACCATTTAATTCTGTTGTACACACATCTAAGAAACCTTTTGACTTAATTCATTCGGATGTTTGGATGTCCCCTGTTAATTCAGTTTCTGGTTTTAAATACTACGTTCTGTTTACAGATGACTTTACCCGTTACACTTGGGTCTTTCCCATCCGTCTAAAATCAGAAGTTTTTGCACATTTTTCCCGTTTCTTCACCTATGTCCAGAACCACTTCAACACCACCATCAAAACATTTCACAGTGATGGTGGCAAGGAGTTTGCAAATCAGTCTTTCCAAGACTTCTGTCACACACACGGCATCCATCAGAGATTCTCCTGCCCTCATACCCCTCAACAGAATGGTCTAGCCGAGAGAAAACATAGACACATCTCTGAAGTAGGCCGTACCTTGCTCCTCACGGCTGGTCTCCCTCCCTGTTACTGGGCAGATGCTATCACCACTGCAGTCTTCCTAATCAATCTCCTCCCTACCCCTGTTCTAAAGTGGTCCACTCCCTACTCCAGACTCCACGCCAAACCCCCTCCATATACCCTCCTACGCACATTTGGCTGCTCTTGTTTCCCCTATCTAGGAGACTACACTAAACACAAGTTAGAACCCCGATCTCTACCTTGTATCTTTCTCGGATACAGCCCTCAACACTCCGGATACCGCTGCTTACACGTCCCCACTGGACGTGTTTACCTTAGCCGTCATGTCATCTTTGATGAAACCACATTTTCGTTCCCTTCCAACCCCACACCAGCACCAGAGAACTTTTCTTTCCTCCCCGTTATTCCACCTCTGGATCACAATACATCGGACCAACCTCTCATTCTTCCTCCAGTCCCCCCACCTTCATCTTCTACTCCACACCTTGCTTCTCCCTGCCCTTCCCCTACCATTTCTACTGCCCCAACAGCCCCTTCTCCTCAGTCTCAAACTTCCACCTCCTACACCTCCTCCCTCCCCCCATCCGCCCCCCTCCAAATATCCATCCAATGATCACTCGTAGTAAATCTGGACTTGATACCTCTCGTCATCTCCTCCATGTTTCCCGTTATCCTCTTCCCCAGATCTTCACTGCACTTGCTCACAACCCCATTGAACCCACCACCTACAAACAAGCCTCCCAATCTCCTCAATGGACTCAAGCTATGAACACAGAATTCTCTGCCTTAATGCAGCAACAAACTTGGTCTCTCACCCCCCTTCCCCCTCATGCAAATGTCGTAGGATGTAAATGGGTGTTCAAACTCAAACGCAAAGCTGATGGCACCATTGAGCGACACAAGGCCCGTCTTGTCGCCAAGGGCTTTCACCAAACTGCAGGCCTTGATTATCAAGAGACATTTAGTCCAGTTGTCAAACCAGCTACCATCCGTGTGGTTCTCACCCTTGCAGTTTCACTTGGCTGGCCACTCCGTCAATTGGATGTCACAAATGCTTTCCTTCATGGTACCCTCACAGAAGAGGTCTATATGCAACAGCCCCCTGGCTTTGTTGATCCCCAGAAACCTCATCATGTCTGCCACCTACACAAAGCCTTATATGGCCTCAAACAGGCTCCCCGTGCATGGTTTGAAAGATTCAGCACCTTCCTCCTTGCTTATGGGTTCCTTCAGAGCAGGGCAGATCCTTCTCTCTTTACTTTTCGCACAGACACAACCTTAATGTTTCTCCTTCTTTATGTCGATGATATAGTCCTCACCGGGAACCTTCCTTCTGCCTTGTCCACCTTCATGGCCACCCTATCACATGAATTTGCCATCAAAGACTTAGGGCCCCTGCACTATTTTCTGGGAGTTGAGGCCACTACCACTGCTCAGGGCCTACATCTAACTCAGTCCAAATATACCACTGACATTCTTAAACGCAGCGGTCTCCTAGATTGCAAACCAGTCTACACCCCTGTGGCTTCCAAGAAACTCTTGTCTGCTCACGAAGGCACCCTTCTCCCAGATCCCACCCTCTATCGCCAGCTGGTTGGTGCTCTCCTTTACTTGACACTGACATGCCCAGATATTTCCTTTGCTGTTCAGCATACTGCCCAGTTCATGAGTGCCCCCACAGATCTCCACCTCACCGCAGTCAAACGAATTATTCGTTATCTGAAGGGCACCCTTGGTACAGGCATCCACCTGCGCAGATCTGCCTTCCCACTGCAACTCCACGCCTATTCTGATGCCGATTGGGCTGGCTGCCCAGACACCCGCCGTTCTGTCACAGGTTTCTGCATCTACCTAGGCCCCAATCTGATATCCTGGTGTTCCAAGAAGCAACGAACCGTTTCCCGCTCCAGCTCTGAAGCAGAGTATCGCGCACTAGCTTATACATGTGCTGATACTCTATGGCTCCTCAGTCTTCTTCGCGAGCTCCACTTTCAGCCCAGCAAGCCCATCATACTCCACTGTGACAACATCAGTACTAAATGCATGTCCTCCAACCCTGTCTTTCATGCACGCACCAAACACATCGCCCTTGATTACCACTTTCTTCGAGAAAGAGTTGTCTCCGGCACCCATCAGGTTCACTTTGTTCCTTCCCTACATCAGCTAGCCGATTTGTTCACAAAGGGACTCTCCACTGCTCGCCACTGCCAACTCAAATCCAAACTTGTCACCCACCGGGTGCCTAGTTTGCGGGGGGATGTAAAACAGTCCTTACAGCCGTAGATCTTTAGGACAATGTATACTGTTAGACTTTAGGACATCTGTTCTTGGACAGTTACTTAGGTAGTTATCAGCAGTTCTAGGTTAGATTAGATAAGGAAGAGATAACTGCTTGTAGTTATCTCAACCTCAGATTTTTTGTATAAATAGGCCCTGCGGGCAGATTAATGAAATCAACTAGATTTCCCTGAATTTCTACAAGAACCAACCACTATTATCATCCCCAGCCCACACCCACACCCACATCAACTATCACCCCACTTCCACCTCCATCTCCACTGCAACCACCACCCCAGCACTACTTCACCTTCACCTTCATCTCCACTTCAACGACTACCACTACTAGCTAGCCACAACTACTGTCCCACGACCACCTTCATCCCATCACCTCGCATTACCGCCACTATCTATACCACGATTATTCTCACCTCCATCCTCGCGAAGTTTATGCTTGGAATCATTGCCAACTGCTTACTTACTCATATATTTGTACCAAACAAGTTTTTTCTTTTCCATTCTTATAAGTTCGTTTTTTGAAACAAACTACCAAACACAAGCATTAATATTGCTACTTGATATTTTTGATTTACACATTTGTAATTTCAAAAATTACATGGCAAAATAAACGGCCTTAAATCTCTACATATTCAACGCCCAAACTAATTCTACATATTGCCGCTAATACTAGATTCTAGTAGAATTCCTACCTCCTCGTAGTGATAAGTCTCGTATCTCGTAAAAGGCAAAATCATACACATCCCATTCGCAATATCGTGACTAAACTATGAACTACTTTTGTTTCCGATACTTTCCTGCGTTATCAAATCCTGGGGAAATAAGGATGGAAAAGCTTTCCCTTAATTTGTTTCATAAGGCAAAACAGTGCAGGAGGGGAGTTTTATGAGCCATTCGCACTCCGTGGACGAACCTACGAATTCAGATTGCTATGTGAATGACAAATAACCTTAAGCCAAATATGCTTCTAGTAGACAGACTACAATTGATTCAAGTTGATACAATTCAAAATATACACAACCAGCAATAAAAGCATCCAATCCAAAGTTGATAATATTACTGTTCAAAAAGCTGGATAAAACATCACCAAACATAAAAAGCTAATAATTCCCTTATCCTCAATATACAAACCTTATCTGGGTCCATCATAACGTTTGCTTCAAGTCGACGCATTACTACCATACAAGCTTCAAACATTCTTTGCCTTCAGATATCTGAAACTCCATGGCCAGGCATTATATTCGGAGGCAGGAGCATGCTACCAAATGAGGCAGCGTATGGACCTGTCTTCGGTAATTGCAATTCACTCTTTGCTTTTATATGGCATCTGCAACCAATAATAAAATGCAAAGAATAAAGGACAGATTTTCGTCCAACAACAAATGAGTCGGGAGTAAACCTCAAGTAATTGATTCTAAATAAATAAAATAAAATTGTTCAGATAACCAACCCAAAAATGAGGAAATTATCAGACCATGAATTACTTGCAATTATATCAGTGGATGATGGCCTTTTAGGCCAAACAAACTTCGAAGCACAAAAAAGAACAGAAAAAACATAAAACCAAACAAGCCAACAAACCAAGCAAAACAACATGAAAAAAATCAAGCCACTCAACCCAACATAGAAAGAAAAAGAACCGCAAAGAAAGAGACCAATATGTGAAAAGGAACTTGAATATTCCAAGCCTCGCTATACTGTATTTTCTGAAAAAGGACAAACACAGAAGTCCATATGGTGACGGTTAATTCAAGAAAAAGCGTGGGATGACGTAGATTGTACCAAGCCACAGCAAGAATCTAACCGTTGCCAAAAATTTTGCTGGGGGCAAAGGAAAAGAATCGTTTACTAGCGGTTAACCGTAAAGGACTGCTACGCGTTATATTCGGGCAATAGATTTTTGCTAGGCCAGTCTTTCCAAAATAATAATCAACATAGTAATTCTAGGCCAGTGATCGCTATATGAGTAAAATAGATGTTTTAAGAACGGACGGATCAAAGTGAAAGTACCTTAAACAGATCAAGAGTGGTACATAGAAGTTACCAGCCAACAAAAAAAATACATCTTTTGAAATTGGAAATGCTCGTGCTAAAAAGAAAGAGCGAACATTTTTCAAAGTACACGCCAAAATTTTGTTATGAAATCAATAATGTAGAACCATCGAACTCAATTAAATGAGGTGCACCCCCATCAGCAACGCAGCATTGTCCATTTTCCGTAACCCACTTACCAACTTAAATTGAACTATTACAATGAGCACTAAAATAACAAAAGAAGATATCTGAAAACAAACTCTAACAGCTAATATGGCATTGGGGCAAAGTTTAGGATCCACCATCGCCATGCGGAATATCACATACCTACAGCTTCAGTTTTAAAAGTCTCACAACTTTCTTTTACTTCGGTCAAACACTGTTTGTATATGCAAATCATAAGCTGAGTCTGGTCAATTAGTCAAACAGCCAAAAAAAAATTTTTTGGGGTGAACAGGAAGCCAGACCCATCCTCCTCTAAATCTACCATATACCAAGTTGAATTTACACTCTTTACTCTTCATGTTGGGGTCAACATAAGACAAAATTACATCCTAAATGTTCATACTTCAGAAGTAGAATTGTACCTTGCATTGAAGTTCCGTTATCGTAGACCTCAACAAAGTATCTCCAACAATCAACCTCAAATTTTTCACAAATTCATCACGGGTTAGTTTTTTTCCCTGAATAGATATCATCATCATCATCAAGCACACACAGGAGTCAAAAATATATTTTAAAGAAAAAGAAGGTACGAAAAAAAAGGACAATAACAATATTAATCATACCCTGAATAAGTCGTAATGAACATTAATTTGCTCCATATTTTCAGGAGGAACTTTATTCTGAATAGCAGAAAATAACATAGGGAAAGGCATCCAGGGCGACCTAGGGGTTCTTTGAGATGTAGAACCAGCAGTAGCGGTTTCCCCCTGAAATCTCCCAGACTTTGAAATCATTTGATTATCGTTTCCATGAGATTTCCCAGAATAGGATATTGGCCGACTCTCACTCCCCTATGATACGGAAAACAAATTCTGCTGAGTAAGGAGGTCAATGGCTTAACAGTCAACAAAGGATATCCAAAAGAAAAAGGTAAAAGAGCTTGGCAATAGAAACTGTTGTCGAAGTAAAAATGTAACTACAATACCCAAGAAAAAGGTAGTTCATGCTAGCATGAATAAAGAAAATTAAAAAGCAAGTTATACAAAGCATTTGGAGTATTCAAAATCAACTCATGCCCTTCTCTAGGCGTTGAATAAAAGGCCAACATAAGAATTGAGATAATTTTCAACTGTCATTTTAAATAATGAAAGTTCCACAAGTGCGTGAACGACAATCAAGATCATTAAGCATCTAAAGCAACAATTATATCAGCAACAAAATGGTAATCTATAATGAAGAGAACTGACGTCCAGTGTCCCATAATGCTCAAACCATCATTATTACTTTTACAGGGCCAGCATTTGAACATGCGTAAAGAATCTAAGTTGAGTGCATCACATTACCAAAGAAAGTCCCCACAGGTAATATATATACACACATATTGAGCAGTCAATTGAATGGATTTAATGCAAAACAAAGACTGATAAACAACCAAATTACATTCAATTTGAAGCAAGAAAACTACTAATGCAAGCCACATAATTCACTGAAGATGGAATTTTAACTTCATACCAAGACCTGGAAAGCCTACCAAACTCCTGGGAATTCAAGTTAATCTAACAGCTAGATGGTATGTAATCGCCATAGAGGAGAACGTATATCTCAACTTAGCTCATAAAATTCAAACTTTCAAGTGGCAGCCACTTGTTGGATGAACACGAATTATACTTCAAGCATAAAGGAAAACAGTGAAAGTAAGACTACTAAAATAAAAAGCAAATCAGCATACGAGTATCAGCAAAATTACAAGCATTCCAATATCAAAGCCAAAAAGAAACAGAAGATATATGAATTTTCAGAACGCACTGTATCTACTGCAGATGATCCCTGAGGTCCTTGGCAGGATGTCGCAACCCCCACAACACCGACCTTATTCCCAGTTCCAACCGCATGCCCTGTGAGAACATCAACTACCAATTCTCAAGTAAAATAAGAAAGGAAAAAAAAAAGATCTCAAAAATTGAAATCATGGTACTCATACAGCATTGGGAGAAGACTGAGCCAGATATCTCCTTGAATCAGTAGTTGAAGAGATGTACTCACAAATCCCAACGATGAGAAATGAAGCATATTTTCTTAAGCTAACTTCTAAATATTTTCCATTCAGATTGGAAATTAAACTGGGCAGATGTATGAACTAGTTCGTCTCTGAGCCGTAAAATTAGTAGCATATCATATGTACAAATAAAAAATGAAACGAACAGTAAACTTTAAAAGTAGAGTGTCACCTTCAGCATTGGATGAGACCTTGAAACTAACAACAAATTCTGGATATATGTGTGTATTCATGTTCATATTCCAGACAATATAATGTTTTGGATTCTGAAGAGCATCCACTCCACTATCAAAGTCTTTGCTACCGGGATGGAATTGTTCACTTCCAGGGTGAAGTAACTCCATATTTCCCATTATGACACGACAGAACAACATGTACCGTACCCCATTTTCGTCAACATCACAGGATTTTGCACTGTGAACAAATGAAAAGTTCATTCCTTCTCTAATAAGTATGATAATCATAAAGAAATCGCCAAATACAAAACCCAACAAGTTATCAGAAAAAACAGTCTTAACAATCAATAACAACTTTTTCTCATGGCAGAGAAAGCCAACAGTATCAAATAACCTTAAAAAGTACAACAGCACAAACCAACAAAGGCATTAATACATTTATAACAATGAATGCAGTGAACATAAATACAAATGGTGAATGAGAACTGTAACAGTCGCTCAAACTAGCCAGCACATCCAGAGGAACTTCAAGACCTAAAGAACTATGGCATTGGGCCTTTCTTGTTTATGGCACAGTTTGGGTAGGTTTTACTGAATGGCAATTTTGTAGTTTTTAGATTTGTTTGTCCACTTTTTTAAAATTAACCACTTCAAGAATCAACAGACCAGAAAAGCACACCTCGAGAGGTGTAACCCTTTTGAAGCACCTCAGTAGGTGCCAAACAAGACAGATATTCAAAAGAAAATGCACCAATGCATCCCTTCTGAAGCACCTCCAGAGGTGCCAAACAAGACACGGATGAAAAAAAAAAATGCACCTCAAGAGGTGCTTCCCTTTTAAAGCACCTCCGCAGGTGCTTCAGACTAATAAACCGCTGCAAGCCAAAGACAGACATCCCGCAAGCAGCAGCTAGATTTACCAAAATAATAAATGACGAGGAAAGGAATAATAGTGTTAGACACCGCAAAACCATCTCAGTACCTCGCAGTAATCATGTCCAACCCCTAAAATCATCCGCTAAATGCAGAAATGTTACACTAGTATCATGCTTCACACAAGAATCCAGCTTAAATTAGGAAGCTCGAGCCAATAAAAAACCATTCTTACTACCTCACCTTCTCATGTGACACATCAATTTTACCTAGGAAAAAAAAAACCTAACCCCACTAGAGAAAACCAACTCTTTCCCAACATCTCATCATTCAATCGAAAGAATGAGCATGATTCAAATTGTAAAAGTATATACTGTAAATTAAACAAAAAAAACCCACTAACCAGGTGTTAGAGAAGCTAGCTTCTGTGAGATGAACACCAGTGCCATACGTGGACTTGTTTGTGGCTAGCCCACAATGACCAAGCCCATGCATCATTACAGTCGAAAGCTCTTCTTTTGAAGAGGTAAGCCAAGCATATCGTACATTAGCATCCCCTCGAAATGCTTTAGTAATTTCAACCTGCTTCTGAAAAAGTTCATATCGAGCTTGCATCAGAGTACTTGAGCATTGGTATATGTCAACTACTTCAACACCATCACCAGTGCTCATTCCTTTAAGGAATATCTTACGCACAGTACCACAGTCCAACTTATTTTCAGTATCAGTTTCTCTAGTTAAATCCTTTTTTACCGTTTCATTGTTATCAGCATCATCATCAACGTTTGGACCCTGTTTCCTATTGCAACTATTCTCAACTTCCGTACCATCATGGTTACCGACTGGTATTTGATCAACCTGAATTTTCTTTATAAAACCATTTGACTCTCCACTACATTCAATCATCCCGGATTGACCCATTCCATTTATTTCAATTTCCAGGTGCAGTTTTATTTCATGTGACCCACAATGCTCTTCAGCCCAGGGTTCCAGATCTTTGCTACCTTCAGGCAGGCATTTCCAATTCGGGTCATCATTGTCCTCAGAATAGATTTCTGGAAAGAAACAGCTACCAGCTTCATCAATCCAAGCAATGGGTTGTTGTCGACCTGCCTTCAAGTCCAAGCGGAACATATGCAGAAAATCTAGCAAATAATGTTCACCATGAGATTTAATATTCATAGCTGCCTTCTTCACCTGTAGATCTTTCCTAACCATATCAACAAGATCCTGAGGAAAATCAATCCATTCACCATTCTCATAGAACATCAGACGCTGTGGCACACCGCTCCTTGCAAAATTTGAATAAGATGCAAGCAAGGACCGTCTAAAATGAGACCCACATCTCATGAGCTTGCTGTTGCATCCATATAATTTCCTTCGCTTTCCAGCCGTATTCAAGCTCTGCCTCTGTGATAACCCTCTGTAAGTAGCTCCAGGAACAAATGCAGCATACCTACTTGCCCGCTTTCTCTTTAAGTCGAACTTTACACTTCGGCCACTATCCAATACCTTTGCGATCTTTGCTTCCATTTCTTTCTACTAGACCAATATCTATCCGCAAGTTTGAATCCAAAAGTTCGAATGTCAATTAAGACAGAACTCGGGACCACACCATTATAAGAAGAAGGGCCATCACAGATATTTGTCAAATCCTTCCTGGGTAGGAAAAAATATCAAGTAAAAAGGAGTACAAGCATGCAATTATGTCATAAATACAACTCTAACAAAATAGATGAGGAAAGTGATAGAACCACAAACAAACGCATGCATCATTGTGGCAACCAATTAGTTCAACAGTATATAACTTGAATATAAATAAAGGGCTCAATAGTCGCCAATTCAACTGAATCAAGCCTTCTTGGAATTAAAATACATTAACAAAATGCGGAGGAAAAAAGTGAAGTATAATCAAGGTTACTTACAGTGACTGAAAATCAAAGCATTATGGACTGTTGGCACTAAACCATGATGTGGGGAAGTAGCAATTCATGCATACTAGTCTCATTCTTAAGAATAGAAACAACCTAGAAGCAGAAACCAATTCATTCACATGCTCATAATTTGACATTGTTAAGCCGACAACATATCCCTCAAAAATGTGAAAAGAACGAAAAATCGGTAACAATTGCCTAAGATTACAAAGATAATAAACCTAATAGCAGGTTCACTTATACAGATTAAGTAAAGTCCATATATAAGTTATTCTCAGAAAATACATTCCAATAACTAAATAAACGAATTTTTTAATTGGACAATAAGTAATATGCAATTATATAGATCTTATATAAATAAAAAATCAAACTATAAATTACAAAAATATACAGAAACAATTATAAAGTATAAATAAGCGATAGCACATTTTCACTCCAAATGCCATATTTATCATAAATATCTACGATAGCATGTTTAATTTCTCTTTCATAACAAGCAGTTCCTTGACATGTAACTAGCTACCACATTTAAATGTAATTTTTTGTCATTTTGATGACAAATTCATGGACGGGGATTAAATTTGACATCTAAGAGGCGGGCTTCCTGGCCCATATTGGATCAGATGTTCCTATCTCTCAAGGGAAATTGGGAGTAACTTTGATATTTTAGTTGTTAGCCTAGCCTCTCGGGTCTCACCTTACCATCATTAAAGTAACCACTGCATTGCCGGGATTCCAACTAGTTGTCACATCTGACACCACAAAGATCTTTTATATTTGATCTCTCTAGCTCAAAACCACCTTTATGCTTTTGTTACCCCATATCTCACAGTATAAACACAATACCTTTCATGAAGAATTTCAGCATCCAATACATAACTACTCTAATTTCTTAATCCTCATATAATGTACAACAACAATTCAAAGGCACACAAAACAGTAATAGTAAACTTCTTCCTATAACTACATCCCAATAAAGGATACAAGGTACCACAACTTCTCCAACAGTCTCCACACTATACTTAGGCACTAGGAACTCAAAATGAAGTTTTTGCATTACCCATTTACTAGCAGAAACAAATGTTATGAAAACAAGGTGATTTTTACTTTTCATTTAAGTCTACGTTTAGTTAGAACGAGCACTTTTTCCATGCATGGATCAAATTCAGGACAAGCAATGCTATACAAGTGTCAAAGCCCCTCTCCTTGCACAAAACTAAAGGTAAAGGAAGTCATTTCACACTCCACTTTTCTCCTTCTGCAATCCTCAGTTTGTTTTTCCCCATTCATTCTGCTTTGATTTACTAGAGCTAACGGCCAGAAATAATAAAGGAGTGCATGAGGAGAAAATGAGTTTGTGAAAAATCACCTTCCAAAGGTAATTCATAGACTTTTACCATCTTAGAGCGTGTGTTCTAGAATATCTCCTTCCTAAAACTCAACGCCGCCAATTGATTACTACCTGAGGACTCCTTTTAGCAACATATAAAGAATTTTGGCGTTCCTATAATATTCCTTACATTGATTCTGAACATGATAATATACTGCTTCATGGAATCGGAAAAGTTTAGTTATGGTAATTACAACTTTTGCTAGGGGCTTTGTGATCCACCATTGGGATCTTCTTTTGTGAATGATCCCAAACCCATATATATTTCTTTTACTAGTGGGGACTAAAAGAGATGGAACCAACTCTTGTTTCAGCTGGAAGGATTTTTTAGGTTGAATTCAGCTGGAAAGTATCACGATAAAAAATCTTATGTATAAATAAAAAAGGTTGGTATCACGTTTTTATATCTTATATACAAAATCTGAAACCTATTGAAAAAACATCCAGAAATTATAAACACGCATAAAGATATAATAACAAACAGAGCAAAGCAGATACAATGATAACATCAGCACACAGTATTAGATACAAATATAACATTACAAGCACCTTATTCAAGTAACTAAAAATAATCACAATCAGGTTACTTAAAAAAAAAAAAAAAAAAAAGACTCTGCACACAGGTCAAACAGATATAGCAAAGAAAAACGTTAGAACCAATTCGCAACAATAGATCAATCAAAAGTAAGAAAAGATTACCTCAACCCTGAAAGCAGCAACCCAATAACACACGGAGTAATCAAGGCTGCGAAAAGAAAAGAAAAATTGCTTAGAGATTACCCTAAAATCAAAACACAGATGAAAAACATAAATGAAAAAAGTGTAATTTGTAATTTAGAATTGTGGTTTACCCTCTAACACTCAAAGATCGACTCCCTGATTGCTTCAATTGCATCCATTGCTTGATAGCACTTAGTTTAAAAATTCAAAGAGATAAATTGAGCGGGTAATTGGGGGAAATCAGTTTGGAACAAAATTAGGGATTTAGGCGTTCAGAAGAGGAAGAATCAGGTGAGACGGCAAGAGAAAAGAGAAGAGGAGGGGAGGAAAACCGTAATTCATTTACACCTTGAAACCTGAAAGCTGAACAGACGCGGCTAAAAAGACCGTCTCTGCCGAAGAAGTAGGCGAAAGAGAAAAAGACGGGAAGGAAACGGCGTCGTTATGCAGAAGGAGGCGGAGTCACGGTGGATTGCAACGGAGCTAGGGTTTCGGATGGGCGAAGATTAAGATTACAGCAGACGCTAGTTTGACTGTAAATGAGGATGGGTTGCGTGGTGCGGATGAAGACCTAGAAGGTTGTAATCTGGTGCGGTCGGCCTAGAGTAAGAGTCAACCCAAACTACGACACACGGCGACAAAGAAAAAAGTTGCAATTATATTAGGCTCAGGCTTCGGTGCGGCGTACCCACCGAGTGACTCCAGTTTTAGTGTGTTGGATTTGATCTGACGGTGGACACTAGAGATTAACAGAATTGGAGAAACATAAGAATTAAGATATATGGATAAATCATTTGAAAAATTAGAAAATAAATAAGCATCTCCCATCACTTATACATCTTTACTTTTCTTTTTGGGTATTCAATTTATTTTATTTTAAAAAAAATTTAAAAACAAATTTGTGAAAAAACTATGAATAAAATAAAATGAAAAATAACTACTGATTGGTTTCGGCAGACAAAATTTTGGTAATTTTTTGATTTTGAAGTAGACTATGAATTTTAATGGAGGGGTAATTGAAAGAAGAAAAATGAGACAGCAGTAAGATAAGATCTTGGTGAAGAATAAGTATTTACTAGTAGAAAAACGTAAGATATTAATAGGAACTATAAATAGTGATAATTGATAATTTTGAAGAAAATAATTGGAGCATTATAAAGATTAAAAATATAATATATTTGATTTATGTCATATTCTATATGGATTCTTCGATTTATTAATAGAAAACGAGATTGGAAGAATCAAAGAATTATATATGAATGAATGAATGTACCTATTCTTGCCTATTTGTCCATAGGTCAAATGCATATGTACTTATTGGAATAATTGTTACCTCCCAAGGAGCAAGAACTACCAAATCTAACACAACCTAGATAGCTTGTAGAGCAATCTTAGATAATTCTATTATCAAAAAGTGCATTTATCCACAATTTTTTATACCAATTTCTCCCAACACATTGCTAGTGCACTATCTTGATGTGACCAAAATGAACCCTCCTCCAAAGGTCAATCCTCCGTCTGCATTCACGGTCGTCAAGGGCTCGCTCGAGGGCAGCGGCCCCGCGCTGAAGCGGACTTACGGGGACGAAGAGATCACCATATCGGTGATGCGATTGGCAAATATTGTGCCTGGAAATGATGCAGAGGACGGTGATCCTGGCGATGACATCAACCAGCTGTTCCTACATGTTGACGTTTCGACGCCCAGTCAGAAGGCGTCTTTGCATTTTATTTGTGGGTTGTATCCAGACGCTCTGGGCATTCACTCCGTCTCCATGCGCCCAAAGGTCGATGCTTCGGGCTCTCTTGAGGCCCCTTCCTCATATAATGGTCCTGTTTTTGAGTAAGCCATCTCCTTTTCCTTCAATTGTTCTTAAATTGTTCTCCAGTTGTTCTAAATGTGATAGATGTGTAGTTTCTGTAGTTGCATTTTTGTAGAAGAGAGAAGCAAACTTGGTAATAGTGTCAAAAAGCTGAGAAATAAGCACTTGTTGTGGGCATGTTCAACATGATGTTGTTTTTGCTAAAAATGCTCATGACTCATTTTTTTTTTTTTTTCTCTTGACATTGTAAGATATACAAATCTTGAAAGGAGTGACATTTGAGTGATAAACTGATAGCATATACGTCTGTTTCCGCAACTAGTTTGGCGATGAAATGATTTAGTTACTTAACCATACATGTTTACCTATAGCATTTCACTTATAGGTTGAATTTTTAGTTGCTTATGATTTGTTTTCTCCTCCTTTGAATGGATATGACATCGTGTATTTGGTAGCTTTTATCATGACTAGTGCTCTATTATGTGGTAATATGGAGGCATATTGGTTTCACGCTTAAAATATGTTAATATATACAGAAAAGTATATCAGTTACCAGGAATGGTGAACTATTATTGCGCTACTTGGAAGTTGGGCTACTTATAGTTGATAGAAAAATCCAATTAAATCTTATGTATACATGTTCAAGAAAAGCTGTTTTACTGGGTAATGTTCTGTTAAAGCAGCCATTATAGAATGACATCCTCTCGTGTTTGTCTGTATGTAAATCTCTTATCCTATATTTCCCCTAAATTGACAAGCGGAACTTTTGGCTTCGAAAAACTGACTATTTGTTAAAACCCGTGTTCTGATTTGTTCTCTTATAATTTAATACTTTGACACGCATAAAGAAAGAACAAGGGAAGAAGGAAGAATTGGTCTGATGTTGTTCATTGAATAAAACTATCTCTAGCTCAACAATGGCTTTGTTTTTGTGACTGGAGGGTTTGTCTTCTGAGGTTGTAGTTCTTGTGCAAATGAATAGAGGCTAAAGATTAGATTTTCACTGAGCACTAATTACTCAATAGCTTCCTTCGTAGTTTTATTTTTATCTGGCGATTCTAACCTTGTATTGCATTACCATGTTTTGTATCTTAGTTTTGCATACTTCATTACTGTCGTATGCTTATTGCTCGGAGTCATTTATCCCTCAGTGGCAGTGCTGCTCTATCGTGCTTGAGCAGCTAAAATGCCTATCTGTTTTGTATTTTTTTGGGCTCTTAAGAAATTAAATCTGTCACTTGCTGCATGATAAGCTGATTTATAATTGCATCACCTTGTTCTTCAACTGACAGAGATCTGGACGAAAGATGAGGGATGCATTTCACAGCTACATTGAAGAGCGGGGCATTGGTGATAGTCTCTTTCCGTTTCTTCGAGCATGGCTCTATGTGAAAGATCATCGGAATCTTTTGCGTTGGTTTAAATCAGTGGGAACATTCGTGAAAGAAGACAAGACTACAGCCAAGGATTCTTAGTATCATTGGTCTAAACAATCACTTGGTTGATCTCAACACTAATTTGTCCTCGTCTTATATTGTTCAACATCAACTAGTAAGTTAAGTTTTCCGGTGGCATTATTTTGTGCGGCAGATTCTAATGTCGATGCGAGAACTATCTCACATTCATTTTCTCTTTTCTGAAAAATTAACCATGTGGTTTGCATTGTACATCCGCTTTACTCCTGATAAGCATTTTGGCGAGTGGGGTTATGAAAAACAAGGTAAACAAGGCTTTGTGTCACACTATTTTTCTTCTTCTTTAGCTGTCTTCGGAAGAATTACAGAAACCCGAATTTAGAGGTAATCACTTAAAAGGGAATACCACTATTGTTGAGCTTTTTTTTAGCAAATTTTAAATTATTACTCGGTGATTATAATTTATTTTGTTCAATTTAGTATTGTCTTGTAATACAAGCATCGTTAAGTAATTACGAATTTCATAAAATTCACACAATTTTCATATTCTGGAGCATATTTTTAACATTTTCACCACCCATCAACAAAATCAATAACAATACCAGTCTGATTTTGCTTTGCCGGCCACAGTTTGAATTTCAGAGTTTCCATTCAATCTGCGTCTGCGTAACAAAGATATGCGACAAAGGGAAACAGAAGGCAAGAGGAATTTTTTTTAATATTATTATAAAATAATTTATTTGGAAAGAAGCTTACCAAATTAATTAAGAAATTAAAACTAAAGAAAGTGAGTTGGACACATTCGCATCTGTTCCCTGTTTTAGGTTACAAATAGGCTAATAGCAGTCGGGGGGGTTACACAGAAACCGGCAGCGTAGACAACACAACCAGAAAAGCCGCCTATCAGCTACATCCATGATCATCTTGATGTACTTACTAAATAACACAAAGGAACTACCATGTAGTACTTATACAAAAACATGATTGTTCCGATCAACTACAATATGGTACGAAATTGTGAAATTCTGCACTCACTGACATTTTGCAACCACGAAAATTTTGGAGAAGGGAAACAATAAAATAATCCGTACATTAAACAGAACATTTCATCTCCTCTTCCATACCTGGGGATCAAGGCCAATTATGCCTTCATCTGTATCCAACCATTCTGGTTGATGCTGCACAACAGCAATCTCTTGCTCCTAATCTTCTTGCCCATTTATGTTACTGAAAGTCGACTCTACCCAGCCACGCAGCTACACTCGCACACTCACCTTTTGCCATCCATGTTTTTACTTCTTGCGTGGCCTGTTGTGTTTAACCTTCACTATTCTTCGGCTAGCCTTGTCACCACCACCAGCGCCCAATGAGAAGCTGCCCCCACCTTGACTTGCACCCAAACTACCAGAAGACTGAAATAAAGGAGGGTTCTGTGGGTTGCCTAGATTCTGTTGGCTAGAAAACTGAAAGGGATTTGCCATGGAACCTGTGGGTGCAGATTGAAATCCGAAGGCAGCTTGTGGGGTGGAAACAGGCTGTTGGCCAAACCCCTGTTGACCAAATGCAGGCTGTTGACTAAATACAGGCTGTTGACTAAATACAGGCTGTTGACCAAACGCTGCGAGTGCAGGCGTGGCTGCCTGATTAGTGTCCTCGGCCATGCTGTCCATATTCATTTGCTCACTATTACCTGACAAACCCATTGGAAATGCAGGACTAGGGGTACCAAATGCAGGCTGTGCTGGGGCACTAGTATTTGCAGATTCAGTGAATGAGAACAAGGTAGTTGAGGATGCACCATTGGATGATCCAAAAATAGATCCACTGTTAGTAATTGCGGAAGCAACTGTCGATCCTCCAAATGCTGCCGGTGCACTGCTCGTGGTTGCGACAGCAGTTGAGGGTCCTCCAAATATAAAAGCCTTGTTAGGCACACTGTTGGTAGTAGTAGTAGTACTAGCAGGAGTGGCAGTGGAGGATCCTCCAAATAGATTACTAGTAGTAGGAGCACCTGAGGATAACCCGTAGGGAAACCCAATTGACGAAGACGTAGTGTTGGACGTGGGAGCAAATACACTAGACTTAGCAGGCCAGCTACTAGGAGCAGCACTGGAGCTAATGGAGTTGGCCTCCAAAGAGGAAGTAGATGAACCTAGTGCAGCACTTGTTCCTGAACTGAACAGTTTACTAGCAGAGTTCTCCAACTGGAATGATACAGAGGATGCCGATGAACCAAATAGAGCAGGAGCACTCTGTGCAAAAGAAGCAATACCAGTCACAGTAGTAGATGCCTGGGAGGAAATGGGAACAGATCCATTGCCAACACCAAAAAGAGAACCCAGGGACTGGTTAGCAGTAGAAGTGGTAGCACCGCCACTGTTACTTAATCCAAAAAATCCACTGCCCGTGGTTGCAAGTGAATCAGATGCGCCAGTAAAAGAGCTGCTTAGATTACCAAAACCCTTGTCTTCCTTAGTCTTTCCTTCTAAAGATTCTGAGGAAAATTTTACTGGCGCATTAGTAACTACAGTTGAAACAGTAGAGGGTTCAAATTTTAAAATCGAGGCTGCTGGAAATGAAGGTGCTGGAGCTGTGCCAGAAACATTGTCACTGTTGGCAGCAACTGCACTTGTCGTAGCAATTTCACCGCTTGTATGGGCAGTGAGGATGTCACTCAATGAACTTGGACTCGTTAAAGAAAATACTGAACTAGCAGAGAAAGAAGACAGAGGCCTTGACCCATTATTTGGGTTTGAATTATTGGAAAGGGCGCCGAAGGAGACTCTGGGTGATGGTGCTGATGGTACAGTACAGGACAGATCAGTTTCAGGAATCCCAAAAGGGACTCCCGTATTTGAATTATTCTTAAAATCAGCTTTATCTGAATCCTGCAGTTTGAAAAAAGAATTTGATGCACCAGCTCCAACCGCAAATACACTGCAGATGAAAACATAATAAATGAATAAATAAAATAATAACTTTTTTCTGGCCAAATAAATCAGAAATTCACGAGTACAGATCAAATGATAAGAACATTTCACACGATACCAATGATTACATTTGAAACTAAAGGAAGAAAGTGCTTTTTATTTTCCCATAGTTGCTAGCACAAGATGTCAACAGTTGCCAGTGCATTTGTGCGGTTAAGAATAAGTTTCTGCCTGGCATTGTTAAACCAAGAATTAAAAAATGGGTAAGTCTGGTTGAAGATGTGAATATGTTATTGAAATTAACATCAGGAATGCTTTCGGTCACTGAGGAACCTGATAAGCACATAGAAGGAATAACTAGAAATTTGAATCGTTTTGTTCACCAAGTCCAGCACTATCTTATTTTCACAAACTTGAAAGCAATTAAAATTTAAAACTCAATTACAATAACTACTACAATTATTTTGAACTAAATTCATTCCTTCTGCTTTAACATACCATACTATGAAGGTCTACAATCAACTCTAATTTTTAATTCTTCCATTCTTTGTAATAAAACATGTTTTATCTATTATAATTTGCATTATTTTCTATCTTCTTCATTACTAGCAAAAGTAGGTTGAATATCTAAATCCAAGAAATGCTTAAACGAGAGCCTAAAAAATTATAAAAAGGTTCCGAAGGACAAATCAGCAGTCCTTTGAAAATATTTTCTCTTTATAGAGTAATTTCTCACCAGCGTGTACTCTTTTCTCACTAGATATTAGGTTTATAACAACACTTATGGTCTTTGGATATGAATATCCTATAACTGACTAAAAGATATTCAGAGGGTTCCACTCCATAATCCGTTTGTTATTGTTTTGAAGGAATATCTTCCAGAAGCTTAGTCCTTAGATACACTTAAACTACTTCTATCTCTTTTTATATGAAAAAACATGAGCAGCAGATAAATGACACATTCAAAAGCCTTTAACAATAGGAAAAGACTAAAAAGTAAGCAAATTAACAAACAGACCTGTTTGAACTTTCCGGTTTTGTGGGTGAAGAGAAAGTAGATTGTGGCCATGCAACTTTGTCCACACTCTTAGAGTTGAAGTCTAACACAGGAGAAGCTGCATCTGAATCATTCATTGAAGTAACCCCAAATTTAGGCCCAGAAGGACCAGCATGTGATTCCAGTGGAGCAACTTTATCATATGATGCCTGAGGAGATACCACAGTGGGCAAGACGGTCACGCTGGATGACGGCACACTAGGGGAGATGAAGCTGGAGCCATTATCAGCAAGCACAGGCCCATTAGAGAAAGCTGGAGACTCCTCCAGTGTAACAGTTGTAGCAGAAACATTACTCCTCTCAGTTGAGAAAGTCTCCACCTTAAAATTGTCCTCGTCATCAAGCTCCAGATCCTACAAACCATACAGATAGGTCTCAAATTTGAACTTGAAGTCACTCATATGCACAGAAAAAGGAATACAATAACAAAGACCATTGATGGTATTCATTTTGTAAAATAGAAGACAACATAA
Organism: Prinsepia uniflora; assembly: GCA_032719365.1. NCBI lineage: Eukaryota > Viridiplantae > Streptophyta > Magnoliopsida > Rosales > Rosaceae > Prinsepia > Prinsepia uniflora. The sequence continues at coordinate 54,086,852 of CM064874.1, forward strand.
GATCTCATAAGAACGTAAATTGAACTCATGAAAACAATTTCAATTTTGTAACGAGAATTTTAATTGATTTTTTTACTCTGTATCTCCAAACCCTGCACCAAAATCACCACCTTGTAAAATTTAAAATATATCTGATATGACAGCATAAAAGGGACTAAAATACCATGCCAAGAAAACATGCTGACGATTCAATCAGTAGGACCAATTACAGGGCAGACAAACGCTTAAAAGAATCAGCCACGAACTTGTACCAAAACACATCAGCTAGAGAATCTTATAATTTCAGAAGTAAAGGCACCAACAGTAGTGTATTATGATCAAATCCAAATTCAATATTTCATGCCAGATTTCAGGGTATTAAAAAGAAGAAAATTGATTAGGAATTCAGCTCAGCAGAACGCAAGATACCAACAATTACTCCGAAACCAAAGAAGATAATAAAGCACAATATACCTCATGAGCGCTCATCTTGAACCCCTGTTCCTTTTGTGGAGAACGAACAACAGAGTTCAATGCAGCAGAGACTGCAGTTTTCGCATTTGATGCAATATCCTTCTTCTCAATGGTAGAATCTTCACCATTCATTAACATAGCTGAACTTTCAGATGGAGCACCAATCCTCAGTGGGCCATTTTCCATAACCTTGTCCTGTTTCTGAGAGGTAAAATCACGAGCATCTGGTACCAACTTTTCAAATGACGCATCCAGCTTAGAACTATTCTTACTGATATTATCTAGAAATTTTGTCGAATCCGCATCTTCAAGGCTTTTCAGAGCCTGACCATGTAACATGGATGGTGAAAGCTTGGCAGGCGATTTATCTCTCACAGTCCGCAGATTTAGCTCAGATGATTTCTTTTTTGGAGGGTCAAGCTTATCAAGCTGCTCCAGTATTTTGATAGCCATCTTGTTATGTTGTGAGGAAACAGGAAACATACTTGTACTAAGAACTGCATTGTCCCCATTTTCTGGCAATGCTTTATGTTTAGGTTCACCCAACAACAATGGCTTCCATATTGAAGAAGATGGATGTCGAGAAGCCTCAGAACTTATTCTGGTCCCATTAATAGAAGTAGAGGTGGATGTTGGTGAACTCAAGCCTCTTGAAGAAAGAAGATTAGGTTTCTGACGAATTCTACGAATAGGTCCACTAGACCCTATGTCATTGTCTAATACTGAAAATCTGCGTTTGGATGCCTACAAATAAAACAAAGAATCTTGAGATATGAATTTGGAGGTGCTAAGAACAATAAAAGTAGTATCTCATAATCTTCATACACTAAATTAGATGATAATATTCAGATATCATACCCCTTTGGATCCAGACTGCTGGCTTTGCTCCCATACAGACTGAGATGAAGATGACCCTCCACCAAAAGCATCAGTTGTCGACACAGCACCCTGAAATACAAATAACAATAACGTAAGAGCTTAAATCAAATAAACATTGAAACTCTGATAACAATTTTCTTTTTTCTTACACCCAGAACTTCCCCAAATCTACTATGCAGATAAAGCATCCCTCCCAACTACAGGGACCAACCACTCAACTAAAAACTAAGTGATTGAAAGAAACTACATTCTCATAACAAACCGACCTTGAATGCACTAGTTGTGCGCACACGGGAGTATGGTGTTCGAGCCATACTATATATAGCAGATCTACCTCGAGACCTAGGAGTCACAAAACCATTTTCTGGTGCCCCTCTATTTCCAGAAGTCCATGGCACAAGTGACATTATTGGTGTCTTTGAAGAAAAAGGAAGGCTGGTCAAAAGAGGTGAATCTTCATAATGTGCTTGACTTCGCAAACCTAACATTGATGGGGACACTTTTGAAGGCCTACCGCCCATGTACGCTTTTGCGAGCTCTGCCGGTGAAGCAACATCTTCATCAAGGACCTGAAAACATTTTGAACCACTAAACGTGAAAAAATTGTCCAATAGGTTATATTTATTACTCATTATTATACCACAACCATTCGTAACTAAAGAGTAGAAAGCAAGAGACACGAGTTTTCATATGAATTGAAAGTAGGTTCTCATACGCTTGCACTGCCAACAGGGTTTGAAACAAGACGGCTCTCAATCCCATTTTTTCCTTGCACTGGAGTGTTAGAAAATTCCTCATTTCTGTTGTGAGAGACCACTTGCTTTGAAGGTATATCTTCAGACATTTTCTCTTGATTCTCAATTGGTATATCAACAGTTCTTGAATGCAAAAGTGCTGTCAACCGATCAATTTCAGATCTGCAGAGGTGAATAACATTCAACATCACAATACAAATATGCTAAAAGAAAAGATGTCCCAATTCCCAAACATTGAATGAATCAAATTATCACTGATCTCATAATGGAAATGGAAAAAAAAAACACAATAAGTCGGTCCTTTTTCTTTCTTTTTGGTGCAGAAAGGCCAAAAAAGACACATCAATGCATTTTCGCTGAGTTTTATAAATCATACAAGTAACAAAAAGATACTATCAATTATAAGAACTGTCAGGGACAAAAAGAATAAAACAAAAAATATATAACTGCTTGCCTGGTAAAGGTTTTATGCTCCAGAAGTTGCTCAAGCTCAGTGAACTCGCCTCCATCAGCGGTAATATTTGGACCAGCACTTTGATCAACTGTGCTTTGTTGCACTCCAGGAGATTCCTTTACAGCAGAAATTTGCATATATAAGACATTAAGATAATTTTCTTGCAGAACATTAATACTAAAACAATAAAAATAATATAATTAAATAACCTACAGAATGAACTTAACTGAAGCGAAGCTCGTTCAACTTAATTCAGTGATGGGTCAAATAAATAAATTTGTAATTGGCATAGGCTGACAAAACAATGCTCAATTCTCAAATCATCCATCTCAAAAGTTAAATTACTATATACGTATCCATGAAAACGCGTACTTAGGTCATTGTTCCTACTTTTGGTTTTAAAGTCCTGGAGAAAGGATTACTAACAAAACCAAGCGCCTTGAACAAAGTACACTTTCACAAAACACGTTGTGCCTCAAAAGTAAATTTCACCCACATTGCTGAGGCCCACGTCAAGGCCAGCCCCAAGGTCATTTTAGACACTGATTCTCATTTGAAGGATGCATGCAACTTGGCATATATAGTTAGCCCCATGCAAACTGGTATTTGTAGGTTTGGGTAGCAGAAAGAAACGTGATTTACATCAACATGACAGGGATGATTTACATCAACGTGACAGGGATGATTTACATCAGGCTACTTCTAGACTCTAACTGATGATATTAAAAGGACATTATTAGCAACAAAAAATGCAGAAGTCCGTAACATGGACTACTACGATAACAACTAATTAAAAAAGTGAATAAATAATTAAACCAGTGATTGCTTAATTGTTACGAGGAACTCAAAAGAAAGAAAGAAGAAAAAACCTCAATTCAGGTCAACCCAAAAAAAAAAAGGGTTCAGCAAGAATTGAAGCATTTTTACCCACAGGAATTCCAAAAACAGAGCACTTTGACTTGTTAATATGTCCATCCCCATTCCACAATGAAACCAGAACGTTTCCTTTCTTGTCAATTGTTTTTTCATCCTCATATCTTGAGTTGACAAGCAGTTTTTTTTAATCACTCCTGGACTTCTTGTTTTTTGCAAACACATTTCCGGACTTTATGAAGGACCATTTAGATACGAATATAAAGTCGAGTGTACTAGCAGGAAACTTGAGATACAGGAAAGGGGAACAAAAATTCTCGTTCACCTAACCTCTTAGTTTAAAACTATGATCTCATCAAAATCATCAATTTGTAAATACTCACATGCTTAAAACACATTTACTCAGTCACTTACCAAGGAAACTTCTTCTTTTCCCTTGATCCTTGCTTCATGATTTACACCTGGAAAAGAAACAGACTAAATTCATAAATATTTTGTAAAAAACCCAATCAAGCAATCAAAGTACTTCTCAGAGAACCAGAGCAGGAAGTGAATTTCATGATAGATAATGAACAGAAATCTTTAAAAAGCTACAAGAAAGACAGGATAACATTAATAAACATGCAACAAGACATAAACCTGACCCATCCCAACTCACAAGTATAAAAAGAACTAAACCAACAGTAGAATATAAGGGTTGCAAGGTATCTATGGCTCAGAAATAAAGGATTTATACGTCTCCAAATAGTGTAAAGGTACATGTATTATTTGAAATTTGAATTTCGGATTCAGTCAATAACAAATTCAATTGTTTTTCATTCGAAAAGAATGTCTTACGATGTGTTTACTAAAAGCTCTACATTTATTATAATGATATATTCGACATCTCAAATACCTAGCTCCACTCCACATGGAACAATGCAAGAATATTAACATCATTAACACATCACAAAACAACTTTCAGGACCGAACATGATGAAACCAACTACCCCAATTCAGCCTTTACCAACTTGCCCTAGAAAGTAAATTGTTTAACAAATCGAAATAAATTAGCTTTTAAAATCCAAAAAAAATAAAACACCAGAACAAAAGGCGTCACAAATCACGAAAACTTCACTCCCACATTTGATTAAATACAAACAAAATGCTCCCAAAACATTAGGGCACAACTAAGGAACCCCAAAACCCCTGGCATACTAAACAAACACAACCTTGGAAGCAGCAAAAGGCGAACCTGTCGAAGAAGACTGAGGAGGAGGAGCAGGAGGAAGGCGTTTGCGAAAGACGGAGGAGAATAGGCGGTGGGCGCTGGAGGAGATAAGCCGCTGAGCCGGATCGACGAGCTTCGAGAGCCACCCATCGTTGGCAACGGTAGGGTTCCGTAGAGACGTTGGCGGCCGATCGTACGGCGTCGCTTGTGTGGTCCTCCGAAACGGCGTCTTCCGGAACTTGCCTCCCGCACCCAATCCTTCGTATGCCTGCTTTTGTTTGTCTTCCCGCGCGGCCGCTGCCATGAGGGAGAGAGAGAGAGAGAGAGAGAGAGAGGAGAGGAAACGCGCTAGGGTTTTCAAAAAATTTGGGGGTAGAGAGAGAGGGATGCGGTAGCAAATTAGGGCTTTTTAATTGCTTCCGAGAGAGTGTGGAAACGAACGGGGTCAATATTACATTTAGCAAAATACTTTCCTGTTTTTTTATTTGGACTGAAATTGGAATGAGCGATTATTTGATACTCTCAGAAATAATGTGTCACCTAGCATTCTCATTTTATGTTTTATGACAAAAGTTGATGATGCGGAAGAACTTTTTCACGTTTTAGACGAGAAAAAGTTACGTAGCGGTTTTATGTACGTGGACAAGCTATATTTATCTCACCAAGGAATGTAATTTTTTTTAATAAATTAAACATATTACTTTTTATTTTACACCAAATTTCATTATTACACTTTGGTCTTCGAATTTTTATATTCAATTAACTTAAACTCTTAGCTCGCGATAAATTATTTTACAAAACCTCAACTTTTGTTAGTAATTTTAAGTTGATCCCAATATTTTCGAACATTTCAAATAGGTACCCAGCCGCTTTGAAATTGACATTTGTTAGGCCTTAGTTGGTTAGTTTGGTATTATTGATGTATTTAATGAAAATTTGTTTATGTTGTGCTTCATAATCAGCATTTTTATATACGAAAGCAGTTAAACAATTGGTAAAATTTATTTTTAAAAGTAATTTCTGTATGAAAGGTAATATGAAAGTATTGACAAATTTTAGTGAAGAAGCTATGTCATATGTTATTATTAAAATGAGCAAATACTGAAAAAGTAGGAGGTACGTACATGTGGTGTTGGTAGAGGTGGAAGTGGGATTGAATGAGGAGGTTTTGGTGGCTGTGACGGTAGAGGTAGATAAGGTGAAGGTTGTGGATGTAGCTGTGGAAATACAGGTAGAGGTAGAATATGTGGTGTCGGAGGTAGGGGTAAAGGTAGAGGAGCGCGTGGTGGTCGTCGTGGTAGTGGTAAGGGTGGAGTAGGTGGTGGTCCTGGAGTGGAGATGCTCGTTGTAGTGAAAGTGGGGATAGAAAATGTGGTCGGGGTAACCTTGATAAGACGGCGATGGTGGTGCTAATGGAGGAGGTAAGAATGAAAGAGGTGGTGATGACAGTGTAGTCAAGGGTGAAAAGGTAGTGGTGATTGTGGAACCCAAAATCATCCAAAAATTATGGAGCCGCCACGTATCCCGTAATTCCCAAAAATGACCAAATTGCCCTTGGCAAATAACGCTGATCATTTGAAAAACACCCACACATTAAATAATCTATTTACCAGTTAAATACGTTATTTGATCGGGTTAAAACCTCCGTAATATTGATATTCTCCCCGAGAGTTAATTATCGTTATTCTTAATAATGGATAATTAATATTAATATTAAAATACAACAAATATCATTACTATCATAATGAGCCATCATTACAATTATTAAATAATATATTTAATAATAATATATTATTTACTAATTAAATATTCAACCGACCAATCAGAACGCTCCAAGGCTCCCAAGATTTTCCTATAAATAGGAAGACACATTTCATTTCCAAGGTACGTTGATTCTTCGTTTCGAAGTATATCCCTTTCCTCTCTCGAAGCTAACTTAGGCATCGGAGTGTTCTTGGTCGAACAACCCCCCGGGTAAATCGATCGAGGCAACGATAGCTAATTGTTTGCTGTTTGCAGGAATTGTGAGGACTTTTCGCGACGGGTTCAATCTTTGATTCAACAATTGGTGCTTTCATTGAGAGCTATTGAGTTATACTCAGAAGAAGCTCTCTCATTTGTTCATCGTTCATCTTTCTTCGTTCGTCGTTCATCGACATTGTTCGAAGATTTTGAACGTTGTTCATCACTCATCAGGAATTTGTTCATCGTTCATCTTTCTTCGTTCGTCGTTTATCGACATTGTTCGAAGATTTTGAACGTTGTTCATCACTCATCAAGAATTCGTTCATCGTTCATCTTTCTTCGTTCGTCGTTCATCGACATTGTTCGAAGATTTTGAACATTGTTCATCGTTCATCTCCCTTCGTTCGTCGTTCATCGACATTGTTCGAAGATTCTGAACGTTGTTCAAATTACCCATCAACAGCTTTCCAAATTCAAAATTCTTCGAATCGGCATGGCTAAGGCTCGTCGATCCGCTCAGTCAGCCGGAGAAGGTATTTCTGCCTCAACAGCTCAGACGAGGAATGAAGCTCACATAGAAACTCCGGAGAAGCGCCCAGCTCAACTCAGGCGCGTGTCTATAGAAGCGCCCCTTGAGACACTCGAAGGGAGGCCAACCTTCAGTTTTGGAGCATTCCCCTCTCCAGCTAACCAAGTACCCGCGCTAGGGGAAGGAACTTCGACTTTACAACAAGCGAATGAGAGGTTGATGGGAAATTCATTACGACATGATCAACTCACAACAAGCATGGTCCAAAGGGAGTTTCTGGACGGGTGTCATGACATCTCAGGGAGAAGTCATCACCAACCTCCCCAGGACAACTTGGCGCAGCAAGTAGAAGGGTTAAGCAAACAAGTTCAACTTCAGTCAGAGCTCTTGCAGCAACTCCTAGCAGAGAGACCAGTCCAAGAACAGGACAGACATTCCACATCACGTGGAAAACAGGAGCATGCTCAAAGGCGTCCTGGGAAAGAACCGGTCCACTGCCGAACAATGTCACGAGACACTTCGCTAAACAATTCCAGTGAAGAAAGTCATACTCACCGAGCAAAAAACCCTCAACGCCTAAGGTCATCAGTACGTGAACGGCTAGGAAATGAGCCTGGGGCAACCTCACGGGCAGAGCGCTCACAACACTCCCATGGAGGCAGGGGGCAACTTCGAGCTCTACACAAAAACCCAAAACAATCTACCCACGGCAGTAAAAGGGAAGACGAAGCCTACTCCCCTGCACGATCTCAGAAATCAAGGGGAGAAGCTCAAAGAGGTTCTCAACGATTAGCTCAAAGGGACTCATCACCTCGGCAAGGAGCATTGCGGGCTAATGATGTTCAAAAATTGCTGGACATGCACCTTCGTGCTCAACAAGGTGGCGATCTAGAGGACGATCTACGTCGCCAGATACAGCTTTCTACGCCCTTTATAAGGGATATTGAGGAGGAGCCATTCCCACAGAGATTCGCAACACCAAACTTCACTCCATTCAAAGGAGCCTCCGACCCGGTAAAACACATAGATCATTATCGAGGAGTCATGATCCCCCACAGGTCTAACGATGCGCTCATGTGCAAAGTTTTTCAAGCTTCCCTTCAAGGCCAAACCATGACTTGGTTCAATCATCTCCCCCCGAGGTCGATCGAGTCCTTCGAAGAGTTGGCTTTGACATTTGTGAAGGAATACGCACAACTTCGGACAATCGAGGTGAAAGACGACCATCTTTTCTCTGTCCGAAGGAGAGCAAAAGACACTCTGCGACAATACATACAGAGATTTTGTGAGGAGAAATCTCGCATTATCGGCTGTAATGACTTTGTTGCGACAATGGCATTCAAGCAAGGACTCCCTCGAGACAGCCAGCTTTACGGGGACATCGTCATGAGCAATGCGCGAAGTCTTTCCAAAATACTTTCGCTAGCAGAGCGACATGCAAGTTGGGAGGACGAGAAGCGCGCCGCTCATACTCATGGCCATGCTGGGACTGGCGAAAAGGCCTCCAATGAGGATGAACCCCATGGAAAGTCTGCAACTGGAAAGCTCAACAAGCGAAAGGCAGGGCAATACTCCCAAACGCCAGTTATGGGGAAGCCTAACTTGCAGCTATCTTTACCAGCCCATCAGATCCACAATGAAATTAAGAACAAGCCATGGTTTAAGAAGCCAGAGCTAGTCAAAGGCAATCAAGAGAATGCTGATAAAACCAAATGGTGCGCCTATCATGAATGTTATTGGCACAATATCAGCACATGTATATCTTTCGAAAGATATCTCCGAAATCTCCTGAGGGAGGGGCATTGTACAGACTACATCAAAAACAAGACTGTAAACCACATGGAGAACAAAGAGTCAAACGAGCCAGCGTCAAAGGTGATCCGCATCAACTAGACGCAAGTCAACATTAGAAAGACATAAAACTCTATGGAGCTTTTCAATTTTGCTTTTCAAGTTGCCTCCTGAATTCAAGTATCAATGAAATGAGATTAACAAATTGATTTGTTCACCATGTACAATTTTCAAAGCTTATTCTCTCTAGTGTAAAAAGCCTTCATGATCGAAGCATCCAAGCCTTCGTCATCGAAGCATCTGAGCCTTCGCCTTGCGAAGCATCTAAGCCTTCGCCATGCGAAGCACCTAAGCCTTCGTCATCGAAGCATCCAAGCCTTCGCCTTGCGAAGCATCTAAGCCTTCGCCATGCGAAGCACCTAAGCCTTCGTCATCGAAGCATTCAAGCCTTCGTCATCGAAGCATCAAAGCCTTCTGAGTCCTGCAAATTTTTGTGCAGCAGGGAGAGCTCATCTCGAGTGGTATCTCGCTCATTTTCTATCAGCATCCTCTCTGCACGCCTCATCTCCAACTCGCCCATTTTGCCTTCCGATGTGAAATTGAGACCTCAAGTTTTCTTAAGTTATCGCAATCTCACATCAACAACATAACTTTCCATTTCCGCCTGCCCTTCGCATCAAGATGGCACATTCGCAGGGCCAGAACGGAAAGGTTAGGAAAGAAGTTGCTCGGTATGCTTATGGGTTAGGAAAGAAGTTGCTCGGCATGGTTTTTTCTCCCAAGAACCAGTAAGCCCTTGTTTATTGTCCTTCTTCTGAACAACGATCTCCTTCAAGCACAGTGGAACGCACAACCACTCCTTGATTGGGATGTCTGAAAGCTTCTCGCCATTCATGGAGAGAGTAGCCGGCTCATGTTCCGAAACTCTAGAAGAACATCTGTCGCCAAGCTCCACGAGAACGTCGCTTGAAAAGGAAATTTGATTGCGAACCTTCCACTCCATGAAGTCTTCGGGTTTCTCAGATTCCATATCTTCCCCTCGGAATGGACTTACGCCACGAAAACCACCACGCTCCCACATGGCAAGTTTGCCGGGTCTCTCAGCACCTTGACACATGGCAAGCATGTATGTGGTACTAGCAAGAGTCACAGTAAGTGTGATCCTGCCTACCGATGCTCACTAGTCACGTCCTCAAGTGCACTCGGTCACCGCCAAGTCCCCGTCGACTGTTCAGCCAAACTCCGTCCACCACGTGGCACCGGTAGTACACCCGCTCCAACAAAGTTTCTAAACACCTTCGACGGACCCTTGATGCGTAGCAAGCATATTTGCGGTACTAGCAAGGGTCACGTTAAATGTGAGCCAGCCTACCAATGCTCGCACGCACCGTCCAAACCGCTCATTTTCCGGGACGGACGCACTTCCGTAATTTCCCACGCTTTCCGGGAATCTCGAATCCTGTCCAAAAAACAAACATGAAAGGTCATTAATGACTCTAAAAACATCATATCAATTTTCCACAATTTTTCGGGAATTTAATAAAAATTTAAAACATAAACTAAACCTTCGGACCCCCGAAAGAGTATCAAAACAGTGCCCGATTAACTCGTACCCAACACTAAGTATGTTCGTTACATTAAGTATAGTAAAACACATGTTGAACACTTCCCCAGAAAAACATCCACGCGCTCTCACGCGCCACCTTAAGCGGCTGCGCGTGAAAGCCACGCGCGTAGCACAGTAACTGCTACAGTGCGTCTTCTCTGCCCGTTTCTCTGATAAACGGGTCAAGAGCCCGTGATCAGACCCGGAAAAAACTCCATCAATTCGACCTTGATTTCTTCCGTTCTTTCAACTGATCCCCTCTAGTCCAACTAAAATCAAGTTCTGTAAGATCAATTACCTCAATGAACGTCTAAAACTTCACGACTCACGATCAAATTTTGACGGGTCTCCTATTCGGGTTTATCGATTTCGTCCCTGATTTTCAAATTAATTCATACGGTTAGAATCGTGAGAGTATAAGGAATGATTTTACAAGATCAATTTGATAATTCCTTACCTCCAGCTAGTAGAACTCAAGCTCGATTTTTCGAGGATTTTGAAGCTTCTGTTCTTGCTCGATACGGCCTCAATCCTCTCAGTTTTTGATTTGGATCGATTTGAAATCGTCCTAAAAGACTTAATCCAGTCTCAATTTTGATCCTCAAGACTCACAACTCTGAATTCGAGTTTTCACCTCAATTTTCAAAATTTTCGAATTTTGCAAAATCGGTAACCCCTCTGTCCCTCGTGTTTGTTTTCTCCAAATCAGACTCTCCAATCTCTCATTCTCACAACCGAATTGCCCTGCTATTTAACAAAATCAAGGTTTGGACAAAATGATTGAATTTTCCATAATTAAGGGTTTTAGGGTCCCTAAATCCATGATTTCCTCCATGTTGTCTGGACAAAGCAGCAAAAATCATTGGCAGGTAGCATGAGTCAGCGTCCACCGTTCGCTTGTCTCAAAAGGACCGTTTCGCCCTTCGCTTCCAAAATTACGAAAATGCCCCTCGCCTTCGTAGACCCATAACTTTCGCATCCGATCTCCGATTTCGGCATGCCGTCTGTCTATGGATTCGTATCAACCCGACCTACGTAACGGTCTCTGGTTCTCGTCCATTGGACTCCCCGGTTCAAAAGTCAACATTTTGCCCATGCTTGGGGGCAAAATGGTCATTTTGCACATTATGTCCGGTTCACACCACTAAACCCAGAATAGTCATTCTAAAACTAAAAATGGACTTTTTACCCTTATAACCAGGGGCAAAACTGTCAAATAAACACTGACTCGATTCTTGGACCCAACAGTAACCGGTAACCCGGTAATATAAGACTCCAAACAATGTACATCCATCCGAATTCCCTGAATACCGAATCGATGTGGGGGCATTTGTGGAACCCAAAATCATCCGAAAATTATGGAGCCGCCACGTGTCCCGTAATTCCCAAAAATGACCAAATTGCCCTTGGCAAATAACGCTGATCATTTGAAAAACACCCACACATTAAATAATCTATTTACCAGTTAAATACGTTATTTGATCGGGTTAAAACCTCCGTAATATTGATATTCTCCCCGAGAGTTAATTATCGTTATTCTTAATAATGGATAATTAATATTAATATTAAAATACAACAAATATCATTACTATCATAATGAGCCATCATTACAATTATTAAATAATATATTTAATAATAATATATTATTTACTAATTAAATATTCAACCGACCAATCAGAACGCTCCAAGGCTCCCAAGATTTTCCTATAAATAGGAAGACACATTTCATTTCCAAGGTACGTTGATTCTTCGTTTCGAAGTATATCCCTTTCCTCTCTCGAAGCTAACTTAGGCATCGGAGTGTTCTTGGTCGAACAACCCCCCGGGTAAATCGATCGAGGCAACGATAGCTAATTGTTTGCTGTTTGCAGGAATTGTGAGGACTTTTCGCGACGGGTTCAATCTTTGATTCAACAGTGATGGTGGAGGTTGATGAAGGTGGTGGTGGTGATGGTGGTGAAGGCAATAATGGTAGCGATGATGGTGGTAGTGGTGAGAAGGTGGAGGTTGAGGTAGAAAAGGTGGTAGTGGTGGAGGAAACTGTGGAGTCAAATATACCTAAAAATCATATAAGTAAAAACTTATACTAAGTGAGGTTAATTTAACATTAAATACCTACTTAATAATAACGAGTCCTATGTTTGTATATCATTAATTCTTCGAATTAATACTAGCAGTGCAAAATGGTTATCCTGCAGGCTTTCAAAGTTTCAAATATAGTTTTGCCTCATGTAATTTTTCTTGATCCATCGATCAGTCGAGAATTGTTTGGAGACACGGAGCCACCAAAGATCTCCATACTCAGACAATCAGTAAGATCAATATTGACTGGCAAATTCCACAACCTAAATGCCCAAACTTGACATTTGGGGAGGGGTTGCAAGTGAGAAATAGTGGCGACCATACTCATTGAAGAGACCAAGGGAAAAACCAAAATAGAAGCATAGGCGATGAATATGAGGGAGAAAGATGTGGATCGAGGGTGGAAGATGGAAGGGGATGAAAGGATAGTTTTGTAACTAAGAGGGGGGGTGGGGGATGAAAAGAAAGGGGCCAAAATTAAAATTACCGTAAGCGACCAAGAAGACGGGTGAAAACGGAGAAAAACGCCGAGATTGAAAATTTCCGCTCTCCAAGATTCCACCTCGAGCATCGAACATCACCACCAACACCACGCTCTGACGAAGGAAAGGGCTAGAACTAGCAACCAAGAAGGGAGGAGATAAATGGGCTACATGAGAGGGAGGAAGGGAAGAGATTAGGAAGGAAAGAGGGGCAGAAGTTTGCTCCAAAACTGCCACCAGGAGGTGGAGATTAGAGAAACTCCACCCGAGATTTGCAAAAATGTTTTAGAGAGAGGTGGCTGTTCTTTAAAATAAAATCATACATCTCATTGTCACTTAGATTTTTAACACTTAAATTTAATGAGGCCTAATAGATATAAATTTTTAAACCAATTGGGTACTCATTTGAAATGTTCGAAAAGATTGTTACCACTTAGAAAACACCAACAAAGGTCTGGGGTTTGCAACGTTGATCTTTAATAAAAACAAAAAATAATGAAAGACAGCCGCCACTCTCTACCTCGCCTCACAGCACCAATTTTAATTCTCTCCTACTCTAAAACACTGGCCAAAAGTTATCTCATAAAAAAAACAAAAAAATAAAAACTGGTCTAATATGATGCTTTTATGATATTTTCTTCACAACTATGAAAACGAAAATGCAACAAAGAAAGACAAACTTTCATGATATTGCTATCAGAGATAAGTCTTCCAAAGTTCAAACCATCCAAGTATGCATATACTCATCATGGTTATAAAGAAATGAAAATAAAAATAAATAACATATGGCAATGAAAAAAATTCTCCTCACTGTATACAAAGCTAGGAAGGGCGTTCAGCTGCAAAATCCCTTCCCTGTGTAAGTCTCAACAAAATTAAGGGAGGATAAGCAGCTAAGCACCATTCTATACAATCTTAATACCTCAAAACAATGAAGAATGGAACAAGAAGCCCTGTTGCAATCTAAAAAACTAAATTTTAAGTGCTTATCTAAAGGCAATGCTGAAGCTACTTTGAAGGCCCTTCTTACCCGGACCAACGAAATTTCCTTTTTGCATCATGGCCACAAACTCATTGTAATCTATGAGTCCGTCCTGCAATGGTAAATTAGCACGGTTAAACTCTCAGATGTAAAAAGATTGGAAAGTGGCAAAAGAAATTACTCCTCATGCAATAAGCATATAATAACGCATCAACGGAAAAAGCAGTCTTGATATACCCCAAATCCATTGAACTGATTTCAAACCCCATTACCATGAAGAGTAAGAGAGCTTCTGCTTGGCATTGAGGTCATAATTATTATCTGAAATTCATTAACTAAAGCAAGGAAGCCAATTAAGTTCTCTCAAAGCATCTATGCCATATTACCAAGTTACATGCTTTGTGCTCTCTAATCAGTCACCAAAAGGCTCATGGAACCGTAAAAAAATATAAACAGGCACAGTTTTGGCGGTAACAAAACTTGTTTCTTAAACAGACGCAGCACTTGTCTTCATTTAACCCATAATAGGTGACTATTTTGGTGCAGATAGTATGCCTGTTATGGATGATGATAACAAAGTGACATGGAACTGCCATGTCAACTTATCAAATAAATTTTGTACTCTTGGTGCCTCTCGCATTGCTCTAAATAATGCAAGTTTTACTATTGAATTACGCCCCAATTTCACGTTGATAAAGATGTTTGGGATCCATTTCTAATTTTGAGCCACATTATCTTTCCACGCAACGATATAGTTCATCCAACTACTTGTCATCCTAATATAACACAAAAGCTGTATTACTAAAATTAGAACACTTACGTTGTCCTGATCAACTTCTCGTATCATTTCTTCAAGGCGAACATCCTCTACGCCAAATTCCTCACAAGCTGTTTGAAGCTCATCTGGAGTAATGTAGCCACTTCCATCCTTATCAAAGTAGGAGAACGCTGCAAAGAGATGATCTTCTCTCTCAACTTTGTTCAGATGCAATGTTGCAGCTACGAACTCCCCATAATCAATGGTTCCACTGTTATCTACATCTGCCTACAAATCAGAAAATCCGTTCATGATCTTAAATTTTTTTGTGTCATATGATATTATTAAGTCATAATCTATTTAAGAAACACATTCTAAAGTTAACTGGAATCCATACTGACCTAAAGTTAACTGTATTATTCTTATATATTTCCTATTATTTGGGAGCTGCTATTAGCACTCTAAAAAATTCATACATACGTTCCAAGTGAAGAAAAAAAAATGAGGAATGAGTTTATGATGACTTTTTGGAGTGCTAATAAAAAATTACTAAATGTTTATTCAACTTCAAATTTTTCTTAACAGAAATAACTTCCACTTCCTTTTTTTTTTTTTAAAAAAAAAGGATCAGGTCACCATGGTTGGAAACTTGGAATGACCACGGCTATGGACAGAAAAAACACTAGGTAAGAGGTGGGGTGGGGTGGAGATTTATTGAATGACTGTAGATGAAAGTACTCCGAATTTTATCTGGTACATACTGCTTGCATTAAATCATAGATCTCAGACTCTTTGAGGTTAGCTCCAAATCTTGTCAATCCAGCCTTAAGCTCCTCAAAAGTGATTTGACCACTGTTGTCGGTGTCTATCATCTTGAACATTTCTTTGAGACCAGCTATTTCTTCTTCTGATAAGTTTTCGGCAATCACCTGCCAAAATTTGTAAAGAGATCATCCTTCTTTCTGAAAGAGGGCATCAATTACAATTTTTCAACAAAATTTTATACTGAGAACACCGAATATTGAGCCCTAAAAAATTCTAATGTTTGTAACTAGCGCATTCAGATATTTACTCTGAGAGCCATTTTCTTGAGCTTGTTCATAGCTGAAAATTGCTTTAAGCGACTTAGAACCGCAGAATCAAGAGCCTTGTCAGGAGCCACACCGTCAACTTGCACCCAGGGATGGCCTGGAAGGAATGAAACCTGACTAATCAGTTAAAGAAATACAATTCCTAAATCCAAAGTATATCAAAATGAAGTTCATATATCTTTAAAATCCTTAGAATTATAGCTGTAGCAGCAGAAATTACTCAGGCTTTCCTAAAAGTTAAAAAATACAACTTGGCATGAACTGGCTTATTAAGGTTTTAACATCATAGTAATTGTATACATTTATACAGTACTGTTTAATCATTAATGCTCACATTTACTTACCTACCTGGTTTAAAAGACAATGTAAAAACTGCTAATACCAGAAAAACAACATAACACTAATAAGACGCAAGATATGCAAGTAAGTCACATGAACGTCTCTCGATTTTATATTGGTAACTGCTTTTTGCATTATCACTCACAAAAGTACCGGTAATGGAAACATCAATTGGATAATTATTGAGCAGTCAAACTTCCACCTGTCTTTGATCAGTTTCCATGTATTTTTTTATCCTTTCAAAAAAAAAAATTCAATATTAAGATTCAAGATGCAATTTTAACAGTCTAGAAGAGTACTCAAAGTGTAATATTATGACCTAGAAAGCAACCAAATAAAGAGCCTAATGATGATTTGGAAAGCTAGATAAACATATGCAATTTGGTAGAAAAAAAGGGATTTTAATTAATCCAATACCCTAATCATAGATAAAAATCATTAAATTTCAAGTCAATAATCCAAAAAGAATGCATAATTTGAAAAAATATATATGAAAGAGACTGACACAAAACTTCATGTGCTGTCAGCCGCCTTTTAGGGTCCCGGACAAGCATTCTCCTCACTAAATCTTTGGCACCATCAGAAATAGTAGGCCAAGGGTCTGATGTAAAATCTAGATCACCATGCAGGACCTGTTCAAATATTCCTTGCTCTGATTCTGTGGAATCATACAAATCAGGAAAATGATTACAATCAGAAAAACTTAGATCAAATATCTAAACCACAAAAACAAGATCAAGAATCAAATATATAAAGTCAAGATGTTCAATACCTGCCCAAAATGGAGGTACCCCACTCAACAGTATATAAAGAATCACTCCGGCACTCCAAACATCTGCTTCTGGACCATAACGTTTTCGTAAAACTTCTGGTGCAACATAATATGGACTCCCAACCACATCACTGAATTTTTCTCCTGAAAGGAGGCAACCATGAATGTTTTATTAAATTCTTATTATTTTATCAATCCAGAATTTAATCTTCAACTCTAGTTTAGTATTTGTAGAATAAACAAAATTAAAGCGCCATTGAGTCAAAAGAGCAGCAAGAACTAAAAAAACATACTTTACTAAACTTAACCATTGTAAGCCAATCGCATCCAAAATGAAAATTACATGTGGAAGTAATAGTGATTAGGACTAACCTACATCAAGGAGCATTACTGTAGCATTATTTCTAATATCATTAAATCGTATCTAACAATCCTAAAAGTTCATTTTATCTCAACCATAATATTTAAATTTCCACTTATAGAGTACTTTCTCAGTTTATTAACAATTCTAACAAAGAAATTATATATTTTGGTAACAAATGTTTGTCATGAAATTCAAAAGTTGTTTTCCAATGACCAGGTTACAGTTTTAATTGGAAGCTCATGATATAGGCACGGCAGCTTATCCCCTAGCATAGAGAGAAAAATTAAATAAAACCTAGCAATCTGGCATGCTGGTTTAAATGAAACAACAAAACTATATTAAAAATCAAGTCGTTGCCAGGAACATCAAATAGCTGACTAATAATTTTACTTGTACATTACATGTTGAGCGAATTAATTTTTAAATAATCCACTGTAACATATATCGATAAAAACAAAAGACTTCTGAACACTAGTCTAATTTTTCTCAGCAGGATTGAACCATGCAAATGAAAAAATGGTCTTATATCCAAATACCAGAGTGGTAACTTTTCAATTATCACAGATGAATATTTAGGACTGCATTGGATGAAAAACTCTCAGAAAACAAAACTTTTCTACACGGAAAAAGAGGGTGGTACATTGGCTGAATTCCTTTTTTCTTAAAAGATAGGAACCACACACAAGAAGAGAGAATCAGTTTATAGAAATCCCGTAAGGGATTTCTTTTACAATCATTAAGGCTGCTATTTACGATTAGGAATACACCCTTCAAACCTCTCCAAGACAAGAAAGTTTCCCAAACAGAACAAGATGGTAGTTCAGGAGAAACAAGGCAAAGAAATTTCCCAGGATAGAAAGTCGAAATAAATAGTCTGAAGGCAGAGTTCAATGAATATGAGTAGGAACGTCATTATTGAGTAGCCTATAATAAATAATCCACAATGAATGGTAAGTTCC
Organism: Prinsepia uniflora; assembly: GCA_032719365.1. NCBI lineage: Eukaryota > Viridiplantae > Streptophyta > Magnoliopsida > Rosales > Rosaceae > Prinsepia > Prinsepia uniflora. The sequence goes on from CM064874.1 coordinate 54,105,195, forward strand.
GGTAATACAAATTTCATCTTCAAGTGACTTTAGGGAAAAACATAAAGTTAGGTCCATTAGGCAATAAGTCCACCCACTTTTTTGTAACAAGATCAATTTCGATCATATATCTTGTAAAATAAATTGATTAGAACTTCAAAGCCACAGAAATTTATTTAATAAAAGTTTGATCCTCAATCTCATTATCAGAATTATAATTTTTTCGCAGAGAACCTAAGGAAACTGACATGATGAATTGTATTGCATTCTTCCCCTATCAAAGCTGACTACTTGAGGCTAGCTAAAAGTCAAAACAGGCTCTGTTTAGATTCCACAATCAAATCTTTTAATTGGAATCTTGAAGCCTAGAAGAAGACACTTGAGAATTCTAGAGTACATTTAGAATGGGAGTACAAGGTATTCTGACCTCTGGCATTCCAAAGCCCACTTAATAAGGCTTCGAGAAAAAAAAAATGAATTCACCATATGACTATTGAAGTTATATCCTGGAAGTTCAAACAAGTTCTACTACAGAAATTAGTCCAGAATATCTAATCCAATGCATCTAGTAAGATTTGTGAGCGAAATAAGACAAGTGAGGTGGTTTATAGGAAGAATATCTCAAAAACCAAAAAAATGCTACTTACCTGGCTTTAAGAAAATTGATAATCCAAAATCAATAGTTTTGAGAAGTGCATCCTCATCTTGACTGACAAAGAGAAAATTCTCTGGCTTAAGGTCTCGATGCATGACCCCCAATGAATGGCAAGCTTCGACAACTCCTACTATAGTCCTAGTTAGCTCAGCAGCCTTTCTTTCAGTATAATGCCCGCGCTGGATGATCCTATCAAAGAGCTCACCTCCTGCACATAAGTCCATCACAACATGAACTGCTACAGCATCCTCATAAGCACCCTTAATAGATATCACATTTGGGTGCCCTGCCAGATGGTGCATTATCTGAATTTCCCTCCTCACATCCTCCACATCCTCATCTGTTAACAACTTCCTTTTTGCAATGGACTTGCATGCATACTCTTTTCCTGTCACCTTCTCTATGCACAAAAACGTTATTCCAAATTGTCCCTGCCCCAGTTTCTTCCCCAAACTGTAGATCTCTTTTAACTTTCCAGTTTTTGTTTGTAACACTGAACCAGTCCGGAGTCCCGCACTTGGGACCCTCTTCATCTGTACGGGCGTTTTGGGTTTTGAGGGTTGTTTCGGCTCAGTTTCTGGTTTTGGTATTGTCACTTGTTCTGGTGGTTTGTCTTGTACAGGCATAGGTGACTCAGATTCCTTAGGTGATGATGATGTCTCATCCATAGTTTCTGCATTCGTATGAACGGAGTCATCTGGTGACCGGTTTGGCCACATCACAGCAGAAACTGATTGGAAGAACCCATTCTTGGAAATGTTCGGTCCAACACAAGTATTGCCCATGTAGACCAATAGAAAATTCAATCCTTAACACTTGCTCATCAACATCAATATCCAACTCTATTCAATGCATCAACACAAAAATTGGATCTAATCTCCAAATTTCAGCACTATCGATATTCAAGTCAAACCCCACTTTTGGTTCTACTTTATAGACGTAAGATCCAAAGTAAACTATATTGTCACCGAATCAACAAGCAGAAACAGCTTTACCAACTTCTGTGATTACATCTATGACCCGAGAATTCTGTGTCACACAAGAAACAGATACAATAAACTGAGTCAGATTTTACAAAGATGAGATGAAACAATCAAACAAGGGAAACCAGAAATGGTCTAAAGCTTGCTTGATCACCGACTAACTCTACAATTAGTAAAAAAAGAAGAGACCTTGGATCTTTGGATCAGGGAATAAGTCACTGTATATATAAGAAGACCACTATATCTTGAAAAGGTCTACAAAACAAGCCAAAGAGAAAAGGGAATACAAAATACTATAACGAATTAAAAAATCGATCAAAGCTATCAAATTTGAACGATTCAGCATGATACAAGAAAACCCAACTGAGCAAAACAGAGTAACCAAACTGGGTTTGATAATAATAATAATAATAAAGATAATGATAATTATAGGTAGACATAATTAGGTGAGAAAGAGAAAATGGAAATTTGGAAATGGAACCTACCTTTTGGTTTTACCAGACCGCTTCTTTCTCTGCTCTCCTAGTAGAAATGTAGAACACAACCAAGAAAGAGAAGCACAAAATGTCTCCCTCATTGTCTGTATCGACCTTCGAGAGAGAGAGCACTGTTATTATTATTATTATTAATTATGACAGCTTTGTGTGTGGGTTGTGTCTGTCAGGACCTAACGCGGCGTGTCCAAAATCCAAGTTGCTCAAATCGCGGGTTTCTTTGTTGCATGTTGTGTGGATGATTTGAGGTGGCTTGATATACTGTTTGAAATTTATACAAAATTTATTTTAATTAATTTGTATGATTAAAATTTTGGATTATTTTTGGTTAATTTGTTATGACTCGTTTAATAAATGGGTGGATTTCGGGTCAACCTATTATTCGTATAATGACTTATTAACCCGTTTAATAAATAGGTAGATTTTGGGTTAACAGGTTAACTCATATATTGACTTATTTAATAAATATGTTATTACTAACTTATATATCTACCTAATTACCTACCTAAATACCTATTAAATCTTATAATTTAAATAGGTTAAATATGTTAAACGGGCCAAACGGGTGATAAGTTAATTGGATTTTGAGTGCGACATGTTTATTAAATGGTTACACGGGTTATGCGAATCATTAATAGGTCGGGTTCGGGTTGGACATTCTTGACACGATTATTAAACAGGTCGGATTCGGGTTGGACATAAATAGGTAAAATAGAGTTAATGACACGACACGAACCTGACACGACACTACCCATTGCCACCCCTAGCATGACCCATTTTCTAGGTTTATTGTAATGATTATCAATTGTAAGTATATATTTCTCATATTATAATTGAAAGCATTTATTATTCTCATGATTAAAGTAAGTGGTACTTAGTATCAAAAGTTTGAGAATGGTAACTGCATTCCACAACTGTTTATTCTCAATTTTCGACTTGGATATTTGACAACAGTCTAGAGTATTTCCAACCGCATGACTTTTAAATATCTTCGATCATGAGTGTTTGTTGAGGTCGTCTACGTATGTAGTATTTCAACTGCATATCTTTGAAGTATTTTCCAAGCTTAAACATTCACAATACAATTAATTTAAATTAATTTTTTAAATATTTATTTAAAACACCCTAATAAACGATTGAGTTTTTCTGGTGAAGAGGAATGCCTAAGTTGAGAGTTAAATTAAAATCTTGATATGGTTAATTAAAGTTCATCTTTATGAACAATTATGGCCCAGTGACATGTAATTCTGAATTAAAGTGAAAACGTTAGGGATGGATGACATTCCAATGCATTTTGATAACTCATTGAGTACACAACATAGTAAAGAGCCAAAAAAACACAACCCTAATAAAACGTTCTCACCTTTCTCTTCTCCCCACCCGGTCGACCCTAGATTTGGGATGCAGGATGACAGGACCCACCTTGGTTACCACCCCGATAACCGGGACAAACCTTGCTCCCGTCTGACAAACACACTCAAAGTACCCGAAAATCCTCACAAATTCATTGCCAGACCAGGGAGAATTAAAATCCAATAAGTCAATAGCTATATAGAGCATAGTCCAAAACAAGGTAAACAAAAATCCTACTAAATTTGATTACACGCGCAACGGAAAAGTTCGTAACGGAAACTCCATTAAAACTCCGGGATAACTCTATGCCTCTGACTCTGCCTCAACGTCAGCCCCAGTGCTAGCACCACGACCTGGAAGACATTTAAAAACCAGAAAAGTGTGAGTGGACTAAAAAGAAGTATAGGTTTCAAAATAGTTTAATAAACAAACCACGATTTTGCCCTCTGTTTTGAAAACATGCATGCATAACCAAGTAGTAAAAACAACGATATAAACAATATGCTGATCATTATGAAAACATTATCAGTAAAAGCATGAAATACCAATATCATCATCCGATCAAACCTGCTGGATCTATCCGAGTCTTTAAACTCAATCTAGGCCTCAATATAATCCGAGTCTTTAAACTCTCGAGTCTTTAAACTCAACAGGCCTTCGGTAGCATAGGGCTGGGATTGACGATGCTAGCTAAACCCTCAGGAGTTTTACTTTCCTTGCATGATTTGGGATCGACCATAATGATCCATGGGTCGAGTATGCAGAGGTTATACCTTTGGGAAGGAATGTACGAGTACTGTATCGACCATCAGGATTGGTAATGATTGATAAACAGAAAGGCTTAATGTGTGATGAGGCGTTGGTCAAGATGGTCGGGTCAGGTATCGTTCGCAAGGAGGCTAATAAGATAGCTGGTCAAGAATTGGCATGTTTGATAATGTAAGGATAGGTGAAATCCTGTTATTGATGGAACTCCATAGGATTGGAGTAGTACATGATTTTTGATCATTTGGACTATTGGGGTCCAACTGCAGGATCATATGTAACGACCCATCCCGGAATTCGGGATTAGGTTAGTAGCTAATCATGATTAATGAGGGTTAATTGGTGGTTAGTTGGGTGGAATCGGATGAACGTGGCAAAATGACCGTTTTGCCCCTAGTTGTGGGCAAAACGTTGACTTTTTATTCGGGCGGTCAAATGGACTTTGACCGATGACCGTGACGTAGTCCGGGATGTCACGAGTTCATAGACAGGTGGCACGTTCGATTCCGACGTTCGAGGTGAAAGTTATGACGTTCGGAAGCCCAAGAGCATTATCGTAATTTGGACGAAATAAGGGAAAATGTTGACTTTTTGATCGGGAAGTCCGATGGCCAAGGACCGTTGGGTTCGTCTCGAGGCCCTGAGTACAACGACAGGCGACACGCGTTAATCGGAGTTCGATTGACCGAGTTACGGGTCAAGGAAGGTGAGGGGCAATTTGGTAATTTTCCAACTGGGGGCATTTTGGTCATTTACACGGTGGTTACTGTTCACCACCGTGAAAAACAGGGACTGCACCACCGTGTTGTGAGTGCTCTGATCGTTGCCATTGTTTAATCAATTGTGGACGGATCAAAGTATTGTTTATTTGAATTGAGGATAGTGGAGACAAGGCGTGGGTTGGGACTGCTTGCCGTGCTCGGGAGGAGTTAAAAATGGCCATGGTCTCTGTGTTGCGGGAAACAAATTCCAGGGAGATTCAGAGTGTCACCCACGAGTTGTCGTTCATTCTGATCGGTTACTTGAGTGTCTGGTGAGCTGGGGAACCATTCTGCTGAGTGTGAGAGTGTAGAGCTGGGAGAAATCGTGGAGAAAACCATTTCGGGTTTTTTGGGGGGAAAATCCAGAGTTTGATTCCTACGGGTTATGGGACCAATCTAGGCACTGAGGGAGTTTTCTGGGAGTGGCTGGAACACAATCGTGCAAGGATTGACGTGGTTTGATCAAGGTTTGCTCAGGGACTCAAGCTCCGGTTCCAGGGAAAAACAGTTTTGGAGGGAAATTCGATTTCTCAATTGGGAGCCGAATTGAAGGAAGCTGAGGATCGTATTAATCCTCTGGGACCATTTGGGAACTAACCGCATCAATTTCGGGGAAAATCCATCACAGACAAGCCCTGAATGGAGGCCCCTGGTTTCAGAGATTTTCGAGCTTGAGGTCGATAACCTCCAGGTAATTTCCCCTCAAATTGACGATGCTTAGGTGTTCGTTTTGTTCTCTAGAAACTACTGTCTAAGTTAATTTGGGAATGGGGTCGATTTGGGTGAGTTTTGTACTTCGACCCGTTTGGGTGTTCGAGTTCGAATTGACTGATTTAGGGCTAATGGAAGGTAATTAATGAATAGGATCCTAAATTAACCTGACGAGGAATGATTTAAGTAGAATGAAGGGAGGAATTGAGTGAGTTTTGGTAAGGATTTAACTGGGTTGTGTCGTGGGTTGAACGACCCGTATTGCAGGTTTGGCGGGTGAGAACGATGAACTGTGCAGGGGTACTGTAGCAGGCGCGTGGCTTTCACGCGAAGCCGCTTGCGGCGGCGCGTGGGACGGATTCTCAAGGTGAGTTCAAAACGACTTTTGTCCTACACATTGTAACGAACATTTTAACGCTAGTTTCGAATTTATCGGACACCATTTCGATGTTATTCCGAGGGTCCGAAGATTTATGTTACGTTGGTAAATAATGATTAATTCCCGGAAAATTATGGGAAATTAGTATGTTGTCATTTAAGCCCTTAGTGACACTAAAGTATGTTTGCGGACAGGATTTGGAATTTCTAGGAAATATCGGAAATCACGGGCATGCGTGCGGCGCGAAACCGAGCCTTAAAATTGGTGTGTGAGTGGACGTTGCTTTCAAAATTTAATGCATGCATAAATTATTGCTATGGTTTTATGATTATGATTCTAAGTTGTGATTGATTTTGATTTTCGTATTTATACGTATTCGATTCCCGTATTTATACGCATTTTTACTATACATGTGAAATTACACGTATTTCGAGACTATGGTCACTCGTGTGCTTAATGATGGTTTAATGAAAGAAGTTATATGAAATGGGTATAAAATGATTTAAGAAGGTTGTTTATGATTTGCGGGTGTGACCTACGATTTTGACACGTTTTTCGAGAACGTTCCGAATTTGCACGTTTTACGAGATTTCGAGTTATTGTGATTTGATCACTATTGATGTTTGAATTTGGGGATTGAAATGAGATTTGTGATTTTGAGGATTTTAAAAATGGGTTTTGAGTATATTCTGATTGGATCGTGATTTTGGTGATTATGATTGTGGTTTCGATGTGTTGGAAATGAGATTTGAGAAAGAAGTGATTCCTAAGAATTTAATTGGATTTGAAAAAGGTGATTTCGGGCTTAATGCTCGGGGCATAAAAGTAACTTTGATTTACGGGATTTCGGTTTTCGGAAATAATAAAGTGGATTCTTGGTTTGGGTTCGGGATGATTCTTCCGGATGCCGGCTTACGAAATCATTATTGCGAATTCGAATTCGGGAGTGAAAAAGGATTTAATAAAGTGATTCGCTATGATTGTGCATGCCCCGTGTTTAATGATGATTTGTTTATGTTTGTAAAGTATGATTTGGGGAAAATGAATGTGGGAATTCGGACTATGGGTCCTGTTGTGAAAAATGTGATTTTGGGATGGATCCCACATTGTCGTGATTGATCAACTGTTTTGGGGTTTAAAGACCCGTTGTTGTGTTTGAAAACTATTTTGGGTTTAAAAACCCGGTGCTATTGCTGGAGCACGTTTTGAGTTTTAAGACTCGGTTAATTGATGACGGAGGAGGACCCTTAATGAGTTTAAAGACTCGTGAGTTTAAAGACTCGGTTACTGTGATACCCCCGAGGCCTATTGATTATGTTCTGAGTTTAAAGACTCGTTGATATCCCGGGAAGGCCTGTTTATGCGCATGGTTTTGAGTTTAAAGACTCGGGCGCACTTGTTATCCAGCAAAATGATTGACTTGTGATTTATTGATGATTTTTGATGTTTCGGTTGAGTTGGGCAGTGGCCCGGTATATGGTTGTTGGTTTTGGATCATGTTGTGCATTTGGTTTGATTTGTGGTTTTGGGCTGAGGCCCGGTGTTTATGATTGCGGGCTAAGACCCGATGGTTGAGAAAGGAAAATGATTTTGAAGTTCATACGAGTTCTTCCTTATGTTGAAATTTGATACACAGTTTTTATTATGTGGAAAATCTTAACCGATGGCGAAATATTTTTGTATGCATGCATTGGTTTTTTTACGCGGATGGTAAAAACGTTTGTTGTAACCGTTTTGCTAAACTGATTTATTTTTGTCCACTCACACCTTTTGGTTTTCATTGACCCTCCAGGTCGTGGCGCGTTGTTCGAGGCTGTACGAGGGGCGGAGGCATGAGTAAGTACGTGTGGCTATCCCTGGTTTGGCAAGTACTGAGGGTAACTTGGGATTTTCAGTCATCTTGCTAGACGGGAGCAGGACCGGGCACAGTTATCGATGCCCCTTTCGGGGGCGGTCCTGTCATCATACTTGGTGTATGATTTTGGATAGAGTCGAGGTTAAGGAATGGATATGATTTGCGATATAGTATGAATGATTGTACTGAGTGCCAGTTATTGGCAGGAGGTAGGCATTAGTGAGGCCTATGATGACAAACACAACAGAAGGAAAGGTCCAATTCATTAAACTTAGTGACCTTGGGAAAAGGGGTATGGAGTGATTGCCCTAACGAGGGGAATGAGTTCCCGATTTATTGGACCTTATGTGGTTATTGGCCTGGTGACCTGGTGACATATGCGTAGGGTTAATACTGATTGGGATGACATGTGATTAGGATGACATGTGGTGATATCATGGGTGGATGACATGTGATGAGGATGATGATACTGATACTTGTGATTTTTGGATTGTGTTGACTCAGACGTTGAGCTAGGCTCCGTATCCCGAGTGGGCTTAGGTATGAAAATTTTGTCCCGATGTTGACCCAGTAATGGGGACTGATTGTGTGGTTTGCATAGGTTTGGTTATGACTTAAAATCAATTGAACCAGAATGGTATATGGTTGATTATGTTTCTAGGTTGTATCATGGCACTTACTAATCGAAATTTCGAGGACAAAATTCTTTAAGGGGATAGGGTGTAACGACCCGAAAATTCAAAAAAGGAAATTTGGAAAATTTGAAGGAAATGACGATTTTGCCCCTGGTTTTGAGGGCCGAAAGTTGACTTTTTGACCGGAACACTTTTTGGACTAGATGGAAGGACCATTGGGTAGGTCTCGAGGTGTTGAGTCTGTAGACAGGTGACATCTTTCAATCGGACTTCAGATGGGAAAGTTATGGGTCTAGAAGTGTGAGGGGCATTTTGGTAATTATGTGTGGCAAGGGCAAAATGGTAATGTGGTGGCTATGATGGCTGATTCAACTATGTTAATGTTGTTTTAACCAAACAATGGACACCTGTAATTGTTGAATTGGGCGTGGGATTGCCATAAGGTGACATTTGTCACTCTAATAAAACAAGTAGTGGCATTAATTGTTGTAATGATGATTTGAAATCTTCACTTGGCCGTTTAACATGAACGGTGTAATTGAGAGAAAACAGAGCATCAGTGTGCTCAACACCCAGACATCATTAATCCCTTTTGTTCTTGATCAATTGAGGAAGTTTGAGAGAGGAGGAGCAAAGGAATTGAATGAAAAGAGAAAGGGAAGGAGAGACAAAGCCCAGAGAACCCAAAACTCAAACCCTTCAAAATTTTGAATTGATCAAAAAACTGATTTGGAATTATGAGCCATAAACAATGAAATTGAGATGGGATTGAGACTCCTGAGATCATTTCGAGTCGACCCACTTCAAAAACGAAAGGAATCGAGGCGGTTTTAGCCAAGACTAGGACCTACGATCATTTCGAATTAGTGAACTCGAGTTTGTGAAATTGAAGGTGAGGAAGTGTGAAATTAATCCCTAATTTGTGTTTATGATGGTCTTAATATGGTTTTTGTTTCATTAGATTGAAGAAACTGATTGAATTCGAATGAATTGCAGTATGAGCAGTGCCCACCTGTTCTTCGAATTTTCGAATTCGAACTCGATAGGATTGAGGTAGCTATTTGTGAAATTGAAGTCACAGATCTAGAATTAGAATTAAGGCGATGAAGTTGGATGATCAAACTATTGAAATCGAGGTCGAATTGACGTAGTTCTAACCGTGTTATCTCGCGGGTTGTACAACCCAATTGTAGGGTAATCGGGCGAAGAAGAGACACTATAGCTGGCGAGTGACTCCCACGCGTAGCCACTCACGGCGGCGCATGAGGGCGCGTGGTGCCTCCTCCCAAGGTGAGGTCAACATGACATTTGATCCTTTTAAGGTAACGAACATTTTGGCACTGGTTTCGAGGAAATCAGATATCGTTTCGATAGTGTTCAGTGTATCCGAAGTTTTCGTATACGTTTAAAATACGTATTTAAATCCCGAAAAAATTGGGGAGAATTATATGAGGTATATTTAAGTGTTAGTGACCCTCGATAATGATTTTGACAGGAATTGTGATTTTCGAAATTTACGAAAAAATGTGTCGTTCATGAGCGGGCAGTTTGGACGGTGTGTGAGTGGACTTTTGTTTTTTACCCAGAATGCATGTATATATGTTTTAAATGCTTTATTATATGATTTGAAATAATTTGGTATAATTGATACCTTGATATGATAATTTCTGGATTTTCGGGAATATTATATTGATTTTGGGCACATTTTTAGAAAATGTCCAACTAAGGTTTTGGGCGTAGGCCCGGGATTAGAAAATGATGTTTTGACTCGGATTATGAGTCTGGTATTTATTTGGTGGATTTACGTAATGTTTTTCGGATATATTTTGTGTATTTACATGAAAATGGCAACTCAGACTACGGCTGCACGAATTTGCATGAAAATGCTATATTGGGCTTGAGACCCAATGAAGTTGTGATTTTGATTTAATTGGTATTTACATGTGATTACATGATGATATTGATGGTTTTCGGATTTATGAAATTAATCGGGACTCTAGTTTTACGGGTTTTGAGGAAACTATGTTTTGTGCCAAGACCCCGTGTTAATAATGGTTTTGGTTTCAAATGCAACTGTTTTTCACTGGTTTTCATAATGGTGATATGTTGCAGATATTTAGGGCTTTCAGTTGGAAATATATTTTCTCCGAAGTGCACCCTGGAGATAACGCTCGCCTGCGGGATGGGATGTGTTCGCCCGGAGAGGTCACGTAGCACGGTCTGTTATTGTGCAGCCGAGGGAGGCTCGACTCAGGTGTGCTGGTATTATGTAGAGATCGATCAGTGATGTGTTCACGATGATCTGGAACGTCGGCTGGTGATGTGCTCACGGCGACGTGCTCGGATTTGAGCGGTCCTTGAGCCTATTTGATTTGCACGCGTTGCAGGGATAACATGACTGATGAGATTGGATATGGAAAATAGTCTCGTGGTTTTATTGAGATTTGTGATTTATTTATATTTGTGTCCAGATACTTTATATCATGAATTGATTTGATGAACATGAGTTTCAGGGAAAATGTGGACCATACGAATTTAGAAACATGTTTTGATTTTATTGGTTCACTGTTCATACTTGATTGATTTCACACTATTACTCATGTTTTATGATATGCATGCATGTTTGTGAAACTAGAGGGTAAGAATGTGTTTTGGTAAATGTATTTATAAAACCTTATTTTGTCCACTCACACCTTTTCTGTTTTATTGACCCTCCAGGTCGTAGAGCGACAATCGAGGCTGATCGGGAGGTGGAGGCATGAGTGGGCACAGGTGCGGTTATCCCTTGTTTGGCAAGTGCTGAGAGTAATTTCGGAACTTCAGTTGACTTTTCAGACAGGAGCAGGACCGGGTACGTTTATCTATGTCCTTCAGGGACAGGTCCTATAAAAAAATTTCCAAATTACCCTATTAGGTTGTTTCGGACCTTACTAATTTAGGAATTTATTTGCCTCTATCTTAAGCCCAAGACAATTGTAGGCCCATGTTGGGGAAAGCCCAAACCCATTAAATTCAATTAAAAAACCATTAGCCTTTATACTTACCTTTAATTCTCCCTTGTATTGTGGTCCCATCTTCCTCACGTTAACCGTCTTCAAATTTTTGAAGACCCAAACACCAATAGCTACAATACTTTGATCCATAACCACCCTCAACTATGTTCCATTACCCCTTGAGAGACTCTGATTGCGACGTTGTGCACTGGTCTCATTTTTTCTCCCTCACGCCATCCTCCTCGTCCGACATTGTCGAAGATTAACCGACCCATGATCTTGATCAACATGGATCCCAAACTATACTAGCACGCTCGCCTTACTACCATAAGTCCAGAGGGGGAATCACAAGGCACAAGGACCGTTGTGACCCAACTAGCGATGCTGACCCCGTTTGGACCTGAAGTCGACCTAGATTGTTTGAACTCGAACGAGGTAGTATCCTTAGCTCTTAACCACACATTTCACTTCATCTCGACAAGTGAATGCTTACTAGGTACTCGTATGTTAGTTGTGTGAGGTTTGACAGTGGTCAACTTCGTTGGAGATCGCAGAGCCATCATGCTCATTCGAGGATGTTCGACCCAAGTCGAGACACTACATCCTACAGGCTCACCTTTACAAGGTGAAGATAATCACGCTGGTTCTACACCCTTCTGACCGCCTTGGATAGAGTTTCGAGTGAGGGAAACACGACGAAGATGTGGCTTCCCAGTACTTTTTTTTATCACAGGAGGTATTTTATCGACCTAAAAACTAGATATTCGGAATCCTTGCTTCAAGTAGATGATGTTTCGTATATTGCACGTTGATTTTGGTTTTGATTTGAGAAAATTTGGCCAGTTTTCCAGCGTATTTTCCAATTTTTGGCTGTCGTCATCGGCAACGGTCCAGCCACCATTCGATAAGACTCCCGCGACAGTTAGTTAAACCGTTAGTTTGGGAATATTCTAGGGAATATTCTGTAGGGAATGTTCTAGGGAATATTCTGATAAGCATGTGCGCCTAGTTTGGGACGTTTTTGAACCGTCTAGGTACATTTTAAATCCATTTTGAGCCGTTTTAATCTCGTTTTAGACAATTGAAGTGAGATATCTTATAGTTTTACTTGAAATTTATATAGTAACGTTATAGTTTGACGCGTTGGGTGATTTCAACTCCCCTACTAGTTTCTGAGTGGACCCTTTTCCCAAACTTGTTTTATAATGCTATTTTTACTTGCTTGCTTTACGATGTTTATTTTTACAATACTTATCGAGCGTGCTTGATTGACTATTTTGAATTACTTGTTGAGAATGATCGAGATGCTTACTTTATGGTGTTTGCTCGAATGTGCTAGTTTGTACTTTGATGTGATAGTTTATGGTATGTGCCTAGTTGTGTTGTTTGTTGAATGCGCATATGAGTCCCCGGGCAATTTTGAGATAGAGATGTTAGAACCCACTCTCGGATCGCTGGTATCTAGTACCTATATGTAGGCCACATGTCAGCCTCCACGTGATTGTTCACCTACGCAGCTCACAATACTAGTTAATAGCCCTAACTTGTTTCGCATGCTCTAGGGAACATGTGGTGATGGTGCTCATCACCTAGCTTTCATATGGTCATGGTACGCGAGCAAAGGTACCCAACATTTGACAGGACCCGTCCCAACTGGACGTTGATAACCGTGCCCGGTCCTGCTGTAACAACCCGTACCTTCGGGAAGGGTATAAATGTAATTTTGTAAAAGGATTTGTATAAAAGGACGATTTTGCCCTTGTGAATAGTGTGTCAAAAGTTGACTTTTTGATTTATAGGTTGGATGAGTGTTGACCATTGACTGTGACGTAGTTTAGGACGTCACAAGTCCGTAGATAGGTGGCAGGTCTGATTTGGACAATCAGAGAAAAAGTTATGACGTTTGGAAGATTGAGGGCGTTACTGTAATTTTGACTAATCGAGGAAAATGTTGACTTTTTAGTGGACTTGTGATTTTCACGTAAATCGAGGATTGTTAGATAGGTCTCGACGTCCTAAGTACAACGACAGGCGGCACACTGTCATCGGACTTCGGACGGAATAGTTACGGGTCTGGAAAGTTCGAGGGTAAAATGGTAAATTATTAACACTAGGGGCAATTTGGTCTTTTTCCTTATGCCCAATCAGATCAGAACAAGTGGCAATAGTGGATTGGGATATTTTAGTTTTGGTCCATAGGAAGTGGACACGTGGGAGAGAACTAGAGGGTTCTAGGATAGCCTAAACTACACACGGCCACACATTGTTCTCGTTCAAAACCGTGTATTTTGGGTTGAGCAACAGAAACAGAGAGGAAGAAATTGAGAGTGGGTGATTGATTCAGGGCGTGTGTGAGAATTTAGTGAGTTGTGAGAGTGAAAGAAAGAAGAGAGGAGGTTGGTGATCGAGGGTAAAACGGTAAATTATTAACACTAGGGGCAATTTGGTCTTTTTCCTTATGCCCAATCAGACCAGAACAAGTGGCAATAGTGGATTGGGATATTTTAGTTTTGGTCCATAGGAAGTGGACACGTGGGAGAGAACTAGAGGGTTCTAGGACAACCTAAACTACACACGGCCACATATTGTTCTCGTTCAAAACCGTGTATTTTGGGTTGAGCAACAGAAACAGAGAGGAAGAAATTGAGAGTGGGTGATTGATTCAGGGTGTGTGTGAGAATTTAGTGAGTTGTGAGAGTGAAACAAAGAAGAGAGGAGGTTGGTGATCGAGTTTTGGGAATGAGATCGTGCATGGAGACACGGCGGAGGTGAGGTTGAGTTTATGAGAAAACAGAGGAGCCGTGGGACTGGGGCGGTGGTTGTGCCGTGTGGTGGCTCAATCCAAGGCAATAGGAGGCTTAGACGACTGCAGGGGACTCAACGAGCACCGTGGCACGCGGCGGTGCAGACGACGGAGGAGGACTCGACGGTATAACCCGAATCCCCTGTTTTCCCGTTTTTATTATTTTCAAAATTCGTGGACCTAGGACTAGAGTCGAGGGGATTGGTGAGTGATGTGAGCTTCAGGGAGGTCCTAGGAGTCGTCTAGGATGGTCGCCGTGACGGGGGAAGGTCTGGGTGGCCTGAGGCCAAAACAGGGCTTACGGGCAGTTTTGTTCCAGGTTGAAGACGATGGGTTTTGGGCTTCGATTTCTAGGTTTTAGGATGGGAATAGATTGCTAGGAACTAGACGCAGCTAATAGGATTGAAATGTTGGAAATTGGTGGAGGAATGGAGGAGAACCGGTCATGCCGGTTCAACACAGTTGAACCGGGTGACTCGAGGTTGAAGAAGCACTATAGCAGGCGCGTGAGGCCCACGCGCAGCCACTTTAGGCGGGGCATGGGGGCGCATGGGTAGGATTCCGGCCAAACTTCCAACATGGTTTTGGTTCTAAATGTTCTAAGGAATCCATTGGTGCAATTTTCGGGTTAATCGGACGATGTGAAGGGATAGTTCGGGAATCCGGACGGTTTAGGGTCTAAGTTTAAATTACGAATAAATTCCTGAAAATTGGGGGAAATTAGGGTTAGCATAATTGATGTAATTGTGACCCTATTTGGTGCCTATTGACAGGACGGGAGACGACTGAGATGGTCGAGGAGCGCACGGAGCGCGAGCGACACTTTCTGATTCGTGAGTGGACTCTTTCTTTTCTTACGAGCATGCCTAACTGTTTTATTTCTGTTTTATGGTTTAAAGTATGTTTTTATGCTTGTTAATGATGACTAGATGTGATTGCTATGCTTGCACGTTTTTCGAGATGTTTTCGGGCTTTTGCACGTTTTTCGAGAAAAAGCTAGATTTCTGATTTTGATGCTATACTTTGGGATTTCAAATTATAATTGTGTTCTGATGGTTATAAGACATGATTTTGGCAACCTTGTTTTGGTTTCAAATTGGATTTCGTGGAATTCCGGATTTGGGTTTGGAATGACGGTTCTGGATGCCGGAAGGGTATCAGACCAGTGATTTTGGATTCGGATTTGGAGATGAAGTTTAGAATTGGTTTTGGATCGGATTTTCTGGATCTGGATATTGGGTTTAAAGACCCGGATTCTGATTGATGGGGGACGGGCCCGGATTGAGTTTAAAGACTCGGGAGTTTAAAGACTCGGATATTTACGATATTACCCCCGTAGGCCTATTGAGTTTAAAGACTCGGGAGTTTAAAGACTCGGATTACATTTGAGGCCTGGTTGAGCTTAAAGACTCGGATAGACCCAGCAGGTTTGATCGAACTTTGATATTTGTGGATTTGGTTTTATGATACGATCTTAGCATATTGATGATACTGTTTTATGACGTGGTTTTCTGATACTTCGTTAGGCATGCATGTTTTTAAAACGGAGGGAAAAATCTTCTGGTTTTCTTAACCCTAGTTTGATGTTAAACGGTTTTTGAAAACTTTTATTTCTTTTAGTCCACTCACCCTTTTGTTTTAAATTTTCCCTCCAAGTCGTGGTGATAGCGTTGGGGTAAACGTTGAGGCATGATCCGAGGCATAGAGTTTACGACGTCCTTCCGTTGCGAGATTAGCCCTAGTAGGATTTTGTGCCTGCTTTGTATAACCTATGCTCTGACTTACGGTTGTATTTTATTTACTCCCTTGTCTGATAGTTATGCTTATAGTTGTGTTGAGGTTATTTTGGTACTTTTAGTGTGATTGTCAGACGGGAGCAGGGTTCGTCCCGGGTATCGAGGTGATATTTGGGACAGGTCCTGACACCTGCTCCCGTCTAACAAGTCAGCTGACGTCCCGAAACTACCCTTCAGCACCTGTCATACCAGGAATAACTGCACTGATTTCCGGTCATGCCTCCGCCTCTCCATCAGCCCCGAACGTCGTGCTACGGCCTGGAGGGTCATCAAAACAGAAAAGGTGTGAGTGGACAAAATCATAAAATTTAAAACACATTTAAAAATACATCATTTACCCTCTAGTTTATCAAACCATGCATGCATAGGGTAAAACGTGTGTATAACAATCACTGGCTTTCCAGCCAAATCACATAACAAGTATCAAATCCAGGCTCTCAGGCCAAAACATAGGAAAACATACTCACCTGGCCACACAGACCAGAACCCGTACTCAATACCAGTACGCAATCACAATCAACGTTAAACAGCACTATTCACAAGTTCACAAGCAATCAATCAATCAAACCGCACTGTTCACAAGTGCATAAACAATCACACTGTCACATCCGCACTACGCGTAGGCCAACCTCGGGAACTGCACTCAGGCACCATCCGAGTCATATCAGTTATGTCTGGGAACTGCACACGCACCATCTAGACGTACCACATACTCGGGAACAGCACTCACGCAACATCCGAGTCACGTCTAGGAACTGCACTCGCACCATCCAGAACATGATCCAGTATCCAGTATCCACAATAACAAACACAATCCATACCACCACACATATCAATCATATCTATGACTTCAAACCAAGTCAAAAGCATTCCCAACAGGGTTTCAAGCCCAAATGCCATTTACACGTAAATCCGTAAAATCACATTTGAAAACAATAAAATAATCGAGAAATCATCATTGACTCACCAATTATGTCAAAATATCCTTTTAGAAACCCTTTTTGACTCCGGGCCTAGCCCAAAATATCATTTTCACATTTTCTCGAAAAACATGCCCGAAAGACCGATTAAAATAATCATTAAAGTCACAAATAATCATACCACATCATCAGGACATCATTGCAATTCAATTCATGCAATCAATCATGTAAAACATTTAACTATGCATGCATAATGGTTTCTAAAACAAACGTCCATTCACACACCGTCCAAACCGCTCGCTTTCCGAGATGCACGCCTTTCCGTAGTTTCTGACACTTTCTAGGAATTTCGAATCCTCCAAGCACACAAACTCAAGCTTGGTTTTCTTCGAAATTGAGACTTTCGTTCTTGCTCAAAACGGCAGAAATTTCCTTCGTTTTGATTGTGTACTGGTTCAAAATGGTTTCAGAGAGCTTAATCAAGCCTCAATTTGGATCCTTGCTGCTCAAAACTTGGAATTCGAATTGTCCCTTGATTTTCAAACTTTTCGAATTTGGGTTTTCCAGTCTCCTCTCAGTCCCTCGTTATGGCCCTTCGATTTTGTTGTTCTAAATCTCACAAATACACCAGTTTTCTCAAAGGATGTTCACTGGTTCCAAGTGAATCGAATGAATGATCAAAATTTGGGTTCTCTGTTTTGGTTTTTGAGGAAAACACAACACACACGATTTTGTTTGTAATTCAAACACATGAATCATCAATTGCCACTAATTGGGCTCAGCACAATGGCAGATGTCACTTGATCACCTAAGTGACTCACCCCCACATTGACTCAGCCAAATTAACTGCCCAAATTAAGCCAGCTGCCTTAAATTACCAATTTGCCCTTCCTTGTATAATTACCAAAATACCCTTCACTGTTCGAAACCCATAACTTTTCCATTCAGACTCCGATTGACGCATGCCACATGTTTACGGATTTAGCATCCCGAGACCCATCCAACGGTCATGGCCAAAAGTCAAAAAGGCATCCCAAATAAAAAGTCAACTTTCGGCCCTTATAACCATGGGCAAAATCGTCATTTCCTTCAAATTTTCCAAATTTTCCTTTTTCAAATTTTCGGGTCGTTACAATATTTGTCGGAGGAAGTATGACACGAGCGACTCACGAGCAAGTCTCTGGTGGGTTGACATGTGCACATCTAAAATTTATTGTTTTGGCTTTCAGTAAAACTAAGGGGTTAAAACTTATTCTCCCATTTATGGTTTTACAGTGAAATGAGTTTATGGGTCTACTCACCCTTTTTAACCCCTCAGGTCCAGTTGGCATTTCACATACTTAAAGGGGTCTGGCTAGCTGTTCAGACATTCACTTCTGAGGTTGGAGTGATGCGGTGGAGATTGGGTAATATAGGTAGTTACGTAATTATATGATCAGCATTGTTTAATTATGCTCTATACTTCCGCTATCGCGGTCAAATGTAATTAGTATCCACTGGTTATGTTTCACCCGATGTAACGACCCGTCCCTGAAATCAGGATTAGTTTAGTGGATAATGACAGATTAGTGTGATTAATCGGTGATTAGATGGGTGATTTCAGACGGACGGTGTGAAAGGACGATTTTGCCCCTAGAATGGGCAAAAAGGTTGACTTTTAGTTCAGGCGGTCAAATGGGCTTTGACCGATGACTGCGACGTAATTTGGGACGTCACGAGTTCATAGACAGGTGGCACGTCCGATTCCGACATTCGAGGAAAAAGTTATGATATTCGAAAGTTTAAGGGTAGTTTGGTAATTTGGTTGAAAAGGGGCAAATGGTTGACTTTTATTACAACAAGTTATTTTCACGTATTTCGATGACCGTTAGGTAGGTCTCGATTCCCTGAGTACAACGACAGGCAGAATGTTGTCATTGGATTTCGGACGGCTTGGATTTTGGTCTACAAAGGCCAAGGGCAAAATGGTAATTGTGCAAGGGCAAAGGCAATTTGGTCTTTTTGTTATGCCCAGTTATCATTGAACAGGTGGCTGCCCTGGGATTGCTGCCCAACCAGATTGGGACAGTTGTCCCTTGCTGGAAGGTCGTAGAACCCTCCCCACCGTCTCACATTTGTTTCATACGTTTTAAAGAAGGATTTAAACGGTTTGGGTTCAAACAGAGAACAGAGAACAAAGTGTATGTAGTGTAAACCAATCTTAAACCCGTCAACCTTTGATGCCTACTAATGACTCGAAAGGAGAAAAGGACTGAGAGAGGAAGCTATGACGTTAAGGATGGTGGTGGTACGATGGTCCACGACGGCGGGTTGAGTTAACCCGTGGAGTATATTTCCATTAAAAATGCCAAGTTTTGTACTCATGGGTTTTGGATCGATTCAGTCGATGAAATGGTGTTCTAGAGGCTCAGACACATCGTTGGGACTGACTTCGAGGCCTGAAAGGGGCGGTGGCCATGGAACCTGTGTAAGGTAACCTTGAATTCGAACATGGTGACTTCGATTCTAACTAGTTTTGCTCAATTCTAATGGGCGGAACCTGTTTCTGGTGATCCTATGAACTCTGAAGGATAGAATTGGAGGCCAGAAGAGGTTAGAATCAATGGGAAAACATGGTTGCAGAGCACGAGTTTGGTTCTTAAACGGGAAGGTAATGTCTCGTGCTTACTTTCATGTTTTGATCATGGTACTCGATTAAGAATGGAAGGACGAGACCATAGGGATTAAATGGACTAAAAAATGTTAAGAAATGGAAGAAAATCGACCACGCCGGTCCAGTTGAACCAGCTGGTTTGAACCGGTCTAGACCGGGTTGACGCAAGGTTGAAGACAATGAATAGTGTGGCGCGTGGGCCTCACGCGCAGCCCTTTTGGGGGGCACGTGGGGCCTAGTCTGGGGAAGTTTTCAACACGACTTTTAATGTATTCGATGTAACAAACATTTCAGAATTAGTTTCAAGTCAATCGGACATCATCTCGATATGTTTCGGGATGTCCGAAGGTTTTATGGCTCGTTTAAAAATAGTTAAAAATTCGGAAAAATTACGGGGCTTTAGTAGAAGCATTATGAAGTGGTTAGTGACCTTATTATGGGATTTGGACAGGTTCGGGAAAGCCGGTGATAGTGAACTAGTCGAGAAAGTATAAGTGCACGCGTATCGAGGCGACGACTCGAATGGTCTGTGAGTGGACTTTGTTTCCTAACTTATGATGCATGCATAAATGTTTTTATATCTTTTATATATGTGATTTCTATGGTTATGATATGATCTTGATGATTTACGATTTTGCAGTTATTTTCAAGATAATTATGTATTTGCACATTTTACAAGCTAACGATTTATATTGTGATTTGATCACGGTTTTGGTAATTTGATTTTGGGATTTGAATTATGATTTGATTTCGATGATTTATAATGGACTTTCGAAAAGTGATTTCGGACTTAAAGCCCTGTTCATAAAAGGGATTTCGATAAACGTGATTTCAGGTTTTGGAATTGGATTTCGGAAATGATGCTTTGGGATTTGGTTTTGAAACTTGAAAGTGAATTTCTAGATTTGGGTTCGGAATGATGGTTCCGGATGCTAGCTAACAAAATGATGATTTTGGATTCGGATTTCGGAATGGATTTTTGGATTTCTATGATTTTTACTTGGTTTTGGGTTTAAAGACCCGTTGAAACTTGGTTTTGGATTTAAAGACCCGGATATGGCTGGATCTGGTTTTGAGTTTAAAGACTCGGTTGATTGATGACGGGGGAGGGCCCTAGATTGACATGTTTTGAGTTTAAAAACTCAGTTATTGTGGTATCCCCCGAGGCTTGTTGATTGTGTTTTGAGTTTAAAGACTCGTTGAGATCACGGGAAGGCCTGATTATGCGCATGTGTTTTGACTTTAAAGACTCGGTGCGCTTGAGATCTAGCAACTCGATTGATTGATGTTTTAATTTAGTTTTTCACTGGTTTTCAGATGTTTGGGATGTGGCCCGAATGATGAGGATTTATGATTTTGGGCTAAGGCCCTGGATTTGAGTTACGGATTTGAGAAAAAGAAATGATTCCAGTTTTCATTGAGGGTTTCTATTCTTGGATATGAAGTGGTTTTATGAAACGGGTTTTATATGCATGCATTGGTTTTTAATGGAGGGTATAACTGTCTTTTCTTATAAACTGTTTTCTGAACGTATCTTTATTTTGTCCACTCACAATCTTTTATGTTTTTCGATACCCTCCAGGTTTTTGCGGTGCGGGCTGTTGTTAGAGAGACGGAGACATCACACACGTGATCCACAATAGGTTCTGTGCCCTCTGGGAAGCCCATAAATTTTTGGACAGTTGGCTTGGGAATCCCTTATCCGGCTTACATGTTACGTGGAGGTTGGACGTCGGTTTAGCCTTCATGTCGCACGTAAATTAGACGGGAGCATGGCTTATCCCTTAATCCTGGGGGATTGGGGGTAGGGTGTGTCACTCGACCTCTTAAAACATAACATTTTTAATTAAATGGCTTTCGTCATCTAAAGGTCATTGTCCGGAAGTCGGCCAATATACCTCGATCTTCGTGTCCTAGAAGACTTTCCGAATGAGTGTGTCACAAAGGCAACACATTACTTGTCATTTTGCATGCAACTTGTGTGACTACAAAATTTTAACAGAAAAGACCATGATTTAAAGGCTAAAATGAGGTAGAAATATGAGCTAACAAATACTCAAATAATGAAGAGAGGCAAAGTCTTTTTCTTTTGGTCCAAAAAAAAAGTCATTTTTTTTAAAAAAATTGGGTAAATGCGATGTCTAATATAGATAAGGAATGAGAAAAGAGAAATAGGTAATCTACTAATCTTGGATCGTAGGGTTAGGTAATTTGTTAAGAGTAAGCTGCATGTTGCATGGCCCGCCATCCCTGCTACGTGGGCTCCATTCTAGCCTATGTAGGCAGATTTGGTCCACCATTCCCGCAACATGGGCTCCACTCCAGCCCAAGAGGCCATATCCTCTAACTAGCTCAGCCATATCAAGTGGATTAGAAGATACGTGTTGCTCTATTCGAGCGCAGATCCATCTTCTATAACCTCCATGGCACTTGGTTTCTAGTTGCCTTTATTTTTTGGGAAATTGATTGAAATAGGTGGTTTGGCAAAAAATTATTCAAAAACAGGGGGCTTTAAAAGTTCTTTACAAAACAACACATTATATGTAACACCCTGGATATTCGAGAAAATGAAAAATGACTATTTTGCCCCTAAAAGTCATAGTGTTGACTTTTGATTAAAAAGTCATTGTGTTGATTTTTGATTAAAAAGTCATAGGGTTGACTTTTGATTAAAAAGTCATAGTGTTAACTTTTGATTAAAAAGTCCAAATATTGACTTTTGACCCGGATATCTTTTAGAAACCTCAAAAAGACCGTTACATGGTCTCGGCCTCCTGAGTACATAGACATGCGACATGACAAAAATGGAGTTCAGATGAGTTCGATATGAGAAAAAAATAATATAGTGGCATTTTGGTCATTTGGTCACTAGGGTATTTTGGTACTTTTACAAAATTAAATCTAGAATAATCTAGAAACCTCTCCACGCCTCCATCCTAATGTTCTCCACCGGCCTAGTGTAAAATAAATAGAAGGATTGTGTGTGTTGAGGGTTTAGTGGAGAGGGGGCCGAAGAGAAGAAAACCAAGAAAAGGTGAGGACCGCGAAAAAGAAGGATAGGAAAAGTGAGAAAGAAGAAGATAAGGAAAATGAGAAAGAAGAGAAGAAAGAGAAGGAAAAAGGGGTGGCCTTGAGTGACCCTAGGTCCCAAACCCGTGATGGAAAGAAAAAGGAAAAAATGTCAAGTTTCAAGTTTTGGGCAAGGAAATTTGGAAGCTAGCACGGTAACATCTTTCTGGAGGTCGGGCGACCTCCATGAGATGGGAAGAGCAGAGTTTATGGCTTAGGGTGGCTATAAGAAGGCTGGGGAAGTCATGGTTGTGAGTTTGGATTTTCTGGACGATATTATACAGGTACATTATTTTAGTTTTGATGTCACGGATGACAGGACCCGTCCCAACTAGACTTTGATAACCGCGCTCGGTCCTGCTCCTGTCTGACAAGTCAACTGAAGTCCCAGAACTACCCCTCAGCACCTGTCAGACAAGGGATGTCTGTATTGATTTCTGCCCATACCTTCACCTCTCGATCAGCCCCTGAACATCGTGCCACGACCTGGAGGGTCATCAAAAACATAAAAGGTGTGAGCAGAAAAAAATATTATCATTTGAAAACACATTTCAAAATAGACTGTTTCCCCCTCCAGTTATAAAACCATGCATGCATAGAGTAAAACATATTAACTACCATCTTTCAAGCCAAATCACATGAACCATCAAGACACAACTGTCAGCATCAAACCGGTCACACTGACCACTACCACCGATATTCACATGTCAAGTACAACAGTCACACAGTACTACTCACAAGTACATAGACATCGATCACAAGATCATAATAACTGCACTACTCACAATTACACAATCAATTATACGACCACATCCGCACTACACGTAGGCAACCATCCAGCCATATTCTCGGGATCAGACACATCTGGGCTCAACCCTCGAGATTTGTCATATCTGGACGAACACATCCCCAGGATCAGACGCATCCGAGTGGTACATCCAGGCTCAGTCGCATCCGAGAAGCTGGCTTACAGTAAAAACAACTCACAAAGCCAACCACCAGGCTTTCACAAGGTTCTTGACTCAAAACCCAAGTCAAAGCATCATTTTTAACCCGGGTCTATCCCAAAACATCGTTTTCACCATTTTCGTAAAACGTGCCCGACAAATTGATTAAATAATCCATAAATTCAATGAATAATCATATCAAATCATCTTGCAATCATTGTAACTCAAATCATGCAATAAATCATGAAAAACATTTAACTATGCATGCATCATAATTTAGAAAACAAACGTCCACTCACACACCGTCCAAACGACTCGCTTTCCAAGCTGCACGCTTTTCCTTAATTTCCGGTACTTTCCAGGAACCCCAAGTCCTATCCAAAATCATCATTAAGAGTCACTAATGACTCAATTAATATCATATTAACTTCCCATAATTTTTCAAGAATTAAATACAAATTTAAAATGGAACATAATCCTTTGGACTCTCGAAATAATATCGAAACGGTGTCCGATCAACTCGAAACCAACGTCAAAATGTTTGTTACATTAAATGGAGTAAAAGTCATGTTGACCTCACCTAAAGATGAAGTTCCAATCGCCCTCACGCGCTGCCGCAAGCGGCTGCGCGTGAAGCCCACGCGCCAACTACAGTGAACGCTACAGTGTCACCTTCCTCGCCCGAATACCTGCAACGGATCCCTGCAACCCGCGACATGACCCATTTAGTTCTCAGTCAATTCGTCATCAATTTCTTCAATTGATTCATCCCAAAGCATCTTTATGAGTCCAATTATGTTTCTGTAATCTTAATGACTTGAAAACTTACCTCAATCCTTCACTTCAAACTCTATTTGTCGAAGAACACCCGAATACGAAGTCCCTCAATTACATCCATTTTCTTTCAATTAAATCATCAGGAAGTTTCGTGGGATCCTTCAAAATAGGTTTCCAAGGCCAATTTCAGCCTTCAGCCCCTCCAATTACTCGAACAAAATCTCAAATTTTTGAGAGGTTTGAGGGTTCTGTTCTTGACAAAAGCACCATCATTTTCCTTCTTTTTTGATTGGGTTCGACTCGGTTTGAACTCAATACGCTTAATCCAATGTCAATTGTGAGGTTTAAGCCCAAATTCATGATTGATGAAATTGAGTTTCAACGTTCGGGTTTCGGTTTTCTCAATTCTTCTTCTTCTTCTCTCTTTTTCCTTTCTTCCACTCGTTTTTCTCGTTCAAATGCTCTCAATTTCCCACGTTTCCCAGTAAATTCATCAGGCCAGTTTGCTATATATATGAATTTGACCTATCCAAATATCAAACAGCATCAATGCCACTAATTGTCGTTTGCACAGTGACATGTGTCACTTAATTACCTAATTGACTCACCCACACAGCTGAATCAGCCATTCATCTGCCCAAAAGACCATTTGCCCCTGCAACACATAATTACCAAAATGCCCTTCATAATTCTAGACCGTAACTTCCACGTCTGAACTCTAATTGACGCATGCCGCTTGTCTACGGACTCAGCGTATCATGACCTATCCAACGGTCCTTACGGAAAGTCCAAACAAGGTCCCAGTCAAAAAGTCAACTTTTGCCCCCATAACCATGGGAAAATCGTCAATTCCTTCCAATTTTTCCAATTTTTTCTTTTTCGAATTTTCGGGTCGTCATACGGATCTCTTCTAGAGATGGGAAGGTGAAGATCGATGGTTTGAACGTCGAAATCAGACGTAAAATGTTCTAGTTGTGGTCGGGTCACGTTGCTAGGTCGGGCCCTGCGTGTAGGCTCACGGGTCGACCAGGTAGAGGAAGATTCTAATTGTAGGTGTGTGGCCACCATGGTTGGGTCAAGTTATATGGTTGTATGTTTATGAAGTTAAGGTATATTTTTAAGGTCTTTCACGTCCTGAGTAAGGCTCAAACTATGATCATATAAAAAATATGTTTATTATGTTATTTTATTTGAGTTCCTTAAATTATATAGTATCATGTTATAAGTTAATGTGAGAATTTAAGGCTATGGATTAAAATAGGTTATATTGATAAAAGAAGAAAGTTAAACGTGAATATGGAGCTAAAGGTTCACTATGACATTAGAAGATGTTATGGGAGAAGTTTAATGGTAAAGTTGAGATAATTAGTTAATATATGGAAATTTTTTATAATGTTAATTATGGTATTCTTATAAGTAAAATATTGAATTAAAGTAATTAATCTTTATGACTAACGAAGGATTATTCATGAGTATTAACTACCTTGAAAGGTAAGCAATTAATGTTACAGATTTACGTGTATTTGTGAGATTATAAAATGAACTTCAGAGAAATTGACAGGACTCGTCCCAACTGGACTTTGATAACCGTGCCCGATCCTGCTCTCGTCTAACAAGTCAACTGATGTTCCAAAAAACACTCTCAGCACTTGCCAGACAAGGGATAGTTACATTGATTCCCACTTATGCCTCCGCCTCTTGATCAGCCCTAATCTTCATGTCACAGCCTGAAAGGTCATCAAAAACATAAAAGGTGCGAGTGGACAAAAATAACATCGTTTGAAAATACATTTCAAACCCTTCTCATGTCCAATTCCATACTGTGATATCTCCATACTACTCGTTGGGGTCCGAATACTACAGTTCTAGCTTCAATTTCATTTATTCAACCCCCAAAATCAAAGTTCGAATCCATGGGTTCATGGGGATTTCGGATTATCTGGGTATTTTCTTGGTTTTCGTCTCTTCATTCTTCTATTCTCATTATTCTCTCTTAATTCCTCTCAGTTTCGCAGTTACTCTAATCTCTCAGGGATTGCTGTGGAGATTCAATCAAACCTAATTGTTTTGGTTTTCAATGTTTTGTTTCATAGTACAACACTCACATACACACACGATTACACAACACCTAATAAATCTAATTTAAAGACACGCGTTGCCAGCAATCCAACTATTAAAGTGACACATGTCACAATCCTGCCAACATAATGACTCATTAGATTGGACAAAAAAACCAAATTGCCCCTCTTAGGCACAGACTACCAAAATACCCCTAGCCTTCTCAGACCCATAATAATTTCATCCAAACTCCGATTTTATCATACCGCCTGTCTACGGACTCAGCGTCTCGAGACCTACACAACAGTCTGCACGAAAAGTCCAAAAATTATCTTGAGTAAAACGTCCACTTTTGACGCCATTGATTTCGAATTTTTGGGTCGTCACATAAATTGACAGGACCCATCCCAATCCCCTCGGGATTAGTGCGGGATGACCCTGCTCCCGTCTGACACGAAGTGTCAGACAAGGGATATTTCCGACCTTTGCCCTCCCGGGCTATCAGAGTACGCAAGGATCCGGAGGAGGCATGTGATATCTCGGTCTCTGCTACAGTCCACATCCGATGTCAACCTGAAGGGCAGTCAAAACATTAAAAACTGTGAGTGGACAAAACAAGAGTTTATAAAAACATTTAATAAGAAGACATTTGTACCCTCCACTAAAAAGTATGCATGCATTCGAAAACCATTTATCCAAAACAAACCATATGTGGGACTAAGCCCAAAGCAGATATAAACCAAGGTCGAAAGGACCACAATGAAAACGACCATACGGGCCACTGCCCAATCTATACGGGACTCGGCCCCAAACCATAAAGAAACCAAGTACACGAGCCACTGCTCAAATCCTGTGCACACCTGTGCACACCACATATCATATATCATATATACATCACATACATATATATAAGTCACACAACCAATCCTGTCACGGTATCCAAAGCTACGCGCGTGCTACCCGGGTCTCAATCCGAGTCATCTCAAAGTCAAGGTCAATGTCCGCAGACCACTGACCCTACCCGAGGTAATAGTAACCATAGCCTTCCTGAGAGTAAGGAACCCAACTGGGGGGTGACTCCACTCAGTCGGTGCTCCGTGACTACTCCGGGGTCCACCCAGGCCAACGACCCTCCCCGGAGGAGATAGTAGAACATGTAAAGGAAGGTAGATGAACATATATATACATAACATAAACATTCATGACCGGTTCCCCTGAACCGTCATGATCCATAATATCCATAATCAGGCAACATGCCGGTTCACATAAACCGTCAAGTACCGTAATAACATAACCAGGTAGCATGCCGATTCCCATAAACCGTCAAGAACCAGAATGACCTGACAAAGATTCATGCCGGTTCCCATAAACCGTCATGAACCACAATGACCTTTCCAGAGTTCATGCCGGTTCCCGTAAACCGTCATGAACTTGGAAATCCATCTAGGGTCCCTGACCCAAAATCATCAGTGTAAAACAACTGGGTCTCGTGCCCGAACATATGACTCAACTGGGCACCGTGCCCGATATCTAAGGGTCAGTCACGACTCCGATCATAGTGATGCGTGCAACCATCCATCCAGGACCGCTCTCAATCCTGGTATGTCGCCGTGAACGAATCAACCGATGCGACCACCACAAGATCATGGTGCACTCATCACCGATCGATATCCTAAACCGTCAGCACTCCGAAGTCGAGCCTCCCCAGGCTGCCCGACAACGAATCGTGCATCGTGACCTCCCTGGAAGGAACACATCCCAATCCGGAGGCGAGCGTCGTATCTTCGATCGCCGTGCACATAGCACCCGTCGCGACCACGATTTAGACCCGAAGGTCGTAAATAGCGTCATATGCCCGAGACAACACCAAATGGGTCTCATACTCGAGTTTATCTTTTTAGAAATCCAAAACCATTTCATTAAAACCAAATAAGAAATACAGACTCGTATAAGCACCGTATAAGGCTGAAACCTCGAAATACGTGCTTATACGTAACCACATACAAATGCACCCATGGCATCACCAAACAAGTAATAAAACATATAATAAACATTTATGCATGCACCAATTTAGAAAACAAGGTCCACTCACAGACCGTCCGAGCTGCCGCCTCGATTTGCGTGCCATACGGCTCCCCGAGCCGATCACCATCACCGGGACTCCCAAACCTGTCCAAATCGTAATAGAAGGTTACTAACTACTTAATTAACCTCCTACCAAAGCCCCGTAATTTTCCCGTATTTTTAACTATTTTTAAACCGACCCTAAATCTTTCGACACCCCGAAAACTATTGAAACGATGTCCGATTGACACGAGACCAGTCCCAAAATCTTCATTACATCGAATAGAAGATTTCCCGTGTTGAACACTTTCCCAAATTATGGCCCACGGGCCCTCACGGGCCCCTAGAAAGTCGAAAACACTGTTCATCGGCATCAACCTCAAAACTGAACCAGTTACTATTCACGGTTACTGTTCACTGTTACTGTTCATCTCGGTTTTTCTTCAGTTTTCGGACCGATTCGGGGTCCGTTTGGTCCCATTTTAATCTCTAAATTCCTATTTCTTCATTTCCTATCTAACCCAATCCCTAAAACTAAGAAAAACCACCCGAAACGGAGCTTCCATCCGCCATCAATGGTGGCCGGATTTTCTCCGGCCGTTCACGGCCATTTCCGGCCATCCCAAGCCCCAAACTAATCCCATTCTACTCCTAGGGTCCCCAGAAACCTAACCTAATTAAAGAAATCGATTAAAAACCATTAAAACTCAAATTTGGATTTTTGAACATTTTCTTACCTCACGGGTTCTCCTCCGCCGTGTCCTCCACCGTGGGCCACCGTCCACCCTCTCCGTCCTCAGCCCTTCACACTCCCCCCACGGTCACTCCCAGCTCATACAAGTGATGAATGGTGAAGTGTGATTGTGTGTTTTGATTTTTGAAAGAAAATGAAGAAAATGAAGAAAAATGGGGTTATGGGTTTCGGGTTGGAGGATGAACAAAGATGAAGGAGGATGGCTGATGAGAGAAGAGAAATGGAGGGTGAGGATTTAAGATAGAATTGAAATGGATGGTTAAGATTGAATGGTGGGTGGGTTTGGTTAAAAAAATTAATTAAATAATATTATTTTATTATATAGATCCACATTTTGGGGGATCAAATCAATGGGATGAGTGACACTTGTCACTCATCCATGGGGCCCACCAAAATATCCACCCAATCAGATTTCGCCAAAATGTCCCCGTCTCGAAGTTCGTGCATAGTGAAATCGAACTTCCGTGACCCATAACTCTCCCGTTTGAAGTCCGATTTCAGTGTGCCCGCCTGCCTATGGATTCGTATCGTCCTCATCTACGTAACGGTTTTCGGCCCTTGGCCATCGGACCTCCCGGTCAAAAAGTCAACTTTTGACCTCCTATTCACCCAAATTACCAAAATGCCCCTAAACTTCCGAACGTCTTAACTTCCTCCCTCGAACGTCGGAATTGAACGTGCCACCTGTCTATGAACTCGTGACGTCACGAACTACGTCACGGTCATCGGTCAAAGTCCATTTGACCGCCCGATTAAAAAGTCAACGTTTTGCCACCACTAGGGGCAAAACGGTCATTTCGCATCGTTCGTCCGATTTCGCTCTACTAATCACTGATTAGTCTCACTAATCGTGATTAGTCACTAATCTAATCATGGAATTTGGGATGGGTCGTTACATAAATATTTAAAGATATATTGTGGATTAATTGGATAACATTCTATCTATGGTTATATTGGTATTTTAACAGCAACAAATTGCATATAAAGGGAACTTGGCAAAAGTTATAAAAAAAGGATGAGTGTGGGTACTTTTAACCTATGATAAATTAAAATTAGGAAATGGTGAAAAGAGTGGATATGTAGAGAATGAACCTAAGAAACTTAATGTAAGGAATTCCTGGTAAATTGATGTATATATTTTCTTATTAACGACTACACATGATAAGGAGGTGCGGCGATATAATGTTGATTACATGAATAATGTGATGACACTATGATGATTATATAATGAATAGTAATAAGTAAATATTACGGACCTGATTATAATTATGTTTGGATACTAATCAAGTTATAAAACCAAATGGTAAGCTTATGATGGTAAGGAAAATGAAGACTAGTAAATTGCGAATTCTTCCCCTTGTCGGGAAAGAGGGTCAGATGAGGGCGGTATCCTGTAGGGGTGAATTCAATGTGATTAATTTAACAAGAGTTGGGTAAGATTACAATTGGTAAAATCCCTTGTCCGACAAGAGTTGTCAGACTGGAGCAGGACCGGTCTAGTTTTCACAGAATTTTGGACCGAGTTCTGTCACTATAAATATCTTATAGTAACCCTCTATCTCTTGCTATATATATATATATATATATATATATATCATGTGTGGGCGCGCGCCGACACACACACACCACGCACGCACGCACGCACGCCACACACACACACACACACACACACACACACACACACACACACACACACACACACACACACACACACACACACACACACACACACACACACACACACACACACACCGTGACTTGAATTTTTTTCCTCCCAAATCTTGCAACTTAGACCATTTCATCATATTCATTTAGCTCTCATCTTCTCCACGCCCCTCTTCTTCTCATTGTTCTCATCTTCTCGTCGCTCTCATATTCTCACGCCCCTGATCTTCTCATCATTCTCATCTTCTCATTGCTCTCGTCTTTTCATCGCTCTCGTTGATCATCAACCACAACCATGAATCTGAACCAATCATCATTCATTTTTTTATGTCTCTAATTTTTTTATTCTTTATTTTGTGTGTTTTATGCTTGTTGAATTTTTTTAATTATGTGTTGGACATTAAAAAATTTAAAGGAAATAACCAATTTGGGAGTGAGGAATATGAATTTGCAGGTGAGAGGTTTGGAAGATGATGTTGGGTTGAAGGCCATAGAAACCATTTTGACGCTGCATATCTAATATGAGATTATATCTGATCTGGGTTGAAGGACACTATCAGATTATGAGGGCACTATCAAACTACAGAGACACTATCAGACTATGGAGACAGTAAACAACCTTAGTTGATGAAAATTTTTGAAATTACATTCTTGTCTCCATAGTCTGACAGTGTCTCATAGTCTGATAGTGTCCTCATAATCAGGTAGTGTCCTCATAATCAATTTCAAAATTTTCATCAACTAAGGTTGTTTGATGTCTCCATGGTCTGATACTGTCCCTATAGTTTGATAGTGTCCTTATAGTCTGATAGTGTCCTTCAACCCATATAAGATATAATTTCAAATCAGATCTTCATATTCGAAAATGGTTTCTATGTCCTTCAATTCAGCATCATCTTCCCAATCTCACACCCGCAAATTCATCTTCACCACTCCCCAATTGGTTATTTCCTATAACTTTTTGAATGCCCAACACATAATTAAACAAATTCAACAAACACAAAACACCCAAATAAAGATTAATAAGAAATTAAAGACATAGAAATATGAAGGATGCCTAGGTCAAATTCATAATTACGGCTGATGATGAACAAGAGTGATGAGAATATGAGAATGATGAGAAGATAAGGAGCATGCGAAGATGAGAACGGACTGAAGATGATGAGCTGGTTTAGATAGCAAGATTTGGGGGGAAAAAAATTCAAGTCATGGTGGAAGAGGGGGGGAGGGGGGGGGGGGGGGAGAGAGAGAGAGAGAGAGAGAGAGAGAGAGAGAGAGAGAGAGAGAGAGAGAGAGAGAGAGAGTGTGTGTGTGTGTGTGTGTGTGTGTGTGTGTGTGTGTGTGTGTGTTACTATAAGATATTTATAATGTGTAGCTTTGTAAAGAAATTTTGAAGGCTCTTATTTTTAAATAAGTTTTGTCAAACTACATATTTTCATCAATCTCCCTTATTTTTTCCTAGCTACCTCTCCATCTCTCCATCTCTCCATCTCTCCATCCTTTTCAACCTCTTCTTAAAAAAAAAAGTTAGGTTCCACTTTAAAATCAATTGACAATGGAGGGAGATGCGCAATATCTTATAAATTTACGTAACTTTCTAATGTTGAACTTTTTACCAATCTTACACGTCCATGTGTAAAACTCATATTGGGTGACGTTAGGTGTACAATGTGGAACACATATAACGCCCACATATTCAACTCGTACTACATGTACAACTCATATAGGTGACGTGTAACACGTGCGGCAGTTAAGCCTTATTCGTGAGATAAGACGCTCTTAAACCATAAAAGAAGTTGAGATTTCACCCCAAAACCAACTGGAAGTAAAGGGGAGATGCCCAATTCTTTATAAATCCTTGTAAAGTTGTATGACTTTTCAATATGAAACTTTTGTACCTTCACATTCTCACACTTCATCTTCTTCTCTAATCCTAGATAATCTCTCTCTTACAATCAATAACATGGATAGTAAATTTTCAAAAAATTATTTTTACACTTATGCTCTCTAAACTATTTAACTAAACAATACATTTTGCTATAGTTCAAGTTATATTTTCCATGACATAAAAAGAAATTCTCAATGAAAATAACAATTGTACCTTTTTAGCTCCTTCTTTCTTATTTTATTTTGTTACTTTTTACACTCTTGCCTCTTCCCTTTCTCGTCTCCTTCTATTTTTCTGTACTAGTTTAAAGTTGCCTTTTGGTTTCCTTTCTTCCCTTCCAAATTTTATCATTTAAACTTGGTTTTCTTTTAAATTGTTTTCCTTAAATTTCCATTTATTTTCCTTCTAGCAAATAACATTGTAATTATTTCAATAAGTCAATTGATAATTCCATGTACTAATATTCTCCCTCTTTTGTTTTGTAGATCCACAGATACATGATCCCTTACTCTCAACCGTGGAATCTTCTCCACCACTTACCATTTCATTGACACTATTTTCCTTCGATTAGGCTTTTATCCTAATAGATTTTCGTAGAAAGATTGTTTAATGAGACAAAACCTCAAGTTTAATTGTTCTTCTTGCTTGAGAAAATATGTATTTCTATTATAGCTGTAATGACTTGGAAATTTTGAAAAAAGGCATGAAAAAAAAAATGAACATGAAGGTTTTGTCATTATAAGGTCAAATGTTGACTTTTGACCTGAACACTTTTTGGACATTCTATGAGAATCGTTATGAAGGTCTCGAACTCTTGAGTATATACACAAGCAGTATGCCAAAATCAGAGATCAAATATATTTGATACGGGTAAAAAATGACTAGGGGCATTTTGGTAATTTTAGACATAAAGATATTTTGGTAATTTTACATGAGGAATCTAGGTTATTCTAGAAGATTCTCTAGCTTCCCTCCCTTATCACATTCTACCACCGACTTACCCTTGTATATATATATATATATGTGGTTGGTGTGCGCATATGGGTTCGGAGGGTGGTGGCCGAGAAGAAGAAAATAAGAACAAAGAAGGAAAAACAGGAAGAAAAATCTAGGGAGAAAGGGAACCAAGAAGGAGAGAAGAAGAAAAGACGAAAGAAAGAGAGAAAGGAAGAGAAATTGAGAAGAAACCGTGCAAGAGAGAGGGAGAAACAGTGAAGAAAAAAATGAGGAAGTCGAGTGCTCTTATTTCGGGTTATCGATTTTGGGCATGAAATCATGTAAACAGGTATTTTAGCACCTTTCTGGGGATCTTGTGATCAATTAGAGCCTAAAGTTAAGAGTTATGGATGTGGGAAACAACCAAGGACGAAGTTTGAACCTTGGTCGAAACATGAAGATATGGGTTCTCAATTCCTAGCTATATATACCTAGTTTTGAGATCATAGACTTACTCTTGGGATAGTTTAGGATAGATTGGACGTCGAATGAAAGAAAAAATGAAGGATTTGGGACCAGGTCAGGTTGCAGGAGTTAAGTCTTGTGCGCAGACCTGTGGGCTGACCCGGTCTGAGGTAGAGGATGACCTCATGCGCAGGCACATGAGGCCTACGCAAAGAGAGGCCTGGTGGCGCGTGCGGCAGTCTTCCACCGTTTCGTCCAACATATTTTTCCATGATTTCGTTATTACGAATCCAATGGTACAATTTTTGTGATGAATGGACATAGTCTCGAGGCAGTTTAGGCACATGTTATGCGCATTTTAAAATTAGTATTTTATTTTTGAAATTGGAGATTTTAAATAGAAGATTAATTTGGATGTTAATGATCTTTAATGGTGAGTTATGATGTAACGAAAAATTTATAGAAGTTGTGAAAAAAGGTGCCGCTAGGGATTGGGCTACGTGTACGGTGTATGTAAATAGGCATTTCTTTTTAGAATAAACTAAATAAAAGTACCCAAACTATATGGTCTATTTCAAAAGATACCCAAACTATAAAAAGTTACATTTTCATACCCAAACTATAATGTCATTTCAAAAGAGTACCTTCGTTAGATTTTGCATCTAATTTTCTGTTAAAAGTACACATGACAATTATTTAATCCTGTCAGCACAGATTTAGCTAAAATTATAAGGGTATTTTTGTGATTTCACTACTTTATCTTCATCATCCTCTTCCTTTCTTCATCCTCCCTAATTCATCATCTTCATTAACCTTCATCTTCATCAATCATCAATCATTTCAGGAAAGAAATAAATCAATTACCAATCATCATCACTTTTTTCTTTGTAAATACGAAACTAATACTTAAATCCATTTCAAATAAAACAAAAAATAAATAAATGAAAAACCAGAAGCATCGAGACCCTTCATTTGAGGATGATGATGATAAGGTTGCACATGCTATTTCTAGATTGAAGATTTTATTGACTAGTCTTTATAAACTCTATGAAGACGGTGAGAGTGGGGATTCTGCAAGAGAGGATAATGTTAGTGGCAGCTCATCTGGAATAGCAAAAGACAAAATGGGTTTGAGTGACGATACGGATCTTATAGCAAGGAGGATGGTAAAGAAGGAAATTATTAGTAATGATTTGGATAGATATCTATTAGATCCTATCGAAGCTATTGAGGATTCAACGTTTGATATTTTGGGTTGGTGGAAAAAGATCGGGGTATCCAAATTTCCAATCTTGTCGCGAGTTGTACGGGATGTTCTAGTTATACCCACTTCAACAATAGTTTCTGAGTCATGCTTTAGCACAAGTGGAAGGTTAATTAATTCGTATAGGAGTTCGTTGAGCCCTGAAGTTGTGGAGGCATTGATTTGTACTCAAAATTGGCTTATGAGTATTA
Organism: Prinsepia uniflora; assembly: GCA_032719365.1. Lineage (NCBI taxonomy): Eukaryota > Viridiplantae > Streptophyta > Magnoliopsida > Rosales > Rosaceae > Prinsepia > Prinsepia uniflora. The sequence continues at coordinate 54,141,008 of CM064874.1, forward strand.
ATGTTGCATTACATTTGGAGCCGAGTGTTGATGAAGTGGAGTGTTATTATGCCCTTGCACAAGGTGATTGTTGTATCTTTTTATTATTTATAATACATTTGTTTGTTATTAATTGTGAATTTATGTAGATAATTAACTTTGCTTGTGTCTCATGTACAAATGGCAAATGGTCGTGCTAAGGTGCCTCAATAGTCCAATACTTGAGACTTCCTGCCTTGCTGATTTTTTTCATGATATTTTCTACCATTTTGTTCACTTGGATGGTTTGGTTTTACAATCTTGCTGTTTTTATTGCTTGTAATGGACCTTTTTTTATTTGATTTTGATGCTTTGATGATTTTATTGTTTGTAATAGACATTTTATGTTGGATTTTGATGCCTTGATGATTTTGTTGTTTATAATGGACATTTTAGGTGGATTTTGATGTTGTAATGATTTTGTTATTTGTAATGAATAATGATTAGTTATAATGGACATTAATTAGGCAATAAATATTGATTATTGTATAAAAGTTTTTTAAAAAAACCAATTTTTAAAGAAAACCGAACCGGTTCGCCTGAATTGAACCGAAAAAAACCAATTTTAACCGAAATCGAACCGAATACTCGGTTTTAGTTCAAAAAACGAACTGAAAAACCGATTAACAGGGTTACTTTCTATCATCGACATACCCTTAAGTGTGTATAAATATATAGATATATATGTGTGTGTGTGTGTGTGTGTGTGTGTGTGTGTGTGTGTGTGTGTGTGTGTGTGTGTGTGTGTGTGTGTGTGTGTGTGTGTGTGTGTGTGTGTGTGTGTGTGTGTGTGTGTGTGTGTGTGTGTGTGTGTGTGTGTGTGTGTGTGTGTTTATGTGTGTGTGTGTGTGTGTGTGTGTGTGTGTGTGTGTGTGTGGTTTAGGGGAGGGGGGTGTGTGTATGGGGGTACAATGGGTGGTGGCTAAGAAGAAGAAAAAAAAACAAAGAAGGAAAAACAGGAAGAAAAAGCCAGGGAGAGAGGGAAAAAAGAAGGAGAAAAAAAGAAAGAAATAGAGAAAGGAAAAGAATGTGAAAGGAAACTGTGCAAGAGAGAGGGAAAAACAGTGAAGGAAAGTGAAGAAGGCGTGTGCTCTTATTTCGAATTATCGATTCTGGGCATGGGCTCAAGGAAACAGATATTTTGGTACTTTTTTTGGGGATCCTATGATCAATTAGTGCCTAAAACTAAGAGTTTTGGATGTGGGAAACGGTTCAGGTTGAAGTTTGAACCTTGGCCGAAACATGAAGGTACGGGTTCTCAATTCCTTGCTCAATTTACCTTGTTTTGAGATCATAGACTTACTCTTGGGGTAGTTAAGGATAGATTGGATGTTGAATAGAAGAAAAATGATGAAAAATGAAGGATTTGTAACCGGGTTGGGTCGGGTACTGTAGACCCGTGAGCTGACCCGGTCTGAGGTTGAAGATGACCCCCTACACAGGTGCATGAGGCTCATGCGCAGAAGGCGCTAGTGGTGCATGGGAGTGTGTGCTTCGGTTCTCTGTCGTCCGTCCAATGTAGTTTTTCTTGATTTCAATGTTACCAATCCAGTGATACAATTTTCGAGACGAACAGATCGACGTCGTCTCTGGGAAGTTTGGGTTATTCTAAGTGTTATGCACATTTTAAAATTAGTATTTTAATTCTAAGAATTATGCAATTTAAATATAAGATTAATTTGGATGCTAATTGTAACGACCCGTCCCAAATTTACAGGATTAATTAAGAATTAATTAAGGATTAGTGGGACTAATCGAGGTTAGATGCGGAATTATGGACGGACGGTGTGAAATGATCATTTTGCCCCTAGACGAGGGCAAAAGGTTAACTTTTGACTCAGGAGGTCCAATGCACGTGGATCGAGGACCATTACGTAGATCGAGTAGATTCAAGTTCGTAGAAAGGCGGCACGTCGAAATCGGACATTCAACGGAAAAATTACGAGTCACATACGTTTTAGGTACTATTGCACGTTTTACGAGACGAGTGCCCTTGTCTTATGTGGGGCCCAGATAATTTGAGTAGGCCCGATGGATAAGTGACAAGTGTCACTCATCCATTGCCCACAAACATACATACCTGAACCCACCTTCACCTTCTTTGTTTTCTCCCATCTGAAACCAAAAACCCATTCCTTTCCCTATATCATTTCGGCTCAGGACCACAGAGAGACTGAGAGTGAGACTGAGGGTGAGACAAAGAGGATGAGATGATGGTGGTGGACGGCGGAGCTGCTAGGTGGCCGGAAAACCGTGAACCCAAGTAAAAACCCATTTTTGTGTTTAAATTCAAAGATTCGATTTGGACGTTTGGGGACAATTCTAAGGATTGGGTTGTGTTTACTAGGCTTGTACGAGTTCGTAGGATCGAAATCAAGGATGAGGGATGGCTGGGTGGTTTAGGCAAGAAGCTTGAAGTTGGCCTTGCGAGTTCATGATCGAACAGGTAACTTCTAGCCGTTATAAGTCAATTTTGGTGTCACAGATCCCATCCTAGGATTTAGACGATTCCAAAGGAACCAATGGGATAAAAAACGGTGGTCGGAGGTGGAAGAACGGACTGAATCAGGTCCGCGGGTCGCGTGGCCCAGTAGCAGAGATCCGGGTTGACCTGGACAGAGGATATGGATGAGATGACATCATCGATGATGTCATCATGTCAGTCCTGACATGTCATACTGACACATGATAGATGTTAGATGTCAGATGACGCCATGCTAATGTCAGATGTCAGATGGGTCATGCTAACGTCAGATGTTAGATGACATCATGCTGACGTCAGCTGTTGACCGCTGACATCAGAGTTGACTTTGTTAACGTCAATGTTGACTTTTGACTAGCCACCTTTGACCCGCATGTGAGGACACATGGGCCTGTATTTTGAGGTAGGACCAGGACCATTTTAAAGGTTTCGACGATACGAATCCAATGGTGGTGGTTTCGAGTCGATCAGAGATCGTTAGATTGGTCAAATTGAGGTTTAAAGCCTAGGGAAGCGTGTCCAAGACACGTTGACTTTTTTGGGAATGTTGGGGGTTCTTGATTAGGACTTGTCTAGGTTGGTAGTAACATTTGAGTGTGTTTTAGACAGGTCCGGATAATCCAACGAGGTCGGATTAGCCTAGAGAGGCTTATGACACGCGTATCGAGGCGCAGTTTAGACGGTCTGTGAGTGGACTTTGTTTTATGAATATGACGCATGCATAAATGTTTTATATGTGTTTATGAACATGATCTTTTATGCCATGAGTGCATGTGTTTGAAATATGAATTGTTTGGCATAAGACCTAGTTGATTTGAGGTTTGACTTAAAGTGTTTGGCGTGAAGTCAAGGATGATTTGGAAAGAGTTTGAAAATGAGAAATGGCTTTCGGACTTGGAAATATCTTTCGGGCATATGACTCAGTTGATTTGAGGTTTGACTAAAAGTATAGTCAAACGTGAGATAAATCAAGCTGTGACCCAATTATGAGTTTTATGAAAGATATTTCGGGCATAAGATCTAGTTGTGGATTTGATAGGATTCGAGGTGTAACGACCCGTCCTGAAAACCGGGATTAGATTAGTGGTTAGTGACGGATTAGTAAAGTTAATCGGTGATTATTGGGTAATTTCGGACGGACGGTGTGAAATGATGGTTTTGCCCTAGAACTTGGGTAAATAGTTGACTTTTCGTTCGGGCAGTCAAATGGACTTTGATCAATGTTCATGACGTAGTTTGGGATGTCACGAGTTCATAGATAGGTGGCATGTCCAATTCTGACATTCGAGGAAAAAGTTATGACGTTTGGAAGTTCAAAGGTAATTTGGTAATTTGGTTTAAAAGGGACAATTTGTTGACTTTTCAGATGACATGGACTTGTCACGTATTTCGAGGACCGTTAGGTAGATCTCGATTCCCTAAATACGACGACAGGCAGCACGCTGTTATCGGACATCTGACGGTTTCGTTCTGAGGCTAACTATGTGAAGAGCAAAATGGTAAATTGTGCACCAAGGGCAAAATGGTCTTTTGGCTGATTTTGAAAAAAGAGCAATTGGATGAGGACATATGTCCCTACTGTAGTGGATTTTTCACCAGGCATTTGGGAGATGAGGACATGTGGGCTGTTTCTGGTTGGTTCCAGCCATTTCCCACATTTTGATCGATTAACTAATTAAAACAGGGCAGAAGTCGTGCTTTGGTTTAAACTGAGAGGGTGAGTGAGCTGTGGTTTGATCGTAGTGTGAGGGACATGGGAAACAGAGAGAGTTGAGAGAAGGAAACAGAGAGGAGACATTGAGAAGAATAGTGGTGCTGTTGTGAAAGGTCGCCGTGTACGGCGGTGAGACTAAGGTAAGAATCACATCTGTCCTGTTTTGCTTTAAGGTTGGCACTTTTGGCTGTAATGGGTGTTGATCGTATTAATTAATAGGAGGAGGTTTTGGACGTTTTGACAAGTCAGTAGGGACAAGAAGGGAGGCCATCGTGGACGGTGGTCGACACCACCAAGAACAGGTACGTATTCGAGTCCAAACTTGGATATTGGCTTTTAGGAGTTGTGGATTGGTTTGAATGTTTGGTTTGGATCTCTGAAGGTTGATTTAATGTTTTGAGTACGGTTTTGAGACCAACGGCGGGCTAAGGTGGCCGGGAGCAAAGAAAAAGTTTGAGGCCGATTTGCTCATCATATTCATTATCCAATAAGGTAAGTTTTCTGTCTGATTTAGCATGTTTTGAGGTCTTAGATCATTAGGGCATGGTTTAACGTTGAGTTAGAAGTTAATTGGACTAAAAACGGGTTGAAAATAATGGAGGAATTAACTTGAATCGGCCACGCCGGTTCAGTTGAACCGGAAGGACTGTTGGACTGGTCTGAACAGGCTGATCACGGGTTAAAGACAATGAATAGTGCCAGCGCGTGGCTCCCACGCGCAGCCCATTTGCGAGGCTCGTGAGTGGACTTTGCTTTCAAGGCGGCGACGCGAATGGTCTGTGAGTGGACTTTGCTTTCTAACTTATGATGCATGCATATATGTTTTTATATGTTTTCTATACGTGATTCTATGATTTTGATTATGATCTTGATGATTTACGGTTTTGCACGTATTTCGAGATAATGACGTATTTGCACGTTTTATGAGTTCTGATTTATGTTGAGATTTGACCATGGCTTTGATGATTTGATTTTGGGATTTGAAATATGATTTGATTTCAATGATTTAAAATAGATTTTGGAAAGGTGATTTCGGGCTTGGATCCCTGTTCATAAAAGTGATTTCCGATTTTGGAATCGGATTTCGGAAAAAGGATTCGGTTTTGGAACTTGAAGTGGATTTTCGGATTTGGGTCCGGAATGGTTATTCTGGATGCTGGCTTACAGAATGATGGTTTTGGATTCAGATTTGGAAATGGATGATGGATATGATTCTGGATTTGGATTCGAGATGATAATTTCGGATTCGTCTTGGAATCTGAAATGGTGATTTCGAATTCGGATTTGGACATGGATTTGGAAATGGTTTTAAAATGGTTTTTGGATTGGATTTGCTGGATCTGGTTATTGGGTTTAAAGACCCGGATATGATTATGAAGGGGGCGGGCCCGGATTGGGTTTAAAGACCCGGATTGAGTTTAAAGACCCGGATTGAGTTTAAAGACTCTAGAGTTTAAAGACACAGATATTGTGATTTCCCCCGTAGACCTATTGAGTTTAAAAACTCATGAGTTTAAAGACTCGGATTATATTGAGGCCTGGATTGAGTTTAAAGACTTGGGATTTTAAAGACTCTTATAGATCCAGCAGGTTCGATGGATTGAAATGGGTTTCAAAAGTAATTTCAAATGTGCTTCGGATTTTGATGATACCTTGATGGTTTTTCAATAATGGTTTTCAGATGTTTTGGACTTTGACCCGGATGATATGGATTTTGATAGTTTTGGGCTGAGACCCGGGATTTGAGAAAAAAGGAACTAAGTTTGGTTTTCGTAATTGAATATGAACTGGTTTTATGACATGGGTTTTTTGATATGCATCATTAGTTTTAAATGGAGGATATAAAAGTACTTTTCTATAAACTGTTTTCTGAAAGTACTATTTATTTTTGTCCACTCACAGTCTTTTGTGTTTTCGATACCCTCCACGTTGTAGCGGTGCGAGCTGTTGGTTGAGAGAGATGGAGACATCACATGACAGGACTGTCCCCGAATGAACATTGATAAGCGTGCTTGGTCTTGCTCCCGTCTGGCAAGTCGACTGAAATTCCCAGATTACCCTCAGCACTTGCCAAACAAGGGATAACTCCCACTCAGCCTCGATTATCGTGCCACGACTTGGAGGGTCAATAAAACCACAAAAGGTATGAGTGGACGAAAATAAATCAGTTTACAAAACACGTTACAGAAAAGACATTTCTACCCTCCAGGTAAAACTAATGCATGCATTCGAAAAATCATTTCATAATCCATTTCATTTCCAGTATAAGAAAATCATGTATGATAATCATAATAATTTTCCTTTTCTCAAACCTCGGGTCTTAGCCCGAAAATAGACACACGGGGCCTCAGCCCAAAATCATGAATCAAAATCCAAGTATGAGAACATAGCCCAAAATCTATAAACCCATATAAACCGGGCCATTGCCCAACACATCCGAAAACATCGGAAATCAACAGTAAATCACAAGTCTATCAATCTGCTGGATCTCACTCACCGAGTCTTTAAACTCACATATATCAGGCATTCTCGGGGTATCAACGAGTCTTTAAACTCAAAACACAATCAATAGACCTCGGAGGATTTCACAATAACCAAGTCTTTAAACTCAAAACATATCAATCAAGGGCCCTCCCCCGTCATCAATCAACCGGGTCTTTAAATGCAAAACCAGATCCAGTAATAGTACCGGGTCTTTAAACCCAAAACCTTGTGTAAGTCATAGTAAATCCAGAATCCATCGTAATCCAAATTCCAAAACTAAATCCGAGATCACATTTTATCGAAATGGAACTCATGTCCGAATTTCACGTTCAAATCCCAAATCATATCCATCATCCATTTCCAAATCCGAATCTGGAACCATCATTCCGTAAGCCGACATTCGGAATAACCATTCCGAAATCCAAATTCGGAAATCCACTTTCAAGTTTTCGAAACCAGAAATCCCGTTCATCAAAACCACTTTTATGAACTGGGCATCAAGCCTGAAATCACTTTTTCCAAAATCTATTTTAAATCTTTGAAATCGAATAATCAAAACCATGGTCAAATCACAACATACTCGAAATCTCGTAAAACGTGCAAATTCGTAATAATCTCGAAATACGTACCAAAATCGTAAATCATACTCACAATCATAATCAAAACATCATCAAAATATGATACGCACAAATCATATAAAATTATCCACCAAACCATCATCAAAGCATAGAAGAAACCGTAGTCTCAAAATACGTGCAATTACGTATTGCATATCGAAATACGTGTAAATCGTAATTATCATAAACCATAATCACAATCATAGAAATCATCAATAGAAAGCATAGAAAACAATTATGCATGCATTGAAATTTAGAAAACAAAGTCCACTCACATACCGTCCAAACGGCTCGCTTCCGAGTTGCACGTTTTTCCATAAATTCCGAAAATCATAATTCCTATCCAAAATCAATATCTAGGGTCACTAACACTCTAATATACTTCATATAATTTTCCCCAATTTTTTCGGGATTTAAATACGTATTTTAAACGTATACGAAAACTTCGGATATACCGAACACTATCGAAACAATATCCTATTTCCTCGAAACTAGTGCCAAAAGGTTCGTTACAATAAAAGAAGCAAGTTTCATGTTGAACTCACCTTGAGATTCGGTCCCACGCGCCCCCGCGCGCCGCCGTGAGTGGCTGCGCGTGAAGTCCACGCGCCAGCTACAGTGCATGCACTATTCATCGTCCCAACCCGGTTCCTCTGTCAAACAGGTCTGCAACCCGCGTGTTCGACCCGATTCAATCCTTTCAATTTCCAATCGATTTCTTCAATTGATTCAGTCAAAATCATCCTTATGAATCTAATTATGGTTCTGTAACTTCAATTTCATTAGAACTTACCTCAATTCGTCAATTTGAGCTCGAGTTTTCGATGAACATCCGAACACTGTTCATTCATCAAAGTTCATCGATCCTCATCATTTTTCTTCAATTGATCCAGCCAACAGGTTCGTAGGATTATCATAACCTTGTTTTCGATCTCAATTGCGTCATCTAACTCATCTAATTACACACCCAACCTTTGAATTTTTGAGGAGTCGAGGCACTCCATCCACGGCCAAAACGACCTCATCTTCCTTCGTTTTTGCAGTCATTCGAGTCGTCTGGGTTCCAGAGAGCTAAATCCAAGCTCAATTGCAGTCATTAACACCCACAATTGCAAATTCAATTCTTGATCACGTTCCATTTTGATAATTGGATTTTGGGTTTACAACAACTCTCCCTCTCTGGGTTTTCCTGTTTCCTCCTCTCAGTAACTCTAATCTTCTCCCAGTTAATCCAATTATCCAATGATTCAAATGGTTGGGAGGTGGATTCTTGATCAATCATACATGCTCTGTTTTTTTTTTTAACAATACACACACGATGCACCTTCCACCTTTGCTAATTAGTGCCACTAATTACTTCATCAAAGTGATAGATGTCACTATCTGGCATAACCATGGCTGAATCAGCCCAATCACTGTCCCATGTATTTTTTTTAATTGACCGATTACCATTTTGCCCTTTTTCTTACAAATTACCAAAATGCCCTTCATGTTCCTAAACCCGAAATTTTGTTGTCCGAACTCCGATTGACGCGTGCCGCCTGTCTACGAACTCAGCGTCTCGAGACCTACCCAACGGTCTTCGAATTTCGTGGAAATTCCATGTTGTTTGAAAATTCAACAAATTACCCTTTTAACCAAATTACCGAATTACCCTTGAACTTCCAAACATCATAACTTTCTTCTCGAATGTCAGAATCGGACGTGCCACCTGTCTATAAACTCGTGACGTCCCGAACTACGTCACAGTCATTGGTCAAAGTCCGTTTGACCTCTTGAACCAAAAGTCAACGGTTCGCCCAATTCTAGGGGCAAAATCGTCATTTTCTTCAAAATTTTCCAAATTTTCCTTTTTTTCGAATATCCGGGTCGTTACATCACAAACTAGATCCACAGTAGAGTCTGCGCACTCTGGGAAGTCCGGAAGTTTTGAACGGTTCATTTGGAAATCCCTTGTCCGACTTACGTGTCACATGGAGGTTGAACGTCGGTTTAGCCTTTGTGTCACACGTACGTTAGACGAAAGCATGACTTAGCCCTTAATCCCGGGGGATTGAGGGTGGGTCGTGTCACGAGGAATCCTGGGATATGAAGTGTCGTTGGACACTGGATTTTCAGGTTGTGACTTATTTGGTGATATTTCGGGCTTGTGGCCCTATTGATGATTTACGGGTTAGAGTCTCGGTCGATGATGACATTCAGGTTCGAGTCCCGGTTGATATGACACTCACCTCCAGATTGCGAATGTGTTCTTTCCGGAGAGGTCACGATGCACTACTTGTTGTCGAGCAGCCGCTGGAGGCAATGGTCGAAGGAGGCTCGACTTATGAGTACTTATGTTATTTGAGATCGATCGGTGATGTGTTCACAATGATCTAGAGATGGTCGCGGTGGGTGATGTGTTCATGGCGGCATACTAGGATTGTGAGAGGTCCTGAGTTATTTGCACATGTGCTAGGATTGAAATCGTGACCGACACTGAGGATGATGATAGTGGGCGGAGATCCCACATGGTTTTTTATTTGGGCTGAGACCCCGTACTTGTTTTCTATGATTTGGGCTGAGACCCCTACTTGTTTTCTATGATTTGGACTGAGACCCTGTCGGATTTGGTTTTGGGCTAAGACCCTGTATGATTTGGTTTTGGACTGAGACCCTATTGAGGTAATGGTTTCGATAGATGTGATGTCACGAGACATCACTAGCATATATCTTTCAATATTATAAATGCATCAACCATTAATATGCGTCAAATATCAATATGCTTTAAACATTTACAATATGATTCACCGTAAGTTTATAATTAAATGCGTCAACAGCGATCAACATTTAATCTCTTCAATACTAGTCTAAATGGACTGATCAGCGGATAAAGCATATAACATCAAATTGAAGTTTAAGCACTAAGATATATGAAGTAAAAGAAATTCAGAAAGTAAAACACATGTAGATTACATTCATACTTACAAAAGTTTAGAAAAAAAAAATCTCATCACATGTATTGAATTATAAGTAAGCCGAAACAATAACAAGAATTTAAGTAAAGGGAGTAAAGTTACACTTTCGAAACCCAAGAACAGCTTGTGATTCCGAAAGTGGATGGAAACAATGGAATGTTATTCGTAAAATTATCTGAACTGCAGAAGGAACCTTATGAAGATGGAGGATAAAACATAAGAATTCATACTTAAACTCTAGAGTTACTTTGGAAATACTCTGTCTAGGATTTTCTAAAGGAAAACATAAATTTATATTCAAAAGTGAAGTCAAATAAGTTAAAAAGAAAAGTTCACAAAGAAAATCTAAGAACTAAAATTAAAAGGAAATGAAACTTAAGAAATAAATCTAAAAACATAAATTAAAAGACAAGGTTTAAAGGAAAACTAATTAAGAAGAAAAATTAAAAGAAGTTACAAATGATCCCCAAAATAAAAAGAATAACAACTACTAAAAATTAGGACTAAAATTAGGACGATTGGGGACCCATAACAAAGAGGAACACTTCTCTATTTATAGAGAAAGTGTCAAAAATTATAAAAATAAAATAAATAATGAAATAAAAATAAATAAGTAATTAAATAAGGATTAAATAATGAAAATAGTGAAAAAGCTGAATTTTAGGTTTGAATAGTGCTGGAAAATCAGAAAAAGCATGCTGGTGTAGGCTTGGAGGAATGGCTGAAGCAGGTTCGGCCAGGAGGAGTTAAACTGGAGGGATGGGACTCGGCATGAGCAGGAGGAGAACAAATAATTATTTCGGTGGCATGCGGCTGGACTTGCAGGGGTCAGTTGGCGGGTAGGTGAGGTATGTCAGCGCATTAGGTGGACAACAGGGGTAGATATGAACTTTTGAATTCGGTGCACGCGCGCTGAACTGGATCTCTTCACTTCAGCAGATGCGTGCCGATGGGTTTTCAGGCTGAGCTCGTGAATGGGCTGCGGTTAATTTGGGCTGGATCAGGAGATTTGGGCGGAAGGCTGGGCTTGAGCTTGTGCTTTGATTTTTGGATTGGGCTAGATGCGGCTGGGCTCACAAATAATTTGGGCTTCAAAAAATCGGATTTTTTGGCTGAATTAAGTCTGGGTTCAGTATCCTCCCACCGAATTTCCTTGAGATTTTTGGTGGCCTTCCTTATTTTATCCATAACTTCTTCGTTCAAACTCCGATAGGGACAATTCTTCCGCTAGAACTCTCCAAATTCCAAGTTTTATTTATTTCTACAAAAATATCGCAAAATATATTATTTTAATATTAAAAGTCAGGTATAAAGGGTATAAAATAATACTTAATTAGCGACCTATCAAATACCCCCACACTTAAACTTTGCTAGTCCTTAGAAAATACTAAAATTAAACTATGATGTCAAAACAAGTAAACCCTTAACCATTTGTCTCCAAATTTCATGATTATCATGGCATAAAAGATTTCATTTAAAGCATTTAAGCATATAGAATTCAAGAGTTAATACATGGTAACAAAATGTTTCATCAAGTAAGATAATGAGTAAATATGGTGAAATGGATCTTAACATAAATAAAACAAGTATGAATCAACTCACAAGGATATGCACTCATAAATCCACTCAATTTGTAAGGATTTATGTTTGCACTCAAAGTATGTGAGAAAAATGCTCACAGAATAGAAATAAATTACTTTTGCAAAATCTCAAACAAACACCTCAAGATAAAAATTAAACATACTAACACAAATGAACCAAAACCATAAGTTTACTCATATGATTAACTCAACTAATCAAAATTTATCGTTTTAAGGATCATAAGGTCTTTACGAAGGTTGTAATGGGGATAAGTTTAGAGGCAAGGAAAATATAGGATATGTGGTGCTCAAATTCGTTCCAAGACTCAATAGACTCCCAAGACGTATCATAACTTCTCAACCTTAGTGCAATGATGTCAGTTATCCATCCCTTCGAATATAGACCTGATTTCATCATGTTGGGCCTCAAATTCATTCTTTGTGTCGGATTTCCAAATTTAAAAAACTTAACTCAAACATTACATAATCAAACCTTATTACCTTGATAGAAACTCAAAACATTGTTTTTCTTTTTTTTTTCTTTTCTCTTTTTTTTTCATTTTTTTTTTCATATATCAAGGAAATAACATGTGTCAATAATATAACAAAGTTTGAGTAAGTAAATCCACATAATACACCTAAAGATCATCATCATTTTCTCTTTACACGATCTTTATGTCTTCAACCGAGTCCTTGGAATAAGGGTAAAAGATGTCTATACTAAACTCAAGCATTTAGATAATCATGGTGATGAAAGAAAGGCTTAAATGTGGGCTCAAAGGGATTAAAACTAAGGGGGTCGCAACTTGTGCTCACAAAATAGGGAACATTGATGTTTGAATTTATGGTGTTAACCCTAATACCTTAATCATATTCAAAATCAGAGAGTTTATTGACTTAAAAGCTTTGAAAATCACATAGAATAAGTTCTAGTACTTTAGAGTTCATTAAAAGTTATGACAAGCAGTTATAAGGTATATGTATATCAATTTAAACAAAGAACTTATGAATCACTCATCAAGGATGTATATAAAGTTCTAAAACTCACATAAGGTTAATATGATTCATACTTATCTTAACATGTTCGTTTATATAGAAATTTACATGCATTATTTATGAGTTATAACACTTAATCACAAAATATTAACAAACAAATTCAAATTGTAGTAATTATCTTTATAGCCATAACATATTTATTTCTGTCCATTTATATCATTGACAAGTTAAAGGACAACTTAACACTCGTAAAAACACTACGTTAAAACAAAAAAGACTTAAGAAAGCAATAATTTTTTTTTTTGAATAATTTTTATAAAACAATTTTATTGGACAATTAAAATTGTAAACCATTCCCCCACACTTAAATTCTACATTGTCCCCAATGTAGGCAAATAGGAAGTAAATAAACATAGGATCAAAGTAAGGAAGAAGATTTATGAATGTTTGTAAAGAATGCATATTTGTCAAGAATGCAAATTAGATATGCAAATTTAAGTTAGGGATGCAATTTGAGTTAAAGATGCAAGTTAGATTAAAGATGCAATGCAAGTTAAACTAAAACAGCAAGTTAAGTTAAAAATGCAGTTAAATTAAAAATGCAAGTTTAAATTAAAGATGCTATGCAAGTTAGAATAAAATATGCAAGTTAGTTTAACTAAAGATGCAAGTTAAAGTTGTTATGACAAGTAATGTAAGTTAAGATATAAACAAATGTAAAAATATATAAACAATATTTACATGTCAGGGGAAGTCAAAGATATATATGGTTCACATAACTTCAAAGTTTAGATGAAGACTTATACGTCCGTGCGACCCAAGTAAATATCTTAGTTTAATTCAACTGTTTGGGCACGTTCAAAGATGACGAGGTTAGAAAGAATAAACATAAGAGGCAGGGCAAATTTCAAGACATCCCGAGACTTAAACTCCATTGATGTCCCTTTCTTAGACCTAAAATCCGTTATGAGTATCGTCTCTTGTCCTAAACATCACCCTCTAAAATTTCTTACTCCAGAGAACTAAGATAACTCAAATGTTAAGAATCACCACAGATGAGAGTTAACAAAAGAGACTTCACCTATTTCATTAAAGATCAAAATCTAAACTCTGAAACACAAGTGATCTATATATAGCTGAGACTAATGCATAAATGCACAAATTATTTACAAGTATGTTTTTATGCATAATTTACAAATATAACATGACAATTTACATATGAACAATTTATACAAGTGTGAACAAGTATAATAAATGAAAAAACAAGTATAAAGATAACAATTATGAACAAACATATAAATGAAAATTATGAACAAGTATAATAATCATGAACAAGTAAGAGGAATAACAAGTAACATATGTACAAAATTTATTCACAAGTATGAATTAACACTAACATGAAACTAAAACTAAAGAAACTTAGAAACTAAATTTTTTTTTTCGAAATAATTTTTTTTAATAAATAAAGAAAAAGACTAATTTAATTTAACAAAAGATATAAAAATAAGAAAAAGTTAACAAGTATAATATGAACATTATGTACAAGTATGAACAAATATCTACAATCATAAACAATTAAATAAAAACAAGTATAAAATGAACAAGTATGTACAATTATAAACAAGAATAAAATGAACAAGTATAATAAGAATTTAAATTTACATAAACAATTATAATATGAACAAGTATATAAAAAAATATGAACATTTATGAACAAGTATAGAAAAATAGAAATTATAAACAAGTATGAACACTATAAACAAATATAATAAGAACAATTATAAGAATCAAATTTATGAACAAGCATAAAAATAAAAGTTATGAACAAGTATAAAAATAAATGAATAAGTATAAAATAAATAAAAATAATATACAAGTATAATATGAACATGTATAAAGATAAACATTATGAACAAATATAATATATATACATGTATAAAAAGAAAAATAAACAAATATAAAATAAACAAGTATAACGAATATAAACAAGTTTAGTAAGAAAATTATGAACAAATATAATATGAACAACAATAAAAAATATAAACAAGTGTAATATGCACAATTTATATACATACACTAACACATTAAAAATAATTTTCAATTTTCCTGGCAACCGCGCCAAAAATTGATAACGCTCAAATTACGCATTAAATTAAAACACGTAATTTGAGTATTATGCAATTTAAACCTTTTTTGTGTAGATGTAGTATTGGTAAATAGGGATCGTTCTTAACCGGGGAAATTAGGGAACATTAATAATGTGTTAGTGAGAAAGAATAATGAATAAAATCATAAATGAATTAAAGAATAAATGAATTAAAGAATTAAAGAAGTAAAGAATAAAGAATTAAAGAATAAATTAATTAACGAATTAAAGAATAAAGAATGAAATTTACGCGCGCGCGCGCGGGGGGGGGGGGGGGGGGGGGGGTGTTGGTTGAACAAAGTGTAATCTAAACTACATTTTAACCAAAGTAAGAATTAAAATGCAACTACTCATGTTAATTAGAACTTACAAACCATAGAATAGTTTTATAGACAAAACCGACATTTTTACGTAAGTAATTTCAAATTAACAATCACATTATTTAAACTATTCATAAAATAGACTTCCTTAAAATACAAATTTTACCAACACTCTAACATTTTGCGCATAACAAATCAATCACGAAATCCTACCTTCATCATCTCAAATACTAGCATATATCTTTCAATATTATAAATGCATCAACTATTAATGTGCGTCAAATATCAATATGTTTCAAACATTTACAATATGATTCACCTTAAGTTTATAATTAAATACGCCGACAACGATCAACATTTATTCTTTTTAATCCTAGTCTAAATGCACCGAACAACGGATAAAACATATAGCATCAAATTGAAGTTTAAGCACTAAGATATATGAAGTAAAAGAAATTCAGAAAATAAAATACATGGAGATTGCATTCATACTTACAAAAGTTTAGAAAGAAAATGTTATCACATGCATTGAATTATAAATAAACCGAAACAATAAC
Source organism: Prinsepia uniflora (assembly GCA_032719365.1). Taxonomy (NCBI): domain Eukaryota; kingdom Viridiplantae; phylum Streptophyta; class Magnoliopsida; order Rosales; family Rosaceae; genus Prinsepia; species Prinsepia uniflora. The sequence goes on from CM064874.1 coordinate 54,156,879, forward strand.
AAGAATTTAAGTACGCGAATAAAGTTACACTTTCGGAACCAAAGAACAGCTTGTGATTCCGAAAGTGGATGGAAACAATGGAATGTTATTTATAAAATTCTCTGAACAGCAGAAGGAACCTTATAAAGGTGGAGGATAAAACATAAGAATTCAGACTTAAATTCTAGAACTAAACAAAAGAGAAGTCAAAGAAGTTAAAAAGAAAATCTAAGAACTAAAATTAAGAGGAAATGAAACTTAAGAAATGAATCTAAAAACATAAATTAAAAGACAAGGTTTAAATGAAAACTAATTTAGAAGAAAACTTACATAAGTTACAAATGATCCCCAAAATAAATCTACAAAATAAAAAGAAGAAAAACTAAGAGAGTAAAAACTACTAAAAACTAGGACTAAAATTGGGACAATTGGGGGGCCTTAACAAAGAGGAACACTTCTCTATTTATAGAGAAAGTGTCAAAAAATTTAAAAATAAAATTCAAAATGAAATAAAAATAAATAAGTAATTAAATAAGGATTAAATGATGATAATAGTGAAAAAGCTGAATTTTAGGTTTGAATAGTGCTGGAAAATCAGAAAAAGAATGTTGTTGCAGGCTTGGAGGAATGGCTGAAGCAAGTTCGGCCAAGAGGAGCTGAGTTGGCGTGATGGGACTCGGCAGGAGCAGGTGGAGAACAAATAATTATTTCAGTGGCAGGCGGCTGGACGTGCAGGGGTCAGTCGGCGAGTAGGTGAGGTATGTCAACGCATCAGGTGGACAGCAGGGGCATGTATGGACTTCTGAATTCGGTGCACGCGAGCTGAAATTAAGCTCTTCACTTTGGCAGACGCGCGCTGATAAGTCTTCAGACTGAGCTCACGAATGGGCTGCGATTGATTTGGACTGGATCAGGAGATTTGGGCGGAAGGCTGGGCTTGAGCTTGGGCTTTGATTTTTGGATTGGGCTAGATGCGGCTAGGCTCCCAAATAATTTGGGCTTCAGAAAATTGGATTTTTGGGCTGAATTAAGTCTGGGCTCAATAGCCTCCCACCGAATTTCCTTGAGATTTTCGGTGGCCTTCCTTATTTTGTCCATAACTTCTTCATTCGAATTCCGATCGGGACGATTCTTTCACCATAACGCTCCAAATTCCAAACTTCATTTATTTCTACAAAAATATCACAAAATATATTATTCTCTCCAATTATTTATTATTTTAATATTAAAAATCAAGTATAAAGGGTATAAAAATAATATAAAATAATGCTTAATTAATGACCTATCAGCGTAGTCTGGCTAACCCCGAACGGGCAACGGGTTTATCCTTGGTCTGACACGCGGTGTCAGATGTGAGCAGGCACATCGCACGATAATCCAGGGGGATTGGGATGGGTCGTGTCAAAGTGGTATCAGAGCGTGAGATTGCTCTTAGAGTGACGCGCAGGTGCTGGATGTGATGTATTTGCAGTGGTAACAGCCTCATCAACCTGATAGTTAGGGTGAGAGTACGAGGATTGAGTGGAATCGAACCCTGATTAGGTTACGTTTGGCACGTGATGCGATGGTTTAGGGTTTGATTGGCATATGATGCTGTGTTTTATTGAGGTTTGATCCCGAGTAGGATTCATATGAACCCAACAGCTTAGAGTCGTAGTGTTACTGGTGGACTAGGTCCCAGTATGACGACTTTGAGAGTCGGGACCGTTGGGCGGTCATGTCGGATTAAGGATTGTGCCACCGAGTGCAGCTGAGGTCGTGGACAACCCTAGTTGAGAATTGGATGGAAACGTTATGAGGGAATGAAACCCGAATTAATCCTATTTGGCATGAGATGACATGTTTCAGTATGTTGAATCCCGGATGGATGTCGATTGGCATGGGATGCCACAGTATAGATGTTGTTTAGTATGGTATGCCGCGATTGTGGCATGTCGTGGTTGAGCAGTGTTAGACACTGAGTAGGGCCAAGTTCCTTGTGGGCCCAAAGACCTTCAGCCGTAGAGTTACGAGTGGATGAGATCCTTAGATGGTAAATACTGGTTGGTTAAATACCAGTTGTGTAACAACCCGTCCCGGGAGTCGGGATTAGGGAAGTGATTAGTGATGGATTAGCTGAGTTAATCGGGGGTTAGTTGGTTAATGTTGGACCTTGGGCGTAGAATGACGATTTTGCCCCTAGTTTGGGTAAAAAGTTGACTTTTAGTTCGGGTGGTCAATTGGGCATTGACCGATGACCGTGACGTAGTTCGGGACGTCACGAGTCCATAGACAGGTGGCACGCCCGATTCCGACATCTGAGGAGGAAGTTATGATGTTCGGAAGGTTGGGGGTATTACCGTAAATTGGTTAAAATAGGGGGGAAAGTTCACTTTTCACTAGACACTTGGTTTTCACGTAGACCTAGGACCATTAGGTAGATCTCATCGTCCTGAGTTCAACAACAGGCGGCATTCCTTCATCGGACATTGGACGAGTGAGATACGGGTCTGGAACTGCGAAGGGAAAAATGGTAAAGTTGACTCACAAGGGGCATTTTGGTCTTTTGCACATTGGGAATTGTGCAATTCAGATGGGGACAAGTGTACAGCAAATATTAGATCTTTTTGAGTTTGGGACCATAGGATTGTGACGGGTGGCAGTTGGCTAGAGGCTTCTACAAGGTTTCACGGTGCAATTTAATTTGAGCCGTGTAATTGAGTCGTGCAAGGGAGAGAAGAACAGAGACTGGAGACAGTGAGGAGGAATCGATCCAATTGAGTGAGTGTGTGAGTGTTGTGAGGTTTTGGTGTGTTTGAGTGAGAGTCATGAAGAGTGTGTGATCTTGTTGTGAGGCTTGGAGAGTGACTGTGCGTGTGAGGTGAGTAGCAGACCAGAGAAACAGAGAGGGAGTTGGGAGGTGGTGCTGCCGCGTTTTGATCAATTGTGGGTTGTGGTGGTGTTCTATGGATGGAGGAGGACCAGAGAAGAAGTTTGGGGGACCCTGAGACCACGATGGAGCTCACGGCGGTGAGCAGAGACACGGGTAAGCTCTAGTTCCCTGTTTTTCAGTTTTGGTTCGAATCAAAAGTCGTGAATTTTGGACAATTGTTGGCTTGTTTTGATGATCCTGCCAGCTTAAGGAGGTTGTAATTGAGCTTCGGGAAACGGAGACGTGGCTGGAAGGACGGTGGGTGGCCGGAATCGGAAAACTGGTTTTTCTGGGTTTTTGGTTCGAGCTTGACATGTGAGGTTTTGGTTTCTAATTCGTGTTTTTAGTTAGTGGAATAGGTTGCTAGGAGTAGGACGATCCTAATGGTGTTGGAAGGATAAAAAACAAACTGGATTTGAGGGGAAACCAGTCACGCCAGTTCGGTTTACCTGGACCGGTTTGAACCGGTTGAGCAGAAGGTTGAAGACGATAAACAGTGCAGGCGCGTGGGGGCGTGTGGTGGCTTTTTTGGGGGAACTTCCAACATGGTTTTGAGTCTAATTGTTGTAACGAATCTTTTGGGATAGGTTTCGAGACGATCAGACGTTGTTTCGGGTTAGTTCTGCAGGATCGAAGGTTTAGGGTTCCGATTAAAGTACGCTTAGAAGTTTGGGAAAGTTATGGGATTTGAGTAGGACTTTTGTGAAGTTGTTAGTAACCTCGTTATGGGCCGGGAACAACGTAAGTGCGCGCGTATCGAGGCGACGTTGGAATGGTCTGTGAGTGGACTTTGCTTTCTAACTCTTGATGCATGCATATATGTTTTTATATGTTTTCTATACTTGATTCTATGATTTGATTTATGATTGTGATGGTTTATGGTTTTCGCACATTTTTAGAGGAAATTACGGTATTTCACGTTTTACGAGGTTTTGCTTTCTCTTACGATTTGACAGTGGTTTTAATGATTTGATTTCGGGATTTGAAATATGATTTGATTTCAAGGTTTTAAAATGGATTTCGGGAAAGTGATTTCGGGCTGGGAGCCATGTTCTTGTGATTTCGGAAAGGATGTTTTGGATTTGGTTTTCGAGGTTTGGAAAGGGAATCTGGATTTGGGTTCGGGACAGTGGTTTCGGACGCCGGCTTACGGAATCATTGTTGCGAATCCGGAGATGGATTTTCTATGGTTTTCATGGTTGATTGAAAAATGGTTTTGGGTTTAAAGATCCAGAAAGAAAAGAGAAAACCCACTGGATCTGGTTTTGAGTTTAAAGACTCGGATTGATTGACGGAGGGGGGGGGGGGGGGGGGGGGGAGGGGCGGGCGCCCTGGACTGATGGTTTTGAGTTTAAAGACTTGGTATGGTTTTGAGTTTAAAGACTCGGATATGATCCCCCCCCCTCCCCCAAGGCCTGTGATTGTGTTTTAAGTTCTCGGATATCCCGGGAAGGCCTGGTTATTGCGCATTGTGTTTTGAGTTTAAAGACTCGGGCGCACTTGAGATCCAATAAACTGTATAATTGATGTTTTTCACTGGTTTTCTGATGTTTTGGGTAATGGCCCGGATGAATTGGATTTGATGAGTTTTGGGACTGAGTTCCCAGTGTTGAGATTGAATTGTGATTTGAGGCTGAGGCCTGGATGATATGGGTTTTCAAATGGTTTTTCAATGACGGTTTTTATATGAGTGATTTCATGACTTGACTTGATATGCATGCATTGGTTTTGCGTGGAGGGTATAAATGTAATTGTTTTATGAAATGTTTTTAAACTTATACTTTATTTTTGTCCACTCACAGTCTTTTCGTGTTTTCGATACCCTCCAGGTTGTTGCGGTGCTGTCTGTTGGTCGAGAGAGACGGAGACATCACACGCAAGATCCACGGTAGTTTCGGCGCACTCTGGGAAGTCCGGAAGCTTCAGTACTGTTGGATCGAGAATCCCTTATCCGACTTACGTGTCACATGAAGGTTGGACGTCAGTTTAGCCTTCGTGTCATGCGTAAGTTAGACGAGATCGGGATTTAGCCCTTAATCCCGGGGGATTAGAGGCGGGTCCTGACAAGTTGTCTGAGTATGACGACTTTTCGGAGTTGAGAGCAATGGATCGATCAAGATGTCAGGATGGACGTGTTGTAGTGCGCAGCCGGGTTCGTGATAACCCTAGTTTGAGATTGGACAAGTTACTAGGAGAATGGTACTTGTGGACCTATCGGGGATATTACACGTTGAGCGGTTAGTGCCTATGGTGAGTTGACCGCATGGGTATAGAGTCTCGATAGTGGAGCATTTCTAGGATTGGTCTGCCCGCGATTGTGGCAGATGCTGCTATCGATAAACATGGAGGAGTTCTATCGAGTTGGATAGGCTCGTTTTACAATGATAATTGAGACGATGGAAATTCGCCAATGGTGACGATGATATGGAGGGTGTGAGTGACGCTCAGTAAGAGCAGAAACTTATGGATTCGACTCGGTTACAAGTAAGTGCAATCACAGAAGGAGATTTTGAGTTTTTGGTGTTGGCAAGTGTGCCGCACTACCTTAGTGGAGGTGACTGAGATGAATTGAATGGAATCCAATAGTGATCGGATGGTTCCAAAAGACACTAAGTGTGTCTAAGTGATGTAGTGCTAATAAGGGCATGGATTGCTTCAATTGTATGTTGCACTCTGTAGCCAGGTCTAGCGGTTGGACTTGACACCCGATTGGCTATAGTGTTTGAGGATGCTTCCAACATGGTTGCAACTTCTCTTGGTTCCGAAATTGATAAGGGAGACTTCTCATGTAAGACCCGGTCTTGGAAGTAAGAACGGTGAACAAGACCCGTGAGCTTGAGAAGCAAGAACGGTGAGCAAGACCCTTGAGCTTGGAAAAGTAAGATCGGTGAACGATCCCACATCGCTCGGTGAGGGAAAAAGTGAAGTATATAAGTACCTTATATATGTGGGCACGTATCTATCTAACACAAGGCCTTTTGGGAGCTCAGTGGTTTTGGGAGAGATTGGAACCCCAAAGTTAAGCAAGTTGAGGCTGGTGCAATCACACGATGGCTGACCTACTGGGAAGTTGCACGTGAGCTCCCGAAAACAAAACCGTGAGGGCTGGGCCCAAAGAGGACAATATTGTGTTAGATGGACCGGGTTGTGACAGAATGGTATCAGAGCTGGACCCTGACCAGAAGTGTGCCAGCGCGGACGCTGGGCCCAGGGGGGTGGATTGTAAGACCCGGTCTTGAAAGTAAGAACGGTGAGCAAGACCCGTGAGCTTGAGAAGCAAGAACGGTGAGTAAGACCCGTGAGCTTGGAAAAGTAAGATCGGTGAACGACCCCACATCGCTCGGGAGGGAAAAAGTGAAGTACCTTATATGTGTGGGCACGTATCTATCTAGCAAAAGGCCTTTTGGGAGCTCAGTGGCTTTGGGAGGGATTGGAACCCCAAAGTTAAGCGAGTTGAGGCTGGTGCAATCCCATGATGGGTGCCGTACTGGGAAGTTGCACGTGAGCTCCCGAAAATAAAACCGTGAGGGCTGGACCCAAAGCGGACAATATTGTGTTAGATGGGTCGGGTCGTGACATAATGGTATCAGAGCTGGATCCTGACCGGAAGTGTGCCAGCGAGGACGCTGGGCCCTAAGGGGGTAGATTGTAAGACCCGTGTCCTGGAGGGAACGGTGAACAATCCCACATTCCTGTGAGGGGGGAATGGTTTGAGAAGGGAATGGTGGTGTGCCTTAAAGGTTTAGGCACACACCTATCTAGTAATAGGCCTTTTGGGAGCTCAAGTGGCTTTGGGGGGGATTGGAACCCCAAAGTTAAGCGAGTTGAGGCTGGTGCAATTCCATGATGGGTGACCCCCTGAGAAGTTGCACCATGAGCTCCGGAAAACAAAATCGTGAGGGATAGGCCCAAAGCGGACAATATAGTGCAAGATGAGTCGGGTCCTGACCGAGGAGGGTTGTGTCCTGACATTAGGGGGGATTGGAACCCCAAAGTTAAGCGAGTTGAGGCTGGTGCAATTCCATAATGGGTGACCCCCCTGGGAAGTTGCACCATGAGCTCCCGAAAACAAAACCGTGAGGGCGAGGCCCAAAGCGGACAATATGGTGCTAGATGAGTCGGGTCCTGACCGAGGAGGGTCGGGTCCTGAAAATTTGGTATCAGAGCTAGACCCCGACCGAGAAATGTGCCAGCGAGGACGCTGGGCCCTAAAAGGGGTGGATTGTAAGACTTGTGTCTTGGAGGGAACGATGAACAATCCCACATTCCTGCGAGGGGGAATGGTCTGGGAGAGGATGGTGGTGTGCCTTAAAGGTGTAGGCACACACACCTATCTAGCACTAGGCCTTTTGGGAGCTCAAGTGGCTTTGGGGGGGATTGGAACCCCAAAGTTAAGCGAGTTGAGGCTGGTGCAATTCCATAATGGGTGACCCCCCTGGGAAGTTGCACCATGAGCTCCCGAAAGAAAAACCGTGAGGACAAGGCCCAAAGCGGACAGTATGGTGCCAGATGAGTCGGGTCCTGATAGAGGAGGGTCGGGTCCTGATAAACTCATCTAGCACCATATTGTTCGCTTTGGGCCTCGCCCTCACTGTTTTATTTTCGGGAGCTCATGGTGCAACTTCCTAGGGGGTCACCCATCATGGAATTGCACCAGCCTCAACTCGCTTAACTTTAGGGTTCCAATCCCCCCCAAAGCCACTTGAGCTCCCAAAAGGCCTAGTGCTAGATAAGTGTGTGCCTACACCTTTAAGGCACACCACCATTCTCTTCCCAGACCATTCCCCCCTCGCAGGAATGTGGAATCGTTCACCGTTCCCTCTAGGACACGGGTCTTACACCCAAAGCCACTTGTGTAACGACCCGTCCCGGAACTTAAGGTTAAGACAGTGATTAAGATGGGATTAGTGAGCTTAATCGGTGGTTAGTTGGTCTCGTTGGGGTCGTTAGTGTAGAATGACGATTTTACCCCTAGTTCGGGCAAAATGTTGACTTTTAGTTCAGGTGGTCAAATGGACTTTGACCGGTGACTAGGACGTCGTTCGGGATGTCACAAACCCGTAGGCAGGTGGCACGCCCGATTCCGACATCCGAGGAGGAAGTTATGATGTTCGGAAGGTTGAGGGTATAACTGTAATTTGGCTAAACTAGGGGGAAAAGTTGACTTTTCGTTTAAACGGGTTTTGGTACGTTGACCTAGGACTGTTAGATAGATCTTTTCGTCCTGAATTCAACGAAAGGCGGCACGTATTTATCGGACTTACGAGGTGTGAGTTACGGGTCTAGAAAGGTAGTGGCAAAGTTGTAATTTTGGTGAAAAATGAAGGGCATTTTGGTCTTTTGTGCTCTGGGATTTGTGCAACAGAGAGGGACAGATGGAGGGCTGAGATTGAGCCACTTGGGAGAGGAGTTGAGGGATTGGTGACACGTGTAGGGGTTCTGGTTGGTTCCAAGATTGTGTGCACGGTCCCAATTATTTGGGCTTAAATCGTGCAGTGTGTGTGTGTTCTTCGACCCAGACAGAAACAGAGGGAGAGAATTGAGAGAAATTGGACGGTGTTTTGTGTGAGTTGTGTGAATTGGTGAGGGAGTTGGGAGCCACGGGAAAACAGGAAGGAAAACAGGGAGGAAGTGAGTGTTTGTGGGTGGTGTTGCGGCTGTGATCGATCAAGCGAGGCGAGAGGAGGTGTCCAGAGGCTGGAGGTGGACGGGAGGAGCTACTGCCTCACGGCTGAGCTCACGACGGCGACAGGAGGCAGGTAATTTCTTATTTTCCCTTTCGATACTCTGTTTTGCCGTCGAGTTTCAAGTCGAGATTCGTGGCGTTAGGGGTTGAATCGAGGAGTCTAGTGAGGTCTAGGGGACTTAGTAGGGTCCTAAGGTTCTTCTAGTTGTGCAGCCGTGGCGGAGGAGTGCACGACGGAGTCTAGACAATGGAGAGTACCCTGTGTACTCTGTTTTTCCCTTTTGCTTCAGACGTTAAGTCGTGGGTTTTAGGTGAGATTCGACGGTCTTGGTGAGTTGGGTGAGGTTTAGGATGGCCCTAGGAAGGGTTTAAGCTAGCCACCGTGATGGGGGGTGACCTGGGTGGCTGGAGAAGGAAACAGGGCAGTGTTCGGGTTTTGTTTTGAGTTCGAGTCGATGAGTATTAGGCCGTGTCGAGGTGATTGGATTACTGGAATGGGTAGCCTAGGTCTAGACAATGATGTTGGTGAAGAAAGAAGTCGATTTGGTGGACAGAAGGCGGTGAACCGCTGACGCCGGTTCAAGTTGCAGACACTGTGCTGAACCGGGTCTGCTTGAGGTAGACGGTGACACTGTAGCTGGCGCGTGAGGGCCACGCGCAGCCACTTTGGGCGGCGCGTGCGGGCGTGTGTGGCGGTCTTTGGGGAAGGTGTCAACATGGTTTTTGGTCTAGGTGTTGTGACAAGTCTTTTAGCGTTGGTTTCGGGTTAATCGGATGTCGAATCGTAGTAGTTTCGCGAGGGTGAAGGTTTAGGGTTCCGATTCGTTACGTTTAGGACCCGGGGATTTTTGAGGGAATTTAGGTGGACCTTAGTAGACGTGTTAGTAACGTACTATGGTGGTTGTTGACAAGATCGGGAGTTCCTGAGGAAGCTGAGGAACGTACGAGACGTTCGGGACGCGATTGAGGGCTCGGTACTGTGAGTGGACCCTTTCCTTAAACTCGAGCATGCATAACTGCTTTTAATTACTTGTTTTATGGTTTTATATGTGATTTCATGGTCATTTGAATATGCTATAACTGTTTTATATAATTGCACGGTTTCCGAGAAATAACTTATTGGGCACGTTTTGCGAGAAAAGCCGATTTCTGAGAATAATGCCATGATTTTGGGATTTCAATCTATACTTGGTTTTCAATGCTTATAAGTGGATTTTGGAACATGATTTGATGATCAAGGATTTTCGGTTTTGAAATCGGATTTCGAGAATCGAGATTTGGTTTTACGATTGGGAAGTGGTATTCCGGATTTGGGTTCGGAATGACGGTTTGGAATGCCGGAAGGGCATCAGACCAGTGATTTCGGATTCGGGTTTGGATATGGATTTAGAAATGGTTTTCAAACGGTTTTGGATTGGATTTGCTGGATCTGGATATTGGGTTTAAAGACCCGGATATTGATTGACGGGGGACGGGCCCGGATTGGGTTTAAAGACCCGGATTGAGTTTAAAGACTCGGGAGTTTAAAGACTTAGATATATTGATATTTCCCCCGTAGGCCTGTTGAGTTTAAAGACTCGGGAGTTTAAAGACTCGGATATTATTGAGGTCTGGATTGAGTTTAAAGACTCGGATAGGTTCAGCAGGTTTGATCGGAAAATGATGAGTTAATATTCACGAGTTATGATACGGTTTTATGATGTTTCTGCTATGATTTTTATAACTGTTTTATAGTGTTTCTATTTCTTATGATATTTTGTGATGATTGATTTATAACCGTTTTGATAACTGGGTTATGCATGTGATTTCAAAACGGAGGGCTAAACCCGGTTTTCGTCTAAAATGGTTTTGGAAATTTTTCTGTTATTTATAGTCCACTCACACCTTCTGTTTTAATTGCCCTCCAGGTTGTGGAGCTAGCGCGGGGTTCCGGCGTCGAGGCAGCGTCTGAGGCATAGAAGTTACGAGAGGGATCCCGGAGTATTTTGTTTTAATTTCCGTGTGCGTGTTTGTAGTTTAATAGTTTTCTTTCTTTTTTATTGAGTACTATGCTCTGTAAACTTTTAACTTTGGGATGTATTGTATAGTTTCTCCTGCGTCTGACTGAGTACTTTGGTGGTTGCGTGTGAGATTTACTTTTGTGTGTGTTGGGGTCAGATGGGAGCAGGATTTACCTCGGTTTCCGGGGTGAAACCGGGGTGGGTCCTGACAACTTGAGCTCCCAAAAGGCCTAGTGCTAGATAGGTGTGTGCCTACACCTTTAAGGCACACCACCATCCTCTCCCAGACCATTCCCCCTCGCAGGAATGTGGGATTGTTCATCGTTCCCTCCAGGACACGGGTCTTACATCTCATTTTCTGCTCTTTAGCAACGATACTTGGTGTTTACGCTCCCACAGGATGACTTAGGATGAATTTTGATGTCATCGTATTGAATCATCCTTGATTTTTCCCTGTGTGGAAATTTTACGAGGAGTGATATGACAGATAAAAGGTTCAAAGAGGGTGTAAAACCCTATGACCCAAAATCTAGTCATTAGTTGAGAATGAGAGTTAGTGTGGATCCTAGGTGGATCAAGTAGTGTTGTGGCGATCAAGATGATCGAGATGACTGAGATGATTGTGGCGACCGTGAGTTGAGTAAACCAAAGTGAGTTGGATCGCAGGGATGATAAGGTATGAGAATACACGACAGAGGTTGGATATGTGAATGAGTATGGGTATAGGCGATCGGGGATCACGGTGATTGTGGTTTGAGATAAAGATTACGACGATACATCGACTATCACCCATGAAAAGATGAATAGTCAATGCCTCGAGTAGGATGTTGGCAGACTCGATATCACTCCGTATAGAGAGATTGTGCTGGCGGTAGATGACCACAGTTAATCGGTATGCTTGGGTTTGGAGTTACCAAATAGGATGATTGTTTTGTCTAATGGATGGAGTCCTAAATGACATGAGATAATAAGCGGATTGGATCCGATATGGACAGTTCGACGAGGACTATGTTCGGACATGGTCCGACATAATGATATGTTGACTGGGCGTCGAATACTGTGTGCTAGAGTAGAGTGGATTGAGAGGGTGCATGGATTGTATGAGCCGAGAGCTTAGGGCCATGTGGGCCAGAGGAAACCTAGTGATTATGCATGTGCTTACCTCTGCTAGCAAGTATTCGATGGGGTCCAGATACGTCATGAAGGTATCAGGAGGATGAGTGTGATGTCGATTGATGTATCAACAGGAGAAATGATGTGTCAATTCGAGACTCGAGATGAGTCGGGATTTCAGCGAAGATCGCTGAGTGACATGATATACGATGTAAGGACTCGAAAGCGAGTCAAAATCAGAGTGCGCAACAAAAGCGCACTGGAACCGCGAGTTGCTAGCTGGTCACTATAGTTGTCGATAGGATTGGCTTCCTTACGAAGTCAATCTGGCATGTTATGGTATTGAATAAATAGGTATCCGACAGGTTCGGATTGGTACGTAGTGACGGGACTCTAGTGAGAGTTAGCATGAGTATGGGAAAACAAGGGAGTTGGCTGATGTGAGTACCGAGGCTGATAAATGTCGCAGATTTAAGTATGGCCTACGAGATGAGATTTGTGCCATTGTGACGGAAGGAGCTAGAGGATGTTTGTAGGATCGGATGTTGAGCAGGATATCAGCTACGATTGTTAAATGAGAAGAGTCGTCAGGCTGAAAAGCTGACTATGATGTCACCTTAGTATAGCAGACCTGTCGGAGTGAGTGACAGGTGAGATCGACGAGGGTCGGTGTCTCGAGTGACACTTACAAGCCAACGTGTTGATTCTCGAGAGTTGTGTTGGAGCTTTGATAGCTCCGGTGACGGTTGGTCACGAGGAGGTTGAATACGATCATGGAGGGCTGACCTGAACCTCAGCATTGATCATTGGATTGTGGTTCATGTAGTGTGACACTGAGTACCTACGTGTACTGTGGGTTGTGTCGGACATGTACTATTGCACCGGGGGTGCCCTGAGTGGGAGATAGGATTGGATTTCCACCGTTTAATTGTGGAATTTGGGATAGTTTGAATTTCGAGAATGAAATTCTTTAAGGAGGGAAGATTTTAATGACCCGTCTCAAATTTACGGGATTAATTAAGAATTAACTAAGGATTAGTGGGACTAATTGGGGTTAGACGTGGAATTATGGACGGGCGGTGTGAAATGACCATTTTACCCCCTACATGAAGGCAAAAAGTTAACTTTTGACCCGAGAGGTCCAATGCACGTGGATCGAGGACCGTTACGCATATCAAGTCGATACGAGTCTGTAGACAAGCGACACGTCAAAATTGGACATTCAACGGGAAAGTTACGGGTCACGAACGTTTTGGGTACTATTGCATGTTTTACGAGATGAGTGCCATTGTCTTATGTGGGGCCCAAATATTTTGAGCAGGCCTAATGGATGAGTGACAAGTGTCACTCATCCATTGCCCACAAACATACTTACATGCACCCACCTTCACCTTCTTTGTTTTCTCCCATCTGAAACCAAAAACCCATTCTCGCACCCTATATCCTTTCGACCGAGGACCACAGAGAGACTGAGAGTGAGACTAAGGGTGGGACAAAGAGGATGAGATGATGGTGGTGGACGGCGGAGCTGCGAGGTGGTCGAAAAACCGTGAACCCAAGTAAAAACCCATTTTGTGTTTAAATTTAAAGATTCGATTTGGATGTTTGAGGACGGTTCTAAGGATTGGGTTGTGTTTACTAGGCTTGGACGAGTTCATAGGGATCGAAATCGAGGAGAATGGATGGTTGGGTGGTTCAGGCAGGAAGCTTGAAGTTGGCCGTGCGGGTTCATGATCGAACAGGTAACTTCTAGCCGTGATAAGTCAATTTTGGTGTCACAGATCCCTTTTTGGGATTCAGACGATCTCATAGGACCCAACGGGAATAAAAATGGTGGTCGGAGGTGGAAGAAAGAACCGGGTAGGGTCCACGAGTTGCGTGACTCGGTTGTAGAGATATGTGTTGACTCGGACAGAGGACAAGAATGAGATGATGTCATTAATGACATCATCATATCAGACTGACACGTGTCAGATGTCAAATGTCAAATGATGTTAGTGATGGCGTCAGCCGTTAACTTTGACTGCTAACGTCAGCGTTGACTTTTGACTAGCCACCTTTGACCTGCGTGTGAGGGCTCATGGGCATGTATTTTGGGGTAGGACTAGGACCATTTGAAATGTTTCGACGATACGAATCTAATGGTGGTGGTTTCGAGTCGATCGGAGATTGTTAGGTTGGTCAAATTGAGGTTTAAAGCCTAAGGAAGAATGTCTGGGACACGTTGACTTTTCCAGGAATGTTGAGGGTTCTTGATTAGAACTTTTCTATGTTGGTAGTAACCTTGATTGTGTTTTGGACAGGTTCGGATGACCCGGAGAGGTCGGATTAGCATGGACAGGCTTATGGCATGCGTATCGAGGCACAACTTGGACGGTTTGTGAGTGGACTTTATTTTATGAATATGATGCATGCATAAATATTTTATATGTGTTTATGAACATGATTTTAGATGCCATGAGTGCATTTGTTTGAAATATGACTTGTTTGGCATTTCCGTAGGAAAATGCGTTAATGCACGTAGTTCGAGATTTCTGTTTTACGTGATATTTCTGCTTCGACCAAGTACTCTACGTGCATATATTTTACATGATTTTATATGATTTTGAGGGTTTCACGGAGAAGCGTGAAACTGAGGATTTGAGACACAATTTTAAAGGATTTCACGGAGATGTGTGAAATCGAGATTCGGGCATGAGACCCCGTTGAAAAACCTTGACTTGGCGTGAATCCAAAGATGATTTGGAAAGTGTTTTGAAAATGAGAAATGGCTTTTGAACTTGAAAATATCTTTCGGGTATATGACCCAGTTGATTTGGGGTATGACTTAGAGTATAGTCAAACGTGAGATAAGTCGGGCTGTGACCCAATTATGAGTTTTATGAAAGATATTTCGGGCATGAGACCCAGTTGTGGATTTGATAGGATTCGAGGAATCCTGGGATATGAAGTGTCCTTGGACACTGGATTTTCGAGCTGTGAATCATTTGGTGATATTTCGGGCTTGTGGCCCTATTGATGATTTACGGGTTAGAGTCCCAGACAATCGAGTTAGAGTCCCGGTCGATGATGACATTCGGGTTCGAGTCCCGGGTGATATGACGCTGGCCTCCGGACTGCGGATGTGTTCCTTCCGGAGAGGTCACGATGCACTACCTGTTGTCGAGTAGCCGCTGGAGGCTATGGCCGAGAGAGGCTCGACTTATGAGTGCTGATATTATTTGAGATCGATCAGTGATGTGTTCACGATGATCTAGAGATGGTCGCGGCGGGTGATGTGTTCATGGCGACATGCTAGGATTGTGAGTAGTCCTGAGCTATTTGCACATGTGCTAGGATTGAAATCGTGACTGACACTGAGGATGATGATAGTGGCGAAGATCCCACATGGTTTTTGATTTGGGCTGAGACCCCGTACTTGTTTTCAATGATTTAGGCTGAGACCCTGTCGGATTTGGTTTTGGGCTGAGACCCTACTGAGGTAATGGCTTCGATAGAGAAGCATTTTTCACTGGATTTGATTTGGGAAGCAATACGTCTTACTTTCGAGAAAGTATTTGAAATGATGTTTTATGATGCATGCATGCTTTTATGTGAAGGGTATAAATATGTTTTTGATAAACTGTTTTTGATAACTTGTTCATTTTTGTCCACTCACAACTTTTATGGTTTTTAATACCCTTTAGGTTGATCGCGGATGCGGGCTGTAGCAGAGATCGAGACATCACATGCCACCGAGCAGGCACATCCCACGATAATTCAGGGGTATTGGGATGGGTCCTGTCATTAATGATCTGTAATAGTGAATTATGATGTAACGGAAAATTTACAGAAATTGCGAAAAGGCATATAGCTAGGGATTTGGCCACGTGCACAGCACGATGTATGTGAATAGACTTTTCTTTTTATTAATATGCATATTTATTATCTTAATTACTTTATTATATGATTTCATTGCAAGAATTTAAATATAATATTCAATAATTATTTAATGGATTAAGGCTTGGAAGGAGTCGAACTGACAATTCCACTACTTGACGAGGCCAGTGAGTTGGACGTGGGCGATGACCCCGCAAGGATGGATTCTATTTGGTTAACCTATCAAGATGTGGATACGAATAAAATTAGGCATATTCCTTGTCTAATAAGAATTAAGGATAGTTCCGGTAATTTTGAGACTATTGTCAGACGAGAGTAAGAGCGGATACTATTATTAAAGTGATTTAAAAGCGGGCCCGGTCAATAGCACCTAGTTAGTAGCTAGTTGTCACCATTTTTGTTTTTTTCATTCCCCCGTTAATCTATTCAGCCCACAAATCTTTTTATATATATTTTTCTTGTTGATTACGTTTGAGTTCATGATAGGTTAAATGTCTATGTATTGTACTATTTCTAGTTATTTCAATTTAACATCTCTTCCCATGGCAATGCAACACAATCCAAGAGCAAAGATAAATACAAACGGAAAAAGAAAGGGAAGGAAAAGAGTAAGAAGATATGTTACAGATTTTTTTTTTAATTCATCTTTTCATTGATCTCCTGCTCTCCATTTTAAATTCTTCTTCTTCTCTCTCTTTTATGTCATCTGATCAACAAACATGAATCAAATCATGAAGCATGAGGCATGCATATATGCATGACACGCCGTTTGTTTCATCTCTGGCGGCCGATTGCTCCACTCCATCATCCACTATGAGATGATACCTATCGTATTTGAGAGAATTCCTTTAAAGTAAATCCAAAATCTCATAAAAATTAACGCACAAAGACGCACACATAATCTAAAAATATGATGAATTAAATTAACATAAAATTTAATCTGGAAGGAGAGGTGTCGAGTGACGTTTGAGGGTGGTGCTTTCAACCCTCTTAAATCTGTTGTGTTATGCAAGTGTCTTCATGCAGAGTTCTGGGATGCTGTTGTCCAGCGTCCGGTGGTGGTTCAGGTGATTGAGGATGATTCCTTGGCTGAGCATTCTTGGCAACCTCCGGGTCCGAATCAACTTAAGATTAATACTGACGCCTCCTGGCTTGCAAGTTCTCATCGGGCTGGGTTGGAGTGGTGGTTCGAAATGCAAGTGGGATGTTCTTCGCAGAGTGTTGCTCTGAGCGCTCTGCTTCATCTGCAATCGAGGTTGAGGCATGGGCCCTCCTCGAAAGAGTTTTGCTGGCTGAGAATAATGGTTACAATAGAGTGATTTTTGAGTCTAACTCTTCAAAATTGGTAAGTGTTGTCAAGGGTTCCATTCGCTGTGGAAGATGGGAACTTTATCCAATTCTATCTCGCATCAAGGCGGCTTCTAGGACTTTCGATTCTGTGAATTTTGCGTGGACACAGAGGTCCTCAAATAGCCTCTAGTCGTTTGAGCTGTTTGTGTTTGTAATGGTTGCTTTATTGTTTCTGTTCTTATTGTTTCTTCTCTTGTTTCGTATACTTTTCTGCTCTTTGAGCCTTGATAAAAAAAAAAAATTAACATAAAATTATACCAATTAAAGTAGCCGGGCTAAATTAGCATTAATAAAAAAACATTAAAAGTGTCGATTAGCGTTCAACCTAGATCACAAGTAAATACATTGAACCATTAACCCAACACCTACATTATGTATATATCGTATGCTATTGATGATCATTAGGAGCAATATCATTATTGCACTTATTGTCGTGAGCAAGGTTGGAGGAGGGTGGTGGTTGTTTTTGCACAATGAGCTTGCGGATGGCGTCCATAAGTTTTGTGCTCCTACCAGCTGTATTATGGGGCTTCCCAACAACCTCTTCTTTACCATCATCTCCTACATTCATGGCTTCCCTGACTTCATACTGGTACTGCAACACCTCCTCCATCTGATGGGGTTTCCGATGATCAGCCGTGGATTCATGACGATGGCGGTGAAAATCATCATCCTCATAATGCTGCAGCTGACCTTGGTCTTGGAGCTTGCATTTGCGAAGTTTCACGTACTTCTTCATCTTTAAAAAAATAAATATATATATATGTATCTAATTATATTTGTATAAACCCTAGCTAGCTAGGACTTCGATCGAGAAAAGTGTTGGATGTTTGTTGTTTGATGAAGATGATGGTATTTTGAGAGAGAAGAATGCATGGAGTGGCTATTTATGCAGGAATTATTAGATGGACGCTTTAGAATGAGATTAAGACAGCAAAGTGTGTGCCAAAAATAGCATATAATTTGTTAAATAAATCGAAGGCTTGCATTACTTTGCCGTCGTGGTAATCTCTTCTTTTTAAAATTTTGTGACTTTCAATAAATCAAAAGGGTTTGATTTCTCTTTTTTGGACTTTTGGTTGGCTTCTGCATAATTGATAACTAATTAAAGGGAATATTTTTAATTTCTTATGCTGTGATCACTGATATTTAATATTTATAAAACGACACTACTTTTTCATGTCATTTACGAAATTTGAAAATGAAACCTAAGATATAATGTGTAGAGAGAAAGTTACTAGACAATTTACAACGTCCCATGCGATGAAAATTTCCAAAAACTTGTATAAATGGAAACTAATTTGTTATGCCACCTTGTAATTTTATTTCAAAGGGTAGCAATATGTTTAGTTCACTTTGTTCAACAAACATGCACATGACATCTAGTTGAAGTAAGAAAACCAACCAAGTCACAAATTCAACATTTGTTCTTTCTTGCTGGTGCGTTTGGATGATACTTTTTACGTACCAAACCAGAATTTAGACTATTTTTAGGTAAGAAATGCACTTTTCTCATAAGGTATGAGCCAAATGATGTTGGAGACTAATGTGTGAGGCAAATTCACTTTGGGCTAGGGTTATGAAGAGCCGATACTTCCACTTCCCCAATGCAAAACGGGGGTCTCGCGCATCCTGGGCTTGGTCCAGTATTCTTGAAGGCAGAAGTGTGATCACACAGGGATCTAGATGACAGGTCCTTAATGGGAGAACTGTTAAATTCTGAACTGATAATTGGGTTATTGGCCTCCCTGAATCCCAACCTAAATTACAAGCCCCTGATGGAGCAAATCTTAACGAGACAGTTGCTTCCTACATGGACACTCAATCAAGAAATTGGAATCTGAATGCATTAGAGGAGGTACTGCCTGAGGCGGAGTTGAATCTTGTTATTGAAATGGATGTGGGCTCGGAGAGCTTGCAGGATAGGTTAATCTGGCCTGCCTCAAAAGATGGGACTTATTCAGTTAGGTCTGGATACTACTGGTTAAGAACTCGTGCCCCGAATCCTCTGCGTACTCGACCTTCCACCTCGTATTGTATACCTAATGAGATCTGGAACCTTGTCTGGAGCATTAGGACTACTCCCAAAATCAGAACTTTCTTGTGGAAAGTCTTAAGGCGCTGTATCCCAACTCGTGCAAGCTTTTTTCGGCGACATCTGAGTACTTCTCCTCTATGCCCAATCTGTCGAAAGGAAATGGAAACAGAGGAGCATGTTCTGCTTCAATGTAGCGGGGCTAGGAGTGTGTGGTTTGGATGTGCTCTTAATTACTCTATTGACCCGACCAGTATCACTACTTTCTGTAATTGGCCTTCAGGGGTGTCCTCTCAAAGTTTCTTGGCTGGTTGTGATAAGAAGTGGGTTCTGTCGGCAATTGCTACAGTATGCTGGGCTATTTGGAAGGAAAGGTGCCGGGTAACCTTTGAGGAGTGCACCTTCAGCCCCTCCCAAGCAATTGAAGGCGGGAAATTACTCTTGTGTGAGTTTTGGAATGCTGCTTCCATTGCCTCCTCTCCAAATATCGATATGAGCCTGGCCAACATAGTCCCCCATTGGGTGCCACCAGACCCCCATTTCCTAAAAATCAACATCGATGCATCTTAGATCCCCACTTCTAACCTATCTGGGCTTGGAATTGTAGTTCGGAATGCTAGCGGTGAATTTGTGGCTGGATGCTGCGTGGAAAAGACCGCTAGATCAGCAATTGAGGCAGAAGCTTGAGCTTTGGTGGAAGGCGTCAACTTTGCTATCCACCGTGGGTATAAATTGGTGGTTTTTGAATCTGACTCCCTCGAATTGATCAAGGCAGCCTGTGGCTCAATTAGGCGTGGTCGGTGGAGCATCTTCCCACTCTTGGCACGAGTCAAGGATGTTGAACGACATTTTGATTCTGTGAGTTATACCTGGACTCACGCTCTTCAAATATGGCAGCTGATGCCCTAGCAAGGCGTGCCCGGCGAGTGATAAGTAGAGAAGTCTGAATTAACCGATCTCTATCATCCTTAGTGCATGTGCTTACCACTGATGGGCTACCCTGCCCTCCACCACGTGACCATCCTCTGGATATGTTCTGATCGCCTTCCCTGTGCTTACCTTTCTCTTTCATTGTAGTTCTGCTTTTCTTTCGTTGTTTCTATTTTGTCCTTTTTGCTGTATTCAGTATCGCCAAAAAAAAAACAAATTTGACCAGAAAAATTTACTTAAATAAAAAATGAGGAGAGAGATTAGTAAAGAAAGTACAAGTTCAAGGGTAAATGGGCTAAAGAGCCTTCATTTTATATATATCATAAAAGCTCATACAGATGATCCACATACGCTCAAATTTTCTTCTGTTGGGGTAAATTTTTATTCATTAATCATTACAAGTCTAAGGAGAACCCATCCAGCATAAATTCAAAAGAGTAAAGAAAGCACAGCATTGCAAGCCCTAAAAACTCAGCCACCAGAACTTAACTCAAAGATTCAATTGACAAATAAACTTATCTTGCAATAGCCTAATAAACTTAACTCGGGCATCAGCAATCAGCAGAGAAGGAAAACATTTACAATATTTTGATTAAGGAGCAGAAAACAACTACTGTAATACAAGCATCTCATCTCAGAGTACTCACCAGATCTAGGACAACAGGATTCTTCATAAAGCATTAGCTCTGAAAGACTTTCTTCACAAATCCCTGTAAAGAAGACCCCATCCCAGCCCCAACTGCTTCTGCCAAGTACGTTGCCTCTTGAACGGTTTTCTTCAAGTCAAAAGCATCCTTCACTCGATCATCCAAGAATGCCCATGTATCAGAAAACTCCGGGGAATTATCAGTAAGCATGTAAATCTCAGTTGTGGAGTATATGCCGCCAAGGACAGTCCGCTTCACATACCACTGAAAATCAGCAGTGTCGTCCCCAGTACCGTGCCAGATCTCATCCATAAGAGTTGCCCGTTGTTTAAAACTTGTGGGAATGTTCACTGGCTGTGCCTGGATGCTAAGAGCTTGAGGCCATTTTGATATGTAGGGTGCCTGCATTTCCAAGCGAATCCGGACAAGCTTAGTGATACGCTCACTGGGTATCAAGCTTTTCAAGTGCTTTGTATTAGAGTCAATCCAATCGCTAAGCCTTTGCAAACAGTCATCCATGAAGAACTCAACCAAGATGCCCTCTTTCCTCGGAAATGAGCCAACAATCGATGGTGATACACTCACATCCCTCGCACCAGCAATCATTGCTGCTTCGCTCCATCCCAACTTTGGCACATGAGAAAGTGAGGCTTGGAGGACACGAGCTTGCTCATCTTGGTATTCTGCTCTCGGTCTCCTAGTGTGATCGGTCTTTGAAGACGTGGAAGTCGAATCATTAGGGATTTGATCAGCCGTTGATGTGGAATTTGAAAAATTAGGAGTTTGATTGACAAATGGTTCAGAGTTCACCGTGGCGGAAAAAGGATAATGACTAATCTGGGATTGAAGAGGACGGAATCGAATAATACCAGCATTGTTGCGGCTACCCAAGGGTACACCAAATAGCTGGAGACACCGCTTTGCGGCTGATCTATACATTTTGATTTTGTATATCCAGTATCTGCCTAGAAAGAAAAAGAGCGTTTTACTTCATGTGATAATGAAAAAAATTCTTGTTACCATTGATAACGCTAAAAATGACAGGATATAGTTCGAAAATCTTAACTTATCCAAACAAGTACGCAAATTGAAAGCTATACAGAAAATAAAAAACAATGCTGTGATACACCCCAAACCCTCCCCTTCATTATGCAGAGAAATCAAATTTTCGTCATTGCTGCTCAAAGCCGTGTTTAGCGGTAGCAAACGAATTTTTCAATACTGACCTTGATAGAGAAACCTAGATATATAGCTTTCTATAAGAACAAATTTGATGCTGAAAATAACAAGCCCTAAATTACAAACTATAACAACAATTTAAACCCCATGACAACGAACGACATAGTTCAGAAATGCAGAGAAATAGAAATCGAAACCCCTATACCAAACACAAACTACAGGCACTAATCAAACCAAAGTAAAGAAAAAAGTAATTAAATATTACCAGAAAAGGAAAACGCAGAAGAACAAAAAGAAATTAAGAAGACCTGAACTTGGAAATTGGAAGAGAGCTTCGTTGTTGCAGAGGCAATGGAACCCAACGCCAACACCAAAGCCAAAGGCAAGAATCTGACTGACTGAATGCGAGTGCTTCCTTTTTCTTAGGCTGACACAGAGGCTCGCGGAGAAGATAGCGTCAGCGTCTCCTATCCTTTGCGTTGAACAAGTTTTAATTAATTAATTTTAATTTTTTTCGAAGGTTGCGGGTCGGGTTTAAGGTCGGGTATAAATAGTAAATCGGGTGATATATATTTATGATTTTTTATTCCAAATGCATTCCAAACTATCTAAATAATTACATTTGAACTTGCATTACATTCCCATCAGTGGCGTAACTAAGATTTAAAATTAGAAGGGGATCTAATCATTTTTTTCCTTTATAAAATACTTTTAATGGGTGACATTTTTTTTATCGAAAAAAATATTTTATTTTTGACAAAATCGAGAAGTAGATTTTAGTGATGATTAATTGGTGATCTTTTTATATTGGTTATCTTAAATTTTCAATCATATATGATTATACAAAATTTCAAATTTTAATAAATTTCAAGGGTCTCTTTGATGGTTTCTTAAAAAATAAAATTGTTTCACGACTTTTTTTTGTTCTATTTATTTGTATGAACGTTATGGATCATGAATTAATATGAACACTATGAATTAGGGGTGGACACGAATCCGTTAAAACTGCTAACGAATCACTTCAAACTTTTATTTATTCAACGGTTTAGGTTTGACCGGATAAAAGTCAAACGGTTTGAGAATCCAAACTGTTCCGTTAGTAACGGTTTGAATTTGAATTTTCATTTTAGAAATCCAATAAATCCAAACCGGACTGTTAAATAATATATTCATTTTTAAATCTATTATTAATACAAAGTAAAAATAATAAAAATAAAATGATAACTAGATATACCCATATACGTATATGTATACTTATATAAGAGTATAATAAAATATTATTAAATAGTTTTTTTATTTAATAAATCTTCGTATAGTAATAATATTTGCAATTCAATACTTAGTAAGTTTAATATATAAAATTTTGAGTATTGATTATTATTATTATTATTATTATTATTATTATTATTATTATTTTGTATCCTTATTTTTTATATATATCCTTGTTTTTTTTATTCCTTAACAATTTTATTTTTAATTTTAGAAAATTCAAACCGTATCGAACCGTTAAGATTTTAACAGTTTGAATTTGGATATTGTCAATATTCATATCGAATCGCTGAATCGTACTGTTCCCACTCCTACTATAAATCATATATTCATACTCTAAAGTATAATAAAATAATAATTAAGTTAAAGTTAATAAGTTTCATTATCATTATAAACATTTATAAATGAAACAAAACAAGTAGGAAAATAAAAATTAAAAATTGATCCGTTTGAAAATATGAAATAAACACATTTTATGAATATTTGTAGTTAAGAAATAAAAGAACAAAATTAAAAAAAAAATAAGAAAACATGGTAAATAATAGTTAAAGCGTGTTTGACTCCAAGAAATAAACAAATCATTTGGCGTGAGGAGAATATTTGGTAAACAGAAAATTAGTTTTCATTCGTTTGGGAAACTAAGTCAGGATTTGGTAAATTTATAGATGAAAATCTTGGGGGAATTGAGGATCTCAAATGATAAGTTGAAATTCTGTCTAAAGGGACATAATTTTTCAAATGATAAGTTGAAACAGTGGAATTGTAATTTACATAATTTTTACAACTTATATACAGACACTAGAATTTGCAAATCAAAAAATTGTAGATATAAAATTACAAATTATGAAATTTGTAAATTCCCATATAAGTCCTTCATCGAAACACGCTCTTAAGAATTTAGATATTTTAAATGAATATATGGTAAATTAGTATAGTATAATATATTTAAATAATTATTTTTTAAAATACATAAAAAATTGAATACAAACTATAAGAGAAAGCAAAAAAAAAAGTATACATAATAGATAAAAGAACCAAATATATTTATTACTCTATAATAAATATCTAAAATACAATATAATTATTATATAATTGTATAATAATTAAAGAAAAAAAAAATTGAGTGGGGGCCCAGGCTCCCCTGGCCCTTGCTTGGTTCCGCCCATGACTCTGGTGGTATCTTCTAGTACAATCTTTTCAATTTATTAAATTTTCATTGTATATATATTATAATCGGAACTATTTATTATCTAAACCACCATATCAAGATCATCTCCGTAAAAATCAACACAATTATAGATCATCTAAATCATTCATATATATAAATAAAAAATTAACAATTTTTTGTAAGAATTAATATTATTATAGTCAACTATTCATTTAATTGATATATATGAGTGACTAAATTTTTTCTAATTTTGTTAAATTTTTGGGTAAGTGATATTAAAATGATAATTTATGAGTTGAATAATTTCTATCATGAAAATTTATTAAAAATAGTCAAAATTTATCTTTTAAATTAAAAAATTTCAGTTTGTATAGAAACTTTCAAATAGAGCAAAAAACTCTTCTAAATAGACTCAAAAACCTTTGAAACTAAATAAAAAAAATTCTTGAATGGGGAGTTCTCCATCCAGTCCACAGTGTTCTACCACCTCTAGTTGGTGTCTCCGATGTCGCCAATGTAGTGACAATTAATCCTTTTGATGAAGCTGAATATGTTTTTATTGGGTATTGGTTAGCTTTGATTCAAGTAACATAACACAAATAATGAAAATATATGTCGCGCATTCGTACAGTCATGAAATAATTAATAAATCAAATTTCACTTGGGTTGAATTATATGCACCCTAAACTGAGGGATGAGGCGTCGATCATTGAGCTTGCATTGACGACTCTGCGACTTCTAACGCACACTGTAATTTGACCATCAGAGTCATCTTCCTTTAACGCACTCCGCCCTTTAACTATCAAGTCGATGGCCTTCTTGTTCCTACTATGCGTCTCTCTCGCCGATTGAATTCTGTAAGTCCATCGATAAGCCTCAAGCTAAGCTTCAAAATGAGTATTTTTTTTTTCTTCTTCATTTTAATATTTGTTTCTCAAATAATTTTTTTGTTTCTGCTCTTTGAATTAAGCTAATCAATATCTTATTATGCGTAATTGAAGAAAAAAAACAATACATACTGTCAAAAATTTCAGTTTTATCAAAGATCAAAGTGATTTGACTTCAGAGACACCAATGAGAGGCAATAGAATACGGTGGATGGAGAACTTCCCAATTAGGAAAAATTGATTATTTAATTTAAAGGGTATTTGAGTATATACATAAAAGGATTGTTTGCTATATTTGAAAGTTTTCATAAAAGTTGATATTTTTAAATTTAATTTGACTATTTTTTATAAATTCTCCGATCTCAGCCAAAAGAAATCAAAACGAAGAAACGGGACAAAGCGAGCATCATCGTCTTCTTCTTTTTTCTTTCCAAAGTATAAAGCCTGCAACTGTGAGTCCGGTGACTGAGTGGGCTCCCGTGCTAATAAATAACAATGAAGAGGGGGGTCCAGAGATGGGTTGTGGACATCTCAGAGTGGAACCCATCTCCCCAAGATTTCACCTTTGCTCTCTCTGTTCTTCCTCCACTGGAACAAGCATCTGTCACCAGGTTTTTATTCCTCTCTTTCTCTTGTGCCCTTTACTTTTGGATTCCAAGAAAAAAAAACCCCGTACGACGAAAACATGATCATGACCAAAAATAAATGTATGTAGTCTACAATCTGGTACAATTCGTTATGTTGTGGTTTACGTTTTTGTAAGTAATGTTGATGAACCAAACTAGTCACTTGCATTTGGAGAGTCAAATGCACTTCTATGGTTAAATTATTGAGATTTTATAATCTTTATTGTCAGATAAATTGAATTTTCTTTGAAATTATGCTGAAGGCATCTTCGATCAGTGTCAAGTATAAATTGTTCTAGAAAGCTATAATGAATAAATTGTTCTGGATTGTCATAATTTGCATCCAAGAAAGAAAATAATAACCGTTACAGTTTATGATGAATTTTCAAAACAGTTAACAGTGATACATTATATTTTGACATGTGGTAGATTTGTACAGATGGAAGACAGGAAGCGGGCACTTGTGAGCCGGTTGCTTCAATATGCTCTTGTATATGAAATGTTGGCAATACCTTATGATGAGATTATCATTAACCGCACCTTGGAAGGCAAACCATATCTTGTATGGCTACTTACCAATTCTTGTTTTGTGTGCGCGATTTTGGTTTTTATGTAGATCCAAATATGTATTCATGTCACTGATTCGAGATTTAATATGCTGTTCGCTATTCTATGCATAAACTCCAATCGGTTATTATTTGATATCAATTGTCTGGACACAGTTCTTGTACCTCGTTGTTGATCCAACATTGATATGTTTATTATACTACATATAATGTCTTTGTTTCCAGGAATGTGGTGGCGATGGCATAGATTTTCCCAATTTTAATTTCAATGCATCACATCATGGTGACTATGTTGCAATAGCATCTGAACCGTTGTGCATTGTGGGCGTAGACATTGTTTCCATAGTTGTTCCTCCAAAAGAGACGGTAATAGAATTCGTTCAAAACTTCTCTTCATGTTTTTCAAGTTTCGAATGGGATAATATAGTCAATGCTGGCACATCTGATGACATTCTGGTTGAGTTTTACAGGTACCCTTTTTTCATGTATTTTTTTTTCATTAAATGTGGTTAGACTGCGAAAATAATGTTATTATAATAATTTTGTAGGTATTGGTGTGTGAAAGAAGCTTATGTCAAAGCAATTGGGAGTGGAGTGCCATATGGTCTGGAAAAAGTAGAATTTCATCATAGTTGTTGGACAAACATTTCTGTTAATGTTGAGGGGAGGGCTATGAGAGAATGGCAATTTTGGCTTCTTGAGCTAGGAAAGGGACATATGGTAAGTCTCTTATAAACTGTCTTTCTATGTTTTCATTGAGCTTCAACTTGTTGTAAATGCTTGCTGTACCATTTTGGTTTCAAGGTTACCTAGTTTTTTGTTTGTTATGTATGACTAACATTCATATTTAGTAGAATTATCCTGACATTTATATATGTTGAATGCTAAAAAACACATGCGTTTCAAGGGATATCAAGAAAATTAGGAAGCTTGAGATTCTAGGAAATTCAGACCAAAGGTAGAGCTGAAACAAAATCATGACATCTTCCAAATTTCTACCTCAAGTACTTTCAGTAGTTTGGCTTCTGTTAAGCTAAGAGGGACTAAACTAGGAGCTTGCTTAAGTTGGATCTGTAGAGTCTGAGAAACCTGACCAAACTTGAGATAAGTTATATCTTGAATCTGGGGTGAGCCATAATCAAAAGATCTCCGTTGAACTCTCAACCAAATATGTTAGTGGATCACCAGGAGTTAGAGTAGAACTGAAAACTGTTTTGAGAGACCAAGAAAGGCCTGGTCAACCTAGTACTTCTACCGAGAGCTCACAAAAATGCAATGGCTCTAGTGGAGGATTCTTCAATGTACCTAAACCCTAGGGTTGAGTGAGACTTTGAATCAAGATTGAACACATAGACAGTCATTGCTGAGCTCTGTTTTAGTGGGTCATTGTTTGAGCTTTGAGGTGAACCTGGGGCGTTGCTATTAGAGTCTGATATGTATGCAGTTAATGTTTCGTGTGTTTACTCATCTCTCCAGTTAGGGTTATTTACACAAATATTCCCCAATGTTTTTTGTATTTTTGCAAACACCCTCGCGGGTTTTGGACCTTACACAAACATCCCTTTAGGTTCCAAAATGATTACACATAAACTCGTTTGTTATGTGATTATCAATTCAAAATTGAAATCAACCTAAAAATTAACAAAATTGACCTCCTCTATTAACATAATCAGTTAGAATGATAACATATCCAAACGAACATAAGGTCATTTTAGTATGTATATAACATATTATATGTAATTTCAGATTTTTCATATTTTATGGGTTATGTATAGTTTTCGGAACCTGAGTGCAAGGTCCAAAACCTGAAGGGGTGTCTTTGAAAACGCAAAAAACTTCAAAGACTATTTGTGTAAATAACAGGGCCGGCCATGGCCTAGGGTGGCAAGGGCGACTGCCCTGGGCCCACGAACAAGAAGGGGCCAAAAATTTTATTTTTATGGAAAAAATAAAAAAATAATTTAATTGAATTTAAAGAAATATTTTATTAAAAAATTGGGCTCATATTCTTGAAATATTATAAAAGTTATTCTGTATTAATATATAGTTATCTAGTTTGTCTTATAAAGTCATTAAGACTCTAATTTAAATTTTTTGATATAATACCGTTTCTTAAAAATATAATATTGCAAAAATGACCATATTTTCTATGTATGATTGATGTGCTTAAATTCTTGATTTTTTTTGGTATATTGCTAGGAGGATGAAAAAAAAATTAAAAGTGGAAAAAAATTATTAATTTTGTGTATGTAAATATATATTATAAGGGCACTTTTATAATATTCGCCTTAGGCCTCCAATTTATTGGACCGGCCCTGGTAAATAACTCATCCGGTTAAAGATAGAATTGTTGCCGGAGGGAGGTATGGTGCCTTTTCCGTGCATTTCTGTATTTTCTGTCTGGTGAAACTGTTGATATGATTTTTTAGCTGGACACATTAGTCAATCCCCATAGATTGAAGGTGAGTTTGGTTCGGAAACCTATAAACCTGAAATTCATACTATGATTGAGGAATGTTAAGAAGTTAGGCTATAGTCCATTGACAATGAAACTGATAGAGAAAAATTACAGTAACTTTTCAGGGTATTGCGAAATTACTTAAACGATTGGTAAGGTCCAACCAATGGGCGGGAAGTGAATGGGGATAGGCAAGTAGCCAACCCATGTAAAAATATGTGTTCGTGTTTTGTTCATTATGGTCCCAATGGCCAACAAATGCTGTTTGAACAATATGTCTTTGAAAAATTTTGGTTTGGTTGAATGCTGGTACTAGGTCGGGCTATGAATTTGGATACACTGACCTATGCCCTTGAGAAATAAATTTTAGATTGAACCAACAATTTAATTATGACCGTATATTGTAAACCTGAACTAAGCCATTTAGACTGTATATTGTTTTTCTTATTGTCTATTGGCTTTCCATAAAATCACAGGTCTCCATTGCAAGGGGTCATCCTGGATCAGCTACTGAGAGTTACAAGAGAACGTTAAAAAAGACAGAGTTTGATGAAAAGGACTATTGTGCAGCTCTTGATCTTCCAAACATCGGATTTGTCTTGAAAAAGGTAGAACAACTCATTCCAGTCTCGCAGAGAGCCCCACCTAGAGTTCATACGATTGAGCACCAATGAACTTTATAAATCATTCAGTCTTGTCCAGAAGAAAATAAACTCAAAATGTGCTTCTTATACTAAGTTTTAACCCTTGCAGCTATATTTGTAAAAACTACAAGCTATTGTCAAGATGTAAATTTTTTTTTTTCTGGGAAAATTCTCGACTTGCATTTATAGGTTGACGAAAATCAGTTGTGTATATCTTCTGTTCCTTCATCCTTGACACACGCATGTGGTTTTGCTGCGTATGCTTTAGTAGAACGAGTTGGGCTTCGGGGACTATTGAAATCCATATTGATACTTCAAGGGTTGGTTTGATAATTATTTGGTTCGGTTTGGTAATTATTTCATTCTTTTTCTTTGTTTTCATTTTTCATTTTCTGTGTTTAACATATGAAAAAGTATAATAAAGAAAGAAGGAAAAAGAGGAAGTAAGAAAAAAGAATAGGGTGCGGGGGATTATTTGGTGAGTGAAAAAATAATTTTGTTTCGTTTGGAAAATTAGGTCACAATTTGGTAAAATTTCAATGGAAAATCTGGGGTGAATAGAGGATCTCAAATTATAAGTTGAAATTATATTTCAAGGGGCAAAATTTTTCAAATGATAAATTGAAATAAGTGAAATTGTAATTTTTAGAATTTTTAAAATTGATATTTAAATAATAGAATTGACAAATTATGAAATTTATAAATTTTCATTGAACTAAAAAATTTTCGTTTAAAATAAGTTTTGAATGTAGTCCTCATCATTTGGTCCAAAAATCTATGGGCTTATGGAGGCCCGATAGACCCGATGGACAAAAGTTCGGTCCGACCCGCTATGATTCGTGGGTCGGCCTGGCCCGAGAGTTTTTTGGGGGGCTAGGTTTGGGGTTATGGTGTTTAAACTCGATAGGCCCGAGTCCGATAAAGCCCGATAAGCCCAGCCCGACCGCCCATATAAACCCGGCACATAAGTCCGAATTTATAAAATTCTTATTATTTAAGAATTAATACCTAACCCATTTTTAATATTAATATTTTAGCCCAAACTCAAATCTCAACCCTAAGTCCGCCTAATTTATTTTAGAAAACTCAATGACCAATACCCAATACAAACCTTAACCGGCTAACCCTATGTCCACCTATTTAAATAAATTTCACTCAACCCTAACCTTTTCCACGTTCCGATTCTCCTCACTAACTGCATTATCTCTCTCCCAACTCTCAAAGTTCAAAACTCATATCTCAGTATCTCACAAACCCACACTCACTCAACACAATCTCTCTTATCTCTCAACCCCATTCTTCCCTTTACGCTTATTTCCACTTCCCATTCTTCCCTCTAGTTGGGTACTCTTGAGCAGTTTTGTTATGGTTTTTAAGGTAAGATTTTAACGAGACCACATTTTTGCACCCTTGTGTATTTTTTTTCCTTATTAATATATATTTTTCATATTCATATATTTTTTTTGTAATTTTAAAATTTGATAAATAGTTTATTGTAAAAACCCACGTAAGCTTGGCCCAAGTGGGCTTAGTAGGCCCGACCCGAAAAACCCGATAAAAGCCGGCCCGATAAAGCCCAATGACTTTTATATATGTAAGTAAGTCAGTCCGACCCGACCCGTAAATTAAAATATTATTTAATAAATCCGACCCGGCCCGACCCCAGCCCAATGATGAGGGCTATTTGAATGAAAGGGTATGTTGCTTGCCTTCTCCTTCTCATCCCTCTCCATATTTCCCCTTGTCGATGGCCCCAACTCCTACCCCACATTTCCTCCCCCTCTTTGCTGCCGCAGACCTGCCCCTTTCGAACCCTAACTTGAATCTCCTCAAACCTTCTCAGATTTAACCTCTCACCTCCTAATCTATGTCCCCTAGTATGTTTTCCCCTTCCCCTTTTGAGATTCAGACCACTGAAAAATATCTTGTCCTTAAGCCCCATTGTTTACCCCTAGGCCTAAGAGACCTCTTATCCTTTATCTGATTCTCCTCCCCTGACCGAGCAACCAAACCAATTTCCCCTTCCCTCCTCCTCTTTAGACTCTATTCCTCCCTTGAACCATTCATCCCCAACCTACCTTACTCTTCAAAATCAGTCACATGGCCTTACCAATCTCATGTATGAGTCTCGCTTGGTTGATGGGAAAGTCCTGAGTGCGATTGTGTTGCAGATGGATGGTTCTTATTCAGATCCTGACGCGCCGGTGCAGGTGTGCGGTGGGTTGTTGGGCCCCTAGTCTGGCCCAATTGTGGCGGTGATATTGGGAACTCCGAGATGGTGCATATTGGTGACTAGGAGCTTTAAGATTTTTCTACCTCTTGTTCTCATGGTTTGCAATCGTTAGACCCTCCCTTTTGTCCGTTGGGTTTGCAAATGGAGCTCAACTTGGTACGGTCCAGCTGAAGTCTTGGATGGGTTTCAACTGACGTGAGACCTAAGGTGTCTTATAGTAATGTTGTTAAAGGTTTGAGGAGTCCTCCATGTACATTTCAAAAACTTTCATTTACCTAGCCTAAGGTGATGCATGGCCGTAAGCTTGTCTCACCTCACCCTACGGCGACATCAGTGGTTGCTAAGGATTGGTGTCATTGTTTGGTTGGTTATTTCATCAACAAACAGTTATGTACTCTGTAGTTAATATTATTGCTAGGAAACTTTGGACTGACCGGGGTTTGTTGGAGGTGCTTTCTAATGAAATAAGTTTTTTTCCTTTTCAAGTTCAAAGATGACTTATCCTGTTTTTATGTGTTTTAGTCTGATCCTTAGCACTTATTAGGACGTATGTTTTTCCTTCCTCGTTGGAAATTGGTACGGTGCTTTCTAAGTTCGTACATACCAAAATTCTCAAATGGGTTAAGTTTTACAATGTTCTTTTGGAACATTGAAATCATGAAGGATTTGGGCATGTGGCCAGCGCAGTGGGTAAGCCTTTGTATGTTGATGCTCTCAGTAGTTCAAAGCGGAGGATTGCTTATATGCGCATCTGTGTGGAGGTGGATGCTTCGAAGGATTTTATTTATTCGTTTGATTTGTTTGGTTCAAATTGAGGATGTTGGTGTATTAGAAAGAGTTGAGGAAGTTAAAGTGGTTTATGAAGATCATCCTAGAATTGTTCTCGATGCAAGGCCTTTGGTCACTTTGAACCTGCCTATCCTCAGGTCCCTAGCTCTGGGAAGGGTGAGGTTCAATTTTCAGGTCCATTGATTGTTGATTTGTTCAAGCAAGTGAATGCTGAAGCAACCATGTGTAAGGCTTTGGGGACACCAGCTTGTGTGGACCTAGACGAGCTCGTCCTTCTGCATGTAGATAAGTCAGGTGCTTTTTTGCAGCCTAAACGGAGGTCTCACGGAAAGGAGATTAATGGTGCTTGCTCTTCTTCTAGCGTTCGTCTATCAACTGGGAATCCCACCTCTCCTATTAATCCTATAGTGGTGGAATCTGTGACTGCTCATGTTCCTCCTAGCCATATGGTCAATTATCCTAATAGTTTTTGGGCTCTTGAGGATACTGCAGAGGATTCGGATGGTGAATTGGTGCCTCTGGGTGAGGCTACTCTCGTCTTTTTCTTTTTGTGCCAATAATCCTCCAAATACTAGAGTTGGAAAGAAGACTAAATCTAAAGGGAAAGGAAGGCGGTGCCTGACATGGTGAGGAAATTATCCCGGGTCCGTACTAGAGCTCATCCCCACGATTCAGGTCGCTTGTTGGAATGTCCGAGGCCTCAATGATGCTGCTTGGCAATTAGAGGCGCGTGATTTCGTTAATACAAATAATATTTGTCTTTTGGGTTTGGTGGAGACTAGGGTGCGGGAAAGTAATTTTTTTGGTATTTCTCGGGCTCCTTTATCGGGGTGGGAGGTGGAAAACAATTAGTCCTCTTATGCTAATAACTGAATTTGGCACTTGTGAAACCCGCTGGTTGCCTCTGATGTGGTGTTGGAGGTGTCTCAGCATGTTATTAGCTGTCGGGTGCAAGTTTTCAATTCTCATTTGGAGTTAATGGTTTCCATGGTTTACAACTCTAATGAGGATGATACTCGGACCAATATGTGGAGTGATCTTGTGTCTCTTTCTAGGACTATTGGCTCTTTTCCATGGATGGTTTTGGGTGATTTCAATATCACTAGGCATATCCAGGATAGCGTGGGGAATGTTGATAGGAGAATGGAGGCTATTTTCAGGTTTGAGGATTGTATTAAAAAAGATGGGCTGGATGATCTGTGTTATTCTGGTCATCATTTGACCTGGTGTAATCATCAATATGATGGACTTTTGATTAAGAGGAAGCTGGATAGAGTTTTTTTCCCAATTTGGAGTGGTTGTCCTCTTTTCCTGGTAGCTTTATTTCTTTCCTTAACCCCAGTTCCTCTGATCACATCCCTGCCATCCTTGATCTGGGGCTGATGAGACAACAGCGAAAGTCACCGTTCAAAATTTTCAATTTCTTTGTGGATCACGTGAAGTTTTGTCTTATTGTCCTACATGCCTTTGATTCCCATTTTGATGGGCCCTTACAATTCCAAGTTTCCAAGAAATTTAAGTTGGTTAAGGCTGCCCTTAAACAGTTTAATGGTAGGCCTAATGCTGACGTTCGGTTGGCTGTCTTGGCAGTGAAATCTGATCTAGATATCTACTAGACTGGCCTTCTTGCAGATCCTTTGGACCTTTTGTTGATTGATCATGAAGTCACCACTGAGGAGTACTTTGATTGTCTTTTAAGGGAGGGGGGCATGAATACGGCCTATTTTCACAATTCCCTCGAGATGACGGTTAACTGTAAAACTATTGGTTCCATAGTTAATGGGGATAGGATTCTTACCTCTCATAAGGAAATTAAACTTGAAGTAGGAAGATTTTTCACCTCTCTAATTGGTACTCTTGGCCTGTCGACCTAGTTGGATTTGAGTGGTTTTGTTGATAAAGTTACAAAGGAATCCCAGGTCAATCTCCCTGATTCCCAGATCTCAGAAG
The DNA here is from genome assembly GCA_032719365.1 of Prinsepia uniflora. Taxonomy (NCBI): domain Eukaryota; kingdom Viridiplantae; phylum Streptophyta; class Magnoliopsida; order Rosales; family Rosaceae; genus Prinsepia; species Prinsepia uniflora. Next base: position 54,191,178 of record CM064874.1, read on the forward strand.
TCAAAGGAATTCAGCAAATTCCTTCCTAAAACTGTCCTAGGATCTCTGTAGATACTTCCCTAGTTTGGTCCACGATTTCCTATCTAGTTTATAATTGTTTACCTACTTAGACTTACCTAGGAACTGTATATATAGGATTCTCCTATTGTAAAGAATTATTAGTTAATAAACAAGGAAATTCATACCTGTTTATGGTATCAGAGCAATAAAAGCTCCACCGAGCAACCCTAGAAAGCAAACCCTAATCCATGGCCGCCCAACCCACTCCTGCAGCCGCCACCCTTAGCCCTAATCCCCCACCAACCACCGATACCACCTCCCCCTTTACATCTCTCATCTCCATCAACGCCGCCCAGTTTCCTGTGAAACTGACAGCCACCAACTTCTTCCCGTGGAGAGCACAATCCAATGCTCTCCTACTCGGATACGATCTCATTGGGTATGTTGATGGTACCCGTTCCTGTCCACCCACAACTGAAACCCTAGCCCGTGCTCTCTGGTTTCGCCAGGATTAGCTCATCCTCCATGCGATCCTTGGTTCTGTCTCTCATCAGGTAGTAACCCTGATCGCTGCTGCCAAAACTTCAGAGGCAGCCTGGACCCGCCTCACACAGCTCTATGCTAGCAAGGCTCGAGCTCGTGTTCTAGGCCTTAAGGAGCAGTTGACTCTCCTTCGCCGTGACAATCGTCCTGTCACTGACTACCTGCAGGAAGTCCGTCTTCTCTCCGATGAACTGGCTGCAATTGATGCCCCCCTCTCAGATGATGATCTCTTTCTTTACGTCCTTAATGGCGTCGGCTCTGCCTTTAAGGATATTTCTGCTGCTGTTCGTTATCGAGACACTCCTGTCTCTTTTGAGAACCTGCACGATATGCTGGTACAGCATGAGGCCGCCACCACACGTGAAGCCCCTGCCTCCCCCCAACCCCCCATCACTACAAATCCGGCCAACACAGCCTGTGGCACTTCCTATAACCGTCAGCCAAGAAGCTCTTCTGACCACCGGAGCTCCTACCAGTAGTCTGACAACCGTGGTTACTCTTCCACCCGCTCTTCCCAGCCCTCCACCAGCAATCGCAGGTCCAATCCAAACCAAGGCCGCGACTATCGAGGGTTCTGTCAATGGTGTGGCATACAGGGGCATAGCGCCAAGCGCTGTCCACAACTTCAACAAAATCCTGCTGCCCAACCCGTAGCCAATCCAACCAACCCGGGCACCTCCTCACCTTGGCTCCTCGATTCTGGTGCGTCTCACCATGTGATCGCTTCCCCTCATCATCTGTCTGCTGTTTCTGAATACCAGGGCCCAGACGAGATCATCATTGGTAATGGTAAAGGGCTTGACATCACCCATGTCGGATCCACCACTCTATCCTCTCCCTCCAATAAATCCTTTCTTCTCCATAATGTTCTCTGTGCACCTCAAATAACTAGAAATATTCTATATATTTCCCAATTTAACAAACAGCACAATACCTTTATTGAACTATTTCCCTCTTGTTTTCATGTGAAGGATCTAAGCACGAGGGCGGTTCTCCTTCAAGGCCCGAGTAAGGATGGTGTCTACGAGTGGTCACCTGCAACCTTACACCAACCACAGGCACTGGTAGGCATTGCTGTTTCACCCAATCTCTGGCATCGTCGTCTTGGTCATCCCCACTCCAAAGTCCTCCACAACGTCCTTCGTCAATCCTCCATCAATCTGTCTCCCAAGCTCAAAGAGTCCCCATGTTTGTCATGTCTTTGTAATAAGAGTCATAGGCTGCCATTTGGCACCTCTTCCCTTCACAGTCATCGTCCTCTACAATTAATATATACCGATGTGTGGGGTCCTGCCCCTCACACTTCCATTGACTGTTTTTCTTATTACATTATTTTTGTTAACCACTACACGAAGTATACATGACTTTATCCTCTCAAGAAAAAATCTGATGTCTTTTCCACCTTCATTGATTTCAAAACTCTCGTCGAAAAATACTTTCAACATCCAATTCAAACTCTATACACTGATGGTGGTGGTGAATTCACCAAACTCAAACCTTTCCTTGCCACCCACGACATAAATCACCTTCTTACCTCACCTCACACTCCCCAACACAATGGCATGGCCGAACGACGCCATCGTCATCTTGTTGAAACCGGCCTTACCCTCCTTCATCAAGCCAACCTACCCCTAACTTTCTGGACCTATGCCTTCAAAATAGCCGCATACCTCATCAACCGTCTTCCTACCTCCATTCTCCACAACCAATCCCCATATACTGCCCTCTTCCAACAGCCACCCAACTACCACCGTCTCAGAACCTTTGGATGTCTTTGTTTTCCTTGGCTCTGGTCCTACAACTCCAATAAACTGCAGCCTCGATCTACTCCCTGCCTCTTCCTCGGCTACTCACTCAACCAAAGTGCATACCTCTGCTATGATACTTCAGCTCACCGCCTATATGTCTCCCGTCATGTCCAGTTTGATGAGTGTACCTACCCTGGTCTAAGTCTCCCGTCCTCTGTTCCTCATGTTTCCTCCGATGTCTTCCACCAATGGCTCTCCTCCCAGCCTCTTGTCTCTACTCTTCCAGTTCCTGATTCAGCTGCTTCACCAGTGCCTGCACAGTCAACACCTTCCCCTGAAGGCCACTTGGATTCATCCTCCTCACTTGCTCTTGACGCTGCACCTGCCCCTGCCTTAGTTCCATCACTAAACCTGCCACAAACCACCACCAGCACCACGTACATATACACGGCGGTCCTCACGTCCGTCCCACACCCCTGTTCCCCCACCCCCACAGCCAGCCCCCACGGCTTCTCCTCCCCCCCTAACCCCTCCACCACCAGCACCCACTCATCCTATGCTCACCTGCAGACAAACTGGCTGTCTTCCCCAAGTTCCCAACTATGCCCTCACGGCAACCGCCCATCCCCTCCTCCCCTCCTTGAACCCACTTGTGTTTCCCAGGCTGTGAAACACCCACAGTGGCTCTCTGCCATGTCCGAAGAGCTGAATGGCCTCATTCATAATGGCACATGGGTCCTAGTCCCTCCTCAGCCTACCCAGAATGTCATTGGCAACAAATGGGTCTTCCGGATCAAACGGAAGCCCAATGGCGCTGTTGACCGATTCAAGGCCAGACTCGTGGCTAAGGGCTATCACCAACGCCCAGGACGGGACATCACTGCTACTTACAGCCCAGTGGTCAAGCCCACAACCATTCGACTGATTCTCCATCTCAATGTGACCCATGGTTGGCCCATACGACAACTGGACGTCAACAATGCATTTCTGCAAGGCACCCTTACCGAGACTGTCTACATGGCACAACCTGCTGGGTTTGTGGACCCCCACAACCCCACTTATGTCTGCCAGCTGAAGAAGGCCCTATACGGTCTCAAACAGACACCTCGGGCCTGGTATCAAGAGCTTCACTCTTTTCTTCTGGCCAACGGCTTTGTCAATGCCAAATCTGATGCCTCTCTTTTTCTCTAAAGGCAAGGTTCTCACGTTCTTTACTTCCTCGTTTATGTTGACGACCTTATTGTTACAGGCAGTGATTCTTCCCTCATCTCGAAGTTCATCACCACATTGGCCACTCGGTTTTCTATCAAGGATCTCGGCACCCTGAAGTACTTCTTGGGCGTGGAAGTTATGCCCACCTCTGATGGTCTCTTCCTGTCCCAGCATCAATATCTGCAGGATATCCTCACCATGGTGCATATGGAGGGGGCCAAACCCGTGTCCACACCCTTGGCCGTCTCTCCCCCTCTCCTTCTCAACGATGGATCCCCGCCAACTGATGCCACTCTCTTTCGTAGAATGGTGGGCCGCCTTCAGTACCTAAACTTAACCCGCCTGGATGTTTCTTACGCTGTCAACTGCCTCTATGCATGCTCCCACGGACCTTCATTGGCAGGCCCTAAAATGTGTTCTACGCTACCTCAAGGGCACAGTACTCTATGATCTTCCCATCCGCCGCACTGCCACCTATCATCTACATGTTGTTGCACATTCCTTCAGCACACTCAGTGCCTTTTCAGACGCAGACTGGGTTGGTGACCATGACGACCGCAAGTCCACCACAACATATCTTGTTTACCTAGGTGGTAACTTAATATCCTGGGGCTCACGCAAACAACGGTCAGTCTCCCGCTCTTCAATCGCGGCTGAATATAGGGCTGTTGCCTCAACCACTGCAGAAGTACTCTGGGTTCAATTCCTAATGCGGGAGCTTAACATTCAGGCCACAGGAACACCCACTATTTCCTGTGACAACCTAGGCACCACTTTCTACTGTGCCAATCCTGCTCTACACTCCAGGATGAAACATGTGGACATTGACTTTCAGTTCGTTCGTGATCAAGTCACCTGTGGTCTTCTTCATGTCCACCATGTTCCCACTGATGATCAACTTGCAGATGCTCTCACCAAACCCCTGCCGCGTCCACGTTTCCAGCTTCTCCGTGATAAGATTGGCGTCTCAGACGGCTCCACCATCTCGCAGGGGCGTGATAAAGATACAAGGGAATCCCAGGAGATTGAGGATCAATCTCCCTGATTCCCAGATCTCAGAAGTCAAAGGAATTCAGCAAATTCCTTCCTAAAACTGTCCTAGGATCTCTGTAGATACTTCCCTAGTTAGGTCCACAATTTCCTACCTAGTTTATAATTGTTTTCCTACTTAGACTTACCTAGGAACTGTATATATAGGATTCTCCTATTGTAAAGAATTATTAGTTAATAAACAAGGAAATTCATACCTGTTTATTTGTTACTGATCCTATATCTCCGTCTTTGGCTCTTGGTATGGTTAGGGATGTAACTGATGAGGAAATCTGGTTGGTGTGTTTTAGGCTTGAAGCCCTCTAAGGCGTCGGATCCCGACGGGTTCAATGCTCTATTTTTCAACGTGCTTGGGATATTATTGGGGGGCAAGTAACATCTGATGTGAAGTAGTTCTCCTTTTCTAATTGTTTGCGTGGGGAATGGAATGCTACCATATTATCTCGTATCCCTAAGAGTCTTAAGCTTACCACCATGGCTGATTTTAGACCAATATCTTGTTGCAATACTCGTTACAAGATTGTTTCTAAAATTACTACTAACAGGTTGATTGGGGCCATTATGTCCATTATCAGTATTAAGCAATCTTCTTTTGTGGGTTGGCGGCACATTGGAGATCGATAATATTCTTTTGGTTCAGGAGCTTATCTGAGGGTATCATGTTGATAGTGGCTCCTAAATGCACTGCTAAGGTCAAAATCCTTAAGGTTTATGATTCTATTGATTGTGATTTTTTTATTAGATCCATCACTGCTTTTAACTTCCCTCCGCGGTTTTTGAGGTTGATTAGGAGTTCTATTACCATGCCCAAGTTTTCTGTGGCAATTAATGGTGAGCTCCTGGCCATATGGGTCTTAGACAAGGTGACCCTCTCTCGCCCTACCTGTTCATTATTCCTATGGAGATCCTTACTCGCATCTTGGATGCCAAGGTCTCTACTACTCCTTGGTTTCACTATCATTGGCGTTGTGAAATGGTAAAAATCACTCACTTGGTTTTTGCTGATGATTTATTGTCATGGAAATATTGATTATGCTAAGGTTTTGATGGATGGGATTCAGTTATTCTTTGCGACTTCATGTTTGACACTCAACTTGGCCAAGAGTAAGATCTATTTGGGAGACGTTAGTAACATTGTGCTGCTGAAATTCATTCTATCATTGGCTTTAGTGATGGTTGTCTCCCGTTTAGGTATTTGGGAGAGCCCGTTATTACCTCTAGATTGAGTTTCTTTGATTGTGAGCCTCTTTTGGAGAGTGTTGATGCTCGTATTCGGAGTTGGGAGCATAGAACTTTGTCCTTCGCGACGTCGCCTATTACGGGCCAGGCTTCGGTCCTCCGGAGGACCTAGTCCTCTACCCATCTAAGGGTTGTGAATGGCCGGAATAATCTAAGGGTTGTGAATAATAGGCTGGAAAAAGGGAGATGGTCCACCATAAAGTTACTACTTCCACTGTAGATTTTCTTAATTTAACAAATAAAAGTGAGGGTATTAAATTAAAATCAAGGAAGGAGAATTCAGCTTCCTTCTCTTCCTCCCGTTCGATCCCATATGAACACAAAAGGTTGTCGTCTGACCCAAACCCAAAATTGGCCTAATTTTGATCGGAAACGGTGATTTCGTAGAACCCAACTGGGTCATATGAACCTACCCCCATAGTAGTGGATGGCAGAGGCGCATGTAGGACCTTGGCAGGGCGGCTTGCTTCGGCATAGTGAAGATTAGTAGATCGGTAGCGACTTGGGCGGAAGATCGGTTCCAGGATTGCCATTGGACCGACGTCTGAATAAATCAAGTGGATCTCAATTGACAAAGAAAGAGACTATCACGAAGCCTTCTGTGAAGCCAGCATTGTCCACTTCATCTTCATCTTCATCTTCATCTTCATCTTCATCTTCAAGGGTCATGCCAACATTGGCCACTTCATCTTCAAGGGTCATGCCAGCATTGGCCACTTCATCTTCATCTTCATCTACAGTAACTGTGACGTCTTCATTGGACAGTAGTGCTAGCAGTGGAGTCAGGAAGTCAGTCTCAAAGGTTTCATCCTCATTAACTTGATCACCTACAGTTACTAGTGGACTGAGAACCAGTTCCTCGTCTTCTTCTATGGATAGAAGTTCTGGTTTATCTAGGCATAGGAAAGCAACTTCTGAAGGCCGGGTTTCTCGGCTCATTGTCCTTCCCCAGGTGGAAATCAAAGCTAGTGATGATATGGTAAGCATGCATTATTTCTTTTACTGGTCATCGTGTCATTGCCCTTGTAAGGCTTTGAAGTGGTTCAAGTAGTCATCCCTCGCTAGAACTGTTGCATCAACATATTTTTCGTTGTTCTTTTATGTGTTTCTTACTTGAAATTGATTGTGTATAGATGTGATACATATACCCAAATTGTACTTCTGATTTAAATGGACTCTGGTGTCCATTATCATCACGATGTTTATATTTAGTTTCTTTTATGTCTTGTTGTTGGAGATGAGTACTTGATTATCATATTGTAGGTAAAAGTCATTCCTTTCTATACTTATTTCTGCCCAGTTTTGTTTTTGTAACAGAGGTTAGATCTTAGAGGTCACAGAGTTCGCAGTCTTAAGGCTAGTGGGTTAAACTTGTCAGCTAATTTGGAGGTAAACTGGTTTCTAACATATGATTGGCTGGCTATCGAAGAGAATTTTGCCATCTACCTAACTAGATGCCTTGTCAAATTCTTTTCTCATTTCCCTGAACATTTTTCCTTTCAAGAGATTATAGTTCCTTTAAGATGCTCCTTTTGGCAGTTTGTTTATCTCAGAGATAATCTCTTGTCTACATTTGAGGGAGTTGAAATACTGACACGAGTGAAGGTTTATTAATCAGACTTTCCACATGTTGAAATTTTTAGTAATCTTCTAAATTACAAGTTTAATATTTATTGTTAGAATGTGATCAAATATGCACACATTAAGCATGTAAACCGTGTCTGCAAGTTTGCAAGTAAGTAGATCTGTATTGATTGATAGCACTTCTTTATTTCTAGGTTCTTGATTTGAGTTTCAATGATTTCAAAGGGCTTGGATTTGAAACTCTTGAAAATTGCAAACTCTTGCAGGTTTGTGTTTATTATAATTGATCTTTGAGTTTTCATACATCAAAGAATGCAGATAAAAAATCTGAAATTTTTAACCTGTGCAACAACTTTATCTTGCTGGAAATCAAGTCACGTCACTTGCAAGCCTCCCTCAGGTCCCTAATTTGTAGGTAAGGCTTTGTGAATATTTTTCAGTTTGCAATTTATAATGACCTTGATAGGTCCTCAAATAAGCATTATTTTATATTATTTTATACCCTTTATACTTGACTTTTAATATTTAAATATTAAATAAATAGATAAAATAATTTATTTTGTGTTATTTTTGTTTAAATAAATAAAGTTTGTAATTTGGAGTATTTTGGCGAAAGAATCTTCCCGATCGGAATTATAACGAAGAAATTATGGACGAATTTCGGTGAAATATTACTAAATTAACTAAATAAATTAATTAATTTTTATTTTGCAGCCCAGCCCAATCCATGCAGCCCAATCCGCGCCAGGCCCAGCCCGCACATCCACCAGCCCAGCACGCCAGGCCCAGCCCGCGTCAGTCCTTCCTCCAGCCCAGCGGACCCGTCGACAGGCGCTGGCCGATCTGCTGTTCCTCCATTCGGCGCGCGCTTGTCGATCTCCCAGGCACCGTCTCAGCAGCAGCCCGCCGAGCTCCAGTTCCTTCATTCAGCAGCCTCCAGCCAAAATTTCATTCCTCTTTTCAGCAGCTCTCTGCTGAATTTATTTCCAGCAGCTTCCACCCAATTTCCACCCAACTTCCACCCAAATTCCTTCCACTTTCCAACCCAATTTTGCAACTTGACAACTCAAACCACTTCTAAACATCATCACTAATCTTTATTACTCATCATTCCATTATTTAACATTTTTTATTGTATTTGTTTATGTATTTTTGATAGCTTTTTCCACCTATAAATAGGGCTTCAATTCTTGTATTTTGGAGAGTCCCCAATTAGTTTCATTCTTCCATTTCTTTCTTAGTTCTTAGTTCTTAGTTCTTAGTTCTTAGTTTAGTTCTTTTATTTCTCTCTTTTGAGAGACAATTTTGGGGACCATTTTAACTTCTTGTAGATTTTCTTATTAATTAGCTTTCTTTTAATTCTTGTTCTTAATTTATGTTATTTTTATTTTTCTTAATTTCATTTCTTCTTTACTTTGTTCTTGTGATATTTCTTTGAGATCTCTTAAACACATTTTTATGCTTTCCTTAAGAAATACCTAGGCCAAGTAATTCTAAGGCAATTCAAGAGTTTTAAGACCGAATTCCTCGTATTTCTTCTTCCATCTTCACAAGTTTCCTGCCGCTGTTCGGTGATTCTTGTGAAAATCCATACTTCTCTACTTAAATTCTTGTTATTGTTATTGGTTTTACTTATAATTCAATATATGTGTTGGTATTTTCTTTCTAACATTTGTAAGTAAGAATGCAATCTCCATGTGTTTTACTTTTTGAGTTTCTTTTACTTCATATGTTTTAGTACTTAAACTTCAATTCGAAACTAAATGTTGATCCGCTGTTCGGGGCATTTAGGATAGAGTTGAAGAGATTTAATGTTTGATCGCTGTTCGGCGCATTAAATCACTTACTTAAGGTGAATCATATTATAAGTAATAATCCGCTGTTCGGTGCATTTATAATATGAAAAATGTATGCATGTATTTGAGATGATTAAGGTATGATTTCGTGATTGGTTCAATATGAGCATGATGTTAGAGTGTTGGTAAAAATATGTGTTTGAAGAAAATTCACTAGTACAAAGGTTAAAGTAGAAGTAAAATTAAGTATTTAATTATTTTTACTTGTTTTATTTATTTTATATTTACAACTCTTTTCAAAACCCCCCTTTTCAATTCTCAATTCTTTATTCTTTTATTCTTTATTCTTTTATTCTTTTATTCTTTTATTCTTTTATTCTTTTATTCTTCTTTTCTACTTTTAGTTTATTATTCTTTGATTCTTTCATCTCTTTATTCTTTTATTCTTTAATACTTTTAGTTTATTATTCTTTGATTAGTTAATTCTTTAATTCATTTATTCTTTAATTCTCAATTCTTTTATTCTTTAATTCATTAATTCATTAATTTGTTAATTATTTAATTATTTAATTCATTAATTTATTCATTATTCATTTATTCATTACTCTTTCCCACTAACACATTATTAATGTTCCCTAATTTCCCCGGTTAAGAACGATCCCTATTTACCAATACTACATCTACACAAAAGGGTTTAAATTGCACAACACTCAAATTACGTGTTTAATTTAATGCGTAGTTTGGGCGTAGTCAATTTTTCCAAAAATTGACTACGCTCAAACTACGCATTAAATTAAACACGTAATTTGAGTGATGTGCAATTTAAACCCTTTTTGTGTAGATGTAGTATTGGTAAATAGGGATCGTTCTTAACCGGGGAAATTAGGGAACATTAATAATGTGTTAGTGGGAGATGAATAAAAGAATAATGAATAAAAGAATTAAATAATAAAAGAATTAAATCATCAAAGAACTAATAAATTAAAGAATAGATGAATAAGAGAATAAAGAAATAAAAGAATAAAGAATTAAAAGAATAAAAGAATAAAAGAATAAAGAATAAAAAGAATCAAAGAATAAAAGAATAAAAAATAAAAAAGGATCAAAGAATAAAAGAATTAAAAGAATAAAAGAATAAAATAATAAAAGAATAAAGAATTAAAAGAATACAAGAATAAAAGAATAAAGAATAAAGAATTGAAAAGGGGGGTTTTGAAAAGAGTTGTAAATATAAAATAAATAAAACAAGTAAAAATAATTAAATACTTAATTTTACTTCTACTTTAACCTTTGTACTAGTGAATTTTCTTCAAACACATATTTTTACCAACACTCTAACATCATGCTCATATTGAACCAATCACGAAATCATACCTTAATCATCTCAAATACATGCATACATTTTTCATATTATAAATGCACCGAACAGCGGATTATTACTTATAATATGATTCACCTTAAGTAAGTGATTTAATGCGCCGAACAGCGATCAAACATTAAATCTCTTCAACTCTATCCTAAATGCCCCGAACAGCGGATCAACATTTAGTTTCGAATTGAAGTTTAAGTACTAAAACATATGAAGTAAAAGAAACTCAAAAAGTAAAACACATGGAGATTGCATTCTTACTTACAAATGTTAGAAAGAAAATACCAACACATATATTGAATTATAAGTAAAACCAATAACAATAACAAGAATTTAAGTAGAGAAGTATGGATTTTCACAAGAATCACCGAACAGCGGCAGGAAACTTGTGAAGATGGAAGAAGAAATACGAGGAATTCGGTCTTAAAACTCTTGAATTGCCTTAGAATTACTTGGCCTAGGTATTTCTTAAGGAAAGCATAAAAATGTGTTTAAGAGATCTCAAAGAAATATCACAAGAACAAAGTAAAGAAGAAATGAAATTAAGAAAAATAAAAATAACATAAATTAAGAACAAGAATTAAAAGAAAGCTAATTAATAAGAAAATCTACAAGAAGTTAAAATGGTCCCCAAAATTGTCTCTCAAAAGAGAGAAATAAAAGAACTAAACTAAGAACTAAGAACTAAGAACTAAGAACTAAGAAAGAAATGGAAGAATGAAACTAATTGGGGACTCTCCAAAATACAAGAATTGAAGCCCTATTTATAGGTGGAAAAAAGCTATCAAAAATACATAAACAAATACAATAAAAAATGTTAAATAATGGAATGATGAGTAATAAAGATTAGTGATGATGTTTAGAAGTGGTTTGAGTTGTCAAGTTGCAAAATTGGGTTGGAAAGTGGAAGGAATTTGGGTGGAAGTTGGGTGGAAATTGGGTGGAAGCTGCTGGAAATAAATTCAGCAGAGAGCTGCTGAAAAGAGGAATGAAATTTTGGCTGGAGGCTGCTGAATGAAGGAACTGGAGCTCGGCGGGCTGCTGCTGAGACGGTGCCTGGGAGATCGACAAGCGCGCGCCGAATGGAGGAACAGCAGATCGGCCAGCGCCTGTCGACGGGTCCGCTGGGCTGGAGGAAGGACTGACGCGGGCTGGGCCTGGCGTGCTGGGCTGGTGGATGTGCGGGCTGGGCCTGGCGCGGATTGGGCTGCATGGATTGGGCTGGGCTGCAAAATAAAAATTAATTAATTTATTTAGTTAATTTAGTAATATTTCACCGAAATTCGTCCATAATTTCTTCGTTATAATTCCGATCGGGAAGATTCTTTCGCCAAAATACTCCAAATTACAAACTTTATTTATTTAAACAAAAATAACACAAAATAAATTATTTTATCTATTTATTTAATATTTAAATATTAAAAGTCAAGTATAAAGGGTATAAAATAATATAAAATAATGCTTATTTGAGGACCTATCAAATACCCCCACACTTAAACTTTGCTAGTCCCTAGCAAATACTAAAATTAAACTACAACATCAATACAAGTAACCTTTAACCATTTGTCTCAATATTTCATTATTACAATCATGGCATAAAAGATTTTCACTTAAAACATTTAAGCAGATGGAATTCAAGAGTTAATACATAGTGACAAAATGTTTCAACAAGTAAAATAATGAGCAAAATTGGTGAATTGGATCACAACATGAGTAAAACAAGTATGAATCAACTCACAAGGATATGCACTCATAAATTCACTCAATTTTGTAAGGGTTTGTGTTTGCACTCAGAGTATGTGAGAAATATTCACATAATCGAAATGAAGTACTTTTGCAAAATCTCAAACAAACACCTCAAGATAAAAACAACATATACTTGCGCAAATGAACCAAAACCATAAGCTTACTCAAGTGATTAACTCAACTAATCAAAATTTACCATCTTAAGGATCATAAGGTCTTTACGAAGGTTGTAATGGGGCTAAGTTTAGAGGCAAGGAATATATAGGACAAGTGGTGCTCAAATTCGTTCCAAGACTCAAAAGACTCCCAAAACGTATCATAGCTTCCCAACCTTAGTGCAATGATGTCAGTAATCCATCCTTTCGAACATAGGCCTAATTCCATCATGTTGGGCTTCACAATCATTCTTTGTGTCGGATTTACAAATGTAAGGGATTTAACTCAAACATTACATAACCAAACCTTATTACCTTGATCGAGACTCAACTTTTTTTTTTTTTTTTCTCTTTTTTTTTTTTTTCTTTTTTTTTTTTCTTTTTGATTTTTTTTTGATTTTTTTTTTATATCAAGGTAATAACATGTGTCAACAATACAACAAAGCTTGAGTCGATAAATCCAAATAATTCACATAAAATTCTTTCCAACATCATCATTTTCTCCTTACACAATCTTTATATCTTCAACCGAGTTCTTGGAACAAGGGTAAAGGATGTCTATACTAAGCTCAAGTGTTTAGATAATCATGGTGATGAAAGAAAGGCTTAATGTGGGCTCGAAAGGGTTAAAACTAAGGGGGTCGCAACTTGTGCGCACAAAATAGGGAACATGGATGTTTGAATTTGTGGTGTTAACCCTAATGCCTTAATCATTTCCAAAATCAGAGAGTTTATTGACTTAAAAGCTTTGAAAATCACATAGAATAAGTTCTAGTACTCTAGAGTTCATTAAAAACTATGGCAAGCAGTTATGAGGCATATGTATATCAATTTAAACAAAGAACTTATGAATCACTCATCAAAGATGTATATAAAGTTCTAAAGCTCACATAAGGTTCATATGATTCATACTTATCTTATCATGCTCGTTTATGTACCAATTTACATGCATTATCTTCAAGTTATAACACTTAATCACAAAATATTAACAAACAAATTCAAGTTGTAGTGATTATCTTTATGGCCATAACATATTCATTTATGTTCATTTATATCATTGACAAGTTAAATGGCAACTTAAGACTCATAAAAACACTAAGTTAAAACAGAAAGATTCACGAAAACAATAATATATATATTTTGAATTTTTTTGAATTTTTTTTTTTTTAAACGAATTTCTCTTTTAAAAATTTTTTCACATTTTTTTTTTTTTGAAATTTTTTTTTTTTTAAATTTTTTTTTTTTCAACAATTAAAATTGTAAACCATTCCCCCACACTTAAATTCTACATTGTCCTCAATGTAGGAAAATACGAAGTAATTAAACATAGAATCAAAGTAAGGAAGATGATTTACGAAAATAATAGGAAAACACTAAATAAGCAAAATAAAAGAGAGTGAAGGGTAAAAGGATAGCAAATCTGTATTGATGACTCCTTCACATCCCGGGAACACATTGGGTTGCCTCCCAACAAGCGCTTGAAGTTTAACGTCCATCCAGCCTAGACAGAGATGCAAGTTAGTTAGTCAGAGATGTACATTAGTTAAGAATGCAAGTTAAATATGCAAATTGAAGTTAATGATGCAATTTGAGTTAAGAGATGTAAGTTAGAGGAAGAGTGCAATGCAAGTTAAACTAAATATGCAAGTTAAATGAAAGATGAAATGCAAGTTAGAATGAAAGATGCAAGTTAGTTAGACTAAAGATCCAAGTTAACTTTGTCATGACAAATAATGTAAATTAAGATATAAAAAATATTTACATGTCGGGGGAAGTCAAAGATATATATGGTTCACATAGCTTCAAAGTTTAGATGGAGACTTATACGTCCGTGCGGCCCAAGTAAATATCTTGGATTAATTCAACTGTTTGGGCAACTTCAAAAGTGACCAGGTTAGAAAGAATACACATAAGAGGCAGGGCTATTTTCTTAGACCCAAAACCCGTTATGAGTACCGTCTCTTGTCCTAGACATCACCCTCGAAAATTTCTTACTCCAGAGGAATTAAGATGACTCAAGTGTTAACAATTACCGTGGGTGAGAGTTAACAAAAGAGTCATCGCCGATAAAGATCAAAATCTAAACTTCGAAGCACAAGTGATCTACATATAGCTGAGACTAATGCATGAATGCAATAACTATTTACAAGTATGTTTTTTATGCACAATTTACAAATATAACATGACAATTTACGTATGAACAATTTATACAAGTATGAACAATTTATTTACAAGTATGGTTTTATTCACAAGTAATGATATTTACAAAACAATTTCTCCTTAACAAACTAACATAAGTATAAGATTTATTTAACAATTTAGATTTACACTAACACAAAGTGAAGATAAATGAATATTTTTACGAATAAATGAAGAAAAAGAAATTATTTTTTATTTTTTATTAATTAAATTTTTTTCTGAATTTAAAAATTAAATAAATGAAGAAAAAGAAATTTTTTTAATTTTTAATTTTTTTTTTTACGAATTTTATGTTTTTTTTTTAATTACAAATAAAAATAAAAATAAGGAAAAGTGAATATTTACCATAAGCATTTATGAACAATTAAAAAGATTGAACATTATGTACAAGTATGAACAAGAATAATATAACAAGTAAGAGAATTATAAACAAATATAAATGAAAATCTATTATGAACAAGTATGCATGTATACTATGAAATATAAAAGTTATGAACAAGTATAAAAAGTAACAAGTAACATATATACAACATTTATTTACAAGTATGAATTAATACTAACATAAAGCTAAGATAAGATTTTTTTTTTTATTTTAATTAATTTTTTTTTATTTCGATTTTTTTAAAATTTATTATTATTATTATTATTAATATATTTTTTTTTTATTCCGAATTTTCTTTTTTTTTTCATTTAAAATTTAAAGTTTAACAAGACATAAACAAATAATTGATTACATAAAAATAAAATAAGTGTAAACATAAAGTTAGTGGAACATAAAGGTTATGGAATAAAATTAAAAGAAAGTTAATGTAATAAAGTTAATGTAATAAAAGTTAATGGAATAAAAAGTTAATGGAATAAAAAGTTAATGGAATAAAAAGTTAGTGGAATAAAAAGTTAATGAATAAATTTAAAGTTAAAGGAATAAAGAAAAAGTTTATGTAATAAAGAAAAAGTTTATGGAATAAAATTAAAGTTAATGGATTAAAGAAAAAGTTAGAAAGTGTAAAGAAAAAAAAAATTAAAAGTAAGGAAAAGTGAATATGTACAATATGCATTTATGACAAGTACAAATAAACTTAAATTATGAACAAGTATGATAGAATTTTAAATTTACATAAACAATTTGAATATGAACAAATATAAATAAAAACAAAAAATTATGAACATTTATGAACAAGTATATATTAGAAACTATGAATAAGTAAAGTATGAACATTATAAACAAAAATAATAAAAACAAAAATAAGATGGATAAATAAAATATAAACAAGTAAGTAAATGTTATAAACAAATATAATATTAACAAAAGTAAAATTTATAAACAAGTATAATATGCACAATTTATATACATACACTAACAAATTAAAAATGATTTTCAATTTCCCCGGCAACGGCGCCAAAAATTGACTACGCTCAAACTACGCATTAAATTAAACACGTAATTTGAGTGATGTGCAATTTAAACCCTTTTTGTGTAGATGTAGTATTGGTAAATAGGGATCGTTCTTAACCGGGGAAATTAGGGAACATTAATAATGTGTTAGTGGGAAAGAGTAATGAATAAATGAATAATGAATAAATTAATGAATTAAATAATTAAATAATTAACAAATTAATGAATTAATGAATTAAAGAATAAAAGAATTGAGAATTAAAGAATAAATGAATTAAAGAATTAACTAATCAAAGAATAATAAACTAAAAGTATTAAAGAATAAAAGAATAAAGAGATGAAAGAATCAAAGAATAATAAACTAAAAGTAGAAAAGAAGAATAAAAGAATAAAAGAATAAAAGAATAAAAGAATAAAAGAATAAAGAATAAAAGAATAAAGAATTGAGAATTGAAAAGGGGGGTTTTGAAAAGAGTTGTAAATATAAAATAAATAAAACAAGTAAAAATAATTAAATACTTAATTTCATTTCTTCTTTACTTTGTTCTTGTGATATTTCTTTGAGATCTCTTAAACACATTTTTATGCTTTCCTTAAGAAATACCTAGGCCAAGTAATTCTAAGGCAATTCAAGAGTTTTAAGACCGAATTCCTCGTATTTCTTCTTCCATCTTCACAAGTTTCCTGCCGCTGTTCGGTGATTCTTGTGAAAATCCATACTTCTCTACTTAAATTCTTGTTATTGTTATTGGTTTTACTTATAATTCAATATATGTGTTGGTATTTTCTTTCTAACATTTGTAAGTAAGAATGCAATCTCCATGTGTTTTACTTTTTGAGTTTCTTTTACTTCATATGTTTTAGTACTTAAACTTCAATTCGAAACTAAATGTTGATCCGCTGTTCGGGGCATTTAGGATAGAGTTGAAGAGATTTAATGTTTGATCGCTGTTCGGCGCATTAAATCACTTACTTAAGGTGAATCATATTATAAGTAATAATCCGCTGTTCGGTGCATTTATAATATGAAAAATGTATGCATGTATTTGAGATGATTAAGGTATGATTTCGTGATTGGTTCAATATGAGCATGATGTTAGAGTGTTGGTAAAAATATGTGTTTGAAGAAAATTCACTAGTACAAAGGTTAAAGTAGAAGTAAAATTAAGTATTTAATTATTTTTACTTGTTTTATTTATTTTATATTTACAACTCTTTTCAAAACCCCCCTTTTCAATTCTCAATTCTTTATTCTTTTATTCTTTATTCTTTTATTCTTTTATTCTTTTATTCTTTTATTCTTTTATTCTTCTTTTCTACTTTTAGTTTATTATTCTTTGATTCTTTCATCTCTTTATTCTTTTATTCTTTAATACTTTTAGTTTATTATTCTTTGATTAGTTAATTCTTTAATTCATTTATTCTTTAATTCTCAATTCTTTTATTCTTTAATTCATTAATTCATTAATTTGTTAATTATTTAATTATTTAATTCATTAATTTATTCATTATTCATTTATTCATTACTCTTTCCCACTAACACATTATTAATGTTCCCTAATTTCCCCGGTTAAGAACGATCCCTATTTACCAATACTACATCTACACAAAAAGGGTTTAAATTGCACATCACTCAAATTACGTGTTTAATTTAATGCGTAGTTTGAGCGTAGTCAGACCTCCTGAATTGGCCTTATGGTTATAATTTTAACATATTATATCCATCTTTGGCTTCTTTTTCCTTGTATAGTTTCTCTCTGTTGCTCAAAATAAATTAAAATCTCTTACAATGGCAAGCCAACCTCGACTACAGGTTTGTTGTTTTAGTAGCTTGCAAATTGTTGCTTCTTTCCCCTGCCCCCAGTTTTTTAATTTAATACTTACTATTTCTGTCATTTTTAACAGGTATTAGCTGCTAGCAAAAACAAGATTTCAATGGTGAAGGGTTTCCCATATTTACCGGCACTTGAGGTTAGTTTTGAAATATTTAATTTTTTTCCAAAAATTGTATTTTGTAGACCTTTATATTACCACTGTAGCTACACAGTTGGAAAATTTAGTGTCAGAGATACTAGCTGTGGTATTTGTATTCGTCTATGCATCCATTTATGACTTTAATTTGGCCTGGATCTTCCCAAGCTTACTTATTGTCACTAATTAGACTTTTAGGCTCTCTTTTTTCATGAATTTTGGATGGAAATCATTTTGATCCTTCTATTCCTAGCTTGTACATTCTATGTTTTTCTAGTTGTGATAAACTTCTTTCATATCTTCCTTTGATTGGTGTTTTAATGATGACAAATTTCTTTCATTTCTGATGTGCAGATTGAATTATCTGATGAGGGGCGTAACTCACATGATTGTATTCTATTGTTTTGTGCCACAACATTTACGAGTGGAAGAGAACCCCATACTTAAAATGCCTCATCTAGAAGGCTTCTATTTTGCTTGTTGGGCCCACCTTAAAAAAGTTCAATGATAGAGGTATCTTGTAAATTGATGGTGGTTTATCTCAACTTGTGTTATCAGCCTATATCTCTTCTTCCTTTGTCTGTGTAATTTATATATATATAATATATATATATACACACACGTACATATTTATATGAGAATATTAATATAAATTCTAATTCTCAAATTATCTCATTTTGCACTAAATTCTCTTCTAATTTTTCAGATGTGAATATACAAGTATGATGAGCTAAGTTTGCTTAGTTTGCATAATTCTTTCTCGTGTTTTTGAGAATGCTAGAATCACCAAGGATTTTACCAATTACTTACAAACTGATACGGGTCGAATAGAGTGGCGGGTGACTTGCCCTATCTAATACATAAAAGTTTGTTTGCATTCCTCCTTTTCCTTTCATATTTGTTAATCATGATACCACATGGCATCTTTTATTGGCGGATGAGCTGAATTGAAGAGTTGGAACTGTATACATTTTTTATTTCTAATAATTTGTATTTTTTAAGAATAAATTATTACTATGAGACAATTATAAGATTAAATGTTTGTATTTTTTTTCCAAATGTTTTAAGATTAAATTATTATTACTATGAGACAATTTATTTTAGTTGTGATAAATATGGAATTTTGTGAAATTGTTTTTTAGTTTATCTTAAGGATATTTTTTGAGTGGATTAGGATAATACTGTGTTATAAGGGATAGTTTTTGAATGTTTAATGATGATTTAAAGAATAATGATTAATTTTTGAATTGTTAAGGATGAATTTTGTGAATAAAGAATTGAAAAAAATAATTTTTGAAAATCTAATTTTAAAAATAATAGATAGTTTTTGAATTTGTAAGAATGATTTTCTTGAACCATTAATAATTTTTAAATGACAAAGGTATTAAAAAGTCATATTTATAAGAAATTTCATTATCAAATTCCTTTATTTAATAGGTTAACTATTCAAGTTAATTTTAAATTCCATCATTTGAAGTCTCAATACTTCAAATTCTCCCTCACTTAAAATTTTTTTAGTTAAAAAGTAAATGAATCAATTTGTATGAGACAAGGAAAAATTGAGAGCCCCATGCCACTAAAAAAAAAGTACTTGTAAAATTGAAACTATCCTCAAGTTCGATTATTTAGCCTAAAATTTGTGATGGCCATAGAAAGCTTGCATATATCTGATCCAAGGACTCATAAAATTTTCAAGTTTTATAATTTTAAGTATGTGAACTACTCAACAACAAAATTGGAAAAAAATTACTCACAAAAAGTAAGGGAAATAGGCAAGGGTTCCTATAACTTGAAAGAAAATTTTGAAATTATAAAACAGTTAAAAAAAAAAAGCCATCAAACCACTTTATGATTAATACTACCATAATAAATTATTTAGAATCATAAAAATATTACAGTAATTTTCACCTTGTGGTGAAAATTACCAAAAAAAATGTTTAAAAACTATCATTTGAACCAAAACTTTGAAAATCATGTTAAAATATAATTAAAGAATTTATATTTTTTATGAATAACATGATTTAATAGTTTAGATAATTTTTTATATCAATTGACCTGTATGAACATTTACATTTTTTATACGCGCTTATAGATCGTCGGTGTCAGGACCCACCCCGGTTCCACCCCAAAAACTGAGGTAAATCCTGCTCCCGTCTGACACCCTGACACAAGGACAAAAGTAATCTTACGATAAACCACCAAACTACATGTCAGACGCAGGAGAAAAGTTAAACATCTCGAAGTCAAACGTAGGTACAGAGCATAGTACCAAAATACAAATGAAAGAAAACCGATAAACAAGATACACGCACAACGGAAAATGTAAAGCACTCCGGGGTCACTCTCGGGTATTCTATGCCTCCGACGCTGCCTCAACGTCAACCCCCGCTCTAACTCCACGACCTAGAGGGAAATTTAAAACAGAAGGTGTGAGTGGACCATAAATAAAATAAGAGTTTCCAAAAATCATTTCATAAGAAAACCAGGGTTTTAGCCCTCCGTTTTGAAAACACACATGCATAACCCATTTACTGAAATCAGTTATAAATCACATAAAGATCGTCATAAAAACATAATTGAAAGTAGTTACTGAAATCACGTCATAAACATCATAAAACCATATCATAAATCATAAGTCTCAAACAATCATTATCCGATCAAACCTGTTGGACCTATCCGAGTCTTTAAACTCCCGAGTCTTTAAACTCAATTCAGGCCTCAATAATATCCGAGTCTTTAAACTCCCGAGTCTTTAAACTCAATAGGCCTACGGGGGAAATATCAATATATCCGAGTCTTTAAACTCCCGAGTCTTTAAACTCAATCCGGGTCTTTAAACCCAATCTGGGCCCGTCCCCCGTCAATCACAATATCCGGGTCTTTAAACCCAATAACCAGATCCAGCAAATCCAATCAAAACCATTTAAAAACCATTTCTAAATCCTCATCCAAACCCGAATCCGAAATCATCGGTCTGAAGCCCTTCCGGCGTCCAGAACCGTCATTCCGAACCCAAATCTGGAAATAACACTTTTCAACTTTAAAACCAAATTCCGATTCTCGAAATCCGATTCTAAAACCGAAAATCCTGATCATCAAAATCATGTTCCAAAACTCCTTTATAATCATTGAAAATCACTTATCGTTTGAAATCCCAAAACCATAGCATCGAAATCAGAATCCAAACTTTACTCGTAAAACATGCCAAATACGTACTTTCTCGAAAAACGTGCAATTATGTAAAACCAACATCACATATTCGACCCGTCCTAAATTCCAAGATTAGATTAGTGACTAATCACGATTAGTGAGGCTAATTCGTGATTAGTTAGGCTAAATCGGACGAACGATGTGAAATGACCGTTTTGCCCCTAATGGTGGCAAAACGTTGACTTTTCGATCGGGCGATCAAATTGACTTTGACCGATGACCGTGACGTAGTTCATGACTTCGCGAGTTCATAGACAGATGGCACGTTCAATTCTGACGTTCGAGGAAGAAGTTATGACGTTCGGAAGTTTAGGGGCATTTTGGTAATTTTGGATAAAAGAGGTCAAATGTTGACTTTTTGACCGGGATGTCCGATGGCCGAGGGACAAGGACCATTACGTAGATCGGGACGATACGAATCCGTAGACAGGCGGCACGTCGAATTCGGACGTTTGACGGCGAAGTTACGGTTCACAGAAGTTCTAGGATACTATTCGTGGCGACACGTTTTACGAGACGAAAAGTGCAGTTTTGTCTCTAGTGGGCCCAGATATTTGTCCTGATGCCCAAAGGATGAGTGACAAATGTCACCCATCCAATGGACACCAATTTCATTCATGCATCAAACCCTTCCCCGTTCATCCATTTCTCCCATTTTTCCCAAACCAACCCGATCACCATTTCTCACCCAAATACCAAACCCTTGACCTGTGAGCTTAGCTGAGAGGATAGAGAGATGAAGAGGACCGGCTGGACGTGGTGGCTGGCCCAGGCAGCACCGCCGTGCACGGCGGGGGAGAAAAACCGATCGAGGTATCAGTTTGACCATTTTTCGATCCAATTTCCATTTTGTGTGTTATGGGTCGATTTGGATGTTGGTTTTGAAGTAATTAGGTTGTTAGGAGGTAAATAGGGAGGTTTTGAAAGGTTTTGGACGTTGAGGAACCCTGGGGTGAGGTTTTTGGATTTTTGAACCGTGAGGTCCATTTTGGGTTCACGGGTTCTAGGCGGTTTTAAGGGTTTTGTTTAATTGGGTTAGATAGGAAATGAGAAAATAGGAATTTAGGGATTAAAATGGAAGAAAACGGATGAGAAATGAGGATTGTAGAACCCTGGACCGGTCACGCCGGTCCAGCTACAGGAAAGGACCGGACCGGCCGTCGAGAGGTTGAAGACGGTACTGTAACTGGCGCGTGAGGCCCACGCGCAGCCACTTCAGGTGGCGCGTGCGGGCGCGTGGGGGAAAATTTTAGGATGGTTCCAACATGTCAAATCATCTATTCAATGTAATGAACATTTTGGGACTGGTTTCGTGTCGATCAGACACCGTCTCGATATGTTTGGGGCGTCAGAAGGTTTAGGTTCAATTTTAAAAATAGTTAAAAATGCGGGAAAATTAATGGGCTTTAGTGAGAGGTTAATTAAGTAGTTAGTAACCTTCTATTACGATTTGGACAGGTTTGGGAGTCCCGGTGATGGTGATCGGCTCGGGGAGCCGTATGGCACGCAAATCGAGGCGGCAGCTCGGACGGTCTGTGAGTGGACCTTGTTTTCTAAATTGGTGCATGCATAAATGTTTATTATATGTTTTATTACATGTTTGATGATGTCATGGGTGTATTTGTATGTGGTTACGTATAAGCCCGTATTTCGAGGTTTCGGCCTTATACGGTGCTTATACGGGTCTGTATTTCTTTATTGGTCTAAATGAAAAGATTTTAGATTTCTAAAAGGATAAACTCGGGTATGAGACCCATTTGGTTTTGTCTCGGGCATATGACGCTATTTATGACCTTCGGGTCTAAATCGTGGTCGCGGCGAGTGCTATGTGCACGGCGATCGACGATACGACGCTCGCCTCCGGATTGGGATGTGTTCCTTCCGGAGAGGTCACGATGCACGATTCGTGGTCGGGAAGCCTGGGGAGGCTCGACTTCGGAGTGCGGACGGTTCAGGATATCGATCGGTGATGAGTGCACCATGATCTTGTGATGGTCGCGTCGGTTGATACGTTCACGGCGACATACCAGGATTGAGGGCGGTCTTGGATGGATGGTTGCACACATCACTATGATCAGAGTCGTGACTGACCCTTAGATATTGGGCAGGATGACACGACCCATCCCAACCCCCCCGGGATTACCATGGAATGTATCATGCTCCCGTCTGACAAGAGGTGTCAGACAAGGGATAACCTGTTGCCATTACCCAACCGGGCTTCCAGAGTGCGTAAGGATCGATGGAGGAGGTGTATGATGTCCCAGTCTCTGCTGCAGTCGCATCCGGAATCAACCTGAAGGGCATTAAAAACAAAAGCTGTGAGTGGACGAAAATAAACAAGTCTGTTTAAAACATTTATAAGACATTTATGCCCCCCCAGTAAAAGCATATGCATGCACCATCATTTAAAATCATATATCATATAATATGAACCATAAACATAATTTTAGCCACTGCACCATACACTCCAATCCGACATCCCTGATGTCTGACGTCCCTGACGTCAATAAGGTCACAATCACAAGGCTACGCGTGCCACTTGGGTCTCAATTTCCGAGTTCAATCCCCGAACCCCGTTCGGGTACAGCATCCCCGATGCTTAGCGTCATAGACGCTGGACGTACTAGACGTCCGTGACCTCTCCGGGGTACCTCATCCGGAGGAGACAATATAATATGGAAGGATCTATACAGTGCAGTACCAAATATATTTTATTGATACCCAAATGCAAAGCATAAATATATATACATAGATAAAATCCAAACCAATCTTTAAGTTTCATCAGAGGGTCTCAAGCCCAAATACCGTGAAACGTGCCATAACCATAATTTCAATATCATCAAAACCATTATAAGTCCAAATAGTTGATTTAAATCCAAAATCATTTATTCGATTCCATTTTAGGGTCCCCGACCCGAATCACATGTATAAATCAACTGGGCCCCTGACCCGATTTCATAAGTTAACTGGCCCCCGGCCCGAATTCATAAGTCCACTGGGCCCCCGGCCCGAATTCACAAGTTAACTGGGCCCCTGGCCCGATTCATAAGTTAACTGGGCCCCTGGCCCGATTTTACTTTATCAAGTCCGTAACCGTTTCATGAAATCATATCCAACCACATTTATGCATGCATCGAGTTTATAAAACCAATGTCCACTCACAGACCGTTTAACCGAGCGCCTCGATACGCGTGCCATAGGCCCTCCCGGGCCACACCACTATCACCGGGACTCCCAATCCTGTTCAAATCACATTAGAGGATTACTAACCTCATCATTAACATCCTATTCAAGTCCCGTAATTTTCCCGAATCTTAAGTATTTTTAAACTGGATTTAAAACCTTCGGACATCCCGAACAATATCGAAACGGGATCCGATCGACACGAAACCAACGCCAAAATGTTCGTTACATTGTATAGGATAAAAGTCATGTTGACCTCACCTCGAGATTCATGCCCACGCGCCGTCACGCGCCGCCGTGAGTGGCTGCGCGTGAAAGCCACGCGCCTGCTACAATGACTGCTACAGTCACCATCTTCACCCGTATGTTTGGTAAACGGGTCTGATTACCCGCGATCTGACCCGGCCAGGTAACCATCAATTCGACCTTGATTCCATCCGTTCTTGATCCTAAAACAATCATTAACCAACCAATTTCAGTTCTATGTCAATGATCAACACCAACCATCGATTAATCGTGTCAACAACTCGTGATCACCCAAAACGGGTCGATCACCAAAACTCCACAAATCCTCAACCATTATCGAATTAACTTCACAGGAAGCTTATAAGGATTAATACGAACCAATTCGCATGATTAATTGAACACGACGTTACCACAATCACCACGACTCAAGCTTGAGTTTTCTGGCCATCCACCTCGTCCGTCCACGGCCCTAGGAGCCTCAAAGCTTGCCCCATTTGATCTGGTTCGACTCGTTGAGGTTCCAGAAAGTTCAATCCATCATCAATTAGGTTTGGGCTGGCCTAAAACTAGAAGTTCGAATTTGAATTTCTCAAAAACCAGTTTCGGATTTTCAGAGAAATCCAGCACCAATTTCACTCATTCCTTTCATTCTCAATCACAGAGTAACCCACTCGACTTACACTCCATTCCTTTAATCCAATTCAGCCGTTAAAGGCATCCAAAAGTGTCCCACAATCCACTGCGTAAAGCTCCCCTGCACTGACCCGAAACCATTAAAAATCAGTGCCCAGTGCTTTTGTGATCGATTGCCAGCACAATACTTGTGCAATCACACCTCACACTGTCCCAATTCAATCCATAAATTGATAAACAATCTATGGGATCGATCGCACAAAACACCCCACGTGCCACGGCCATATCAATGAAACAGTGCCCCCGTGTGAAATTACAATTCTGCCCCTATGCAGAAAATTACCAAAATGCCCCTCACGCATCCTGACCCATAACTCGGTCATACGGACTCCGATTGATACGTGCCGCCTGTCATTGGATTCGTATCGACGATACCTACGTAACGGTCCTTGGCCCTCGGCCATCGGACATCCCGATCAAAAAGTCAACATTTCCCCTTATATCGTCCAAATTACGAAAATGCCCTTGAACTTCTGTACATCATAACTTTCACCACGAATGTCGGAATCGAACGTGCCACCTGTCTATGAACTCGTGACGTCCCAAACTACGTCACAGTCATTGGTCAAGGTCCATTTGACCATCCGAATTAAAAGTCAACGTTTTGCCCACGCCTAGGGGCAAAACGGTCATTTTGCACAATTCGTCCGAAATCACTCAACTAATCCCAGATTAGTAAATCATAATTAAATATTATTAAATCCCGATATTCGGGACGGGTCGTTACAACCTTCCCTCCTTAAAGAATTTCGTCCTCGAAATTACCAACATCCTTATTCCACAACCACCTCGTGGAAAACATTTCGACCACATACCATGTGTACACCTGTACACCCACTTGCTGGGACAACACCAGCCTCGTCTGTACCCAGACATCCCATCACTGTCATACGTCATAGTAACAACACTCGACCACCTCGAGTGAACATAAACACCTGATCCGCGATAAAATCGCTTAACCATTAAGCTGACCCTTCAGCTAGATGGTTCCTTTCCATTGCCAATACACATGACGACTACTCCCCCTGGGAGTCACCAAATCCCACTCGTCAGTCCATGCTGACACCGTCAGTCAAACTGTCACCACTAAGCTTTACCACCCTGATAAAGCCCCCAACCAACTGCCAGTCAGTGACAACACCACGCACTACATCACTCTCGATGTAGCGTAAGATCAACCGCATGATCTCAACTCGCAGGGCAAGCCCAATCCTGCGACATAAAATAATCTCAATGTCCATAAGTGCCGACTCCCTCAGCGAACCAAGACGCTGGGAAATCACGGTGTGAAAACATCACACAAGGTTATTCGTGGTTACTCCGACCACCAATTCACTCATCCTGAGTGCACGTATACCGTCAACTTACACAATCAAGTGGTGTAACTGGAACACAATGAATACCAGCCCAGCAGTGATCACACATCTCAATCCTAGGGTTCCACTAGCCAACCACGGCTAAGAGCACCTGCTCGTACAATCACTGAACCCGACAAAATCGCTCTGCACAGCGAACAGTATCCAATGTCCAGTCCACAACACAGCCAAATAAATGATATTGGAACCAAGCCGATTACCAATACGTTTAATCACACACCACGGGTACATCCCATGTACCGCCATTAGGCACCACTCAGCCTAACCAGTGTCAATCCTCGTACAACGTACCATGTACGTACGTCAATCCATCAATCTGCCTATAACCACCTAGGTCATAGCAAAACACGTTCCAATAATGAAGTACCTTTGCCCAAACCAACCTGAGACAAAGCGAACTCCACCTGTAACAACCCGTACCTTCGGGAAGGGTAAAAAGGTAATTTTGTAAAATTTTGTGTAAATGGACGATTTTACCCTTATGAATAGTAGACGAAAAGTTGACTTTTTGAATTACCAATTGGTTGAGTGTTAGCCCTTGACTGTGACGTAGTTTAGGACGTCACGAGTCCGTAGACAGGTGGCAGGCTCGATTCGGACAACCGGAGGAAAAGTTATGACGTTCGGAAGTTTGGGGGCGTTACCGTTATTTTGAGTAAACGAGGGAAATGTTGACTTTTTGGAGGACTTGTGATTTTCACGTAGACCGAGGACCGTTAGATAGGTCTCGACATCTTGAGTTCAACGACAGGCGGCATGCTGTCATCGGACGTCGGACGGAATAGTTACGGGTCTAGAACGTTTGAGGGCAAACGGTAATTAATTGTAGAAGGGGTATTGTGGTCATTTTCCCTCAGCCCAATCAGATAAGGGCAAGTGGCAGAGATTTTTTGGGCTGGCCTATGGATGGTGGACACGTGCAGGGGACTGGATGGTTCCATAATGTTCTCAAGTGTGCACGACCACACTTTACCCTCATTTGAACCGTGCACTCCTTCGAAGAACACAGAAAAAACAGAGAGGAAAATTGGAGAGACTTCGATCGATTTCGTGCAAGAGTGAGGGAGTTGATGACTGGTGGAAGTGAAAGAGAGACGAGGGTGAGCTAGTGATCGCGGTTTGGAGTTGCAACCGTGCACGGAGGCTACACGGTGGACGGCTGGAGTTTGGAGAAAACAGAGAAGGTGGTGGACTGGGGTGGCTGCTGTGCCGTGTGGTGGATCGATTCAAGCCAATAGGAGACTCAGGAGGCTACGGGGAGTTCCACGAGCACCGTGGTAGGTGGCGGTTCTCACGGCGGCGCCGGAATCGAAAGGTAAATTTCTTGGCTCTGTTTTCCCGTGGATTTTAAATTCAAAAGTCGTGAAGGTAGGACGAGAATCGAGGGGAGTGGTGAGTGCAGTGGTGTTCAGGGAGGTTCTAGGAAGGGTGTAGAACGGTCGCCGTGACGGGGGCGTACACGGCGGAGCCCAGTCGACGGAGAGTACTCTGTACTCTGTTTGGCCGTGACTTTCAAATGCAAAGTCGTGGAGTTGGGCGTAGAGTCGAGGGATAAGGAGGTTAGGGTGAAGTTCAGAAGGGTCCTAGGCGTCGATTAAGATGAACGCCGTGACGGGGGAGGACATGGGCGGCCGGCGGCCAAAACAAGGGCTACGGGCCGTCTGTTTCGAGGCTGTGAACGGCGGGTTTCCGGCCGTGATTCTTCGAGGTTAGGACATGGTCAGGTTGCTTAGGACGGGACGAAGAGGATGGGATTGGATTGGACTGAAATGGTGGTCGGATTACAGAGAACCGTTCACGCCGGTTCAACTGTGTTGAACCGGGTGACTCGAGGAAGGAGATGCACTGTAGCAGGCGCGTGAGGCCCACGCGCAGCCACTTTGGGCGGCGCGTGGAGGCGCGTGGGAAGGAATCCGGCCAAGCTTCCAACATGAGTTTAGTCCTAAATGTTCTAAGGAATCCAATGGTGTAGTTTTCGGGTGAATCGGACGGTGTTACGGAGTTGTTCGGGAATCCAGATGGTTACGGGTTTAGGATTAAAAGATTATTTAATTCCCGGAAAATTGGGGAAAATAGGGAAGGTATCCTTAATGTATTTGTGACCCTATTTGGTATCTATTGACAGGACGGGAGACACCAGAGACGGTCGAGGAGCGCACGGGCGCGAGTGACTTGTTCTGATCTGTGAGTGGACTCTTTCCTACTTCCGAGCATGCCTAACTGTTTTTATCAATGTTTTATGATATTATGTGTGTTTTTATGTTTTAAATGATGGTTATACGTGATTGAGATGTTTGCACGTTTTTCGAGAAAAAGCTGGTTTTCAGATTTTGATGCTATATTTGAAAAATTCAACCTAGAAACGGTTTCTGATGATGGTATGGTTTTTGGTATAAACATGGACTTTCCGGATTTGGGTTCGGAATGTCGGTTCTGAACGCCGGAAGGGCTTCGAACTAGGGATTCCGAATTCGAGTTTGGTGATGGGTTTCGGAACGGTTTTACACTGAAATGGATTGGATTTGCTGGATCTGGTTATGGGTTTAAAGACCCGGATATTGTTTGACGGGGGACGGGCCCGGATTGAGTTTAAAGACTCTGGAGTTTAAAGACTCGGATATTTATGATATTACCCCCATAGGCCCATTGAGTTTAAAGACTCGGGAGTTTAAAGACTCGAATTTGTGTGAGGCCTGGTTGAGTTTAAAGACTCGGATAGGTCCAGCAGGTTTGATCGGAAAAAGTGGTTTGATGTTTATGCTCTGGTTTCTATATCAGTTTTATAGTGTTTCTGTTTCTTATGATGTTCCATATTATGGATTTTCTAATACTTCGTTGGGCATGCCTGTTTTCAAAACGGAGGGAACAAATGATTATTTTTCCTCAACTTTGATTTGATGGTAAACGGTTTTAAAACTTTTATTCCTTTCAGTCCACTCACACCTTCTGTTTTTAAATTCCCCTCCAGGTCGTGGTGATAGCGCTGTGGCGCACGTTGAGGCAGATATCGAAGCATAGAGCTTCCGACGTTCTTCCGTTGCGGACTTAGACTTGTAGGACATTTTGTGCCCATTTTGTAGAGCTATGCTCTGACTTACTGTTGTACATATTTACTCCTTCGTCTGATAGTTATGCTTATAATTGTATTAAGGTTAATTGTGGTACTGTAAGTGTGATTGTCAGACGGGAGCAGGGTTCGTCCCGGATATCGAGGTGATTTTTGGGACGGGTCCTGACAATTGGTATCAGAGCATAGGTTGTGTCGATTTGTGTTGGGTTTAGGTTGTTATACTAACTCTATGCCTCTTTCAGCGTACGATCGATCATGCCTCCGCGATGTGAACCCCCTCCACGACCTGAAGATGAAGCGGCGAGAGGGACTGAGATCGCTTCGATCGAGAGAGCCCAGAGGCTTGGGGCTACTACGTTCAGCGGTGGGGCCGATCCCGAGGAATCTCACCGATGGATCACCCGACTCGAGCGTATTTTTGGGGTGATGCACTGTCCTTCTGAGGATCGGGTTTTGTTAGCTACTTTTGTAACAACCCATCCCGAGAATAGGGATAAGTGGAGTGATTAAGGTGTGATTAGTTAGGTTAATCAAGGGTTAGGTGGTCCCGAGGGGTCCGGGAACTTAGAATGACGATTTTGCCCCTGGGTCGGGCAGAAATGTTGACTTTTATTTCGGGTGGTCAAATGGGAGTTGACCAGTGACCAGGACGTAGTTGAGGACGTTACGAATCCGTAGGCAGGTGGCACGCCCGATTCCGACATCCGAGAAGGAAGTTGTGATGTTCGGAAGGTTGAGGGCATAACCGTAATTTGGCGGAATTAGGGGGGAAACGTTGACTTTTTATACGAACGGGTTTTGGTAAGTTGACCTAAGACCGTTAGATAGATCTCGTCGTCCCGAGTTCGATGACAGGCGGCACGTATTCATCGGACGTACGATGTGGGAGTTACAGGTCTAGAAAGGTAGTGGCAAAGTTGTAATTTTGGGTAAAACAGAAGGGCATTTTGGTCTTTTGTGCTCTGGGGTGTGTGCAACAGATAAGGACAGATGAAGGGTTGAGAGTGAGCCACATGTGAGATGAAGGGTAGGATGGTGACACGTGCTAAAGGTGGAGTGGTTTCTGGGGGGTTCCAGTGTGTGCACGGTCCAATTAATTGGGTGCAACCGTGCAAGTGTGAGTTCTTCGACCCAGATAGAAACAGGGTGAGCTTGTGAGGAGGAATTGAGGATTGATCGTGGATGTTGATGAGTTCTGGTGAGTGAAGAGTGATCAGAAGGAGGTTGAGAGATGCTGGGGTGGTGCTGAGAAGGTTAGAAGTGTGCAGGTGGTGTGGGAGTGAGTTGAGAGCCACGGGAACTTCAGAGAAAAACAGAGAGGAACTGAGGGAGCTGGTGGTGCTGTGGCCGTGTGTAAGTGCGATTGACCTCGAGAGGAGGCTGAGGCGACGTTGTGGACTCCAGGAACCGCGGCGGCGAGCACGGTGGTGGACGGTTGCAGGTAATCCCTTATCCTTGTAAATTTGCCCTGTTTTCCCGTCGAGTTTTGAATCGAAAGTCGTGAGTCTAGGGGTTGAATCGTTGGGTCTATAGTGGTTTAGGGGATTTAGTTGAGTCCTAGGAACCGTCTGGTTGTGTTGCCGTGACGAGAGGTGCACGGTGGTGGTTGGCGCGACGGAGGGACTCTGTGTGCCCTGTTTTTCCGTTTTGTTTCAATCCAAGAGTCGTGATCCCAGGGACTGAGTCGAAGGTTTAGAAGAGTTAGATTAGGTTCAGTGAGGTCCTAGGAAGAGTCTGGGACAGTCACCGTGACGGGGGGTGACCGGAGTGGCTGGATTGTGAAACAGGGGAGTTCAGGCCGTCTGGTTCGAGCTTGAGTCGACGGTGTAGGGGCCGTGTCGAGTTCTAAGGAGGAGGAGGATGGATAGCTTAAGGTTGGACGAAGAGGATGGTGAAGAGAGGGAGGAAAATGGTGCAGGCACGGCGGTGAACCGCTCTCGCCGGTTCAAACAGCAGGCACTGTGTCGAGCCCGGTTCAGCACGGGTTGAAGACGGTACTGTAGCTGGCGCGTGGGGCCACGCGCAGCCACTTTGGGCGGCGCGTGGAGGCGCGTGCGGCGGTTCTGGGAGAAACGGTCAACATAGTTTTTGGTCTAGGAGTTGTTGTGAGTTCGATGAAGTTGGTTTCGGGTTAATCGGAAGTCGTTTGAGTTGAGTTCCGCGAGGGTGAAAGTTTAGGGTCCCGGGTTCTTACGTTTAGGATTCGGGGAATTTTGAGGGAATTTAGGTGAACCTTCGTAGACGTGTTAGTGACGTAATTTGGCGGTGTTTGACAGGATCGGGATTTCCCGAGGAAGCCGAGGAACGGGCTAGACGTTCGGGACGCGAGTAGGGCTCAGTACTGTGAGTGGACCCTTTTCTTAAACTCGAGCATGCATAACTGTTTTACATACGTGTTTTATGGTTTTGATCATGAATCTATGTTTATTGAATATGAAATGATGATTTTATGTGTTTGCACGTTTTTCGAGAAAAAGACGGTTTTGGCACGCTTTTCGAGAAAAGGGTAATTTTGGAAATGTTTTTGGGATTTCAATGGGATTTTGGAACATGCTTTTGAGAATCAAGGTTTTGGTTTTGAAATCGAAATTGACCATTGGACTTTGGTGTAAAGTTGGAAAGTGGACTCCGGATTTGGGTTCGGAATGACGGTCCTGAACGCCGGAAGGGCATCAGACCAGTGATTTCGGATTCGGGTTTGGATGAGGATTTGGTAAATGGTTTTCAAATGGTTTTGAGATTGGATTTGTTGGATCTGGATATTGGGTTTAAAGACCCGGATATATGTGACGGGGGACCGGCCGGATTGGGTTTAAAGACCCGGATTGAGTTTAAAGACTCGGGAGTTTAAAGACTCGGATATGATAAGGCCTGGATTGAGTTTAAAGACTCGGGAGTTTAAAGACTCGGATAGGTCCAGCAGGTTTGATCGGGAAAATGATGATTTGGTGGTTATGGTTTATGAAACAGTTTTCTGATACTCGTGTGTGGTTTCTTATGGTATTTTATAGTGTTTCTGTTTCTTATGATGTTTATAATGATTATTTTTATCAATGTGTTTATAACTGCTGGTTATGCATGTGGTTTCAAAACGGAGGGTTTAACTCGGTTTTTTTATAAAATGGTTTTTGAACTTTTGTACTTTCTGGTCCACTCACATTTTCTGTTTTAATTGCCCTCCAGGTTGTGGAGCGAGCGCGGGGTCTTGACGCAGAGGCAGAGTCTGAGGCATAGAAGTGACGTGAGGAGTCCCAGAGTAGAGTAAAGGCTTCTGTGTGCGTGTAGTTATCGGTTTTATTTTCTTTGTATGTTCTGTAAATGCTACCTTCGGGACTTTGTGTCTAATTACTCCTGCGTTTGACTGGTTAGAATACGAATGAGTTTTACTTGAGTTTTGTGGCGGGGAGTCAGACGGGAGCGGGATTTACCTCGGGTTTCGGGGTGAAACCGGGGTGGGTCCTGACAATTGGTATCAGAGCATAGGTTTGTCGAGTTTGTTGGGTCTGTTGGTTTGTGAGGTTGTGTTTCAGTTGTTTGACTACTTCTATGCCTCTTTCAGCGTGCGGTTGACGATGCCTCCGAGACGTAGACCCTCTCCACAACCTGAAGAAGTAGCCAGAGAGACGGAGAGTGCCACGATTGAGCGAGCCCAGCGGCTCGGGGCTACTACTTTTAGTGGTGGGGCTGATCCTGAGGAAGCCCAGAGGTGGATTACTAGACTGGAGCGGATTTTTGCGGTGATGCATTGTCCGCCGGAGGAGCGAGTATTGTTGGCTGCATTTTTACTAGATGGTGCGGCGTACGAGTGGTGGTATACCCTCGAGTTGTCCGGTTGGGATGTTCACAGTGTGACCTGGGAGACGTTCAGGGAACGGTTTCTGGAACAGTATTATCCCCGTTCTTTCCGGGATGCCAAGGAGGCGGAGTTTTTGCAGCTCCAGCAGGGGAATATGACCGTGGCAGAGTATGAACGGAAGTTCCAGATGTTGTCTCGGTTTGCTCCTGCTTTTGTGGCCACTGAAGCCGAGAAGTGCCGTAGGTTTGAGTTGGGTTTGCGCGGTGAGATTCGAGCCGTAGTGACGGCTGGATCTTTTGCTACCCTCCGAGATCTGTCGGATGCTGCGGTGCGAGTTGAGGCTAGTTTGCCGGTGCGACGCCGGGAACCTTCTATTCCTGGAGCTTCGAGCCAGCGGACACCGAAAAGAGGTAACTTCGGTGGATCGTCCTCGTCGGGCGATGATCGTTTTGGTAGACCTGGTAGTGCCCAGAGTTCAGGATTTTGGGGTTATCGAGTACCGCCGACTCCGCAAGCGAGTACGACGTCGGTAGCATCCACAGGGAGACCGAGTAGTGGACCAGGCTGGAATGTGTGTTTTTACTGCGGGGAGCGAGGTCATTTCCGACGTGAGTGTCCACTGTTGTCACAGGAAGGTGGTGTAGGCAGAGGAGTAGCGGAGTCCGGACAGAGTACAGCATCAGGGACAGCGGGCACTAGAGGAGGTGGTGGCACAGCCACGAGTAGTTCGAGGGGACGTGGTAGAGCGTCAGGATCTCAGGCCCGGGTGTTCTCGATGACTCAGCAGGAGGGTCAGTCGATACCAGATACGGAGACAGGTACTTGTTTTACTTTTGGGTTGTTCTGTTGGTTTGGTTTTTGGAATTCGGGGTAGAGTCTAGGAGTTTGCCTAGAGGACTTGGAGTGTACAGTAAGTTTCGTAGTAGGTTGACGGGAAGTAGAGGAAAGGAGTGACTGTGGAAGGAGAGAACCCACAAGCTAGAGTTTGCCTTTAGGACTTTGTGGAGTTAGTCCGACCGTGGCCGGAGTAGTAGCCGAGGGAGATGGGTGGTTGTATACGAGGATGTACTCTATGATTTCTGTCGGGTATTGTGACATGAGGTATTGTATAATACCTTTGTTTCCTGTTCATAGAGTTTCCCTTGCGTACACTATGTAGTTGTTACATAGCTAGGGTTGGCTGTGGTAACAGTAGCTGGGGATGGAGTGAAATACCCAAGGTGGAGATGATAGACAGAAAACCTAGGAGAAGTTGTTGTTGATCTGTTGTTGATTCTGGGTAGGAGACCCTAGGTGTCGGGAACTAGCTATGGAATTTCGGGGACGAAATTCTTTTTAGG
The DNA here is from genome assembly GCA_032719365.1 of Prinsepia uniflora. Lineage (NCBI taxonomy): Eukaryota > Viridiplantae > Streptophyta > Magnoliopsida > Rosales > Rosaceae > Prinsepia > Prinsepia uniflora. The sequence goes on from CM064874.1 coordinate 54,226,100, forward strand.
TGGGTAGATTGTAACAACCCGTCCCGAGAATAGGGATAAGTGGAGTGATTAAGGTGTGATTAGTAAGGTTAATCAAGGGTTAGGTGGTCCCGAGGGGTCCGGGAACTTAGAATGACGATTTTGCCCCTGGGTCGGGCAGAAATGTTGACTTTTATTTCGGGTGGTCAAATGGGAGTTGACCAGTGACCAGGACGTAGTTGAGGACGTTACGAATCCGTAGGCAGGTGGCACGCCCGATTCCGACATCCGAGAAGGAAGTTGTGATGTTCGGAAGGTTGAGGGCATAACCGTAATTTGGCGGAATTAGGGGGGAAACGTTGACTTTTTATACGAACGGGTTTTGGTAAGTTGACCTAAGACCGTTAGATAGATCTCGTCGTCCCGAGTTCGATGACAGGCGGCACGTATTCATCGGACGTACGATGTGGGAGTTACAGGTCTAGAAAGGTAGTGGCAAAGTTGTAATTTTGGGTAAAACAGAAGGGCATTTTGGTCTTTTGTGCTCTGGGGTGTGTGCAACAGATAAGGACAGATGAAGGGTTGAGAGTGAGCCACATGTGAGATGAAGGGTAGGATGGTGACACGTGCTAAAGGTGGAGTGGTTTCTGGGGGGTTCCAGTGTGTGCACGGTCCAATTAATTGGGTGCAACCGTGCAAGTGTGAGTTCTTCGACCCAGATAGAAACAGGGTGAGCTTGTGAGGAGGAATTGAGGATTGATCGTGGATGTTGATGAGTTCTGGTGAGTGAAGAGTGATCAGAAGGAGGTTGAGAGATGCTGGGGTGGTGCTGAGAAGGTTAGAAGTGTGCAGGTGGTGTGGGAGTGAGTTGAGAGCCACGGGAACTTCAGAGAAAAACAGAGAGGAACTGAGGGAGCTGGTGGTGCTGTGGCCGTGTGTAAGTGCGATTGACCTCGAGAGGAGGCTGAGGCGACGTTGTGGACTCCAGGAACCGCGGCGGCGAGCACGGTGGTGGACGGTTGCAGGTAATCCCTTATCCTTGTAAATTTGCCCTGTTTTCCCGTCGAGTTTTGAATCGAAAGTCGTGAGTCTAGGGGTTGAATCGTTGGGTCTATAGTGGTTTAGGGGATTTAGTTGAGTCCTAGGAACCGTCTGGTTGTGTTGCCGTGACGAGAGGTGCACGGTGGTGGTTGGCGCGACGGAGGGACTCTGTGTGCCCTGTTTTTCCGTTTTGTTTCAATCCAAGAGTCGTGATCCCAGGGACTGAGTCGAAGGTTTAGAAGAGTTAGATTAGGTTCAGTGAGGTCCTAGGAAGAGTCTGGGACAGTCACCGTGACGGGGGGTGACCGGAGTGGCTGGATTGTGAAACAGGGGAGTTCAGGCCGTCTGGTTCGAGCTTGAGTCGACGGTGTAGGGGCCGTGTCGAGTTCTAAGGAGGAGGAGGATGGATAGCTTAAGGTTGGACGAAGAGGATGGTGAAGAGAGGGAGGAAAATGGTGCAGGCACGGCGGTGAACCGCTCTCGCCGGTTCAAACAGCAGGCACTGTGTCGAGCCCGGTTCAGCACGGGTTGAAGACGGTACTGTAGCTGGCGCGTGGGGCCACGCGCAGCCACTTTGGGCGGCGCGTGGAGGCGCGTGCGGCGGTTCTGGGAGAAACGGTCAACATAGTTTTTGGTCTAGGAGTTGTTGTGAGTTCGATGAAGTTGGTTTCGGGTTAATCGGAAGTCGTTTGAGTTGAGTTCCGCGAGGGTGAAAGTTTAGGGTCCCGGGTTCTTACGTTTAGGATTCGGGGAATTTTGAGGGAATTTAGGTGAACCTTCGTAGACGTGTTAGTGACGTAATTTGGCGGTGTTTGACAGGATCGGGATTTCCCGAGGAAGCCGAGGAACGGGCTAGACGTTCGGGACGCGAGTAGGGCTCAGTACTGTGAGTGGACCCTTTTCTTAAACTCGAGCATGCATAACTGTTTTACATACGTGTTTTATGGTTTTGATCATGAATCTATGTTTATTGAATATGAAATGATGATTTTATGTGTTTGCACGTTTTTCGAGAAAAAGACGGTTTTGGCACGCTTTTCGAGAAAAGGGTAATTTTGGAAATGTTTTTGGGATTTCAATGGGATTTTGGAACATGCTTTTGAGAATCAAGGTTTTGGTTTTGAAATCGAAATTGACCATTGGACTTTGGTGTAAAGTTGGAAAGTGGACTCCGGATTTGGGTTCGGAATGACGGTCCTGAACGCCGGAAGGGCATCAGACCAGTGATTTCGGATTCGGGTTTGGATGAGGATTTGGTAAATGGTTTTCAAATGGTTTTGAGATTGGATTTGTTGGATCTGGATATTGGGTTTAAAGACCCGGATATATGTGACGGGGGACCGGCCGGATTGGGTTTAAAGACCCGGATTGAGTTTAAAGACTCGGGAGTTTAAAGACTCGGATATGATAAGGCCTGGATTGAGTTTAAAGACTCGGGAGTTTAAAGACTCGGATAGGTCCAGCAGGTTTGATCGGGAAAATGATGATTTGGTGGTTATGGTTTATGAAACAGTTTTCTGATACTCGTGTGTGGTTTCTTATGGTATTTTATAGTGTTTCTGTTTCTTATGATGTTTATAATGATTATTTTTATCAATGTGTTTATAACTGCTGGTTATGCATGTGGTTTCAAAACGGAGGGTTTAACTCGGTTTTTTTATAAAATGGTTTTTGAACTTTTGTACTTTCTGGTCCACTCACATTTTCTGTTTTAATTGCCCTCCAGGTTGTGGAGCGAGCGCGGGGTCTTGACGCAGAGGCAGAGTCTGAGGCATAAAAGTGACGTGAGGAGTCCCAGAGTAGAGTAAAGGCTTCTGTGTGCGTGTAGTTATCGGTTTTATTTTCTTTGTATGTTCTGTAAATGCTACCTTCGGGACTTTGTGTCTAATTACTCCTGCGTTTGACTGGTTAGAATACGAATGAGTTTTACTTGAGTTTTGTGGCGGGGAGTCAGACGGGAGCGGGATTTACCTCGGGTTTCGGGGTGAAACCGGGGTGGGTCCTGACAACTTTTCTGTTGGATGGAGCTGCATATGAGTGGTGGTACACGCTGGAACTGTCCGGCTGGGATGCACATACCGTGACTTGGGAGACTTTCCAGGAGCGGTTTCTAGATCAGTACTATCCCCGTTTTTTCCGGGATGCTAAAGAAGCAGAATTTCTTCACTTGAAGCAAGGGAATTTGACAGTCGCAGAATATGAGCAGAGGTTCCAGATGCTATCTCGTTTCGCTCCTGCATTTGTGGCAACCGAGGCGGAGAAGTGCCGCCGATTTGAGTTGGGCCTTCGGGGAGAGATCAGGGCCATAGTGACAGCTGGCTCTTTTGCTACTTTTCGGGAGTTATCTGATGCTACTGTCAGGGTTGAGGCCAGTTTACCCGCTAGGCCACAGTATTCGGGCAGTGTTCGACGCCGAGAGCCTTCATTTCCAGGAGCATCGAGTCAGAGGCCCCCGAAACGGGGTAATTTTGGTGGATCATCATCGGCTGGTGGAGCCCGGTATGGCAGACCAGGCAGTTTTCAGGGCTCGGGATTTCGAGGAGCTAGGTCACAGCCGACTCCTCAGGCGAGTGCGACTTCAGTGGCTTCTACAGGGAGGCATACCGGTGGACCCGATAGGGATACTTGCTTCTATTACGGAGAGCGAGGACACTTCCGTCGGGAGTGCCTATTGTTAGCTCCGGAGGGTGGAGCAGGCAGAGGTGCAGTAGAACCTGGGCGGAGTACTGCTTCAGTGTCAGGGGCAGCAGGCCCTAGGGGTGGCGGTGGTGCCACGAGCAGTTCCAGAGGGCGCGGTAGGTCATCGGGACCTCAGGCGCGAGTTTTTGCTATGACTCAGCAGGAGGCTAGGTCAGCACCGGGAGTGGTGACAGGTACACTCACCATACTTGGTCACACTGTTTTTGCTTTGATAGATCCCGGGGCTACTCATTCATTTATAGCTCGGAGTTGTAGTTTGGTTAAGGAGAGGGAGGTGTCTACTTTGGATTGTGCGTTAGGAGTGAGTACACCTACTGGGGAGGTGTTGGTAGTGACTCAGGTGTTGAGAGAGTGTCCGGTGACGGTAGGCGAGGTGGAGTTACTGGCGGATTTGTTACTCTTGGATTTACGGGACTTTGATGTGATATTGGGTATGGACTGGTTGAAGAGACATCATGCTTCTATCGAATGTTTCGATAGGAGAGTGACTTTTCGGAGTCCCGGATTATCAGAGACTACGTTTCAGGGGGATCAGCGTGCACTTCCTACGGGAGTTATTTCGGCACTCGAGGCTAGCAAGCTGTTATGTAAGGGGTGTCAGGGTTACATAGCTCATGTGATGGATACACGTACTACGCCAGTGAGGGCGGAGGATATACCAGTGGTACGAGAGTTTCCCGATGTTTTTCCCGAAGAGTTGCCAGGACTACCCCCACACCGAGATCTTGAGTTTACGATTGATCTTCTACCAGGTACACAGCCTATTTCCCAGACTCCTTATCGTATGGCACCTACGGAATTGACGGAACTTAAGGCCCAGTTGCAAGAGTTGGTCGATATAGGATTCATTCGACAGAGTATGTCACCTTGGGGAGCACCTGTTTTGTTCGTTAAGAAAAAGGACGGAGGATTGAGATTGTGTGTGGATTACAGGCAACTGAATAAGGTAACTATTCGGAATAAGTACCCCCTACCCCGGATTGATGATTTGTTTGACCAGCTCAAGGGAGCACAGTATTTTTCGAAGATTGATCTTCGCTCCGGGTATCATCAGTTAAGGGTTAAAGAGGAGGATATACCGAAGACAGCTTTCCGGACCAGGTACGGTCATTATGAGTTTGTTGTGATGCCTTTTGGTTTGACTAATGCCCCAGCAGCTTTTATGGACCTTATGAACCGAGTGTTTCGGTCTTATTTGGATCGTTTTGTGATTGTCTTCATTGATGACATTTTGGTGTATTCGAAGAGTGCGAAGGCGCATGAGAAACATCTGAGAATCGTGCTTAAAACTTTGAGGGAGCATCAGTTGTATGCGAAGCTCAGTAAGTGTCAGTTTTGGTTGACCAGTGTTGGATTTCTTGGTCATGTGATTTCGGCCAAGGGCATCAGTGTGGATCCTCAGAAAGTTGAAGCGGTAGCCAATTGGGAACAGCCGAAGACGGTGACAGAAATCCGGAGTTTTCTGGGTTTAGCGGGTTATTACCGGCGTTTTATCGAGGGCTTTTCTATTCTTGCAGCTCCGTTGACGAGGTTGACTCGGAAGGGAGTTCGATTTGAGTGGGATGAGAACTGTGAACAGAGTTTCCAGGAGCTTAAGAGACGGTTGACATCTGCTCCTGTGTTAGACCTTCTAGACGATAGTGGGGAGTTTGAGGTGTACAGTGACGCTTCTTTGCAAGGCTTGGGTTGTGTCTTGATGCACCTTGGGAGAGTGATTGCTTATGCTTCCCGGCAATTGAAACCCCATGAGGTGAACTACCCTACACATGATTTGGAACTAGCAGCGGTGGTTCATGCACTGAAGATTTGGCGGCATTACTTGTATGGCGAGAGGTGTAGGATCTTCACGGATCACAAGAGCTTAAAGTATTTGTTCACTCAAAAGGAATTGAATCTGAGACAGCGCCGTTGGTTGGAGTTGCTTAAGGACTACGACTGTACTATTGAGTATCATCCAGGGAAGGCTAATGTGGTAGCCGATGCTCTGAGTAGGAAGTCAGCTAGTTTTTTGTCACATTTGAGGACGGTACGATTACCTTTGTTGGTTGAGCTCCGTAGGTTGGGAGTAGAGTTGACTGTGGATGATCAGGGAGTACTCCTAGCGAGTTTCCACGTGCGACCTGTTTTGATTGATCAGGTTATTGATGCTCAGTTTGAGGACCCTATTCTGGGCATCATTCGGATTGAGGTCGAGGCTGGAGAGAGACAGGACTTTGAGATCCGTGAGGATGAAGCCTTGGTTAAGGGTGGACGGTTGTGCGTACCGGAGGATGACGCATTGAAGAAAGTGATACTGGATAAGGCTCACTGTTCAGCTTATGCGATGCATCCTGGTGGGACCAAGATGTATCGTACACTTCGAGAGCATTACTGGTGGTCGGGGATGAAACGTGAGATTGCAGAATATGTCAGTAGATGCTTGATTTGTCAACAGGTAAAAGCTGAGCGGCAGAGACCTTATGGAGCAATGCAACCTTTGCCGATCCCCGAGTGGAAATGGGATCACCTGACTATGGGACACGATGGTGTGTGGGTTATTGTTGATCGACTTACGAAGTCTGCCCATTTCTTGCCAGTACGGGAGAACTTCAGGTTGGAGCAGTTTGCACAGTTGTTCATAAATGAGATTATTCGGTTACATGGGACTCCAGAGTCGATAGTATCTGATAGAGATCCGAGATTCACGTCTCGATTTTGGCAGAGCTTACAGGAAGCTTTTGGGACTAAATTCCACTTCAGTACCGCATTTCATCCTCAAACAGATGGGCAGTCTGAGCGGACTATTCAGATTCTCGAGGACATGATGCGAGCTTGTGTACTTCAGTTTCAGGGTACTTGGGAATCACATCTGCCTTTGATGGAGTTCGCCTACAATAACAGTTATCAGGAGAGCATTGGGATGGCTCCTTACGAGGCTTTGTATGGGCGGCAGTGTCGGACTCCATTGTGTTGGATTGAGGTTGGTGAGAGGAGGTTGACTACTTCTGAGCTGGTGGAGCTTACTCAGGAAAAAGTTGCACTGATCAGGGATCGATTGAAGATAGCGCAGGACCGCCAGAAGAGTTACGCCGACCGTAGGATCAGGGATTTGGAGTTTGCCGTAGGAGACTGGGTTTTCCTGAAGTTATCTCCTTGGAAGGGAATCGTACGGTTTGGTAGACGAGGGAAGTTGAGTCCTCGTTACATTGGACCTTATGAGATCTTAGAACGGATTGGTCCTGTTGCATATCGATTGGCCTTACCAGCAGACTTGGAAAAGGTACATAATGTCTTTCATGTCTCCATGCTTCGGAAGTATATTCGAGATGATTCGCATGTTCTGGAAGCACAACCAGTGGAACTGAGGGAAGACTTGAGTTTTGAAGAGCAGCCTGTTGCGATCTTGGATCGGAAGGATAAAGTTTTACGAAGGAAGACGGTTCCCTTAGTGAAGGTACTGTGGAGAAATCATCAAGTGGAAGAAGCTACTTGGGAACCCGAGGCCTTGATGCGTGAGCAGTACCCTTATTTGTTCCACTGAATTTCGGGGACGAAATTCTTTTTAGGGGGGTAGATTGTAACAACCCGTACCTTCGGGAAGGGTAAAAAGGTAATTTTGTAAAATTTTGTGTAAATGGACGATTTTGCCCTTGTGAATAGTAGACGAAAAGTTGACTTTTTGAATTACCGATTGGTTGAGGGTTAGCCCTTGACTGTGACGTAGTTTAGGACGTCACGAGTCCGTAGACAGGTGGCAGGCTCGATTCGGACAACCGGAGGAAAAGTTATGACGTTCGGAAGTTTGGGGGCGTTACCGTAATTTTGAGTAAACGAGGGAAATGTTGACTTTTTGGAGGACTTGTCATTTTCACGTAGACCGAGGACCGTTAGATAGGTCTCGACGTCTTGAGTTCAACGACAGGCGGCAGGCTGTCATCGGACGTCAGACGGAATAGTTGCGGGTCTAGAACGTTTGAGGGCAAAACGATAATTAATTGTAGAAGGGGTATTTTGGTCATTTTCCCTCAGCCCAATCAGATAAGGGCAAGTGGCAGAGATTTTTTGGGCTGGCCTATGGATGGTGGACACGTGCAGGGGACTGGATGGTTCCATAATGTTCTCAAGTGTGCACGGCCACACTTTACCCTCATTTGAACCGTGCACTCCTTCGAAGAACACAGAAAAAACAGAGAGGAAAATTGGAGAGACTTCGATCGATTTCGTGCAAGAGTGAGGGAGTTGATGACTGGTGGAAGTGAAAGAGAGACGAGGGTGAGCTAGTGATCGCGGTTTGGAGTTGCAACCGTGCACGGAGGCTACACGGTGGACGGCTGAAGTTTGGAGAAAACAGAGAAGGCGGTGGACTGGGGTGGTTGCTGTGCCGTGTGGTGGATCGATTCAAGCCACTAGGAGACTCAGGAGGCTACGGGGAGTTCCACGAGCACCGTGGTAGGTGGCGGTTCTCACGGCGGCGCCTGAATCGAAAGGTAAATTTCTTGGCTCTGTTTTCCCGTGGATTTTAAATTCAAAAGTCGTGAAGGTAGGACGAGAATCGAGGGGAGTGGTGAGTGCAGTGGTGTTCAGGGAGGTTCTAGGAAGGGTGTAGAACGGTCGCCGTGACGGGGGCGTACACGGCGGAGCCCAGTCGACGGAGAGTACTATGTACTCTGTTTGGCCGTGACTTTCAAATGCAAAGTCGTGGAGTTGGGCGTAGAGTCGAGGGATAAGGAGGTTAGGGTGAAGTTCATGAGGGTCCTAGGCGTCGATTAAGATGAACGCCGTGACGGGGGAGGACCTGGGCGGCCGACGGCCAAAACAGGGGCTACGGGCCGTCTGTTTCGAGGCTGTGAACGGCGGGTTTCCGGCCGTGATTCTTCGAGGTTAGGACATGGTCAGGTTGCTTAGGACGGGACGAAGAGGATGGGATTGGATTGGACTGAAATGGTGGTCGGATTACAGAGAACCGTTCACGCCGGTTCAACTGTGTTGAACCGGGTGACTCGAGGAAGGAGATGCACTGTAGCAGGCGCGTGAGGCCCACGCGCAGCCACTTTGGGCGGCGCGTGGAGGCGCGTGGGAAGGAATCCGGCCAAGCTTCCAACATGAGTTTAGTCCTAAATGTTCTAAGGAATTCAATGGTGTAGTTTTCGGGTGAATCGGACGGTGTTACGGAGTTGTTCGGGAATCCAGATGGTTACGGGTTTAGGATTAAAATATTATTTAATTCCCGGAAAATTGGGGAAAATAGGGAAGGTATCCTTGATGTATTTGTGACCCTATTTGGTATCTATTGACAGGACGGGAGACACCAGAGACGGTCGAGGAGCGCACGGGCGCGAGTGACTTGTTCTGATCTGTGAGTGGACTCTTTCCTACTTCCGAGCATGCCTAACTATTTTTATCAATGTTTTATGATATTATGTGTGTTTTTATGTTTTAAATGATGGTTATACGTGATTGAGATGTTTGCACGTTTTTCGAGAAAAAGCTGGTTTTCAGATTTTGATGCTATATTTGAAAAATTCAACCTAGAAACGGTTTCTGATGATGGTATGGTTTTTGGTATAAACATGGACTTTCCGGATTTGGGTTCGGAATGTCGGTTCTGAACGCCGGAAGGGCTTCGAACTAGGGATTCCGAATTCGAGTTTGGTGATGGGTTTCGGAACGGTTTTACACTGAAATGGATTGGATTTGCTGGATCTGGTTATGGGTTTAAAGACCCGGATATTGTTTGACGGGGGACGGGCCCGGATTGAGTTTAAAGACTCGGGAGTTTAAAAACTCGGATATTTATGATATTACCCCCATAGGCCCATTGAGTTTAAAGACTCGGGAGTTTAAAGACTCGGATTTGTGTGAGGCCTGGTTGAGTTTAAAGACTCGGATAGGTCCAGCAGGTTTGATCGGAAAAAGTGGTTTGATGTTTATGCTCTGGTTTCTATATCAGTTTTATAGTGTTTCTGTTTCTTATGATGTTCCATATTATGGATTTTCTAATACTTCGTTGGGCATGCCTGTTTTCAAAACGGAGGGAACAAATGATTATTTTTCCTCAACTTTGATTTGATGGTAAATGGTTTTAAAACTTTTATTCCTTTCAGTCCACTCACACCTTCTGTTTTTAAATTCCTCTCCAGGTCGTGGTGATAGCGCTGGGGCGCACGTTGAGGCAGATATCGAGGCATAGAGCTTCCGACGTTCTTCCGTTGCGGACTTAGACTTGTAGGACTTTTTGTGCCCATTTTGTAGAGCTATGCTCTGACTTACTGTTGTACATATTTACTCCTTCGTCTGATAGTTATGCTTATAATTGTATTAAGGTTAATTGTGGTACTGTAAGTGTGATTGTCAGACGGGAGCAGGGTTCGTCCCGGATATCGAGGTGATTTTTGGGACGGGTCCTGACACCACCCGTCATCTAGTTCCAATTCTGAATCCGAATCCGCAATTTCGTAAGAAATCCCGAATCCGAACCCAGACATCATATATTATTCCATTTCCAAATTCGAATCCGAAATCATTACTCCGTAAGCTAGCATTGGAATAATCATTCCGCACCAAAATCCAGTAATCCATTTTCGAGCTTCGCAACCGAATCCTGAATCGTCACCCAGAAATTCGATTCCAAAACCCAAAATCTCGTTTACGTCCACCAAGACGTAACAAAACCGAACCTATCAGTTGCCTGTCCAAAACACTCGATTGACTTCATAGGGAAGCCAATCCCAATATTCACACGTCAAAGGTTGACAAAATCCGACCCATTCGGAAACCTACTCAACCGAGTAACAACCATATGGACTCTACTCCGAAAAGAAGTTCAGTCTCGTCATTTACGACTCACATACCAAGGTAAGAATGATAAAATCTCCACCCATCTGGATCATCAAGATCACGATCCAGATCCATCACTACGTCATCCGACAAGTAACATCTCGATCCTAGATCGTCACCATGCCCAAAGTCGACAACATCACCAATCAGATCCGCCTAGGATCCACATATGCCCACATAGCTAGCAATCCATCTGAAAGCTGATCGTAGGGTCTTACACCCTCATTGAATCATTCGTCAAATTTCCCTTGGTGGAAAGATGACCTCGCATTTCACCACCAAATCCAAAATCATACACAACTTCTTGTGTCCAATGACCCCAAGCCAAACATGGGTCCACCCACCAATACACGCTCAACGTACTGGCAGCAACAATCATCATCTGCCACGGCAGGAACTAAGAAGTCAACTCCAATGACTTCGGAATACCAATCACCGATGCGGAAACGAGCACTCCTCTCGTTTCCCCCAATCACAACTTTCCCCGAATCGGGAGTTCCAACCATGTTGGAAACAGACATGCTCCCAATGAGATGTCAAGTCCAACCACTGGACTGCCCACGTCCATATCTCACTTGGACCACCACGTGTCCAAAATCAATTCATTACTCGGACCTCAAGTCCCCCCCATAATCATGTACGGACACACCCCGATTCCGAATGGGATATCCACAACTTTGCCTGGATGTGCATACCATACTGCCTTCGTCTCACATCTCAACCTTTACAGGTTCAATACTCAGGTTCCAAGTGACTCACAATCACAAAATCCCACATCAATACTACGAACGGTTTCCCCGAATTTTTCAATTTCAATAATTTCCTTGTACTCTCTGGGGATATAAGAAGTATACCATCATACCAATCTCGGAGTTGACAACAACTCCCCAAATCCACCAATTCTCATGACATAAGGAACATCATCCCTAGATTCCCAAAATTTTCAATCATACCTTTTGATCCATTCATCACTTGTCATCATATATCTGTTAGGACTTATCCCAACACGACACAACCTCCACTGGATCCCATCCAGTCCAAGACTCAACCACCACTGAGTCGCATATACCGATCATATGTCCGTCATGACAGAGTCACACCCCAACTCGTGGCTCATCGCCATCACAATCACTGACACCAGCACCAGTGCTAGTACTAGTACCAACGCACCATCATCAACACTAGTATCAGCACACTGGCATCCATACTAGTATTGGCATAAATGTACCAACATACCAACATCTATACATAGCACACAAACATCCACACTAGCACACGAACATCCATGCTAGCACACTGTGTGCAAAGTTGTTACCCTGGATCTCCGTTCATTCCGAACGACGATCCCGTAACACCACTCGTACCCCACGACTATGGGTACCTCCAATTTGGCCACTGGCACATCAGGATAATGGACGTTCCCTGAACGTCCCCTGATCCACAAGTGTGAAAGCCACACTAAATACCCTCGATAGCCAGTTATCTCGACACAACTGTCGACCAACAGTCATCGCTTGTCAAGATCCGTATCCACACATCACACTAATATTCGATCTAACACGGGTTTCCATATTTTATCTCATAACCGTATCCGTAGATCGAAACCCATAAGACTTCCCTAGAGTCATCCACATGGTCATCCACGACCTCAGCCGCTCGTCGCAGCACAAGTTCTCATTTAAAGTTCACTTTTCCAGTCCATCGATTATAAATTAGGGTTCCAATATTACACCCTAGGGTTCCACTGAACCCAACTGCCTTCTGCAGTAAAATCCACAACCTGACCGACTCCGCGGTCCTGACATCGTATAGACGTCCAATCCAATCCAATCGTCAACTCAACGTGGGTTCCATCGTGGGTTCCACCATGAAGGTCATCGGCTAACTCCGATGCACCAACACCCCGTACACTAGCCAACACTACCAGGGTCCAAAACTTAGACCAATACTCAACTGAGTTTCGCATTTCCAATACATTATTCAAATGGGGCTCCCTGAACCTAGCTGTGCCCAGTGGCACAACCATCCATCATCACGTGACCGAACCGATGGTCCCACATTACCAGTTATTCGTATACAACCCCACTTGGGTTGAATCGCATCATTGCACGGCGTATCGGGATAAACACACCCAATCCACCATACAAACCCAAAACTATCTATCAGGTTGACAACGGAACTGCATCCCAAAGAGACATCACACCCTCGTCCTTCGCGCACAAAAGAGCAAAACCTGCTCTGATACCACTTGACACGACCCATCCCAATCCCCCCGGGATTACCATGGAATGTATCATGCTCCCGTCTGACAAGAGGTGTCAGACAAGGGATAACCTGTTGCCATCGCCCAACCGGGCTTCCAGAGTGCGTAAGGATCGATGGAGGAGGTGTATGATGTCCCAGTCTCTGCTGCAGTCGCATCCGGAATCAACCTAAAGGGCATTAAAAACAAAAGCTGTGAGTGGACGAAAATAAACAAGTCTGTTTAAAACATTTATAAGACATTTATGCCCCCAGTAAAAGCATATGCATGTACCATCATTTAAAATCATATATCATATAATATGAACCATAAACATAATTTTAGCCACTGCACCATACACTCCAATCCGACATCCCTGATGTTTGACGTCCCTGACGTCAATAAGGTCACAATCACAAGGCTACGCGTGCCACTTGGGTCTCAATTTCCAAGTTCAATCCCCGAACCCCGTTCGGGTACAGCATCCCCGATGCTTAGCGTCATAGACGCTGGACGTACTAGACGTCCGTGACCTCTCCGGGGTACCTCATCCGGAGGAGACAATATAATATGGAAGGATCTATACAGTGCAGTACCAAATATATTTTATTGATACCCAAATGCAAAGCATAAATATATATATACATAGATAAAATCCAAACCAATCTTTAAGTTTCATCAGAGGGTCTCAAGCCCAAATACCGTGAAACGTGCCATAACCATAATTTCAATATCATCAAAACCATTATAAGTCCAAATAGTTGATTTAAATCCAAAATCATTTATTCGATTCCATTTTAGGGTCCCCGACCCGAATCACATGTATAAATCAACTGGGCCCCTGACCCGATTTCATAAGTTAACTGGCCCCCGGCCCGAATTCATAAGTCCACTGGGCCCCCGGCCCGAATTCACAAGTTAACTGGGCCCCTGGCCCGATTCATAAGTTAACTGGGCCTCTGGCCCGATTTTACTTTATCAAGTCCGTAACCGTTTCATGAAATCATATCCAACCACATTTATGGAAATCGGTGCAAATCCAGAAAACCTCGGTTTACGTGCAAATACGTAAATCACCTCGAAATGCGTGAAATCATTTAAATTCACCGATATCCAAAGTAAAACATTTAACCATAATTATAACAATCATAAAACAGTTATGCATGCATCGAATTTATAAAACCAATGTCCACTCACAGACCGTTTAACCGAGCGCCTCGATACGCGTGCCATAGGCCCTCCCGGACCACACCACTATCACCGGGACTCCCAATCCTGTTCAAATCACATTAGAGGATTACTAACCTAATCATTAACATCCTATTCAAGTCCCGTAATTTTCCCGAATTTTTAAGTATTTTTAAACTGGATTAAAAACCTTCGGACATCCCGAACAATATCGAAACGGGATCCGATCGACACGAAACCAATGCCAAAATGTTCGTTACATTGTATAGGATAAAAGTCATGTTGACCTCACCTCGAGATTCGTGCCCACGCGCCGTCACGCGCCGCCGTGAGTGGCTGCGCGTGAAAGCCACGCGCCTGCTACAGTGACTGCTACAGTCACCATCTTCACCCGTATGTCTGGTAAACGGGTCTGATTACCCGCGATCTGACCCGGCCAGGTAACCATCAATTCGACCTTGATTCCATCCTTGATGCTAAAACAATCATTAACCAACCAATTTCAGTCCTGTGTCAATGATCAACACCAACCATCGATTAATCGTGTCAACAACCCGTGATCACCCAAAACGGGTCGATCACCAAAACTCCACAAATCCTCAACCATTATCGAATTAACTTCACAGGAAGCTTATAAGGATTAATACGAACCAATTCGCATGATTAATTGAACACGACGTTACCTCAATCACCACGACTCAAGCTTGAGTTTTCCGGCCATCCACCTCGTCCGTCCACGGCCCTAGGAGCCTCAAAGCTTGCCCCATTTGATCTGGTTCGACTCGTTGAGGTTCCAGAAAGCTCAATCCATCATCAATTAGGCTTGGGCTGGCCTAAAACTAGAATTTCAAATTTGAATTTCTCAAAAACCAGTTTCGGGTTTTCAGAGAAATCCAGCACCAATTTCACTCATTCCTTTCATTCTCAATCACAGAGTAACCCACTCGACTTACACTCCATTCCTTTAATCCAATTCAGCCGTTAAAGGCATCCAAAAGTGTCCCACAATCCACTGCGTAAAGCTCCCCTGCACTGACCCGAAACCATTAAAAATCAGTGCCCAGTGCTTTTGTGATCGATTGCCAGCACAATACATGTGCAATCACACCTCACACTGTCCCAATTCAATCCATAAATTGATAAACAATCTATGGGATCGATCGCACAAAACACCCCACTTCACGGCCATATCAATGAAACAGTGCCCCCGTGTGAAATTACAATTCTGCCCCTGTGCAGAAAATTACCAAAATGCCCCTCACGCATCCTGACCCATAACTCGGTCATACGGACTCCGATTGATGCGTGCCGCCTGTCATTGGATTCGTATCGACGATACCTACGTAACGGTCCTTGGCCCTCGGCCATCGGACCTCCCAATCAAAAAGTCAACATTTCCCCTTATATCGTCCAAATTACGAAAATGCCCTTGAACTTCCGTACATCATAACTTTCACCACGAATGTCGGAATCAAACGTGCCACCTGTCTATGAACTCGTGACGTCCCAAACTACGTCACAGTCATTGGTCAAAGTCCATTTGACCATCCGAATTAAAAGTCAACGTTTTGCCCACGCCTAGGGGCAAAACGGTCATTTTGCACAATTCGTTCGAAATCACTCAACTAATCCCAGATTTGTAAATCATAATTAAATATTATTAAATCCCGATATTCGGGACGGGTCGTTACACAGGATGCCCAGTTGAGTCATATGTTCGGGCACGAGACCTAGTTGTTTTACACTGATGATTTCAGGTCAGGGACCCTAGATGGATTTCCAAGTTCATGACGGTTTATGGGAACCGACATGAACCTTTGTCAGGTTATTCTGGTTCATGACGGTTTATGGGAATCGGCATGAACCCTGGTTAATGGATGTTATGGATCATGACGGTTCAAGGGAACCGGGTATGAACTTTTATGTTATGTATATATATGTATTCATATACCTTCCTTTACTTCTATTATCTCCTCTAGGGAGGGTCGTTAGCCTGGGTGGACCCCGGAGTAGTCACGGAGCACCGACTGAGTGGAGTCACCCCCCCCAGTTGGGTTCCTTACTCTCAGGAAGGCTATGGTTACTATTACCTCGGGTAGGGTCAGTGGTCTACAGACATTGACCTTGACTTTGAGAAGACTCGGATTGAGACCTGGTTAGCACGCGCTTAGCTTTGGAAACCGTGACAGGATTGGTTGTGTGAATTATATGTATAGATGATGTATGCTATAGATGATATATTATGTGTGTTTACACAGGTTTTGGGCAGTGGCCCGTGTGTTTGGTATCTTCATGGATTTGGGCAGTGGCCCGTGTATTTGGTTTCTTATGATTTTGGGCTAAGGCCCTAATGAACGGTTTGATAAATGGTTTTCGAATGCATGCATGCTTTTTAGTGAAGGGTACAAATGTCTTCTCGTTAAAATGTTTTTATAAACTCTTGTTTTGTCCACTCACAGCTTTTAATGTTTTGACTGCCCTTCAGATTGACATCGGATGTGGACTGTAGCAGAGACCGAGATATCACATACCTCCTCCGGATCCTGGCGTACTCTGATAGCCCGGGAGGGCAAAGGTTGGAAATATCCCTTGTCTGACACTGCGTGTCAGACGGGAGCAGGGTCATCCCGCACTAATCCCGGGGGGATTGGGATGGGTCCTGTCAGCGTGGTATCAGAGCATAGGATTGCTCGTAGGATGCTTATCAGAGCGGGGTTGTCTCTATTCGAGCAACTGTGGAGCTCTTGGAATGCACGCTGGTCGAGGATGTGATATCTCAAGGGGCTACAGTTCGTGATCAACCTGATAGTTGGGGTGCCGATACGATAGTTAGTAGGATTGGATCGTCTTGGTTCGACATTTGATGCCGGGGTTGCCATATTTCTGTCGTGGTTAACAGTATGGAACCCTACGAAAGGTGAACATAATATTACGTTAGATTTTGGTCGTGAGACGATTAGTTGGGATCGTCTTCCACGATGTCGCAGGATCAGTTTGACGGCAGTTAGCAGTCGAGTTCGTGGAACTCTGGTTGAACTTATGGTAGTTGGCAGCCGGATTCGAGGAATCCTGGTTGAACTTACGGTAGGATTGGATTGACGTCCTTACGATGTCAATACCGGAGGGTCGGTCAGATTGTTGCGTTTGCTACTTTTCGCAGTTGGGTTCAGAGTGACTCTAGGTGTGATCGTGGAATCCTATGGTAGGATGTATGGTTCGGAAATATGAGTTGACGAGTGGTGAGACTTAGACGACTATTCGGATTTGGGTTCGTTAGTCGGTCTAGTCATGTCAGCTTGTGTTGGGACTGCACTCTGCAGTCGATGTTTTACTTATCGGTTTAACTTAGTTGGTTGTCGTACTACTTAGTTGTGATGGGATGTTGGTGCAACTAAGGTCATGGATGACCTGGTAGACGACATTGGGTTAGTCGAGCTGCGACTGGATCGAGTTGGTTGGACAAGTTATCAGGGTTGGTACTTGTCGATGAAATTCCTGAGTGGGATACGGAGTGGTTAATACGGGCGGTTGATTCCGTTGGATGCGAATCTCGATAGCGATGTCTGGTAGTTTGGTCTGCACGAGGTTGTGGAAGGCGCTACTACCGAGAGTGGTTGTAGTTACGGTTGTTGGGAATCGGGGACGTTCAGGGGACGTGTCCTTTTCTCGTATGAGTTGTCAGGGTGACTGTACCCAGAGTCGTTGGGTACGATGGAGGCAGAGTTTCTCCTATTTGAGCAGAGGTACGAGGTTCTCGCTCGGTATGAGCGGAGATCTAGAGTTGTCTGATTCGCACACTTTGTGTTGATACTGACAGGTGTTAGTATGCTGATACTAGTATTGTTGATAGTGACGGTACTGGTACTAGTGCTGGTGCTATTGCTGGTGATTGTGATGACGGTGAGTTACGAATCGGGATGTGACTCCGTCGTAATGGGCATATGTTCGGTATCTGTGGTTCAGGAGTGGATCTCAGATAGAGTTAAACTGGTTAGGGGACAAGTGGTTGATGTCCAGGTATGTTGTTTCCAATCTTGTTGGAACTTCGGAATCGCGGGAGGTTGCGATTGAGGTGACGAGAGGAATGCGGGTTTTCCGCATTGGTATTGGGTATTTCGAAGTCATTTTGGGTGACTTCTCAGTTTCTACCAAGGTAGATGATGGTAGATGACCGTAGAAGATGGTTGCGTCACCAGTACGCTGATCGTGTATTGGTTGGTGGACCCGGGATTTGTCTTGGGTCATCAGGTAGAGTTGAGCATATCGAAGTTCCATGACTTAGATTTCTCATTTTTGCTTGGTGGCAGACGATGTTGGATTACATGGCGTGGTGAATGCAGCGAGTTTTATTTGCATTCACGAGGATGGATTTTGTGTCATCGTCTTGTATCATCCTTGATTTTCTAGGGGGAATGCCAAGGATCGATACGAGGTAGTCAGTGAGAACCCACAGTCTTGACGTGTCTCGTCGTTGACTGATCTGGTTAGATGTGGGAATTGGTTTAGGACTTTGGGTGTCGTTATGGATCTGGATCGTGATCTGGATGATCCAGATAGGTGGAGAGTTTATCACTCTTACTGGGATGTTTGAGTGGAGCATGATAGGACTGAACTTCTTTTCGAGGTAAATCCCATATGACTTATTACTCGCCCGAGTAGTTGTCCGACGAGTAGTTGTCTGATGAGTAGTTTTCCGACGTGGTCGGATATGATCAGCCTTAGAGATGTGTTAATATTGTGATTGGCTTCTCTATGAAGTCAATCGATGGTAATGTGGTAATCGGTTGAATAGGTAACCGAAAGGTTCAGTTTTGATACGTCTCGGTAGGCGTGAACGAGGTTTCGAGTTTTGGAATCAGATTTCTGGATGACGATTCAGGATTTGATTTTGGAACTTGATAGAGGATTTCTGGATTTGGGTTTTGGAATCGGATTCTAGGTGACGATTCAGGATTTGGTTCTAGAGCTTGACTGTGGATTTTCTTTTATGGATTTGGGTTCGGAATGGTTATTCCTAATGCCGGTTTACGGAATAATGATTTCGGATTCGGATTTGGACATGGTTATGGATATGAATTCTGGGTTTGAATTCGGGATTTCTTACGAAATTGCGGATTCGGATTCGGATTTGGAAATGGATGATGGGTTGGAGTTTTGATTTGTCTAATGCTGGATTGGACAAGTGAACTCCATAATTGAAACGTGTTTGGCTACGACCTAGGTGGTCGTGTTGTCGTCGTCGTTATTGTTGTGGTAGGTTGGTAGATGGACGTATGTACCTTGCACGTTGTTCGAGGTACGATACTGGGCATACTTGTGGTGCCTGGTGGCGGTATATAGGATATACCAGTAGTACGTTGGTGAGCGTGTTGGTAGTCGGATTGGTTCCGATACCATCAGATTAGTTGAGGTCGTGGACTAGACATTGGATACTGTGCGTTGGGTCATGGTATTTCTGATGGGCCTGGTTCCACACAAGTCGAGTGTTTTGTTGGTATACGTGTACTCAGGATGAGTGAGTTGGTGGTCGGTGTAACCACAAGTGAGTATAGTCTCAGTTTCGACTGGCGACTGTCAAGTGGTGACAGTTTGTCGGAGGTGTCAACGTGAATCAGTTAGTGAGGTCTGATGACTCCCAGTGGGAGGACGTTAGGATAGATTTTTGATTGAGAAGGGAACCGTCTAGTTTTTTATGTCAGCGAAAGGGTAGATTTGACAAGTGGTGTCAATTCGAAACGGGTGACTACGGTCATTCGACGTGGTCGAATGTAGTCGTTGCGACGTAAGTGTTAGTGGTACGCTTGGGTGCGAGTAAATATTATTCTAGTTAGTTGGTGTACGAGTGTACACGTGTTTCAAGGTCGATTCTACGTTCCACGAGATGGATGTGGAAACAGGATAGTGGAGTTTCAAGAACGGAACTAAATTAAGGAGGGAAGAACGGTTGGATTTAGGTCGGTTGGAATTTTGAGGACGAAATTAATTAAGGAGGAAAGGTTGTAACGACCCGTCCTAAATTCCTAGATTAGATTAGTGACTAATCACGGTTAGTGAGGCTAATCTGTGATTAGTTAGGCTAAATCGGACGAACGATGCGAAATGACAGTTTTGCCCCTGATGGTGGCAAAACATTAACTTTTCAATCGGGCGGTCAAATAGACTTTGACCGATGACCGTGACGTAGTTCGTGACGTCGCGAGTTCATAGACAAGAAGTTATGACGTTCGGAAGTTTAGGGGCATTTTGGTAATTTTGGATAAAAGAGGTCAAATGTTGACTTTTTGACCGGGATGTCCGATGGCCAAGGGACAAGGACCATTACGTAGATCGGGACGATACGAATCCGTAGACAGGCGGCACGTCGAATTCGGACGTTCGACGGCGAAGTTACGGTTCACGGAAGTTCCAGGATACTATTCATGGTGACACGTTTTACGAGACGAAAAGTGCAGTTTTGTCTCTAGTGGGCCCAGATATTTGTCTTGATGCCCAATGGATGAGTGACAAGTGTCACCCATCCAATGGACACCAATTTCATTCATGCATCAAACCCTTCCCCGTTCATCCATTTCTCCCATTTTTTCCAAACCAACCCGATCACCATTTCTCACCCAAATACCAAACCCTTGACCTGTGAGCTTAGCTAACAGGACAGAGAGATGAAGAGGACCGGCTGGACGTGGTGGCGGGCCCAGGCAGCACCGCCGTGCACGGCGGGGGAGAAAAACCGATCGAGGTATCGGTTTAACCATTTTTCGATCCAATTTCCATTTTGTGTGTTATGGGTCGATTTGGATGTTGGTTTTGAAGTAATTAGGTTGTTAGGAGGTCAATAGGGAGGTTTTGAAAGGTTTTGGACGTTGAGGAACCCTGGGTGAGGTTTTTGGATTTTTGAACCGTGAGGTCCATTTTGGGTTCACGGGTTCTAGGCGGTTTTAAGGGTTTGGTTTAATTGGGTTAGATAGGAAATGAGAAAATAGGAATTTAGGGATTAAAATAGAAGAAAACGGATGAGAAATGAGGATTTTAGGACCCTGGACCGGTCACGCCAGTCCAGTTGCAGGAACGGACCGGACCGGCCGTCGAGAGGTTGAAGACGGTACTGTAGCTGGCGCGTGAGGACCACGCGCAGCCACTTCAGGCGGCGCGTGCGGGCGCGTGCGGGAGAATTTTAGGATGGTTCCAACATGTCAAATCAACTATTCAATGTAACGAACATTTTGGGACTGGTTTCGTGTCGATCGGACACCGTCTCGATATGTTTCGGGGTGTCAGAAGGTTTAGCTTCAATTTTAAAAATAGTTAAAAATACGGGAAAATTATGGGGCTTTAGTGAGAGGTTAATTAAGTAGTTAGTAATCTCCTATTACGATTTGGACAGGTTTAGGAGTCCCGGTGATGGTGATCTGCTCGGGGAGCCGTATGGCACGCAAATCGAGGCGACAGCTCGGACGGTCTGTGAGTGGACCTTATTTTCTAAATTGGTGCATGCATAAATTTTTATTATATGTTTTATTACATGTTTGATGATTTCATGGGTGCATTTGTATGTGGTTACGTATAAGCACGTATTTCGAGGTTTCGGCCTTATACGGTGCTTAGACGGGTCTGTATTTCTTTATTGGTCTAAATGAAAAGGTTTTAGATTTCTAAAAGGATAAACTCGAGTATGAGACCCATTTGGTTTTGTCTCGGGCATATGACGCTATTTACGACCTTCGGGTCTAAATCGTGGTCGCGGCGGGTGCTATGTTCACGACGATCGACGATACGACGCTCACCTCCGGATTGGGATGTGTTCCTTCTGGAGAGGTCACGATGCACGATTCGTGGTCGGACAGCCTGGGAAGGCTCGACTTCGGAGTGCGGACGGTTCAGAATATCGATCGGTGATGAGTGCACCATGATCTTGTGATGGTCGCGTCGGTTGATACGTTCACAGCGACATACCAGGATTGAGGGCGGTCTTGGATGGATGGTTGCACACATCACTATGATCGGAGTCGTGACTGACCCTTAGATATCGGGCAGGATGCCCAGTTGAGTCATATGTTCGGGCACGAGACCCAGTTGTTTTACACTGATGATTTCGGGTCAGGGACCCTAGATGGAGTTCCAAGTTCATGACGGTTTATGGGAACCGGCATGAACCTTTGTCAGGTTATTCTAGTTCATGACGGTTTATGGGAATCGGCATGAACCCTGGTTAATGGATGTTATGGATCATGACGGTTCAAGGGAACCGGGCATGAACGTTTATGTTATGTATATATATGTATTCATATACCTTCCTTTCCTTCTATTATCTCCTCTGGGGAGGGTCGTTGGCCTGGGTGGATCCCGGAGTAGTCACGGAGCACCGACTGAGTGGAGTCACCCCCCAGTTGGGTTCCTTACTCTCAGGAAGGCTATGGTTACTATTACCTCGGGTAGGGTCAGTGGTCTACGGACATTGACCTTGACTTTGAGAAGACTTGGATTGAGACCTGGGTAGCACGCGCGTAGCATTGGAAACCGTGACAGGATTGGTTGTGTGAATTATATGTATAGATGATGTATGCTATATATGATATATGATGTGTGTTTACACAGGTTTTGGGCAGTGGCCCGTGTGTTTGGTATCTTCATGGATTTGGGCAGTGGCCCGTGTATTTGGTTCTTATGATTTTGGGCTAAGGCCCTAATGAACGGTTTGATAAATGGTTTTCGAATACATGCATGCTTTTTAGTGAAGGGTACAAATGTCTTCTCGTTAAAATGTTTTAATAAACTCTTGTTTTGTCCACTCACAGCTTTTAATGTTTTGACTGCCCTTCAGGTTGACATCGGATGTGGACTGTAGCAGAGACCGAGATATCACATACCTCCTCCGGATCCTGGTGTACTCTGATAGCCCGGGAGGGCAAATGTTGGAAATATCTCTTGTCTGACACTGCGTGTCAGACGGGAGCAGGGTCATCCCGCACTAATCCCGGGGGGATTGGGATGGGTCCTGTCATGTAAATCCATAAAACAATGATAGAAAAACAGTTATGCATGCTCGAGTTTAGAGAAGAGGTCCACTCACAGTCACAGGCACGTCACTCGCGCCCCGTACGTCCCGTACATTCCTCAGCTTCCTCGGGAAGTCCCCATCCTGTCACAAGTCACCAAAGAACGTCACTAACACGTCTACCAAGACTCTCCTAACTTTCCCCAAAAATCCTCGGGTCCTAAACGTAACGAACTGGAACCCTAAACCTTCAACCTCGCAGAACTAACCTCAAACAACGTCTGATTAACCCGAAACTTAGTTCACTAGACTCGTTACAACACCTAGACTAAAAACCTAGTTGACACTTTCCCCAGAAACCACCGCACGCGTCTCCACGCGTCGCCCAAAGTGGCTGCGCGTGGGCCTCACGCGCCTGCACACATAGTACTGTTCATCGTCGTCTTCAACGGGTGAACCGGTCTGAACCGACGTACCCGGTTCTTTGCCAAACCTTCACCGTTTTCCTCCCTTTCTTCACCATTCTCACCATCCAGTCCTAAGTAACCTATTCCCCTCACTCTCACACCTTGACACAACCTATAACCCGTCGTCTTCAACCTCGAAATAAAACAGCCCGATACCACTTTTTCGGTTCCCGGCTAACCCGACACTCCCCCGTCACGGTAACCACCCTAGACGACTCCTAGGAACCTCCTGAACCTAACAGGACTCACCAAACGCCTCGAATCAGCCCCTAAGTCCACGGCTATTGGTTTAAGTAAATCGGGAAAAACGGGGGATTTGAGCTTACAGTCGATTCGTCCTCCGCCGTTCGTACCGCCGTACACCACGGTGTCCACTGGGTCTCCTTCAGCCGTCCTAGCTCCCTCTCAGCTTGGATTAGACCAACACATGGCACAACCACCGCCAATCCCTGCGACAACCCTTTGTTTCCCAGAGAAATCGAACCCTCCGACCACCGTGATTCGTGCACAGTTGCACTCCCAATTCCAGTCACCATCCTCCCTTCTTCTCTCTGTCACTCTCACTAGTCCACAAAACCCTCACACACTCACTGAATCGATCAAAATCCTCACCGCCTCACCTCTCTGTTTTCTCTCTTGTTCGAACACACACACACGAACACACATCCAAATAATTGGAGTTGTGCACCCTAGAACCCACTAGACACCTTGCACGTGTCACCATCCCCTCAACCCTCTCACAAATATCCCAATCTCCAATGTACACCTGGCCTTATCATATTGGCCCAAATCCCCATGCAGACAAAAGACCAAAATGCCCCTCTAAGTTAAAAATTACTGTTTTACCCTTACCGTTCTAGACCCGTATCTTACTCGTCCTAGGTCCGATAAACACGTGCCGCCTGTCGTTGAACTCAGGACGACGAGATCTACCTAACGGTCCTAGGTCAATGTGTCAAAACCCGATCGTACGAAAAGTCAACTCTCCCCCCTATTTTAACCAAATTACGGTTATGCCCTCAACCTTCCGAACATCATAACTTCCTCCTCGGATGTTGGAATCGGGCGTGCCACCTGTCTACGGATTCGTGACGTCCAGAACTACGTCACAGTCACCGGTCAATACCCAATTGTCCGCCCGAACTAAAAGTAAACTATTTACCCAATCTAGGGGTAAAATCGTCATTCTACGCTAACGGGCCTATCGGAACCAACTAACCGCCGATTAAGCTCACTAATCCCATCTTAAACACTATCTTAACCCTAATTTTCGGGCCGGGTCCTTACAGTCGGATTTTCAAGATCGAAACTGTTCACTTTATGGTTTTTAGTACCTAGACCATGCCCGCCAAAAATCTCTGGATTATGAGGAGTTAAAGCCGTTTTATCGTCAAAACTCATTTTGTAGCCGTCGAATGGTGACGCAACGTTACTTAGTCCCGTAATTTCGAAATTAACTAATTTTTTGTGTAAGTGATCTTCAGGAATATACAGTAAATATAGACGGTTAGATCGATAGATTGATGTCAAAAAATATTTAAAACATTTAAATCATCTTATTCATCAAACATTTAAAACAATTAAGTATATTTTGATTTGTTTTTCGAAGTTTTGGTTAAACGATATTCAGACAGTCAGATTTTCAAGATCAGAACCGTTCACTTTATGCTTTTTAGTACCTAGACCTTGCCCGTAAAAAATCTCGGGATTACGAGGTGTTATAGCCATTCGATCGTCGAAACTCATTTTGTAGCCGTCGAATGGTGTTGCTCCGTTACTTAGTCCCAAAATTTTGAAATTAGCCAATTTTTTGTGTAAGTGATCTACGAGTATATACTATAAATATAGACAGTTGGATCGGTGGATTGATGTCAAAAAATATTTAAAACATTTAAATCATCTTATTCATTAAACACTTAAAGTATATTTTGATGCGTTTTTCGAAGTTTTGGTTCAGACGATATTCAGACAGTCAGATTTTGAAGATCGGAACCGTTCACTTTATGGTTTTTAGTACCTAAACCATGCCCGTAAAAAATCTCAGGATTACGAGGAGTTATAGCCGTCCGATCATCAAAACTCATTTTGTAGCCGCCGAATGGTGTCGCACCGTTACTTAATCCTGAAATTTTGAAATTAGCCAATTTTTTGTGTAAGAAATCTATGAGTATATACAATAAATATAAACGGTTTGATCATTTGATTGATGTCAAAAAATATTTAAAACATCTAAATCATCTTATTCAATAAACACTTAAAACTCTTAAAGTAAATTTTTATGCGTTGTTCAAAATTTTGGTTCAAACGATATTTAGGCAGTCAGATTTTCAGGATCAGAACCGTTCACTTTATGATTTTTAGTACTTAGACCTTGTTTGTCAAAAATATCGGGATTACGAGGAGTTATAGCCGTCCGATCGTCGAAACTCATTTTGTAGCCGTCGAATAATGTCGCTCGGTTACTTAGTCTCGAAATTTTGACATTAGCCAATTTTTTGTGTAAGTGATCTTCATGAATATACAGTAAATATAGACGGTTAGATCGATAGATTTATGCCAAAAATTATTTAAAACATTTAAATCATCTTATTCATCAAACACTTTAGTATATTTTGATGTGTTTTTCGGAGTTTTGTTTCAAACGATATTCAGGCAGTCAGATTTTCAAGATCGGAACCGTTCACTTTATGGTTTTTAGTACATAGACCTTGCTCATCAAAAATCTCGGGATTACGAGGAGTTATAGCCGTCCGATCGTCAAAACTCATTTTGTAGCCGTCAAATGGTGTCGCTCCGTTACTTAGTCTCGGAATTTCGAAATTAGCCAATTTTTTGTGTAAGTGATCTACGAGTATATGCAGTAAATATAGACGGCTGGATCTGTGGATTAATGTCAAAAAACATTTAAATCATCTTATTCATTAAACACTTAAAACACTTTAAATATATTTTGATCTGTTTTTTTAAGTTTTGGCTCAAACGATATTCAGAAAGTCGGATTTTCAAGATCGGAACCGTTCACTTTATGGTTTTTAGTACCTAGACCTTTCCCGTAAAAAAATTCAGGATTACAAGGAGTTAAAGCCGTCCGATCGTCAAAACTCATTTTGTAGCCGTCGAATGGTGTCGCAACGTTACTTTGTCTCTTAACTTTGAAATTAGCGAATTTTTTGTGTAAGTGATCTACGAGTATATACACTAAATATAGACGGTTGGATCTGTGGATTGATGTCAAAAAATATTTAAAACATTTAAATCATCTTATTCATTAAACACTTTAAATATATTTTGATTCGTTTTTTGAAGTTTAGGCTCAAACAATATTCTGAAAGTCTGATTTTCAAGATCGGAACCGTTAATTTTATGGTTTTTAGTACCTAGACCTTGCCCGTAAAACATTTCAGGATTACGAGGAGTTAAAGCCGTCCGATCGTCAAAACTCATTTTTTAGCCGTTGAATGGTGTCACACCGTTACTTTGTCTCTTAATTTTGAAATTAGCCAATTTTTTGTGTAAGTGATCTACAAGTATATACACTAAATATAGACGGTTGGATCTGTGGATTGATGTCAAAAAAATATTTAAAACATTTAAATTATCTTATTCATTAAACACTTAAAACACTTTGGAAAAAAATTGTTTAAAAAGCTAGCATTTGAAAAAAAAAATTGAAAATCATGTTAAAATATAATTAAAGTATTTATAGTTTTTTTATGAATAAGATGATTTTAAAATTTTAGATAATTTTTTATATCAGTTGACCGGTATAAACATTTACATTTTTTATACGCGCTTATAGATCGTTAGATTTTCAAGATCGAAACCGTTCACTTTATGGTTTTTAATACCTAGACCTTACCCGTCGAAAATCTTGAGATTACGAGGAGTTAAAGCCGTTCGATCGTCAAAACTCATGTTGTAGCCGTCTAATGGTGACGCACCGTTATTTAGTCCCGGAATTTCGAAATTAATTAATATTTTGTGTAAGTAATCTTCATGAATATACAGTAAATATAGACGGTTAGATCGATAGATTGATGTAAAAAATTATTTAAAACATTTAAATCATCTGATTCATTAAACACTTAAAACAATTCAAGTATATTTTGATGCATTTTTTGAAGTTTGATTCAAATGATATTCACACGATTGGATTTTTAGGATCAGAACCATTTACTTTACGGTTTGTAGTACCTAGACCTTGCCTGTTGAAAATCTCGGGATTATGAGGTGTTAAAGCCGTACGATCGTCAAAACTCATTTGGTAGCAGTTGAATGGTGACACACCGTTACTTAGTCCCGGAATTCAAAATTAGCTAATTTTTTGTGTAAGTAATCTTCATGAATATACAATAAATATAGATGGTTTGATGTCAAAAATTATTTAAAACATTTAAATCATTTTATTCATTAAACACTTTAACATTTTAAGTGTATTTTAATCCATTTTTAGAAGTTTTGATTCAAATAATATTTAGACGATCAAATTTTCAAGATTGGGACCATTGAATTTGTCTAATATAGGCATTGACCATTGTTGTACAACAACTTGTTCTATGCCATATGATACAATACGTACCAATCAAGTATGTTTTCAATCAATTTTACTTGTGTTGACCATTGTTGTACAACAACTTTTTCTATGGCATATGATACAATACGTACCGATCAAGTATGTTTTCAATCAATTTTACTTTAAAATCCAGGTGCCTTTCATTTTTTTTAACTCAATTTTACTTTAAAATTCATAATAAATAAATAGAACATCCGAACAACATTCCGAAAATTACTACGAATTCATTATGGCCTGCCATTGTAGGATAAAATTGTGTTTAAAGAATTATTATTTATTGTAATTACAATTTATAAGAAATATGAGAATCTATAGAAGGATCCTATAGCACCGAAACAATCTTGACTTCTTTGCTGAAAGAAACTTGAAGCACAACAAAAGCGGAGGCGCCAAATACGTGAAATCAAATGAGATGTTCCTGAAATAGATGATCATATCCAATATTGACCCTAACAACAGCCATGGGACCATATCCAATATTGACCCCAACCGGTCCTTGAACTCCCAACCGGGGGACAGGATAAGTAAGGACACTGAATATGTTCTCAAGAGTGACAGCATCAAAGCTGTATATCTGCCAGAAAAACTATTTTGAAACAAAAAGGACTGAAGCCAGGTTTGAATACTTCATTACCTATTTAGTCATAGGAATTACATAACATTCATATTTAAATGATGTAGCTTCCCCAGTGAAGTCTGAAACCAGTAGCCTGCAACCATCCAATCTAATTCTTCTGGGCTGTTAAAGGAACACGGTGAAGATTCAACACACACAGACACACACACATCAAGAAAACATATATTGGATGATCAAATTATTCATCTACAGTTTGGCTGGAATGAAAAAAATGTAAAGCAACCTAGTCCAAGATGCACAATGAATACTTGGAATATATAATCTTACTTGTGATGCAAGACCCACAGCCACCATTTAAGGACTGCCTCTGATCATATACACAATCGAACGGAATCTCAGAAGATGAACATAATTGCAAAACCTCAGCGAATAAAACCGAACAGTTATAGGAGACAAAACAGAGTTTCCAGTTTGAAGCTCAGTATGACCATTGACCAACCCATCTCTCCCTATTTGCATCATTCTGGAGCTCTTTGATTCATCACATGCAACAACCATGAGTAAAGGGTGTGAAGATCTGAATCCTTCATGACCCTCACACTTTGCAGGCAGGGGCTGCATATGTAAAAATGTAACTGGATCATTGCGCCTTGACACAAGTTCACTGACATTTCGAGGAATCTCCAACATCAAGGACTTGAAATCCATTGGAATAACCCAGTAGCAGAACATGTTTGAATGAAGATGGACCATGCTCTATTCTGTCAAAATAGGCTCATAGCACCTGTTTTCCACAACAAATTAAACCACATTGATGCTCGGACGTACTATTAGAGCATATAAAGTAGTAAATAGAACCCATTAAATCAATTACATATCATATACGTTGTAGTTTTTTCTACATCAAAAAGCAATACATTTTGGAGCATTTTGGCGAAAAAATTCGTCCCGATCGGAATTATAACGAAAAAATTATGGACGAAATTTGGTGAAAATATTAATTAAGTAATACATTTTCACTTTATTGCAGGTCCAACCCGCCAGGCCCAGCCCGCACGGCCAAGGATCAGCCCAGCAGCTCGCGCGGCCCAAGCTGGCATCCTACCCCTCCCCCAGCCCATCGGGCCGTCGACAGGCGCTGACCGAGATGCCTTCCTTCTGTTCGGCGCGCACGTCCCGAATGACCAACCCATCTTCTGCGCGCGTGCGCTGAAGCTTCCTCCTTCTGATTAGCAGCAGCCTACCAGCTCACCTTCGCCGCCATCAGCAGCTGCCCACCGAACCCACTTCCAGCCACTTTTCAGCAACTTTCCAGCCACTTTCCAGCCACTTTCTAGCCACTTTCTAGCCCAAATTATGCCACTTTACAGCTAAACTCACCTCTAAACATCATCACAAATCTTCATTATTCATCATTCCACTATTCCACATTTTTTATTGTATTTTTTATTTATTTTTGGTAGCTTTTTCTCCCTATAAATAGGGTTTCATTTCACTTGTTGAAAGACACTTCTTTGAGGCACACATTTGAGCCTTCCTTAAGAGAAACTTTGGCAAAATATTTCCAATACAAAGATTAGAGTTTGAGTCCATATTTCCCGAGTTTATTTCCTCCATCTTCATAAGGTTTCGTCGGAGAACCGTGTGAATAAAAATCCATTGTTTTCATCCACCTTGAAAGTGTAACAATTGCTCTCCATTTACTTAAACTCTTATTTTTGTTATTGGTTTTGATTATAGTTCAATATATGTGTGGTATTTTCTTGCTAATATTTGTAAGTGTTTAATGCAATCTTCATGTGTCTTACTTTATGAATCTTAGTTATTTTATACATTTTAGTACTTCATACTTCAATTTTATGTTAAGTGTTTTATCCGCTGTCGGTGCACTTAGAGTAAAATTGAGGAGACTTAATGTTGATCGCTGTCGGCGCATTCAGTAAAAAACAAAAGGTAAATCATATTGTAAATGTCAGCCGCTGTCGGTGCATTTATAATATTGAAAAATGTATGAAGGTAATTAAGACGATTAAAGTAAAATTTCGTGATTGTTTTAATATTTGTAATAGAGTATTGGTAAGATTTTTGTTTTAAGAAGGTCACTTGTACATAAATTAGCGTAGAAGTAGGATAGGTTTATTTATGTTTTTACTTGTTTGTATGATTACAAATCTCTTCAAAACCCCCCTTTTTAATTTTTTATTCTTTTAATCTTTTATTCTTTTAATTCTTTATTCTTTTATTATTTTAATTCATTAATTTATTAATTCTTTATTCTCTTATTCTTTTATTCTTTTAATTCTTTATTCGTTTATTCTTTAATTCATTTATTAATTCTTTATTCTATTATTTATCTATTCTTTAATTTATTGATTCTTTGATTATTTAATTCTTTGATTATTTTATTATTTGATTATTTAATTCAATAATTTATTCATTATTCTTTTATTCATTATTTTTTCCCACTAACACATTATTAATGTTCCCTAATTTCCCTGGTTAAGAACAATCCCTATTTACCAATACTACATCTACACAAAAAGGATTTAAATTGTATAACATGCAAATTACATGTTTAATTTAATGCGTAGTTTGGGTTTAGTCAATTTTTGGCGCCGTTGCCGGGGAAATTAAAAATCATTCTTAATGTGTATAAACATTGTTTATATATAAAATGCTCATACTTGTGAATAATGTTTACATATTGTAAATGTGTTTAACTTTTATTTTTACACTATTCCATTATACTTGTTTAACTAGCTTTATTCCATTACATTTTTTTTATTACTCTTTATTCCATTAACTTTATATTCACACTTTTTCTTTATTCCCTTAACTTTAAATATATTCCATTAACTTTCTTTTAATTTTATTCCATAAACTTTATGTTTACACTTATTTTATTCTTATGTAATTAATTGTTTGTTTATGTCTTGTTAAACTTTATATTTTAAATGAACAAAAAAAAAATCGGAATAAAAAAATATATATATAAAAAATTTAAAAAAAAAAAATTAAAACATTAAAAAAAAGTAAGAAACTTTATTTATCTTTGAATTTCCTAAAGTGTAAATATGTTTCCTATTAAATGTTTTAGAGTTGCATGAATCTCAGAGCCTCTTTTTCTTCAAAATCTTACTTTCGGGAACATGTAGTGCCCCTCTTATTTACTTTCTCCTTAACCCTTCATGATGTGTGGATTTCATCACCACACACCATAGACTCGAATCTATGGACATGAGGTTGGGGCGGAGTTTGTAAATACTTGGGTTTGGTAATTCACTAAATCGTCTTTTGGATTGATCATGGTGTCTAGGAGAGTTATGACTGGTGACAAGTTTTGGATTAAGAAAGGGAACACCAATGGAGTATATTCCAAGCTAGCCTCGGGGTGCTCTCGAAATTATTCTTACTTCTCGCATTACATCTATCTCAACTGGCCATGATTAATGTTGAATGATAGAATGGTGGTTATCAGTACGCACAGGCTGTACGCCCGAGGAAGTACTTTGAGAAGCGGAAGGGGAAAGTTATTCATGACACTCTAAAACTCTACTTATTGCATTATTAGTTTGCATTTGGAACTTGTGCATTTGCTTTCCATTAGCGTAACTTTTTTTAATTCTGGTTTCCATTTATGTGATACTTTATGCAGGTACAAACTTATGAATGCGCGCTCATGAATCTAAGCTTGATCGGTTGAGAAGACAACTTGACATTTCACCAAGTAATGCAACATTCAGAGACGCACTTAAGCAAACCGGCTCATCCGGACCTTCATCCCCAATAATCAGTGAGTCCATAAGTGAGAAGAGTAATTTAGAAGAAGAACATACTTTCGGAACACCAATAGCCGTGGCACGAAACCTGAGTATCCAGGAGCAGACATGTGCAAACACAAATGGCACTACAAACTTCTGCATCCAGTATCCTGACCCTAGAACCAACAAGAAAGATATTGAGCTAAAGAGTGGAGTCCTTCATCAGCTACCCAAGTTTCGTGGAATCAGAAATGAAGATCCACACAAACACTTAATAGAGTTTCAATTCATCATTGGTAGTATGAGTCCGGATGATGCGGACTTGGAAATCATGAAGCTGAAAGCTTTCCCGTTTTCCTTGGAAGAAAGAGCACGGGTATGGCTTTTGGGTCTCCCACCCAATCATATTGACTCTTGGGAGAAGTTGGTTCAGGAATTTCTTACCAAGTACTTCCCTGCCTCAAAGATTACGGTCTTAAGAAAAGAGATCACTGGAATCAAGCAGAAAGAACATGATGAGAATTTCAGCCAGTACTATGAGAGATTTAAGGAACTTTGTGCTTCATGCCCTACTCACAAGATCACAGAAGGCTGTCTTTTAACCTACTTTTACGAAGGACTTAAGGGTTGGGATAGAGGACTGCTGATACTGCAGCTAATGGAAGTTTCTTAGCTCGGAGCCTAGTAGATGGTCGTGCACTACTTGAAAGCCGTGCACTCAATGATGCACAATACGAAGGTGCCGATCCTATTTCTAGAAAGGTACATGAGGTAAGTTCTCATGCTATAAATGATTCTAAGTTAGATAAGATCACCTCTATGCTTTCGAATATGCTGGAACTAAAGAAACAGGTAGCTCCAGTTTGTTCCATATGCTCTCAAGGCCATCTTGAGGAGCAATGTCCCTACACTACAAGGGAGGAAGACTCCGAAACCGAAATGGCACACGCCATTGGAGGCTTTCAAGGAGGGCCAAGGACCCAAGGTTACAGTTGGAGAGATCCGAACAATGTCCTAAACCCTCAGCATATGTCGATCGGCCCAAACCGTGCCCCAAACCATTTCCCAAGGCCCACATGGCAACCAAGGCCCCCGGTCCCATTTTCTAACTTTTCTCATAATCATGCAAATAATCATATTTCTTCATCTTCAAATCCTGATTATGATAAAATGTTGGCTGCTCTTTCCCAAGGGCAGCAAACACTAATGGCGCCAACTCAGGCTCTTGTCACAGGTCAGCAAAATCAACAAAAAAACATCGCTGATCTCAAAGACCAAATGGGAAAGGTCGTGGACTTCATGGGTAAGATCCAAGCTAGCGGGGTGCTTCCACCTCAACCTACACCCAACCCGAATGCAAGACCTGAAGCCAATGCAATTATCACTCGAAGTGGTAAAGTGCTCGGAGAAATAGAGCCAGATCCAGCTGTTTCTGAGGCTGAAAAGCACAAGGTGGCAACTAAGACCACCACGACACAACCGCCAGTTCAACCTACCCACACACAAGGTAATAACCCAATCCCTTCAAGTTCGGTTGTTACTAATTCCCCATTTGTGCATGCACCATTTCCAAGTAGGCTTGCCAAATCTAAGAAGGATGAATCCGATGAGGAAATCTTCAAAAGGGTGCAAATCAACATGCCCTTGATCAAGTGCATCAAACAAGTGCCGAAATACGCAAAATTTCTGAAAGAGTTATGCACTCCAAGGCGCCAGACGAGGGAGAAGGAGGTTGTGATGGTGAGTGAAACAATTTTTTGCGGTAATCCAACGTCGGCTACCCCCAAAGTTGAAGGACCCAGGGAGTTTTTCTGTTCCCTGCGTGATTGGTAACAAGTCTTTTGATAAAGTCCTGCTAGACTTAGGTGCATCCATTAATGTTATGCCATATTCACTATATGTTGCCCTAGGTTTAGGTAAACTACAGCATGACGATGTTATCATTCAATTAGCCGATCGTTCTAATGTGTATCCTAAAGGATACGTCGAAGATGTTCTTGTGCAGGTTAACCAGCTCATCTTCCCCACAGATTTTTATGTCCTAGACATGGAGGATTCCCCTACGAATCAAGCTCCACTAATGTTGTTGGGAAAACCATTCATGAGAACTGCCAAGACGAAGATTGATGTATTCAATGGTACATTAACTATGGAAGTCGATGGAGAGGAAATTGGCTTCAACATTTTCGATGCCATGAGGTACCCTAGTTCCACAACTCAAACTACTTTTCTGTTGACGTGTGCACTTCTTTCGCAGAAAAACATCTTGATTCAATTCGAGAAGACACGCTCAATATGATAATCCAGGAAGGAGTTGGCCTAACGCAATCGGGGGACGCCTTGGTTGAAGATAGGGATTACGAACTAGAGCCTCGAATTTGGGATGAAGTCATGACCCTAAATGAGGCCCCCAGAATGGTGAATCATCATGTACCCTTGTCACTTCCAGTTAGTACTAATGCCACTACTCCTTCAGTGATTCAGGCCCCCGTTCTCGAGCTCAAGGTTTTGCTTGACCACCTGAAGTATGCCTATCTTGGCCCGGACGACACTCTACCCGTCATAGTGTCTTCTGCACTAACCGAATCACAGGAAGACAGATTGGTACGGGTCTTGAAGAAGTACAAGACAGCCATTGGATGGACTCTGTCAGATATCAAGGGAATCAGCCCTACAACCTGTGTGCATCGAATCTTGCTAGAAGATGATGGAAAACCCTATCGTGAAGCCCAACGTCGCCTCCATCCAACGTTGATGGAAGTCGTGAAACAAGAGGTCATCAAACTCTTGGACTGTGGTGTCATCTACCCAATTTCAGACAGCAAATGTGACAGGACCGCCCCCGAAGGGACATTAAAAATCGTGCCCGGTTCTGCTCCCGTCTGGCAAGTCGACTGAAATCCCCAATTAACCCTCAATGCTTGCCAAACCAGGGATAGCCACACGCGTACTTACTCATGCCTCCGCCTCTAGATCAGCCTCGAACATCGCGCCACGACCTGGAGGGTCAATAAAAACCAAAAGGTATGAGTGGACAAAAATAAATCAGTTTACAAAACAGTTACAGAAAGACGTTTTTACCCTCCACGTAAAACCAATGCATGCATCCAAAATCGTTTCGCAATCCGTTACGTTTTCAACATAAGAAAAATTGTGTATCAAATTTCAACATAAGGAAAACTCGTATGAAACTCAAAATCATTTTTCCTTTCTCAATCATCGGGTCTTAGCCCGCAATCATAAACACCGGGCCTCAGCCCCAAACCACGAATCAAACCCAAGAACACAACATAATCCAAAACCATCAACCATAAAACCGGGCCACTGCCCCACACATCAGAAACATCAGAAACTAACAATAAATCACAAGTCAAACATTTTGCTGGATACCAAGTGCGCCCGAGTCTTTAAACTCAAAACCATGCGCATAATCAGGTCTTCCCGGGATATCAACGAGTCTTTAAACTCAAAACATAATCAATAGGCCTCGGGGGTATCACAATAACCGAGTCTTTAAACTCACGAGTCTTTAAACTCAATTCGGGTCTTTAAACCCAATTTTCGGGCCCGCCCCCGTCATCAATTAACCGAGTTTTTAAACTCAAAACATGCTCCAGCAATAGCACCGGGTCTTTAAACCCAAAACAGGTTTCAACGGGTCTTTAAACCCAAAACATTTGTCAATCATAACAACTCGGGATCCATCCCAAAATCACATTTTGTCAACACAAGACTCATGGTCCGAATTTCCACATTCAAATCCCCAAATCGTACTTCACAAAACATATTCAAATCATTATTAAACACGGGGCATGTAGAATCATACCAAACCACTTTATTAAATCCTTTTCCATTCCCGAATTCGAATTCGCAATAATGATTCCGTAAGCCGGCATCCGGAAGCATCATCCCGAACCCAAACCAAGAATCCATTTTCAA
Source organism: Prinsepia uniflora (assembly GCA_032719365.1). NCBI lineage: Eukaryota > Viridiplantae > Streptophyta > Magnoliopsida > Rosales > Rosaceae > Prinsepia > Prinsepia uniflora. The sequence goes on from CM064874.1 coordinate 54,262,354, forward strand.
ACTTCCGAAAACTGAAATCTCGTTCATCAAAATTACTTTTATGCCCCGAGCATCAAGCCCGAAATCACCTTTTTCAAAATCCATTTTAAATCCTTGAAATCACGTCATTTTTCCAATCCCAAGGTCAAAACATCAAAACAACAATCATAAATACCAAAATCATGGTTAAATCACAACATACTCGAAACCTCGTAAAACGTGCAAATCCGTGAAAAACCTCGAAATCCGTGCCAACATCGTAAATCATACTCACAACATAAATGAACATCCTTAAAACATGATACGTGCCCAAATCATATCACATCATTCATGAACCCATCATCAAAACGTAAGAGAAACTATAGTCTCGAAATACGTGCAATTCGTATGTATAGAAAAAATATGTATAAATACGGAAATCGAAATCAATCACAATTCATAATCATAATCATAGAAATCATAGAAATATTTATGCAGGCATTAAATTTTGAAAGCAACGTCCACTCACACACCGTCCTTAGTGCTCAGTTTCGCGCCGCACGCGTTTCCGTACTTTCCGCCATTTTCCAGAATCTAGAATCCTGTCCAAAATCACTTTTCAGGGTCACTAAGGTCTCAATTAATAACATACTAATTTCCCAAAATTTACCGGGATTTTTCGACATAATTTAACTTAAGGACCTAATCTTTCGAACCCTCGAAACTATCCCGAACGACACCCGCTCAACTCGAACTTTAAATCAAAAATGTTCAAAACACTAAAAGGAGTAGATCTCCTGTTGACTGTGATCGGAGAGGAGGCTTCACGCGCCATCACGCTCCGCCCAAAGTGGTTGCGCGTGTAGGCCACGCGCCTGCTACAGTGACACGCTACAGTGTCACCATCTTCACCCGACTGGCTTGCAATCCGGATCCTCCACCCGCGTCTCGACCTGGCCAAATAGCCTTCAATTCCCATCCAATTCCCTTCCTTTTTGATCCTAACATGTCCATTAATCATCTAATTAAAGTTCTATGACCCTGATTAACCTCAACTGTCCCTAAATCCGACCGTCGACCCGTGATCAACCAAACGGGTTGATCACCCAAACTCCATGGTTTCTAAACCAAACTGAAATTAACTTCACCGGTAGCTTAAGGGGGCCTAAACAAACCAAAACATCCAATCAATTGACCAAATACTAACCTGGAAGTGATCGTCCCAAGCACTGAAAATCCTCTGAAACTGGGACTCAGGTTCCCGGCTAACCAGTCCTCCTCCTCCTTCGATTTTTGCACGATTGTGCTCGTAGTGAACCCAGAAGACTAACCCCACTAACTGTTTAGCTCAACTCACCTCAAAACCCAACCTTCGAATTTTCCCTCCATTCTGGTTTTTCTCCTCCCCGTCAGTTCCTCTCACTCTCAGCTCTCTCTGGTTACCAAGTGAACCACAACACTCACCAAAACTCAGTTAATGGTTCAGAATGGACAGCAACCCGTGGGAATAATTCTGCTTCCCCACTGAAGTTGTTTCCCGCAAACAGAACCCCAGCCAATTTTTAAACCTTCCCCATTCACTGATGTAGTCCACACCACACAGCCATGTCTCCATTATCCTCAATCCAATTAAACTACTCATTCTGGCCATCCACTAACATCCATAAACAATTGCACGCTCACGCACTCACGGCATGGCTGTGAAACCTATTTCCCACGATGAATGAACAGTACCCTGCCGTTCAAATGACCAAAATGCCCTCAGTTGGCAAATTACCATAATGCCCTTCATCTCCGTGATCCGTAACTTGATCATTCGATGTTCGTTTGACGCGTGCCGCTTGTCGTTGTACTCGGGGCATCGAGGCCTACCTACGGTCCCCTGTCCTCGGCCATCGGACCTCCCAGTCAAAAAGTCAACATTTTCCCCCCTTTCGTCCAAATTACGAAAATGCCTTTGGGCTTCCGAACGTTATAACTTTCACCTCGAACTTCGGAATCGAACGTGCCACTTGTCTATGATCTCGTGACGTCCCAAAATACATCACGGTCATTGGTCAAAGTCCATTTGACCGCCCGAATTAAAAGTTAACGTTTTACCCACAACTAGGGGCAAAATGGTCATTTTGCACCGTTCGTCCGATTTCGCCCAACTAATCACCGATTAACCAGGATAATCATGATTCGTTACTAATCTAATCCCGAATTCCGGGATGGGTCGTTACAAAATGGGTCTCACCAGTCCAAGTAGTCCCGAAGAAAACTGGAGTCACAGTTGTTGCGAAAAGTGAAGGAGAGCTAGTGCCCCAGCGAATAGTGACCGGATACAGAGTCTGCATCGACTATCGACGCCTAAAAAAAGCAACTAGGAAGGATCACTTTCCTTTGCCCTTCATTGATCAAATGCTTGAAAGGTTAGCAAGTCACTCATATTACTGTTTTCTTGATGGTTATTTCGGGTACAATCAAATCTGTATCGCTCAAAATGACCAAGACAAAACGACTTTCACTTGTCCTTTTGGCACTTTTTCCTACCGAAGAATGCCCTTCGGTTTATGTAACGCCCCAGGTACTTTCCAAAGATGCATGCTTTCTATTTTCTCTAAATACGTCGAAAAAATAATTGAAGTATTTATGGACTATTTCAGTGTCTTTGGGGATAGTTTCGATGCATTCTTAGAACACTTAGCACTTATCTTACAAAGGTGTGTCGAAACTAATTTGGTACTTAACTGAGAGAAATGTCATTTCATGGTTAGACAAGGGATAGTCTTAGGCCATATTGTCTCTGAAAGAGGAATTGAAGTTGATAAATCTAAAGTTGATATTATGCGTCACTTTCCATCTCCCACTTCGATGAGAGGGATCCGTTCATTTCTTGGTCACACAGGTTTCTACAAAAGATTTATCAAAGACTTCTCCCACATTGCAAGGCCCTTGTGCCGACTGCTTCAGAAGGAGATATCCTTCGTCTTTGATGCAGACTGTCAGGAAGCTTTTGAGAAGCTTAAAAATCTCTTAACCACTGCCCCCATTCTTTGTGCCCCGGATTGGTCCTTACCCTTTGAACTAATGTGCGATGCCTCTGATTATGCAGTTGGAGCCGTACTCGGACAAAGGCGGGACAAGAAGCCCTACGCCATCTACTATGTATCCAGAACCTTGAATGATGCCCAAATGAACTACACCACTACCGAAAAGGATTTTCTTGCTGTTGTGTTTGCTTTAGATAAATTTTGCTTTTATCTACTTCGAACTAAAGTCGTTATTTACACTGATCATGCAGCACTGAAGTATCTCCTATCCAAGAAGGAAGCGAAACCAAGGCTAATCCGATGGATTCTTCTTCTTCAAGAGTTTGACATCGAGATTAAAGATAAGAAAGGTGTAGAAAACGTGGTGGCAGACCATTTGAGTCGCATAGCACATGAACGAGATCCTGTGGCTATTCAAGAGATGTTTCCCGACGAACAACTCTTCAGAATCGAGGGAAGTACTCCTTGGTATGTTGATATTGGCAATTACTTAGTCATCAAGCAGTTGCCCACCACTCTCACCCGTGCACAAAAAGAGAAACTTAAGAAGCATGCTAGGCACTATGTTTGGGATGAACCTTATTTATGGAAACACTGTGCAGATTTATTGATTAGGAGATGTGTCTCTGATGTTGAACATAGGTCAGTCCTAGAGTTCTGCCATAACCATGCTTGTGGAGGCCACTTTGGATCTAGAAAAACTACACTCAAAATTTTAGAATCTGGACTATATTGGCCCACGGTAACGACCCGTCCCGGAATTCGAGATTAGATTACGGACTAATCATGATTATCAGGGTTAATCGGTGATTCGTTGGGCGAACTCGGACGAACGGTGCAAAATAACCGTTTTGCCCTTGGTCGTGGGTAAAACGTTGACTTTTAATTCGGACGGTCAAATGGACTTTGACCAATGACCGTGACGTAGTTTGGGACGTCACGAGTTCATAGACAAGTGGCACATTCGATTCCGACGTTCGTGGTAAAAGTTATGACGTTCGGAAGTCCAGGGGCGTTTTCGTAATTTGGACGAAATAAGGGAAAATGTTGACTTTTTGATCGGGAGGTCCGATGGCCGAAGGCCAAGGACCATTAGGAAGGTCTTGATGCCCTGAGTCCGTAGACAGACGGCACGAATTAATCGGAGTCCGGATGACCGAGTTACGGGCCTGGATGCGTGAGGGGCATTTTGGTAATTCTCTGCACAAGGGCAGAATGGTAATTTCATAGGGGCTGTTTGAATGGTTACTATAGCACCTGTTAATGGGAGACATGCCAGTGCACGGGTGGATTGTTTATGGGGCAAATTGATGGGCTAAACTGTTGTTTATGTGTTAATGGATTGTTTAATCATGTAAGTGGGATGCAAGGTTGTGTGGGACGGTGAGAATGGCCATTAAACAATGGCTGGTGCACCTGAAAATGGAAGAAAATAGGGGATGTTCCCCACACCTAATCGACCACCTACACTGTAAGACCCGTGTCCTGGAGGGAACGGTGAACAATCCCACATTCCTGCGAGGGGGGAATGGTCTGGGAAGGGAATGGTGGTGTGCCTTAAAGGTGTAGGCACACACCTATCTAGCATGAGGCATTTTGGGAGCTCAGTGGATTTGGGGGGGATTGGAACCCCAAAGTTAAGCGAGTTGAGGCTGGTGCAATTCCAGATGGGTGACCCCCTGGGAAGTTGCACCGTGAGCTCCCGAAAACAAAACCGTGAGGGCAAGGGCAAGGAGGCCCAAAGCGGACAATATCGTGCTAGATGAATCGGGACCTGACAGAAGAGGGTCAGGTCCTGACATACACGACCAGTTGAGGGGAGTATTGGGCTGAAACAGAAAGAGGTGTGGGAATGTGGTTCTCTGAGATTGAGAGATGGAAAATGAGAGGGATTTGGTGAGAGGCGTGTTCAGAAAACCCGAACTGGTTCTGTGTGAAATTCAATTTCGAACTTCCAGTTTTAGGCCAGCCCATGACCAATTGAGGATTGAATGAGCTTCCTCGAACCTTCACGAGTCGATCCAGACCAAATGTGGCCATTTTCGAGGCTCCTAGAGCCGTGCACAGACGCGGTGGATGGCCGGAAAATCCAAGCTTGGAGTCGTGATGATTGAGGTTAGTTCTCGTGAAATTACTTGTGTAATCATCCTTAGAATGAGTATAGGAAGCTTCCCAACTAATTAATTGAGAGAAACTGTGACTGTGTAATGAATGGGGACTTTGGACCCGATTAGGACCCGTATTCGATTGAGTTGGTTTTAGGCCATGTCGACTTGAATGAGTTAAACAGAACTTAAATTAGGTCCATTATGATGCTATCTGAGAGTTTAATTGATGGAATTAAGTGGATATTCGCAGGGATTGAATCGGGTCAAGTGACGGGTTGCAGACCCGTATTGCAGTGGAATCGGGTGAAGGTGATGAACAGTGCTGGTCACTGTAGCAGGCGTGTGGTCTCACGCGCAGCCACTCACGGCGGCGCGTGACGGCGCATGGGTACGAATCCCGAGGTACGGTCAACACGACTTTTATCCTATACGTTGTAACGAACATTTTAGCGTTGGTTTCGTGTCAATCGGACCCCGTTACGATTCGGGAGGTCCGAAGATTCTAAGTCGGGTTTAAAAATACTTAAAAATTAGGGAAAATTTTGGGACTTGAATAGGATGTTATTGAGGAGGTTAGTAACCCTATAATGTGATATGAACAGGTTCGGGAGTCCCGGTGTTAGTAACGAGGCCCGGGAAGGCCGGTGGCACGCGTATCGAGGCGCTTGGTTAAACGGTCTGTGAGTGGACATTAGTTTTATAAATTCTATGCATGCATAACTGTTTCATGATTGTTATAACTGTGATTATATGATTTGTTTTGGATATCGGTGACTTTATATGATTTCACGCATTTCGAGGCAATTTACGTGTTTGCGTGTAAATCGAGGTTTTCTGGATTTGCACTGATTTCCATAATTGTGGTTTGGATATGATTTCATGAAACGGTTACGGAATTGATAAAGTAAATTTGGGCCAGGGGCCCAGTTGATTTAACAAATCGGGACAGGGGCCCAGTTGACTTATGAAATCGGGTCAGGGGCCCAGTTGATTTATATATGTGATTTCGGGTCGGGGACCCTAAAATGGAATTGAATAAATAATTTCAGATTTGATAATCAACTAATTGGACTTATGACGGTTTTATGGAAATTCGAGGCAGGTCCCTTGTGATATTTTGGAAATGAATAATAAAATATGTTCCATAAAACCATCTCGATACGAGGATATATAATGGTCTCCTCCAGGTGTCTAGGACACTAGGGAAGTCACGGTGCATTGCCTGCGAGAGGTCATTGTACGGAGCGGCCGGACCGTATAGTAACTCAGGAGCAGGATTGCTATGATTTGACGTCTGGGACGTCAGACATCTGGGATGTCAGAGATATGGACCCGGTGAGACCCCGAGCAGTACGTGTCGCTTAATAGCATGAGATATGACATCTGGGACGTCAAGCGTCTGGGACGCAAGGCATCTGGGATGCCGGAGATGGAAATATGACGTCTGGGACGTCAAGCGTCTGGGACGCTAGGCATCGGGGATGCCGGAGATGGAAAAATAATAAATGTGTATTACTGGATTTATGAAATAACTCTTAGATTGACTTTTGGATTTGAAACTATGTTTATGGTTTCCGGGCTAAGGCCCTAATGGTTATTTCTAAATAAATATGTGAATATTGGTTTTTGATGCATGCATATGTTTTAACTGAGGGGCATAAATGTCTTTATAAATGTTTTAAACAGACTTGTTTATTTTCGTCCACTCACAGCTTTTGGTTTTTAATGCCCTTCAGGTTGAGCACGGATGCGACTGCAACAGGGGACCGGGACATTGCATGCCTCCTTCATCGATCCTTGCGCACTCTGGATGCCTGTAGGGGCAGTGGCGTTGGGTTATCCCTTGTCTGACACTTCGTGTCAGACAAGAGCACGTCACATCCCGTGGTAATCCCGGGGGGATTGGGGTGGGTCGTGTCACCCACACTTTTTAAAGATGCATATTCATTCTATTTAGCCTGTGATAAATGTCAGAGATCAGGAAATTTAGGACGAATGGATGAAATGCCACAACATTATGTTTTAACTATTGAAATATTTGATGTTTGGGGTATCGATTTTATGGGTCCATTTCCTCAATCTAATGGCTATCTCTATATCTTACTTGATGTTGATTATGTATCGAAATGGGTGGAAGCTAAGGCCACCAGGACTAATGACTCTAAAACTGTTGCAGATTTCCTCAGAATTAACATTCTTTCTAGGTTTGGGATCTCGCGGGTCCTAATAAGTGATGAAGGAAGTCATTTCTGCAACAAGACCATTGAAGCTTTAATGAAACGGTATGGTGTCACTCACAGAGTCTCAACACCTTACCATCCTCAAACGAGTGGAATGGCTGAAGTCAGTAATAGAGAGATCAAGAAGATATTAGAGCGAACCGTGGGTCCTAATCATAAGGATTGGAGCCAACGGTTGGATGATGCACTTTGGGCGTACAGGACGGCATACAAAACACCTATAGGAATGTCACCCTATAGGTTGGTGTACGGTAAAGCATGTCACCTTCCGGTGGAACTAGAGCATAAAGCATGGTGGGCTGTCAAGACTTTCAACATAAAGCTAGATGACGCCGGGTTGCATCGAAAGCTCCAGCTGAGTGAGCTTGAGGAGATCAGAAATGATGCATTTGAAAACACTCTGATCTACAAGGAAAAGACTAAGGAATTTCATGACAAACAGATCAAGAGTAAAACGTTTGACATTGGCCAGAAAGTTTTGTTGTTCAATTCCCGGCTTAGACTCTTTCCAGGTAAATTATTTTCCAGATGGGTAGGTCCTTTTGTTGTTACTAATGTGTTTTCCCATGGAGCCATACAAATCAAAAGCATTGAAACGGGAAAAGATTTCAAGCTCAATGGCCACCGATTGAAGCCTTACATCGAGGCAATTGGAGAACACGTTGTGGAGTCAGACAGAGTGCTTCTACATCCCATCGGGTGAACATAATAAAGAATTTGGTCTAGGCTGGATGGACGTTAAACTTCAAGTGCTTGTTGGGAGGCAACCCAATGTGTTCTCGAGTTGTGAAGGAGTCATCAACACAGATTTGCTTTCTTTCAACCCTTCACTCTCTTTTACTTTGTTTCTGTTTTTCTTACTTCATTTTCTTAAATCATCTTCCTTACTTTGATTCTATGTTTAATTACTTCGTATTTTCCTACATTGAGGACAATGTAGAATTTAAGTGTGGGGGAATGGTTTACCATTTTTATTTGTGCAATTGAAATTGTTTTATTAAGTCTTTCTTACGAAAAAAAAAATTATTTGTGCAATTGAAATTGTTTTATTAAGTCTTTCTTACGAAAACAAAAAAAAAACAAAAAAACAAAAATTATTGCTTTCTTGAGTCTTTTTTTTAACGTAGTGTTTTTACGAGTATCAAGTTGCCCTTTAACTTGTCAATGATATAAATGAACGAAAATGAATATGTTATGGCTATAGAGATGATCACTACAACTTGAATTTATTTGTTAATATTTTGTGATTAAGTGTTATAACTTGAAGATAATGCATGTAAATTGGTACATAAATGAGCATGATAAGATAAGTATGAATCATTTGAACTGTATGTGAGCTTTAGAACCTTATATACATCTTTGATGAGTGATTCATAAGTTCTTTGTTTAAATTGATATACATATGCCTCATAACTACTTGCAATAGATTTTAATGAACTCTGGAGTACTAGAACTTATTCTATGTGATTTTCAAAGCTTTTAAGTCAATAAACTCTCTGATTTTGGATATGATTAAGACATTAGGGTTAACACCACAAATTCAAACATCCATGTTCCCTATTTTGTGCGCACAAGTTGCGACCCCCTTAGTTTTAACCCCTTTGAACCCACATTAAGTCTTTCTTGCATCACCATAATTATCTAAACACTTAAGCTTAGTATAGATATTTTTTACCCTTGTTCCAAGGACTCGGTTGAAGACATAAAGATTGTGTAGAGAGAAAATGATGATATTGAAAATACTTTTATGTGTATTATGTGGATTTACTTACTCAAATATTGTTGTATTATTGACACATGTTATTACCTTGATAAATGAAAAAAAAAAAAGGAAAAAAAAAATTGTATTGAGTTTTTATCAAGGTAATAAGGTTTGATTATGTAATGTTTGAGTTAAGTTCTTTACATTCATAAATCCGACACAAAGAATGAATTTGAGGCCCAACATGATGAAATTAGGCCTATATTCGAAGGGATTAATTACTGACATCATTGCACTAAGGTTGGGAAGCTATGATACGTTTTGGGAGTCTATTGAGTCTTGGAACGAATTGAGCACCACTTGTCCTATATTTTCCTTGCCTCTAACTTAGCCCCATTACAACTTTTAAAAATACCTTATGATCCTTAAGATGGTAAATTTTGATTAGTTGAGTTAATCACTTGAGTAAGCGTATGGTTTTGGTTCATTTGCGCAAGTATGTTTTGTTTTTATCTTGAGATGTTTATTTGAGATTTTGCAAAAGTACTTCATTTCGATTATGTGAGTATTTCTCACATATTTTGAGTGCAAACACAAGCCCTTACAAAATTGAGTGAATTTATGAGTGTATATCCTTGTGAGTTGATTCATACTTGTTTTATTCATGCAGAGATCCATTTCACCATATTTACTCAATAACTTACTTGTTAAAACATTTTGTCACCATGTATTAACTCTTGAATTCCATATGCTTAAATGTTTTAAGTGAAAATCTTTTATGTCATGATAATAAAGAAATATTGAGACAAATGGTTAAGGGTTTACTTATTTTGAATTCGTAATTTAGTTTTAGTATTTGCTAGGGACTAGCAAAGTTTAAGTGTGGGGGTATTTGATAGGTCCTCAAATAAGCATTATTGTATACCCTTTATACTTGAATTTTAATATTAAAATATTAAATAATTAGATAAAAAAAATTATTTTGTGATTTTTCTGTTTAGATAAATAAAGTTTGTAATTTGGAGCATTTTGGCGAAAGAATCGTCCCGATCAAAATTATAACGAAGAAATTATGGACGAAATTTGGTGAAAATATTAATTAAGTAATACATTTTCAATTTATTGCAGGTCCAACCCGCCAGGCCCAACCCGCCAGGCCCAGCCTGCACGACCAAGGATCAGCCCAGCAGCTTGCACGACCCAAGCCCCCATCCTACCCCTCCCCCAGCCCATCGGGCCGTCGACAGGCGCTGGCCGAGACGCCTTCCTTCTGTTCGGCGCGCGCGTCCCGAATGACCAACCCATCTTCGGCGCGCGTGCACTGAAGCTTCCTCCTTCTGATCAGCAGCAGCCCACCGGCTCACCTTCTCCGCCATCAACACCTGCCCGCCGAACCCACTTCCAGCCACTTTCAGCCACTTCCAGCCACTTTCCAGCCCAAATTATTCCACTTTACAGCTAAACCCACCTCTAAACATCATCACAAATCTTCATTATTCATCATTCCACTATTCCACATTTTTTATTGTATTTTTTATTTATTTTTTGTAGCTTTTTCTCCCTATAAATAGGGTTTCATTTCACTTGTTGAAAGACACTTCTTTGAGGCACACATTTGAGCCTTCCTTAAGAGAAACTTTGGCAAAATATTTCCAATACAAAGTTTAGAGTTTGAGTCCATATTTCCCGAGTTTATTTCCTCCATCTTCATAAGGTTTCGTCCGCTGTCGGAGAACCGTGTGAATAACAATCCATTGTTTTCATCCACCTTGAAAGTGTAACAATTGCTCTCCATTTACTTAAACTCTTATTTTTTTTATTGGTTTTGATTATAGTTCAATATATGTGTGGTATTTTCTTGCTAATATTTGTAAGTGTTTAATGCAATCTCCATGTGTCTTACTTTATGAATCTTAGTTATTTTATACATTTTAGTGCTTCATACTTCAATTTGATGTTAAGTGTTTTATCCGTTGTCGGTGCACTTAGAGTAAAATTGAGGAGACTTAGTGTTGATCGCTGTCGGCGCATTCAGTAAAAAACAAAAGGTAAATCATATTGTAAATGTCAGCCGTTGTCGGTGCATTTATAATATTGAAAAATGTATGAAGGTAATTAAGACGATTAAAGTAAAATTTCGTGATTGTTTTAATATTTGCAATTATTAGAGTGTTGGTAAGATTTGTGTTTTAAGAAGGTCACTTGTACATAAATTAGAGTAGAAATAGGATAGGTTTATTTATGTTTTTACTTGTTTGTATGATTACAAATCTCTTCAAAACCCCCCCTTTTTAATTCTTTATTCTTTTAATCTTTTATTCTTTTAATTCTTTATTCTTTTATTATTTTAATTCATTATTTTATTAATTCTTTATTCTCTTATTCTTTTATTCTTTTATTCTTTTAATTATTTATTCGTTTATTCTTTAATTCATTTATTAATTCTTTATTCTCTTATTCATCTATTCTTTAATTTATTGATTCTTTGATTATTTAATTCTTTGATTATTTTATTATTTTATTCTTTAATTCAATAATTTATTCATTATTCTTTTATTCATTATTCTTTCCCACTAACACATTATTAATGTTCCCTAATTTCCCCGGTTAAGAACGATCCCTATTTACCAATACTACATCTACACAAAAAGGGTTTAAATTGTATAACACTCAAATTACGTGTTTAATTTGATGCGTAGTTTGGGCGTTGTCAAACAACCATGAGTAAAGGGTGTGAAGATCTGAATCCTTCCTGACCCTCACACTTTGCAGGCAGGGGCTGCATCTGTAAAAATGTAACTGGATCATTGCGCCTTGACACAAGTTCACTGACATTTCGAGGAATCTTCAACATCAAGGACTTGAAATCCATTGGAATAACCCAGTAGCAGAACATGTTTGAATGGAGATGGACCATGCTCTATTCTGTCAAAGTAGGCCCATAGCACCTGTTTTCCACAACAAATTAAACCACATTGATGCTCGGACGTACTATTAGAGCATATAAAGTAGTAACTAGAACCCATTAAATCAATTACATATCATATACGTTTAGTTTTTTCTACATCAAAAAGCAAACAAAGCAGTTGGTTGTAGCAAATGTTGAAAGTACAACATCTCTTTTTAGCAATATGACATACAAGATTTTCCTAACTAATTCCATGCTTTGCTACTTTTCAACCACCCACATCTTACATTTCCTCAAACATCTCAAGTGAAAAATATATCATCATCATACTGAAATTTATGTTTCAAAACCCATTGTTTTTAAGGTTCAAAGAACATTACTTGGATTGATATTCCAAGGAAGAAAATTAATATCTCATGGATAGGGTACTTGATAAGTTTGCACCATATGCTTCAGTGAGTATAAGCCTGTCATTAAATAAAAATCATTTCCATCATCTGAAAATGATATTATCATTCCACATTCTTAAATCTCACAATAATACTTCTTGTCTAATAGCTAAATTGGTTTGACTTCAGCTTTTATGTTAATTGATTAAACTAATCAGAACTTCATTAGTTCTCAACCTCAACACACTAAAAACACCCTAAAACATCACTAAGAACGAACACAACCAAGACAACAATTAAGTCACGATTACCATTTTGCACACAAGTTCATATAAAAAACACGAGTCAAGCTATTCATTCATTCCCCACCCTCATAATCCTACCAATCAAACATGTTTAAAATGAATAAAACTCATGCCCAACATTCAAAGCAAGCCAAAAAATTCAAAATCCCCTCACATTCCACTTCACCTAAAATTTTCTCGATAGTCAAGCACAAAGCTCGAACTTTTAATTTCATTCTCTGTCACTGATCTTCCTCGGCTTAAACTACAATGACATTAATTCAAAAATAAAACAAAAAAAATAATTCAAGAGCGCTCAATTCTTTAATTTCCAATTTTCTCTTAAACTCTCCAATCACCGTCAACTTCCCGAGTAGGCAGCCAAACAGATAACAAGCATTATTCCCTCCAAACATCAACTGCTATCTTTCAATCCAGAAACTAAATAATCCAGGAACATAGAAATAAAGTTTTTAAATTTTAGAGAATGAAATTAAACCTGGTCTCGGGAATCGTGAGGGTCAACTGAGATCGAGGCAGCGACGGAGGCGCTAGCTGACTGGACACCGGAAGAAGCAGTTTTAATGCAAGAGGATATAAATTTCAAAGAATTAGGAAGCCATTAGTATTTCCGCCATGATGACGATGATTAGTGAGAGCAATCTTCTTATTATTCTTGTTATGGTTCTTCATAGTCAGGCAATAAGGCCCTGGAGAATGTAAACGACCACCGGGGAGCTACCGGGAGTGGGACCAGTAGACCCCACCGCCGACGACTGTCGCCGACTGAAGGCGATCAGCAATAGCATAAGATAGTTCGGCGAAGAAGATGTGGAGGGGTGGAGGTGGTGGGGGTGATGGTAGTTTAGTTTTGACCTTGAAAGGATTTGAAACGGAGACGGTTCATTTCGGTTGTGAAATGGAAATGTGGGTTTGTGCCCCCTCCCTAATTCCTAATTCAGGAGAGTGGAAATACCCCTTCTATCCTTATGGTAACTATTTTTTTAACCCCACTCTCAAATTATTTTTCTTTTCAAACTTTTATTTCTGGAAATTTTTTTTTCCCCAAAACCCAGAGTACTTGGTCCTCCGAAGCCTGGGCGGCCTGTTACTCATTAAGGCGGTCTTGACAAGTCTTGCAGTCTTTTGGGCCTCACATTTTTTCCTTCCAAAATGCATCCTCAACATTATTGAACACAATCTGAGGAGGTTCCTATGGTCTAGAAATTTGGCTAGAAAATATAATACTAAGGTAGCCTGGAATATTATTTGCAAGAATAAGCATGAGGGAGGTTTGGGTTTGCATAAGTTGTACCTTGGAGCTTGGCTCTTATGACTAGGCATATTTGGAACTCATTTTATGTGGATTTTCTAGCCTATGGGTTGAGTAGGATAAAACTTATTTCAATTGTAATGACTGCTTTTGGTGTCTTAAGCCCGTGACAATTGTTCGTGGAATTGGAAAAAACTTTTGAACTTGCGTCTCGCTGTTAGACCCCTTATTAGGTCTGCTGTGGGCAATGGGGAGCATACTTTTATTTTGGGTGTGATTTTTGGCTAGGAAGTGGTCTTTTGATTGTGATTTTCGGTAATGATGTGGTTTCGGTCTCAGGTAACAATCTTCACTCTCGGGTAAGTGAGTGCTTAGAAATGGTGTTTGGTGTCGACCTTCCGTTGCTAACTATGCTATTCAAATTATCTCTAAGGCCATGTCTACCTATTTTTCTGGGTTTGTTCAAAGAGATAAGGTTATTTGGTTGTGTGCATCTAATGGGGTGTTTACTTCGAAATCTATGTGGAATCAACTCCAACCACCGAGCCTTTGTCTTTCATGGACCTTGCTGATTTGGTTTAAAGGTTTTGTTCCTCACTTGAGTTTTGTTCTTTGGCTTGCTATCAAGGGAAAGTTATCCACTCTGGATAAGATCGGCCATTTTATTGATAGTGACAATGTAAGGTGTGTGCTTTTTAATGTTGGACTGGAGTCACATTCGCACATTTTCTTCTCTTATCCTTTCTCTAGTGGTATTTGGCATCAGATTATGGTCTGTTGTGACCAATTATTGTCTTCCCTTCCCTGATCTGATTATCTTTCTCATTAAAATTGGTCTAGGAATTCCATATCTATGATTTGTTAATCACTTAGCTCTGTTTGCCTCTGCTTATGGTGTTTGGAAGTCTTGAATTTCAAAGGTTGAATTGTATTTCTCTCATATGATTATTACAATTGTACAACAATATATAGGCTTAGGGAAGCTAATTAACAACTCCTTGAATTAAGGGAATTGACAACAACTCCTTGAATTAAGGAACTACTCCCTTGAATTAAGGAACTACTCCCTTGAATTAAGGAACTACTCCCTTGAATTAAGGGTTCCAATAAATGAACAACTCCTTGAATTAAGGGAGATGACAACAACTCCTTGAATTAAGGGTTCCAATAACTCCTTGAATTAAGGGTTCCAATACTCCCCCTCAAGCTGGATCCAGAAGGTTGATGGATCCAAGCTTGGACAGAAGTCGTTGAAACTGATGAGAAGCTAAGGGCTTTGTGAAAATGTCGGCCAATTGGTCGGAACTTCTTGTGTAGTGTGTCTGAATTACTTGCGACTGCACCTATTCACGAACGTAATGGCAGTCAACCTCAATATGTTTCGTTCGCTAGTGAAACACGGGGTTGGATGCTATATGCATGGCGGCCTGGTTGTCACAGAATAGGGACATAGCAAGGGTTGCAGGAAACCCTAAATCACACAGAAGACCCTTGAGCCAGATCAACTCACACGCTGTTGAAGCCATTGCACGATACTCAGCTTCGGCACTGGATCTGGCGATGACAGTTTGCTTCTTAATTTTCCAAGTGACCAAGTTTCCACCAACAAAGATGCAGTAACCACTTGTGGACTTTCGATCGATAGCATTTCCTGCCCAATCAGTATCGTAGTACCCCATGATGTGAGTGTGGTCGTTCTTCGTCATGAGAATGTCACGACCAACAGACCCTTTTAAGTAACGTAAGATCCTTTTTACAAGGTTCAGATGCTCGATGGTGGGAGAATGCATGAATTGACTGGCAATACTCATTGAATATGAGATGTCTGGTTTGGTGATAGTTAGGTAGATCAATTTACCAACAAGCCTCTGATAAGACCTGATATCCGAGAGTGGAGTGCCTCCCAAGTCAAGTTTGTGCTTGCTATCGAGAGGAGTAAGAGCAGGCTTAGCATCACTCATATTAGCATCCTTGAGGAGGTCCATGACGTATTTCCGTTGATTAAGAAATAAACCCTTATGAGAAGATGCCATTTTGATCCCAAAAAAATACTTTAACACCCCAAGGTCTTTAATCGCAAATCTTTGTTGAAGTGACTGTTTGAGTTTGGAGATCTCTGCAGCATTATCACCTGTAATTATTAAGTCATCCACATATATCAACACAACTAATTTCCCACCAGCTCCAGTACGAACGAATAATGATGAATCGGCACCACTCCTTTTGAAACCAACACTATGAAGAACTGAACTTAGTTTAGTATACCAAGCACGAGGCGATTGCTTTAGTCCATAAATTGACTTATGTAACTTACACACCAAATCAGGGTCCTGGCTTTGAGGATATCCAGGAGGCAAGTGCATGTAGACTTCTTCTTCAAGATCACCATGTAGAAAGGCGTTTTCCACGTCCATTTGGTACAGGGACCAACCCTTATTGACAGCAACAGACAATAAAACCCTAACTGAGTTCATTTTTGCAACAGGAGCAAATGCTTCTTTGTAGTCCACCTCAAATGTTTGAGTGAATCCGCGAGCCACTAGCCTGGCTTTATGCCTCTCAATTGAACCATTTGAATTAAACTTGATCTTATAGATCCATTTGCAACCCACTGCCTTTTTTTCCTTTTGGAAGTTTGGTGATGCTCCAGGTGTTGTGTTGGTCTAGAACTTTGAGTTCATCTTGCATTGCTTTTTGCCACACAACATGGTTATTAGTCTCATGGAAGTTTTGGGGCTCACTGTAACTGGAGATGGTGTTAAGGAAGGCAGCATGAGATGGAGTCACCTTTTGATACGACACATAATTTGATATTGGATGCCTCAGTTTATATGTTTCAAAATCTTGAAACCTTGTGGGAGTCTGCCTATCATGTTGAGGATTGCGTCGAGGTTTTGGGAGAGTTGGCTCACTTTCGTTCAAATTATCAGCCACACTTTGAAGGTTTTCTTGGTTGTCGCTGTCATCATCATGCATAGAACCATCAGGATGAGTTCCTTCCTGGTTATCTTCATTGATAGAAGCATCAGTGTTGGCATGATTGAGCTCTCGTTGTTGCGGACCCTCGGGTTCAATTCTTGGTAATGGGAACAAGTCCAAGATGTCATCCCCTTGATCTGTGAATTCACTTGTCTTGCCAAAAAAAGGGTTAGTCTCATGAAATCGAACATCTTTGGACACAATCAATCTCCTTAGTTGGGGATTATAACACTTATATCCCTTTTGAGTAGATGAGTAACCAAGGAAGATGCATTTAGTAGCTCTAGGATCTAATTTATCTCGGTGATGAGATTGAACATGAACAAAACAGATGCAACCAAACACTCTAAGATGTGAGAGATCATTTTTCCTTCCTTTCATGACCTCTAGGGGAGACTTGAATTCTAAGACTCGGCTAGGTAACCTATTGTTGATATAAGCAGCTGTCATAACACCTTAGGACCAAAATCTCTTTGGTACATTCATTTGCAGCATTAATGCTCTTATTTTCTCAAATAGGTCATGGTTTTTACGTTCGGCTACCCCATTTTGTTGAGGGGTTCCAACGCAACTTGTTTGATGCATGATGCCATGAGTGCTCAAATATTGTTTCATGATATGGGACATGTATTCGGTGCCATTGTCAGATCGTAAGGTTTGAATTTGAGATGAGAAATGGTTTTTAACAAGGTTATGGAAATCCTTAAACATTTCTATCATTTCATTCTTAGAATTTAGGAGATACAACCATGTGACTCGAGAGAAATCATCCACAAAAATCACAAAATACTTGTAGCCATCAAAAGATTCACTAGTTGGTCTCCATACATCTGAATGAATTAGTTCAAAACACTTACTAGTCCTAGACAAAGAAGAGTTAAAAGGTAATTTAGTGGCTTTAGACAAGTGACATGTTTCACAAAAAATAGCATCCTTCCCTAATTTTGGAAATAAAGATGACAAAATGGGTGAGGAAGGGTGAGCTAAACGTTGATGCCACAATTGATTATCTTGAATGGGGTTGAACTTCGCTTGACACCCTCTGGGATTGCTCTTTGACATGTAATAGAGACCATCTAAATAAAACCCTTCACCAATCGTCTTCTTGGTGACACAATCCTGAAAGATCACTTTGTGAGGAGAAAAAATGGCTATGCAATTCAAGGTATTTGTGATCCTTCCCACAGATAGAAGTTGAAATGGAAAGGAAGGAACATACAAAGCTATTGATTCAATTTCATTAGACATCAACTTTATCTTTTCTTTTCCTAAAACCTTAACATGCTTTCCATTTGCAATTGAAACTTGAGAAGGTTTTGCCAATTTTTCAAAATTTTGAGATTTAGACACATGGTTGGTCATATGATCTGTGGCACCTGAATCTACAACCCAAAAATCATGCAACATATTTAATTTAAGAGCAGTTTTAAAGGCTTTCATGATACCTTGCATATCCTCTTGGGGTACAGGTTTCGTGTCTGCCAAGAAACCTGCAAACTTGCTGAACAATACTGTCGAGGTCCCTTCTTCCATGCTATCTGCACGGTCAATTCCAGCCCCTCCTTTCTTGCCTTGCAGGTATGACATAAACTCAGCCATGACTTCTGCTGGGTTTGCTATGAAGTTCTTGAATGGATCTGACCTATTGGAGATGGAGGTAGATGCATGATTTGCTCGATGTGGAGCATGGTTCACCTTTTGTACGCCCTTGTTGTCCTTCATGAAGTTAGGCTTTAAGTCTGGATGTAAAATCCAGCATGTGTCTTTAACATGACATGTATTGTTGCAGTGTTGACACTTCAAGTGCGGATGCTTTCCTTTGTACTTTCTCTCGTTGGTCATATATGCTCTAGCCTCAGGTACGTTAGTCATTGTACTCAGGTTCATGATTTTCCTCCTTACTTCTTCACGTTGAATCGTTGCACACACACTGGTGAAGCAAGGAAGTTCAATGTTCATGAGTATGTGACATCGTAGATCTTCATATGTTGAGTCAAGATTGGACAAGAGTTGAAATATCTTGTCTTCTTCTGCTCTCTTTCGTAGCAGTGCTGCATCAGTTGTATGAGGATGATACATTTCCAACTCATTCCACATGTTTTTCATGCTTCCTAGGAGTTTCACAAACGGCTTGTCATCTTGTTGCAGATCAGAGATGTCCTCCTTTAATTGGAAAACCCGGGCAGCATTATTCTGGTTGCCATACATTTCCTTGACCGCTTCCCATAGCTGGTACGAGGATTCTGAGTAGCTGAATATTTCAGCTAACTTTCGTTCCATGGAATTCAAAAGTCATGACATAACTAGCTGATCTTTGCTAAGCCAAGATTCATAGTTTAATGAGGAAGCATCAGGTACTTTGATGCTTCCATTTATGAACCCTAACTTGGACCTGCCACCCAGCGCTAAAGACACAGCTCTTGACCACGGCAAGTAATTAAACTCATTCAGTACGACTGAGCTTAACCTTTGATTTGGGTTGACGTCCACCTCATGTACATTCACGGAGGAAAGCTCCCAGAAACTTTCAGCTTCTAATGCTAAAGGATTGTCTTCAGACATTTTGGAGAGTGAATACTCTCGGATAGTAGTATAGCAGAAGCAAGTTAATTTCCCTGCTCTGATACCATATTGAATTTCAAAGGTTGAATTGTCTCTCATATGATTATTACAATTGTACAACAACATATAGACTTAGAGAAGCTAATTAACAACTCCTTGAATTAAGGGAATTGACAACAACTCCTTGAATTAAGGAACAACTCCTTGAATTAAGGAACAACTCCCTTGAATTAAGGAAGGTGATAACAACTCCTTAAATTAAGAGAGTTGACAACAACTCCTTGAATTAAGGAACAACTCCCTTGAATTAAAGAAGGTGACAACAACTCCTTAAATTAAGAGAGTTGACAACAACTCCTTGAATTAAAGGTTCCAATAAAGGAACAACTCCTTGAATTAAGGGTTCCAATAATTTCTTAAATTAAGGATTCCAATAGGAAGAAACTGAACCATAGAACTTTGGTCTTCCTCCATATACTCTGACTCTAGTTTCTCGTTCGACCATTGCTATTATTAGAACTAAATTATTTTCTCTTAAATCTTAGTCAATCTCTAACTCATCAAAATGTGGCTTTGAATTGGAACATTACTAATGCTTAGTTGGTTGCCTGGATTTTATTGGCGGCCTCTGTTTTCTTTTGGTTACTATTATTGACTGTTCATAAATTTTTTTTATTATAAAAAAATTAAGTAGCAAGGAATACTTACAAAAAAAACTAGTTTTTTTTTTCTTTCTAGCTTTCATCTTTCGTCTACTTTTCTTCCCCCTTTCTTTTTTTGATATATCAAGCATACAAAAGTGACATTAAAAAAAAATATCAAATTTAGCCCTAAATTATTAATAGTATATTAATTCTTTATAAAAGAAAATGAAAGATAAAAAGCTGGGCATTCATAAGATCTGCTCAAATTCCTTTTGTCAAAGGGCTGTATAGCCTCAGCCTCTTTAAATTCAATGTAAAATTGCTACAATCAGTAACCTAATGTTTATGCATTTCACTAAACAAAGAAAAAAAAAACAGCTCTTACCAAAGAACTTAAAGACAAAGAAGTTGACGAACAGAGGGGAAAAAAAAAGATTCTAAGGTGGGGAGATATCATTTGTCCATAAAGCTGTTTCCCCAAGTGTGCAACTGTGCATGTGACCCTAATTCGGGGGGCTCCCAAATTTAAGACAAGTGAACGGCTACACAGGAGGCTCACCAACTCCAAGGTCCCAGTTCAACTTAAGAACTTCGACAAGTTTGAAGCCTCCAAATGCCTCACCAACTGACTCACCAGTAGCTTTAATTCGAATTCCACATCATATCATCCGTTGGAGCAAGGTTCAAGCATGATGATCGGCAACAAAATTGCTCTGCAGATACTTTATTATCATTATTTCTGTTATAAACAAGCAATGGAACACTCACAGATTTACTTACTGAATCCAAAATGCAATGAAACATAAGTATTGGAGAACATAATAGCAGTGAAGGAAACTGATGTCAAGTACCCATCTGTGAAGAAGTTCTCCCGTATCTTATTCGTTCCTTGCTGGCTTCCACCTGCAATGACCTTTGCAAATCCTATTTTCAGAAACCACGAAGATGGATTAACACTTGCACATCTAAATTAAACACAAAAGAACGGAAAAAACTGTTCTTCGGGTTCTATTCATTTACCCTTTATGCATGACTTCTTGAGCCCGCTCAACACAACTTGTATAAAACCCAAGATACGTATTTATCCCAACCCAACACTAAAAGCCAAACAATATTCTGCACTGCAAATTCGTGGAGCGCTCATGTTAAGATCCATAAATAGTGCTGAAGATATATTACATTAGTGGAGTGATTTCCAAATCACAAGTTTGAAGACAAACTTAACCCTAATCTGCAGTGAAGACAAACTTTACCCTAATCTGCAGTGTGAGAAATCTAAAAACAAAATATGGCAAAGGACAAAAAGAGCACAATATGTAAGAACCAAAACTTGAGCTTCCATTTGATGGATTAATAGAGTTGCTAGAGATATCAAAATAACATAAATATCTATGCGTGTTACATGAAATACTAAATTGACCAATACATATTGGTCACTGGAGATAAATACATATGAAGTCTACACTGCATATTACACCACAATTTTGTATTGAAGAACTAGAACACAATACACTGCCTGACAATTTTTGCACTATTTGTAGTTTGTAAATAGAACTATTGAATTCAATGCTCAATTCATGCTTATAACCTTCAACTCAGACATACTACTTTATGTATAAGAAATACTAATTCTAGTACCGTTGACATGGAAAGGTTGCCAAGATTAAATCAATTTTAAATTTGGTAAACAACCATGATCAAAGCAATAAATTCAACAGTTGGATTGGGAAAAGAAAATCCTATAAAGTCAGGTAATTGTATACAATAACCCGTTGATTCCATATGGAAGAAGAAAACCAATTAACTCCATTTGGGGCAAACAAAAAAAAATTAAAAAACTAGTGAATTTCATTGTATACTGCTCACTATCCCTGACATTCTTAATATCCTCAACTTAAACACCTTAGTCATGTGACTCATGTCCATCTACATTGTATTAGATTTAGTATTCTCTTATTAACAATGGCATCCGTATTAGATTGGCTTGAAATTTTATGAAATTATGTGAAGCTAAAGTGTTTCATCCAATATATTAGGATGGAGAAAATCCTCTACCAAAGCTTCTTGCATCGTGAAGTGTTTCTTGAAATGTTATCTTCTGCTTAGTCAAAACTGTAAGAATAACCGTGTACTGGGAATGTCTGACACATCATGCAGTTGAATGAAAGGTTTTCTGTGGATGTATGTGTGTGTGTGAGAGAGAGCGAGAGAGATCCAACTGTCTATTTTCAGTCTCAATGATCTTTGCAGGGAAAAAAAATGAAGTGATTTTCACAATCCTAAGTTTCTCTGTCCAGTGATTCTGATTAACTTTGTCTGAGAGCAACAAAAATGGAGTGCATGAGGAGAAAAAGGGGGTGAAAATTACTTACCAAAAAATAAAATAGCAGTACTTAATTGGCTAAGACTCTAATAAGTCAAACAAACATACGAGCACTGTAATGATTGGAATGACAATAGAATAGCTAAAAGCTTTTACCCTTATTCTAATTCCAATATATCTACCTTTATACTTTGGTGCTGGTTTCACATTGATCCAAATTGATAATTTTATGGAGTGATCCAATTTGACATTCCTTTCCAAATTGCTATTATTTTGGCTCTAATTAATTCCATTAAGGAAAACAGAGAGGAGAATTAAGGAAGGAGGACTAAGGAGATGGAAGAGATATTTTGATCAGTTAAATATATGTGCGGGCTGTCTACCATTCTAGCAGAATTATCAAACCGGATCACCACGAAACTGTAACAAAACCTAAGGGTAAAGATGTTAAATTGAATCAGAAGATGAAAGAGAACCTGAGGTGAAAGTGTTTTTTTTTTTTTTTTTTTTAATCTGATCCTGAAGTGAAAGTGTAGGGCCAGAAAAAAGTAACCTTGCCTCTAAAAGGTATGAGAATACTTGTGTTATTGAATTAACTAAAATGTACAGCAGTGGCAAGTATTTGTATAGACCTAGACTGGAGCTAACTAGGAAAGAAATAAAGATCTGCCTAAACTAAGAAGTAGATCCTCCAGATACATTAGGAAGGAATCAGAAGGATTCCTGTTGACTCTAGGCCTGCTGATCATGAAGATTGATTCTCAATCTCCTGTGATTCGGTTAGGCCCTTAATACGCTCTATATGCATGCAAAATTGTAAGCCCTTTTTCAAGTTTTAAGGGAGGAATGACAAAAACGCTCCTCAACTGGAAATGAACAATCAAAGTATAGTAATACCAAAATATAATATAAAAATTGAGTACAATCACCACTACAGCAAGAGCTCAAGTGGTACTATTCCAACTTTCTGATCTGTTTAACCATTGAAATTTTCCAACAAAATTTAAAAAAATTAGTATAATAGCGTATGCGCCTACTATCAAGATAGAACCGCATAAAACAGATAAGCAAAATGAACCAGAATTCTCCATTATGTGTGTGGTCTCCAACCGCATAAACCGTATACGCAAAATGAACCAGAATTTTAGGGCAAAATACAAACTATGGAAGAACCGACCCAGATGTTAGGGCAAGGAGGACTAGCATATTAGCAATTATACCACACCCGCTTTGCACTTTACAGTTTCTGTTTGGTTCACAAAATGGAGGGAAAGAGGAAGGAAAATGAATTACATATGATTTGCAGGGGGTAGGAGCGGATTCTTCCCCTTAGTGTTTGGTAAAGTTGGGAAAGTATCTAAGGGATTATAGTGCCAAAATTGGCATTTTTAATTCTTGATGGAGATAAATTGGAAGAAAAAAATTGATTATGAAGAGCTATTATGGACATAATTGGTACTTCAATATATCACAAGGATAATATTGTCCTAAAAAATTGTAATAAATGCTTGAAATCATGTAATAAATGCTGGGAAAGGAAGGGGGAAAGCAAAACCAATGAGGTTGGAGGGTTTACTTTTTCCCCATCCCTGCACTTACCAAATATGGGAAAAGGAGCATGGGATTGATTTTCCTCCAAACAGCAAAACAAGCCAGACCTTACAGCAAAATAAGGTGGAAAAGACACATTACGAGCTAAATTCAGGATAAGAATCTCCCTAAAATCCAAACTGCAACAAGAAGAGCAAGAAATGACATTCTAGCAACAATGAAAAGCCAATGAAAGAAAAAAGACATTATATAGCTTGAAGCGATGTTTATAGATCCATCATGTTTCTAAACAGAATAAGAACGCCAAAAAATTATATAAGGGGAACCCCATTACCTAAAAATGTAGACATCTTGGCTGTAACAGACCCCGAAAAAGAAAGAAACTTCCCATTTTTAGTAGCAAACAAAGGCCAAGTAACCATTAAACCCAAAAGCCAAGTTGTTAGGAGACTTAAAATGAACACCCCTCATCTTATGTAAGGGCTTACCAGGGAACAATGGCCTTCCTACCACCAGAATACAATTAGAAACTAAAGAATCAATAAGGGTAGGAATATCGTGTCAAGAAACAGTTAATCCTAAAGGTAAATTTTGTCAGAAACTCGCGATACATTACACTAAGAACAAAGTCAGAAAAATGTTATACTTGAAAACTAAAGCACATTATCACAGCCTCACAGGACATAAAAGAAAATTGCCTACCTCAATGAATCTCGTTCCCAAGCCTCAATCTTCAATGATTAAAACGGCTGGAAAAAAGGAAAATGTGCATGTTCAAGACTAAATAATTTTTTTAATGTACCTATGCTTGTGTAGCTTAAAACAGGCCTTCTTTGGAGGAGAAAGTAAAGATCCAACCTACTAAGACAAAAATTAAAATAAGACATTCCAAGCAATCAGAAAATATTACAGGGGAGACAAGTAGTTGAAAGATAGTAAATCAGAGCCAGAAAGTCCAGAATATACTAAAGGCATACTCCATTACTTTTAACTGTGCAGCAACACAAAATATCTCTGACATCAGTCTGCGTAAGTTATAGCAAACTAATACCAAAAAAAATAAATAAATAACAAAGTACCTGTTAGAAAACTTCCACTTGGTTGTTGCCAAGAAAAAATATTATAGTTGAAACAAGATAGATATATGAAGGTAATCAAATGCTTTTAAACTTTGAAAGTACAGTCATTGCATAACCAACCCGCCAAACACATTGTCACATTACATACTCTGTGCACCTGCAGAAAAACTGCCATGCATAGCATCTCAAAGATAACCATAAATAGAAGGAAAGTAATTGGCACAGGCAGAAGATTCCAGTACGAACTTAAATTTAGTTGTAATGAAAAAAATAAGGCAGAGATGCTAGTGAGAAAAAAGATAAACAGATGCAAAATTATGGGTAAAATGAAAATTGATAATGCTTTTAAACTTTGAAAGTACAGTCATTGCATAAACAACCCACCAAAAACATTGTCACATTACCATAATTGGAAGATAACCAGATGCAAAATTATGGGTAAAATGAAAATTCATATTAGCTATCACAGGAGAATTTAACTGACATCACATCCACAATTCAGATTTGTTCCTGTTTTCCTTTTTTTTTTTTCTTTTTTTTTTCTTTTAACTTCTTTAGATAAGTATACAAAGAATGGCCATAATTACATGTGCCTGTTTGCCAGAGCCATAATTATATTAGCAGGTTGCCCTCTGACAATAGCACCTTGAATCTTGTCTAAACGGTCAAAAATCCAAGGAAATATACAGTATACTGTCCTCACAGAAGCATATTCAAATCCGAGAGGTCATCCATAGGTATGTCAAGCCCTTCTGCATCATGGTCTTGCAAACCATCGTCATCAAAATTCAACCAAGTACTCAGATCCTGATTCCCACCAAGCTCATTGTCTACTCCTAGTTCTATTGAGTCTAATCCATTCAACGGAAAATTTGCAAAACCTTTATGATTTTTGGTCTCTACAGGATTCTCAGGAATGTCATTATAGCGTATTGGCTCAACCTCTCGTTTTCTTTTAGTACTGCTTCCAACAACTCCAATACAACCACTAGCTGAAGGGCCATTGCTAATCAACCCATTTCCTGAAGTTGATAGCTGAGCTGTCTTCTGCTTGGGCTTTGTTTTCGTTTTTCGCTCACCCTTATTGCTACCCAATGACTGATGGCCAGCTTTGGCAACAGAATTTCTGGCTGATGTATCTTTGTCCCTTTCTCTCTCACTTCTTTTCCCTTTTGCTCGGCCCAACATAGTACCAAGGTTTGATGCAGCTTTCAAGGAAGGGCTGCCAACATCATCCAGAAGAACTTCTTTCCTTTTCCCTCTATATGATATTGGTCCAGTTTTAGAAACATCCAACTCGGGAGGATGGGTAAGACTTCCAGAAATACCACAAGAACCCCTCTCATACTTATTCTGATGATCATGCCGCTCCGCCCAATCAGAAGAACCTGTGAGAAGACAAGAAGAAAAGGCATTTGCAAACTCTCACACATAAATTTCCAGATAGGCGCACACAAAGCAAAGTACAATTACACTCCTCAAAACTAAACAAGTATGAATTTCTTTGTTTATTAACTAATCATTACTTTACAATAGGAAAGTCCTATATATACAGTTCCTAGGTAAGTCTAAGTAGGAAAACAATTATAAACTAGGTAGGAAATCGTGGACCTAACTAGGGAAGTATCTACAGAGATCCTAGGACAGTTTTAGGAAGGAATTTACTGAATTCCTTTGACTTCTGAGATCTGGGACAGGGAGAGACCATCAAAGGTGGGCAGAACTTCCACGCCCAAGAAGTAGTTCAAGGTGCCGAGATCCTTGATAGAAAACCGAGTGGCCAATGTGGTGAGGAACTTCGAGATGAGGGTTGAATCACTGCCTGTAACAATAAGATCGTCAACATAAACTAGGAAGTAAAGGACTTGAGAACCTTGCCTGTAGAGGAAAAGAGAGGCATCAGATTTGGCATTGACAAAGCCGTTGGCCAGAAGGAAAGAGTGAAGCTCTTGATACCAGGCCCGGGGTGCCTGTTTGAGACCGTATAGGGCCTTCTTCAGCTGGCAGACATAAGTGGGGTTGTGGGGATCCACAAATCCAGCAGGTTGTGCCATGTAGACAGTCTCGGTAAGGGTGCCTTGCAGAAATGCATTGTTGACGTCCAGCTGTCGTATGGGCCAACCATGGGTCACACTGAGATGGAGAATCAGGCGAATGGTTGTGGGCTTGACCACTGGGCTGTAAGTAGCAGTGAAGTCCAGTCCTGGGCGTTGGTGATAGCCCTTAGCCACAAGTCTGGCCTTGAATCGGTCAACAGCGCCATTGGGCTTCCGTTTGATCCGGAAGACCCATTTGTTGCCAATGACATTCTGGGTAGGCTGAGGAGGGACCAGGACCCAGGTGCCATTATGAATGAGGGCATTCAGCTCTTCGGACATGGCAGAGCGCCACTGTGGGTGTTTCACAGCCTGGGAAACACAAGTGGGTTCAAGGAGAGGGAGGGGATGGGCGGTTGCCGTGAGGGCATAGTTGGGGGCTTGGGGAAGGCAGCCAGTTTTGCTGCGGGTGAGCATAGGATGAGTGGGTGCTGGTGGTGGAGGGGTTAGGGGGGGAGGGGAAGCTGTGGGGGCTGGCTGGGGGGGGGGGGGTGGGGGAGCAGGGGTGTGAGACGGCTGTGAGGACCTCCGTGTATATGTACGAAGGGTAGGTGGTGCAGGGGGCGGAGGGGAGGCTGTGGTGCTGGTGGTGGTTTGTGGCAGGTTTAGTGATGGAACTAAGGCAGGGGCAGGTGCAGCGTCAGGAACAAGTGAGGAGGATGAATCCAAGTGGCCTTCAGGGGAAGGTGTTGACGATGCAGGCACTGGTGAAGCAGCTGAATCAGGAACTGGAAGAGTAGATACAAGAGGCTGGGAGGAGAGCCATTGGTGGAAGACATCGGAGGAAACATGGGGGACAGCGGACGGGAGACTTAGACCAGGGTAGGTAGACTCATCAAACTGGACATGACGGGAGACATATAGACGGTGAGCTGAAGTATCATAGCAGAGGTATGCACTTTGGTTTAGTGAGTAGCCGAGGAAGAGGCAGGGAGTAGATCGAGGCTGTAGTTTATTGGAGTTGTAGGGCCGGAGCCAAGGGAAACAAAGACAGCCAAAGGTTCTGAGACGGTGGTAGTTGGGTGGCTGTTGGAAGAGGGCAGTATATGGAGATTGGTTGTGGAGAATGGAGGTAGGAAGACGGTTGATGAGGTATGCGGCTGTTTTGAAGGCATAGGTCCAGAAAGTTAGGGGTAGGTTGGCTTGATGAAGGAGGGTGAGGCCGGTTTCAACAAGATGACGGTGGCGTCGTTCGGCCACACCATTGTGTTGGGGAGTGAGGTGGGGTAAGAAGGTGATTTATGCCGTGGATGGCAAGGAAAGATTTGAGTTTGGTGAATTCACCACCACCATCAGTGTATAGAGTCTGAATTGGATGTTGAAAGTATTTTTCGACGAGAGTTTTGAAATCAATGAAGGTGGAAAAAACATCCGATTTTTTCTTGAGAGGATAAAGCCATGTATACTTCGTGTAGTGGTCAACAAAAATAATGTAATAAGAAAAACAGTCAATGGAAGTGTGAGGGGCAGGACGCCACACATCGGTATATATTAATTGTAAAGGACGATGACTGTGAAGGGAGGAGGTGCCAAATGGCAGCCTATGACTCTTATTACAAAGACATGACAAACATGGAGACTCTTTGAGCTTGGGAGACAGATGGATGGAGGATTGACGAAGGACGTTGTGGAGGACTTTGGAGTGGGGATGACCAAGACGATGATGCCAGAGATTGGGTGAAACAGCAATGCCTACCAGTGCCTATGGTTGATGTAAGGTTGCAGATGACCACTCGTAGACACCATCCTTACTCGGGCCTTGAAGGAGAACCGCCCCCGTGCTTAGATCCTTCACATAAAAACAAGAGGGAAAGAGTTCAATAGAGGTATTGTGCTGTTTGTTAAACTAGAAATAGATAGAATATTCCTAGTTATGTGAGGTGCACAGAGAACATTATGGAGAAGAAAGGATTTATTGGAAGGAGAGGATAGAGTGGTGGAGCCGACATGGGTGATGTCAAGCCCTTTACCGTTACCAATGATGATCTCGTCTGGGCCCTGGTATTCAGAAACAGCAGACAGATGGTGAGGGGAGGCGGTCACATGGTGAGATGCACCAGAATCGAGGAGCCAAGGTGAGGTGGTGCCCAGGTTGGTTGGATTGGCTACGGGTTGGGCAGCAGGATTTTGTTGAAGTTGTGGACAGCGCTTGGCGCTATGCCCCTGTATGCCACACCATTGACAGAACCCTCGATAGACGCTGCCTTGGTTTGGATTGGACCTGCGATTGCTGGTGGAGGGCTGGGAAGAGCGGGTGGAGGAGTAACCACGGTTGTCAGACTGCTGGTAGGAGCTCCGGTGGTCAGAAGAGCTTCTTGGCTGACGGTTATAGGAAGTGCCACGGGCTGTGTTGGCCGGATTTGCAGTGATGGAGGGTTAGGGGGAAGCGGGGGCTTCACGTGTGGTGGCAGCCTCATGCTGTACCAGCATATCGTGCAGGTTCTCAAAAGAGACAGGAGTGTCTCGAGAACGAACAGCAACAGAAATATCCTTAAAGGCAGAGCCGACGCCATTAAGGACGTAAAGAAGGAGATCATCATCTGAGAGGGGGGCATCAATTGCAGCCAGTTCGTCTGAGAGAAGACGGACTTCCTGCAGGTAGTCAGTGACAGAACGATTGTCACGGCGAAGGAGAGTCAATCGCTCCTTAAGGCCTAGAACACGAGCTCGAGCCTTGCTAGCATAGAGCCGTGTGAGGCGGGTCCAGGCTGCCTCTGAAGTTTTGGCAGCAGCGATCAGGGTTACTACCTGAGGAGAGACAGAGCCAAGGATCGCATGGAGGATGAGCTGATCCTGGCGAAACCAGAGAGCACGGGCTAGGGTTTCAGTTGTGGGTGGACAGGGACGGGTACCATCAACATACCCCATGAGATCGTAGCCGAGTAGGAGAGCATTGAATTGTGTTTGTGCTCTCCACGGGAAGAAGTTGGTGGCTGTCAGTTTCACAGGGAACTGGGCGGCGTTGATGGAGATGAGAGATGAAAAGGGGGAGGTGGTATCGGTGGTTGGTGGGGGATGAGGGCTAAGGGTGGCGGCTGCAGGAGTGGGTTGGGCGGCCATGGATTAGGGTTTGCTTTCTAGGGTTGCTCGGTGGAGCTTTTACTGCTCTGATACCATAAACAGGTATGAATTTCCTTGTTTATTAACTAATCATTACTTTACAATAGGAGAGTCTTATATATACAGTTCCTAGGTAAGTCTAAGTAGGAAAACAATTATAAACTAGGTAGGAAATCGTGGACCTAACTAGGGAAGTATCTACAGAGATCCTAGGACAGTT
This sequence comes from Prinsepia uniflora, assembly GCA_032719365.1. Classification (NCBI taxonomy): domain Eukaryota; kingdom Viridiplantae; phylum Streptophyta; class Magnoliopsida; order Rosales; family Rosaceae; genus Prinsepia; species Prinsepia uniflora. The sequence goes on from CM064874.1 coordinate 54,292,765, forward strand.
TTAGGAAGGAATTTGCTGAATTCCTTTGACTTCTGAGATCTGGGAATCAGGAAGATTGATCCTCAATCTCCTGGGATTCCCTGGTATCGTTATCAAAAACTAGCACAAAAGTTTAAATATTTGAAGGCCAACCTGACACCACAAGCTCTTGTTGAGAGTTTTGAGTTTCAAGTTGCAAACTTAAGCCATTGCATTTCATGGGTTCTGCATTGCTTCCGTGAAGCGGTACAGCGTAAAGGGCATCTCGAAGTGCAGGCTCAGTAAAGCAAACTTTTCCAGTTTCTTCATATTTGTGACATCTAGAAAGAGTCCTCTTCATAAAAGCAACGGCAACTTGTTTTGGAACCTTAGCAATCCCATATTTCAAAGCAATACTCCCTCGAGTGGCCTACATAAAGCAGAAAATGGGACCATTTACAATCCTACAGTCATACTTACACTTCAAATATATTTCAAATTCAGAAAAACTGAATATCAAGGAAGTTTAAACTAAAAATCATATTGTGTGCACTTCAATCAAGATGGAAGTAACAGATGTGGGGACGTGAAACTTTGAACCCCATCCCATAGATACAAGGAATACATGATAGAGAGATAGAAATAAGGAATAGCCACTGGGGAAGTAAGCAAATGCAAAAGTACCAGAAGCTTTTTGTAAGACAACTCAACAAGTCTGTCCATGGCAACCTGCTCACGTCGCCTGCAATTTAATCTCATAAGGATTAGTCTTCAACAGAATCTAAGATCTTGATTCTCGTGTTTATGTTGGTACTAAAATGTTATACTCCAAATTTGTAAAACACATCTCATTTACTGGATAACGTACCGTCTATCATTGTCCATGCTTTCTTCAATTGCTTTACTAAATTTGTTCAGCTTCATCTTCTTCCCATCAACCTACAAAATCAGAAGAATCAGAAATACAAAATTGTATTAGCAAATTACGAGATCAAGTCAGGAAAAGATTAGGAAACAACTTGGAATTGACCAATTGCAAGATATTAACTTTGAGAGAACTATAGAGAAGAAACAAGTTTTTACAAGTTTCAGTTTAACAATAGGGTATGTTCATAAGAGGTCATATCTATGAATTGTAACCTGTTGGTGAAGTAGCCTCTGTAGTCCAACAATATCTTGAAGAATCGGTTCATCCTCTCCATCTGCTAGATCAGGCTGGGACAAGGCAAAACGTAAAAGTGTTAAATTCATCAGGAAAGTTGTTGAAAAAGGCAACACACAGAGAGAGAGAGAGAGGGAGACAGAGAGAGATGTCAGTCAATGTAGTTCCCCAATTCCCAATTCCCAATTCTGCAGTGTAACTCATCAAAATTTCCAGCAGAAAAAAGGACTGGCCCTGACAAACTGAGTAAAGTAAACCTACAGTTAGATATTCGCGAAGCCAGACAGTTATGCTTACCACTGTTTCTTGATATACCCCAAGACTTTGCAGCTCTAAAAAAAGTTTATCCTCCAGAGAAAACTGCTCATATGGGCGACCAAAGGAAGAAATTGCAGAAGAATTTGTACATATATGTGAGAACCCATCAGCGCTGCTTTCAGAAAACACAGGGAAAATCCCACTCTCCGAATTCAGTACTCCAAAATCTACTTTCAATAAATCATCATTGAACGATTGATTACAGGTCCCTATAGAATTGGCAAAGCCACTAGTCCCATTGCAAGGGATACTGTCAACTGAACATTGATTGAGAGCCTGAGGACCCAAATTGGTCTTGTTTGCAAAATGAATCCCTACCCTGTTCCTTGGCTCATCATTAATAGAGGTACCTGTAGCACTTGGACAACTTTCCCCATCATATTGCAAAGACAGAGTTCCCCAGTCAACTTCTTTTTCAAATTCTTCAACATCATCTTCCATGATTATAGCTGACAAAACTCTTTGGTACAGCGGAGGCACTTTCTTTGTTCCTTGTGAGTCTAATCTTCCAAATGATATACCTCCTTTCCAAACATGGTCTTGCATGTTCCTCTCTTTTGGTCCAGAAACAAGGCTCATGGACATAAGCTTTTCTTCATGTACAATATCAACCTGAGAAAACAAGATAACTTCGTAACTGACATGATCTCTGGCATCCTACTCATCAGGATTTTTATCTTCCTATCAAACACCTAAAGGCTTGATTATTAAGGACTGTCTGGATCTGGATTACTTTAGGGAGTAAGCTGGATTGGCTTGGCTTGCACTAATCTAGACTAAGTGTGCCCTATGTTTGAAGAAAAAAAAACCTGGGACTAGGACTATAATTTTTTTACTATTATCTTTTTAATTTATCAATTTTTTTAAACAATAATTTGACAAGCAAGAGGATACATCAATGCTTAAGTTTTTAAGCCCATGGTTTCCCCTTCAAGATCAAGACCAAGGACCAGAAATTCCTGTGTCGTTGGAAAGTAGTAAAGTGGAAACTACACTCTGGAAGCTTATTAGAATAATTGAAAATCACAGTAGATTCAAACCATCTATAGTGCGCCTCAATTTTTTATTTTATTTTTTGGTTATAAGTGGTATTGGTGTATGTCCTTGCAAGCAAATTAAGGATTCAACAATCACACCACCATTACGTGACCATCCTTTTGTATCACTGACCTAAATACAGGATAGTGCTTCCAAAGCTTTGTAAAAACTGAAGATGCAAAATATGTTATTAAGGGCCCATTTGATAACCATTTGGTTTTTGGTTTTTATTTTCACTGTTTATGGTCGAGTTACGGGGAAGAAAAAATGAAAGAGAGTGGAGGAACAATATGATAGAAGAGAAGGAGAACAATTATAGAACAAAAAGGTATATGAAATGAAAATTAAAAGGGTTAAACTAAAAACTTTTGTGGTTTTCACTTTCAAGATTTTGTTTTTTTTTTCCTTTATTTCTTCCCCTACTCTTCTTCGTCCCTTCTAACCAAAAACCAAATGAATATCAAACAGGCCCTAAACATACAACTGTCAATCCATAAAAGCTTAGTTCTAATAGATGTCTGAAGTGACAATTAAGGATGGGATAAAAGGCTCAAAATTCAAAGTATTTGATCCAATAACATACGCAACTGGATTAAAATTAACAAGATTTGTAAAAATCTGGCAGAAACAGTGAATCAAGTTATCATAAGACAATGTCAAACAAAATCATCTGCCATCAGCCTATTTTCTGAAACATTATGGTCATTTTTAAATATCGGAGATAAAGTATTCATCATGCTCCTCCCTAGACAGGAGCTGATTCAAATACAAACACAAAAATATGGAAAGCAATAATCAGGGATCATAACAAACTAAAAAATAAATTATTGAGCGAGATTTTTTTAATAAAGTTTGGTAACCTGCTCCTTAAAGAAAGATGCCTCCTCTAAAGTAACAGGACCAAATATTGGTTCCATTTTCTTCCAAAATGAGCTAGAACAGGCCAAATCTGCAAAAACCATCAAGCAATACCATAGTGAAAATTATGTGTATGAATGCAACACAAATAATGCAAACATGTGTTTTGTAAAAAAAAAATTAAAAAAAAAAAAAAAAAAAAAACAGTGCTGTTCTAAGAAACATACCACTGAAATTAGAGGCATAAGTTGCAGCTTTTAGAAGTTCCTCACGGTCGTCACCTGAAACATCATATGCAATAGCATATCATTGAAACCATTAAATCTCTAACAGAAAAATTAGTATATGTAGTGTGTGCGTGTGGATGTATTTAGTCTATTTCATATTGGAGAAAATTCAAAGAAAGGGAATCAATATAGTTCTCTGAAAATTTGGACAACGACACAAATATAGAGTTTAATTTAACCCCCAAACAACCCTATAACTGTTTGATGTCTCAGCAAATTAGAAGAGAAGGTATCAAATTCTTGAATTGAAGAACTTTTATTATCACTACACAATGAAAACCAACACTTATAGACTTGAAATTGTTCTTAAAAAAAGGTTCAATGGTAGTTTTGTCAAGTTCCAATATTTTGGAAGCCTGAGCTTCCTAAATCAATAATCAATTATATGGTCTAGTTTTCGCTCTCAAAATTTAACCTCTAAGTGCCATCATTTCTATATTAGGAACTTTTTGGTATCACTAAAATTACACATGGAGAAAGCGACTAGACCAAGCATACCCATCCATTAAACTCTGGTACTATACCTGTAAAATCAAGGGGAACATTGGTTGATACATCCCCGGGACAAACAAAAGCCTTCCGATGAGACAGTTTTTTAAGAGGTGGACGCCCAGACTTACTGAGAGAAGAACAAATGACAAAGCTTAAATATAATAGTGAAGAGATCTGGTTTAACAGGAACAAAGAAAGATTAAAACAGAGATCATTCCAAGAGGAAAGAAAGCATTAATAAATAAAGGTTTTAGTCAAAACCTTCCATTCTTCTCAGAACCAGGCCTCATACATTTAAGGGGCTTGGCTGAGGCTGGAGCTTCCAACTTTTCCCTCATAGCTACAGTGCCTTCCCTTGAAACTGATGAGCCCCTACCACTTCTTCCCTGTCTACGCACTCCAACTCCAATTTCTTCTTTATTGAGCAGTTTATTCTTCTTTACAGGCAATACAGATGAACCAATATTCTGAACAACATTCACAGCTCTCTCAACTATTTCGACACTACCTAGTCCTTTCTCTTTCAACCTACTTTCACAAAGTTCGCCAGCACCAGATTCTTCACTTTCAGATAATCTGGCAGGAGATGAAACATTTTCCTGTTTGACTTTAATTTGTTGGGCACCATTAGCAACACTCTTCTGAAGCAGCCCATTGGTCGCAAAGGAATTTATTCTAGCACCTGCATCAGAAGGAGAACAGTCTTCTGAAGGTATCTGCACTTCATCATGGGTTGGCACCGGAGACACTAGATTTGCTCTTCTCGTTCGAGAGATTTTTTGTGGTCTTTGACCAACCCATTGAGCCATGGGAGGTGAGGCTGATCCTGTGGGCATAGGGCGCTTTCGATTAGTAGTCCCAGATACAGAACGATTTTTGTTTAGACTTGGAGGTTGTTCCCATCCCTCAGGTGCTCCAGATGTGCGAGGAAAACTAAGAGATGAGTTGCTTGCAGTTATAGGGCCATTTCTTGGTGCCCTTGAAGCCTTTCCTTTTGTCACTGGGTTAGGACTGAGGAGTTGACTATCATCACGAACATTTAATCTGAAAAGAGTGGTCAACAGATCAGACATCTAAAAAATTGGCATGAAATGTCATGTTGAAAAAACAGTAAAAAATCATCAACGTAGGTCGAAGAGACTCTTTGATAAGCAAAACATGAATACCTACTTCTTGTTTCCCTTTGCTACAGGGAGCTCCTTACTCATCCCAGCCATTAAATCCCTTGAAAGAGAGACCTTGTCTGGCTCATTCTTGAGCATAACACGGGCATTTACATTGGCAGACAAGGAACTGGAGTCTAACTTGTTAATGCCATTACCACCATTAAATGACCCCGATCTGCAAGAGTTGTGAAATTTAACATTAGATTATGTTTAATAAGAAGCAGTAGACTAATGATAGACATAACCAGTTAAAAGTATTATTGCATAAAAGCAAGATATCAAAGGAAAGCAGAAGTCTAGAAGCCATGTAATGATAATGACCTAGAATATGTCCACACAATTCATGAAAAAACCAACACTTCCATGGACAAGAGAAAAAAAAATGAAAAAGAAGCCAAGTGGAACAAATTAAATGATAAAAACAACTTTGGTTAAATAATACAACACAAGATTTCATCTTCCACCTATTAGGACTTCACAAATTCAGAGGAAATTCCTTAACAAAACTGTTCAGAAGTATATGGGAATATGGAGTAAATATATTATAATTACTCAGAAACAATCATATATCTTGGGTCACCCTCAAATTTCATTTCAAGTTTAAAAAAAACCTTGAAAACTCAAATCTCCAAAAAATATTAATTTAAAGAGCATCAACCTCCCACAGCTTAAGCTGGACTTTAACCTCACAAAGGTAACAGTATAAGATCCAAAGGTTATTGTTTGCTTACTTTAATCATCTGTAGCCCTTGCCTAAGAAGAAAGGCTTACATTGTAAAGAGGACAGAAAAAAAAAAGTGAAAATAATGAATTCCAGCAATTGTTCTATTTAATAAACACAAAAAAAAAAAAAAACATCAGAGACTGTTTTGTAGTACCACACCATTCCATTACAAGGTAGCATGTCATCACCAGCAATCAACTAGGCTGCATGTTAATATAATAAATATAACTTCTTTGAAAATAATGATAAATATATCTTCTAATATAAAAGTAATACTTCATTCAGAATATAATTTCATCGTTCTTTAATTTCTTAGTGCATACTTAATATTACAATTCAAGTAGACTGGAGTACGTGTGATAACATATAAGAAGTCACCTGAAACTTTGGGCATCACAAGCTTGGGGAGCAGGCTCATCATTAGGTTTTTGATGCAAGGTACCTTTTAGATCCACATCACATCCATGGGTCTGCTAAATACAGTGCCTACAGAACGCTTCCTTTTCATTTTCTTATCCCACCCTTCCCCTCCAGCAGGCACTCTGCGAATCTTTTCCTCAACGAGATCAGAGCTTCACCTCTAAGTAGATCCCTATCTTTTCCCATGACCATAGGCTGCCTTGCGAGAATATTACTTCTGCCTTCAGCCTAAAAGAATAAAGTTAACCACAAAGAGTATATGTTACGGAAAAAGCTTCAAAACTAGGTAACACAGGTAACTTGGGGTAAAATTCCCATAGAATCTTAAGCAAGGAAGTTTTTTTTTTTTTTTTTTGTGAGATGATTAAAGACCTTGAATGTGAAACCTGGAAATTTATTTTCATGGCTTCCCTTATTTCTAACTCAGGATAATGTTCTATCAGAAAAGCCTGTATAGTTTATTTTATTTAGTGGATCTCTGGGACAGTTACCATTTACACTTTTTTCTTTCTTGTCAGCCTTCTGCTGTTTCACATTCTAATGCCCATATTACTTGTACAGGCCTTCTGCTTGGTATCTGATTTTTTTCCCAGGTTGTATCTTCCGTTCTTTTTTGTATGAACTACAGTTCTTATGACTTATGAATGGGAGATCAGGAAGGCTCAGTCCACAATTTGGAAAGAAATCCGAAAGGATATTGAAATTTGACTATCAATCTTTATTACACAAACTAGAATTATAAATACTAAAACAGAAAAAGGATGTGTGCAGTTGTATGTGCATATGTTCCATGCTTATATGTCAGTGTTTATTGTGTTTTTTTATGAAGCCAATGTTTATGCATATGTTCCATGCTTGTACATTAGTATTTTTTTTTTTAATGAAGCCAATATTTTTAGTGCTAAGCCAATATTTTCATACCACCAGGTCAAATTAATCCAAAATTCAAGTATCGAGAACAGAATTCAAATCTATATGTATACAAACCCTTATTTCTGTGACTGAAGAGCGAGGACGCCTATTCATCATAGCAGTCTTACTCTGTCCCTCCAGCCTTTGATTCATAAGATCTGAAGAGTTTCGATTAATCTGTGCTCCCATCTTCAGAAAGCTTGACCCACCTGATCTTTCACTTGTTATAAACTCGTTCCGATGCAGCTTCTTTATATTTAAAGCCTCACAATACCTGTTCAATTTTTCTATGGATTCATCCAACCTTTTTTGATCTAACCCTGAAAATAAAATTGTGCAGCATCAGCAGAGGACAAAGTTTCAGAAGACGACGACCCCCCTCCCCTCCCCTCTCCAAAAACAAAACAAAAAAAAAACAAAACACACCAAAGAAAAAACCTCCAAGGCTCACCCACTTGCAGGTTCCAACTGGCTTCAAGTAATGTTTATTAATGAAACAAGATTTACTTTTTATGATCAATAAAACTTACAGGACTGCTAGAGAGGATCTGGAGGCTCAAATGATCAGTTCCAAAGGGAAAAAATGGAAATGTCAGAGTTCTTAAATTACCTGGCCCTGTTTGAGGCATCTACCACACTCGCTTTAAACCCTTTTAGTTCTTCAGTAGCCACTGGAGGGTAAGGCTTCAAATGAGCTGCTCCAAATAGACTGTCTTCTGCACTACACCCAAAAGATATTTTCCAGAGCCCTCCTTAACTCGCTAATGGAAGTACACTTCTGATCTCCCATTGTAATTGGATCTAACATCAAACACTGAGGCAGAGGGGGGCAAATTCCCTGTTGTAGTAATATTGCCCCTGGATGTACTACCACCAGAACTAAACATCCGATTCTCAGTGCCCTCACGGAAAACTTCCAGACCTGTCCAAACTAGCACCAGGATAATTTCCCCGCATCCCATTTGGATAGCCCCCGGCAAAGGCCAAGTCCTCTGGACTGGCTGAATTTGTCTCAAATCTTACACTTCCCGCCATTACTCAAAACATAGTTCAGCTCACTGAAGAAACAATCTCACAAACCTACAAGTAACCTATTTTACAAACAAATCATGTCCATAATTAAATGTCCGCTTCAAATTCTCTTACCATCTACAATGCCCATTGAGCTCGAAATAGTAAAATATGAAAAACCATTCAAACTTTGTTCTTTAAATAAACAACTCAATCTCACATACGCGATCAAGTAAAAGAAAACAGAAATCAATATCTGAACAGTTAGAATACAGTGTCGAGTACCAACTGGTTAAACCACCTGTTCACACCAAGTACACCAACACACCACCTACTTTGGTGCAAAACTCAATGTAACTTCACTTTCCAAAATCAGAACTGAGTTCAGATAATTCAAAGCAGGAGTTGACTAAAAGCTTCCGTTTCAGTGTCCCAAACGAAAATCGAGATTCGAAGTTATGCATCTTCTGCTTTTCCTACATTTTCTGAGCAACTCAGCAACTACAACTATCCAAATATTGCTTCTTCATTTTTTATTCAACCACAAAATTAACCTTTTAAACTTATCACTATGCAAGGCATATAAACAGCGTAAATTCAAAGTAATACGAAAGAAAAGAAAAATTACCAAATTCACATAAGAAAATGAATAACGCCTCAAAAACAATGAGAACCCCAAATTCAATCGACTAAAACCTAGGGTTTTTCCGAAACTCCACCAAATTGAACCCGAATTCCCCTCTCAAATACAAAATTCCAACAAAGAAAATTTAGCAGGGGATCGAAACGCAAAGCAAAACGTACCGGCATTGACCGATCGAGCAGAGATTGAATTGTTTGCGAAACAAAGTATCAGTGAATTCTAGGGATTTGGGTTACGAGGGCGTCGGAAGCTTGGAGCTGGCGTCGTGAGATAGAGAGAGAAGAGGTTGATAGGGGACCCACTGAAATTAGGGGCTGACTTTGACTGCTAAGTCCAGGAGCGGACAGTGGGACCGAGTTTTTTAATTTTTTTTCAGTTTTGGGTTTCGTTTGGGCAAGTATATGCCCCGTACTTTGCAAAATATTTCCAATTTTCCAGTTTGGTATCCTTTTTTTTTTTTTTTTTGCATTAGCAAATTCATTGAACATGATTCAAATTTAATCACAAGCTCTCTCTCTTTTTTTCCTTTCCATTTTATTATTTGTACCCTTTTAAGGCGGTTGAGGTTTTGAGGGAGTTATTATATGATATCGTATTATAGTTATATGGTACATTCTATTTACATATTATAATATGAATAAATAATAATAATATTATATTTTAAAAATATAATTATTTTATTCGCCTATATTATAATATGGGAAAAATTGTTGTTACAGTCCCTAAATTTTATCCCAATGTTAGTAATGGTCCATGAACTTGAATTTTAGTTCTAAAGATCCCTTTCCTGAACTTTACCCCGTCTAGACTAAACATCCTTCTGTTACAATTTTCCTAATTTTCCGTTAAAATTAAGGGTAAGATTGGCATTTGACTATTTAAAAAATTCCCTCATTTGAACTCTTCAAATTTCGGCCTTCAAACAGAGGCGAAGAAGAAAACTTCCCCTCGCCTCCCCCCCCCCCCCCCCCCCCCCCCCCCCCCCCCCCCCCCCCCCCCCCCCCCCCCCCCCCGAGCCATGAAAATGACAAAAATTGCAGGAGCAAGCTCCGAAGAATTAATTCCATTTTAATCGACAATATAAATGAATTTCTTGTTAAGAGCGACGTGGATTAGTATTACCGAGGAAGTAGAGAGTAAATTAATTGGTGGAGGGCGATGGCCAACAGCGGCAGTGGCCCAAGATCGACGCCGTACAGACCCTACCGCTACTTAAAACCCTACGCGGTCACGAAGACGTCGTGTCGTGTGTTAAGTTCTCACATGACGGCGCCCTGCTAGCCTCAGCGTCGCTCGACAAGACAGTGATCTTGTGGTCCTCCGCCAACCTAACCCTCATATGGTGTAAGACCCGGTCTTGGAAGCAAGAACGGTGAGCAAGACTCGTGAGCTTGAGAAGCAAGATCGGTGAGCAAGACCCTTGAGCTTGGAAAGGTAAGATCGGTGAACGATCCCACATCGCTCGGGGAGGGAAATGTGAAGTACCTTATATGTGCACGTATCTATCTAACACAAGGCCTTTTGGGAGCTCAATGGCTTTGGGGGGGATTGGAACCCAAAGTTAAGCGAGTTGAGGCTGGTGCAATCCCATGATGGGTGACCTACTAGGAAGTTGCACGTGAGCTCCCAAAAATAAAACAGTGAGGGCTGGGCCCAAAGCAGACAATATTGTGTTAGATGGGTCGGGTTGTGACAGAATGGTATCAGAGCCGAACCTGACCCCTGACCGGAAAATGTGCCAACGAGGACGCTAGGCCCCAAGGGGGTGGATTGTAAGACCCGGTCTTGGAAGCAAGAACGGTGAGCAAGACCGTGAGCTTGAGAAGCAAGATCGGTGAGCAAGATCGGTGAGCAAGACCCGTGAGCTTGGAAAGGTAAGATCGGTGAACGATCCCACATCGCTCGGGGAGGGAAAGGTGAAGTACCATATAATGTGTGGACACGTATCTATCTAACACAAGGCCTTTTGGGAGCTCATGGCTTTGGGGGGGATTGGAACCCCAAAGGTAAGCGAGTTGAGGCTGGTGCAATCCCATGATGGGTGACATACTGGGAAGTTGCACGTGAGCTCCCAAAAATAAAACCGTGAGGGCTGGGCCCAAAGCGGACAATATTGTGTTAGATGGGTCGAGTCGTGACATGTGGTCTTCCGCCAATATAGATGAAAAAGGCGTTCGTAGCATCTGAGTTCGTCTGTGTAGAAGAAACCCATCTCACAGTTTCTAAAACCTCTATTTTCTTCGTCGGCGATGATTTCACCGTCGACCACTGCAAAGGCCAGATCGACTTCCGAGTCGACTCATATGGTCCGACGCAAGTGACAGCAATGAACTCGTCCTCATGGATCCTCATGGTCGCTGCCTCATCACAGTACGCTGCAAGGTACAAGAATAATACACTACTCAAGCGACAACTCGCTGAGTCAACTCACTGATTTCTCACATTTTTCCATTGTCGTTTTCCGCTCCCGTACACTGGAGACTGGATGTAATTTTTTTCCCAGTTTTAAAATTTATTATGTCTGTGACTCGGCTATGAGGGTGATTCATGAACTCGCTCAGTTATCTAATGCATGTGTAACTTGATTTGCAGAGACCGAGTCTGCATCAACGGTGGGAGGGGTTTGTGGGGGAGAGAACAGACAGACAGAAGCCCATCTTCAGCGTGCGGAGATCATCTATCATCGGAAGGTCAAACATGACGGTGGATGTAACACCCCGGAAATTCGAGGATTATAATAATGTAATTTAATGTATGAATTGACGTTTTTACCCCTGTGAATGGTATTGCCAAATTGTTGACTTTTTGATTTGAGGGTCAAATGGACTTTGACCAATGACCGTGACGTAGTTTGGGACGTCACGAGTCCATAGACAGGTGGCACGTCCAATTCGGACGATCAGGGTAAAAGTTATGACTATCGGAAGTTCAGGGGCATTACTGTAATTTGGACGATAGGGGCGAAAATGTTGACTTTTCGTTTGACAACTAATTTTCACATGACTCAAGGACCGTTAGGTAGGTCTCGACGCCCTAAGTTCGTTGACAGGCGGCACGCTGAAATCGGACTTCGGATGGTTGAGTTACGGGTCTGGAAAGTGAAGGGCATTTTGGTAATTATTGAACCAGGGGCATTTTGGTCATTCTACCCCTGGTTACTGTAGCAATCGTGGGGGGGAACATGGGCGGCACCTCCATGTGCGGTGGTTCAGTGTGCAATTGTTTATGCAAGTGTGTGCTGGAAAGAAAAGAATGTCTAATGCTTTAGAACGTGGTCTGATTCATCCACCCAGCAAAGGCTACATAGTTTATTTCTATCGAAGCTTTTTCGGGGAACCAATCTCAGTGGACAGTAATGTCAGGACCCATCCCAAATATCGCCTCGATACCCGGGACGAACCCTGCTCCCGTCTGACAATCACACCCAAAGTACCAAAATAACCTTAACACTACTTTAAGCATAATTATCAGACGAAGGAGTAAAATATAATACAACTGTAAATCAGAGCATAGTTCTACAAAATGGGCACAAAATCCTACTATGCTAGTCTCGTAACGGAAGAACGTCGTAAGCTCTATGCCTCGATTCCTGCCTCAACGTTTACCCTAGCGCTATCACCACGACCTGGAGGGAAAATTTAAAACCAAAAGATGTGAGTGGACTAAAACAAATACAAGTTCTAAAAACAGTTTATCATTAATCAGAGTTAAGGAAAAACAATAATAATATTTGTTCCCTCCGTTTTGAAAACATGCATGCCCAACTACGTATCAGAAAAACCACAACATAAAACATCATAAGAAACAGAAACACTATAAAACGGGTATAAAAATCATATCATAAGCATCATAAAACCGCATCATAAATCGTGAATATCAAATCATTATTTTACGATCAAACCTGCTGGGTCTATCCGAGTCTTTAAACTCAACCAGACCTCAAATGTAATTCCGAGTCTTTAAACTCCCGAGTCTTTAAACTCAATAGGCCTACGGGGGTAATATCGTAAATATCCGAGTCTTTAAACTCCCGTGTCTTTAAACTCAATCTGGGCCCGTCCCCCCGTCAATCAGAACATCCAGGTCTTTAAACCCAATATCCAGATCCAGCAAATCCAATCCAAATTCAATGTAAAACCATTTCTAAATCCATAGCCAAACTCGAATTCGAAATCCCCGATTCGAAACCCTTCCGGCGTTCAGAACCGTCATTTCGAACCCAAATCCGGAAATCCACCTTTAAACCAAAACCCGCGCTCAATCACAAATCATGTTTCATAATCCATTTATCATCATCAGAAAACAGTTATAGATTGAAATCCCTAAGTATGGCATCAAAATCCGAAATCCAGCTTTTTCTCGAAAAACGTGCAAAATCCCGAAAATGTCTCGAAAAATGTGCAAACACACCAACCTCATATAATCATCAACAAGAAGCATAAAAACATATTTAATATCATAAAACATCAATAAAACAGTTAGGCATGCTCGTAAAGAAAGAAAGAGTCCACTCACAAATCTGAACGAGTCAATCGCGCTCTGTGCGCTCCTCGACCGTCTCAGGCGTCTTCCGTCCTGTCAATATGCACCAAATAGGGTCACAAATACGTCAAGGATACTAACCCTAATTTCCCCAATTTTTTGGGAATTTATTCATATTTTAATCTTAAACCCTAAACCGTCCGGATTCCCGAACTATCTCATAACATCGGCCGATTAACCCGAAAATCACACCAATGGATTCCTTAGGACATTTAGAACCAAAACCATGTTGGAAGGTTGGCCAGAATCCTCCCCACGCGCCGCCCAAAGTGGCTGCGCGCGCCTGCTACAATGTTTCTTCTTCCTCGAGTCACCCGGTTCAACATAGTTGAACCGGCGTGACTGGTTCTCTGTAATTCCTCCACCATTTCAGTCCAATCCAATCCCAGAAGCTTCGTCCAATCCTTAGCAATCTAACCCCGTCCTAACATCGAAGAATCACGGCCTGAAACTTCACGATTTCTCCCTCGAAAAACATAGCCCGTGGCCCCTGTTTTGGCCGCTAGCCACCCAGGTCCTCCCCCGTCACGGCGACCATCCTAGACGACTCCTAGGATCTTCCTGAACCTCACCCTAACCTCCAAATCTCTCGACTCTAACCCTAAAGCCACGACTATTGAAAACAAAATCACGGGAAAAACAGGGGATTCAAACCATACCTTCGAACCGTCCACCGCCGTCTGCACCGCCGCGTACCACGATGCTCGTTAAGTCCCCTGCAAGCTCCTGAGCCTCCTATTGCCTTGGTTTGAGCCACCACACGGCACAACCACCGCCACAGGGTCACCGCCTCTCTGTTTTTCCAAAACTTCCAGCCATCCACCGTCGTGCCTCCGTGCACGGTTCCAGTCCAAAACACGATCAACAACTCACCCTCGTCTCTCTATCACTCTCTCAATCCACAACCCACTCACTCACGCCTTGAATCGATCGTAGTCTCTCCAATTTTTCCTCTCTGTTTTCTGTTCTCCCAAGCCAAACACACGGTTTAAAATCGATCAATTTGTGGCCGTGTGTATTGGAGATCACCCTAGAACCATCCAACCAGCCCCACGTGTCCTCTTCTCCATGGCTGCAGTGAAAAATATCCAATCCCACAGCTGCCACTTGTTCTAATCTGATTGGGCTGAGGGGAAAAAGACTAAAATGCCCCTAGTGTTAAAATTACCTTTTTACCCTCACACTTTCCAGACCCGTAACTATTTCGTCCGACGTCCGATGACAGCGTGCCGCCTGTCGTTATACTCAGGACGTCGAGACCTATCTAACGGTCCTCGGTCTATGAGAAAATCACAAGTCCACCAAAAAGTCAACATTTTCCTCAAATAGTCAAAATTACAGTAACGCCCTCAATCTTCCGAACGTCATAACTTTTTCTCCGGTTGTCCGAATTGAACCTGCCACCTGTCTACGGACTCGTGATGTCCTAATCTACGTCATGGTCAATGGTCAACACTCATCCAACCTGTAAATCAAAAAGTTAACTTTTGACGCACTATTCACAAGGGTAAAATCGTCCTTTTATACAAAACTTTACAAAAATTACATTTATACCCTTCCCGAAGGTACGGGTTGTTACAAGTAAGGCTTCCACGAGCCTCTGGGACGGCTTAAATTTTTTAAAACTGAATAGGAATTGAGTGAGCTTCACTCTGCCGTTGAAAGAACTGAGAATAGGTGAGGAACCAGAGAGAAACCATTTCGGGAAAATTTGGAGGGAAATCGGGTTTTCAATTTCTGGTGATTGTTGGACCAAACCAAGGCCTGGTTTAGTCTTCTAGGAGTGTTTGGAACTCAACCATATCGAAATCGAAGGCCATCAGCCACGGGTGAGCTGGGACGGTGACTGTAGTGTTCAGAGAAATTTCAGTGGATCGGACGACTACTTCCAGGTGAGTGTTGGTTCAATTGATCATTCATTTTAGTTCGTTTTGATCCTATTATGCTTCCTGTGAAGTTAATTGGAGATTGAATTAGAAACCAGGAAGTTCTGGTGATTGACCCGTTTGGTTGATCACGGGTCGATGGGTCGATTGGGGACTTGTCGAGGTTGATTAATGTCTCAGAACCTAAATTGGATAGTTAATGAACATATTAGGATCAAATACGAGTTAAATCGAGTGGAAATTGGGGGTTAATTAACAGGGTCAAGCCGTGGGTGGCAGACCCGTATTACAGACAAACGGGTGAAGGTGGTGACACTGTAGCAGCTACAGTGTCAGACGCGTGACTTTCACGCGCAGCCACTTTGGGCGGTGCGTGAGGGCGTGTTGGACCTTATCTCTGATCACGATCAACATGACTTTTGTTCCTCTCATCATTCTGAACATTTTTTTATGAATTAACCATGTTGATCTGAGATAGTTAGGAGGGTTAGTTTAAGGCCGATTGTCTCGGAAACGTGTTGACGGTTTCCCTGAGCCGGTTTCTGTTTCGGACTTTTTGGATAAATGTTTAAGACTTGTAGTGACCCTTACGTGTGATTTGGAGTGACAGGAATTGTACGATAATCCCGGTACAAGTTCGTACGCGCAGGTTCACCGCGGGATCGTACTGTGAGTGGGCCCGATTTCATTAAACCCTTGCATGCTTAAATGTATTCTGATTTACTTACATATTCACATGCTGGAATCATGAAACGGTTTTGATGATATTGAAATTATGGTTATGGCACGTTTCACTGTATTTGGGTTTGAGACCCGTTTGATGAAACTTAAAGATTGGTTTGGATTTTATCTACGTATATATGTTTTGCATGTGGATATCAATAAAATGTATTTGGTACTGCACTGTATAGATCCATTCTTGTGATACTGTCTCCTCCGGATGTGGTGCCCCGGAGTGGTCATGGCGCATTGCCTGCGATGGGTCATTCTACGGAGGAACCGGACCGTAAAATGACTCAGGAGCAGGATTGCTTATTTGACGTCAGGGACGTCGAGAATCTAGGACGCTAGGCATTTGAGATACCGTACCCGGACAGGGTTCGGGGATTGGATTCGGGATTGAGACCCCGAGTGGCACGCGTAGCCTTGAGACTGTGACCTTATTGGACGTCAGGGACGTCAGACATCTAGGATGTCAGGATTGGAGCGTATAGTGCAGTGGCTTAAATTATCTTATGATTTTATTACATGCCTTATGATTCATATTATATGGTTTATGGTTTTAAATTCTGATGCATGCATGTTTGGAAAACGGAGGGGTAAATTATATGTTTTACTTATTAAACGGTTTTATAAACTTGAGTTTCAGCCCACTCACCCTTAATGTTTTGGTAACCCCTCCAGGCTGTGCTACTAAGGTAGAGGAGGATCCTGAGGCTGAGACATATATCTACTTCCGCGTACCTGATCTCCTGTTGGGTGGTTTTCCCGCAGGTTTATTTTAGAGTCGTGCTCGCAATTTGTAATTTTGGTTTTCATCTCTTGTCTGACATCTATTTATTTCGAATTGATGTATAACTTTAATTTGGTTATTTATGAATTTGAACGTTTGAGGTTAAAATTGGTATGTTAATTTGGGTGTCAGACGGGAGCAGGGCACGTCCCCATGTGGTCCTAGGGGGGATCGGGGCGGGTCCTGTCAGTGGAGGTGTTCGAACAGCCAGGCGAGGAGTACCAGATCGAGGGCATCTTCGTCGGAGGGTCAAATGAGTGACGCCGAGGTTAAACGAGTAACCCTCCTACCCCGCCTTATTGTCAGAGAGAACGGACGGACAGAAGCCCATCTTCAGCGTGCGAAGACCATCTATCATCGGACGGTCGAACGTGACGGTGGAGGTGTTCGGACAGCCAGGCGAGGAGTACTAGATCGAGGGTGTCTTTGTCGCAGATGAGAGGGTCAATGTAACGACCCGTCCCAAATTCCATGATTAGATTAGTGACTAATCACGATTAGTGAGGTTAATCGGTGATTATTTAGGCTAAATCGGACGAATGATGCGAAATGACCGTTTTGCCCCTAACGTGGGTAAAATGTTGACTTTTCGTTCGGGTAGTCAAATGGACCTTGACCGATGACCGTGACGTAGTTCGTGACGTCACGAGTTCATAGACAGGTGGCACGTTCAATTTCGACATTCGAGGAGGAAGTTATGACGTTCGGAAGTTTAGGGGCATTTTGGTAATTTGGGTGAATAGGAGGTCAAAAGTTGACTTTTTGACCAAGAGGTCTGATGGCCGAGGGCCGAAGACCGTTACGTAGATAAGGACGATACGAATCCATAGACAGGCGGCACATCGAATTTGGACGTTCGACGGTGAAGTTACGGTTCACGGAAGTTCAAGTGCACTATTGCACGAATTATGAAACGAGTTAACTTTTGGACTTAGCGGGGGCCCAGATATTTAATCCCTGCCCTATGTATGAGTGACAAGTGTCACCCATCCACTAGAAAACTTCATTCATTCATGCATCTTCCTTTTCCCGTGCATTTCCTTTCTCCATTTCAAACACACACAAAACACCCACCCGATCTCACCTATTTTCCTCCCATCCGTGCAACCCAAAACCCATCCACTCTTCACCCATGACCAGGCAGAGGACCAGGGAGCCTTAGGAGGTTGCTGGGCAGCCAGAACCGCCATCCACGGCGGCGAGGGGAGGAAGAACCCGTGAGGTTCACGGTAAGTCCATTTTGATCCATTTTTCCATTTTTGATGTTATGGTTGGTTTTTAATGGTTTTAATGAGTCCATTAGGTTGCTAGGGACATGTTAGGAAGGTTTAAGGAAGCTTGGGATGGCTGGGCAGCCATGGGAGAGTTTTGGAAAACTTGAACCGTTTGGTTCAAAATCGAACCATAGGATTTAGATGTTTACGGTTGCGTTTAAGGATTGGAATGGATAGAAAACATCAAAATAGGATGAAAGGAACCAAAAAGGAAGAACTAGGATGAAAAATGGGGTGTCTAGGGCTGTGAACCGGTCACGCCGGTCCAGTTGGACCGGCCAAACCAGGTGAACCGGCCATGAACAGTAAAACCGGTCTGCTGGAGGTTGGGGTCGATGAACAGTGTTTTCGACCTTCTTGGGGTGCGTGAGGGCGCGTGAACAGTAATTTGGGAAAGTGTCCAACACGGGAAATCTTCTATTCGATGTAACGAAGATTTTGGGACTGGTCTCGCGTCAATCGGACATCGTTTCGATAGTTTTCGGGGTGTCGGAAGGTTTAGGGTCGGCTTAAAAATAGTTAAAAGTTCGGGAAAATTACGGGGCTTTGATGGGAGGTTAATTAAGTAGTTATTAACCTTCTATTAAAATTTGGACAGGTTTGGGAGTCCCGGTGATGGTGATCGGCTCGGGGAGCCGAATGGCACGCAAATCGAGGCGGCAGCTCGGACTGTGAGTGGACCTTGTTTTCTAAATTGGTGCATGCATAAATGTTTATTATATGTTTTATTACTTGTTTGATGATGCCATGGGTGCATTTGTATGTGGTTACGTATAAGTACGTATTTCGAGGTTTCAGCCTTATACGGTGCTTATACGGGTCTGTATTTCTTTATTGGTTTTAATGAAAAGGTTTTGGATTTCTAAAAGGATAAACTCGGGTATGAGACCCATTTGGTTTTGTCTCGGGCATATGACCTCAGATTTCAGGCACGGTGCCCAGCTGATGTCCTATGTTCGGGCACGAGACCCAGTCACTTTACGGTTTTGATTTCAGGTCAGGGAACCTTAAATGGATTCCCAGGTTCATGACGGTTTATGGGAACCGACATGAACGTTATTACGGTACATGACGGTTTATGGGAACCGGCATGTTACCCTGGTTATGTTGTTATGGATCATGACGGTTTAGGGGAACCGGGCATGAATGTTTATGTTATGTATATATATGTTCATCTACCTTCCTTTACTTCTATTATCTCCTCCGGGGAGGGTCGTTGGCCTGGGTGGACCCCGGAGTAGTCACGGAGCACCAACTGAGTGGAGTCACCCCCCAGTTGGGTTCCTTACTCTCAGGAAGGCTATGATTACTATTACCTCGGGTAGGGTCAGTGGTCTACGGACATTGATCTTGACTTTGAGAAGACTCGGATTGAGACCTGGGTAGCACGCCCGTAGCTTTGGAAACCGTGACAGGATTGGTTGTGTGAATTATATGTATATATGATGTATGCTATATGAGATATATGATATGTGTTTACACAGGTTTTGGGCAATGGCCCGTATGGTTGGTTCTTTATGGTTTGGGGCCGAGTCCCTTATGGATTTGGGCAGTGGCCCGTATGGTCGATTTCATTGTGGTCCTTTCGACCTTGGTTTATATCTGATTTGGGCTTAGTTCCCACATATGGTTTCTTTAGTTAAATGGTTTTCCAATGCATGCATGCTTTTTAGTGAAGGGTACAAATGTCTTCTCATTAAAATGTTTTTACAAACTCATGTTTTGTCCACTCACAGTTTTTAATGTTTTGACTGCCCTTCAGGTTGACATCCGATGTGGACTGTAGCAGAGACCGAGATATCACATACCTCTTCCGGATCCTGGCGTACTCTGATAGCCCGGGAGGGCAAAGGTCGGAAATATCCCTTGTCTGACACTTCGTGTCAGACGGGAGCAGGGTCATCCCGCACTAATCCCGGGGGGGATTGGGATGGGTCCTGTCAGTCAAACTCTACTTCCTCGGTAATACTAATCCCCGTTGATCTTAACAAGAAATTCATCTATATTGTCGATTAAAATGGAATTAATTCTCTTTTTGCTACAGTTTTCTTCTTCGGAGCTTGCTCCTGCAATTTTTGTCATTTACAGGGCTTGGGGGGGGGGGGGGGGGGAGAGAGTTTTCTTCTTCGTCTCTGTTTGAAGGCTGAAATTTGGAGAGTTCAAATGAGGGAATTTTTTAAATAGTCTGACAGGGACCCGCCTCGATCCCCCGGGGACCACAAGGGGACATGCCCTGCTCCCGTCTGACACCCGAACCGAAAATTCCAATTTTAGCCTTAAAAACTTAAATGCATAAATGTCTGAATTATAAAGTCATACATAACCCAAATTTAACAGATGTCAGACAAGGGATACAATCCAAAATACAAAATCCGAGCACGACACTAGAAAGGAAAATCCTGCGGGTGATCCGACCCGACAGGGGTTCAGGTGCGCAGTACAAAATCTATGCCTCAGCCTCGGTGTCCTCACCAACCTCAGCAGCACGACCTGGAGGGGTTACCAAAACATGAAAGGTGAGTGGGCCGAAACTCAGTTTAATAAAAACAGTATAATAAGTAAAATATATAATTTACCCCTCCATTTTCCAAACATGCATGCATTGGTATTTGAAAACCATAAATACATATAATACATCACAATCATTATATTAGCCAAAAAGGTAACATAACCCAGCTACTGCACTATACACTCCGATATTGACATCCCAGATGTCCAACGTCCCTGACGTCCAATAATGGTCACAGTCTCAAGGCTACGCGTGCCACCCGAGGTCTCAAATCCCGAGTTCAAACTCCGAACCCAGTTCGGTTACGGCATCCCGGATGCCTAACGTCCCAGACGCTCGACGTCCCAGACGTCCAATCATAGCAATCCTGCTCCTGAGTCATCTTACGGTCCGACACCTCCGTAGCATGACCCCTCGCAGGCAATGCACCGTGACCGCTCCGGGGTACCACATCCGGAGGAGACAGTATCACACGGTGGATTATACAGTGCAGTACCTAAGATAACCACTAATATCCACATGCATATATAACTATATATATATATATATATCATATAAACGGTGTTTAATTTCCGTAAAACGGGCCTCGAGCCCAACACCGTAAAACGTGTCACAGCCGTAAATCGAGGTAATCAAAATCCATTATTGATTCACACACACATATGGATATACGAAAATGAAAACGGTTATGCATGCAAGTGTTAATAAAAACGGGCCCACTCACTGTATGTTCCCCCTGCGAATAACGCGCGTACGAACTTGTCTCCGAGATTAACGTAAGTTTCCTGTCATTCCAAATCACATGCAAGTGTCAATATATGTCCTTAATATATTCTCAAAAAGTCCGAAACAATAACCGGTTCGGGAAAGCCGTATAACCAAATGGAACCATTAATTGAATGAAACATCACCTGGAAGTAGCCGTCCAAACACTGCGATTTCCTCTGCACACGGCGGTCACCGTGTCACGACCCGGCCCATCTAACACAATATTGTCCGCTTTGGGCCCAGCCCTCACGGTTTTATTTTTGGGAGCTCACGTGCAACTTCCCAGTAGGTCACCCATCATGGGATTGCACCAGCCTCAACTCGCTTAACTTTGGGGTTCCAATCCCCCCCAAAACCACTGAGTTCCCAAAAGGCCTCATGCTAGATAGGTGTGTGCCTACACATATAAGGCACTTCACCTTTCCCTCCCCGAGCGATGTGGGATCGTTCACCGATCTTACCTTTCCAAGCTCACGGGTCTTGCTCACCGTTCTTGCTTCTCAAGCTCACGGGTCTTGCTCACCGTTCTTGCTTCCAAGACCGGATCTTACAATCCACCCTCTTGGGGCCCAGCGTCCTCGCTGGCACACTTCCGGTCGGGGTCCAGCTCTGATACACCGTCCCAGCTCCTCCGTGGCTGGTTGTCGTCGATTTCGATGTGGACGAGTTCCAAATGCTCCCAGAAGGCTTACTTAGTGGTTAGTTTTGTCCAACAAGCCGTAGAAATCAAACTCAGATTTTTCCCTCCAAATTGGTTTCTCTGAACTGGAACTCAGGTTCCTGCGCAATTCCTCGATCACACCCTTCGAATCTTGCACGGTTATGTTTCTGCTACTCCCATGAGACTTCCCCAGTGTTTAGGTTGACCCCATAACCCGTAGAATTCGAATTCGGAATTTTTCCCCCTAAAACCCGAAACTGTTCTTCACGGCTTCCTCTCTGTCCCTCACAGTCTCTCAACCTCAACTGATGCCAACTGAACCCTTCTCTCACTCCCCTTACGCGGTTAATCGATCAAGGAGGCCAACACCCGTGGGAGACATCCTCAGGTCACACTGAACCTGCTTCCCACACACAGAGCCCATAACAACGTTTTTAATCTTACCCGTGGTCTGATGCAGCCTCAAATTGCACTCCCATTACCTCAAACTACATAAACAATGTCCACAATCAGTCCACTAGTGCTTAAACAATTTGCACGCCCACAAACACCACGGCATGGCCGTGTGCTCTGTTTTCACGGTTGCTGCTACAGTAACCGTGTAAAAAGACCAAAATGCCCTCAGGGCAGATGTAACAACCCGTTCCGAGACTTGGGATAAGTAGAGTGTTTAAGGTGTGATTAGTAAGGTTAATCAAGGGTTAGGTGGTCCCGAGGGGTCCGGGAACTTAGAATGACGATTTTGCCCCTGGGTTGGGCAGAAATGTTGACTTTTATTTCGGGTGGTCAAATGGGAGTTGACCAGTGACCAGGATGTAGTTGAGGACGTTACGAATCCGTAGGCAGGTGGCACGCTCGATTCCGACATCCGAGGAGGAAGTTGTGATGTTCGGAATGTTGAGGGCATAACCGTAATTTGGCGAAATTAGGGGGGAAACGTTGACTATTTATACGAACGGGTTCTGGTAAGTTGACCTAAGACCGTTAGATAGATCTCGTCGTCCTGAGTTCGATGACAGGCGGCACGTATTCATCGGACGTACGAGGTGTGAGTTACGAGTCTAAAACGGTAAGGGTAAAATCGTAATTTGAACTTAAAATGAGGGGTATTTTGGTCTTTTGGTTGTCTGGGGATTTGTGCACAGAGAGGGAAGATAGAGGGTTGAGATTGAGCCACTTGGGAGAGGAGTTGAGGGATTGGTGACACGTGTAGGAGGTCTGGTTGGTTCTAGTGAGTGCACGGTCCAATTATTTGGGGTGCAACCGTGCCGTGTGTGCTGTGCGACCCAGACAGAAACAGAGGGAGGAATTGAGAGAAATTGAGAGACGATGGTGAGTGTTAGTGGGTTTTGGTAAGTGAGGAGTGATCAGAGGGTGGAAGAGTGAACTGGTGAATGTTTGGGGGAGAGCAATCGTGCAAGAACACGGTGGACGGGGCAGTCGGTTTTCAGAGAAAACAGAGAGGACTTGGACGATTGTGGTGGTGGTGCGGCCGTGTGTTGGTGCAATTGGACTCGTGGAGGTGTCCAGGGGCTGGCGGTGGACGGGAGGAGCTATTGCCTCACGGCTGAGCTCACGGCGACGCCTGGAAGCAGGTAAACTTCATACTTTTCTCTTCGTGCTCTGTTTTGCCGTCGAGTTTCAAGTTGAGAGTTGTAGCGTTAGGGGTTGAATCGAGGAGTCTAGTGAAGTCTAGGGGACTCAGTTGAGTCCTAGGTAGCTGCTGGTTGTGCTGCCGTGACGGAGGAATGAACGGCGGAGCCCAGACGACGGAGAGTACCCTATGTGCTCTGTTTTATCCATTTTGCTCAGTTTGAAAGTCGTGGATTTTGGGTGAGAGTCGATGGTCTTGGTGAGTTGGGTGAGGTTTAGGACAGTCCTAGGAAGCGTTTTGGGTAGCCACCGTGACGGGGGAAGACCTGGGTGGCCGGAGAAGGAAACAGGGGACTGGTACAGGTTTTGTTCGAGCTCGAGTCGACAGGTTAGGGACAGTGTTGAGGTGTTTGAGTGAGGGAACTGGATTGCTTAGGATTGGACGAAGAGGATGGTGAAGAGAGGGAGGAAAATGGTGCAGGCACGGCGGTGAACCGCTCTCGCCGGTTCAAGCAGCAGGCACTGTGTCGAACCCGGTCTACGTGAGGTAGACGGTGACACTGTAGCAGGCGCGTGGGGCCACGCGCAGCCACTTTGGGCGGCGCGTGGGGGCGCGTGCGGCAGTTCTGGGAGAAACGGTCAACATAGTTTTTGGTCTAGGAGTTGTGGTGAGTTCAATGGAGTTGGTTTCGGGTCAATCGGAAGTCGTTTGAGTGTAGTTCCGCGAGGGTGAATGTGTAGGGTCCCGGGGTTTTAAGTCTTTGGTCCGGGGATTTTTGATGGAATTCAGGTGAACCTTCGTAGACGTGTTAGTGACGTAATTTGGCGGTGTTTGACAGGATCGGGATTTCCCGAGGAAGCCGAGGAACGGGCTGGACGTTCGGGACGCGAGTAGGGCTCAGTACTGTGAGTGGACCTCTTCTCTAAACTTGAGCATGCATAACTGTTTTCTATAATTGTCTTATGGTTTTTAATCATGATTTTATGTTTATCGAATATGTTTGGTTGGTTTTGCATTATTACACGTTTTTCGAGGAAAGTGGTTTTTAGCACGTTTTACGAGGAATGGTTGGTTTCTGGAATATATGTTATGATTTTGGGATTTCAAATGATAAGTGGTTTTCAATGGTTATAAGTGGATTTTGGGAACATGATTTCGATGATCAAAGTTTTCGATTTTAGAATCGGATTTCACTAATCGAAATTTGGTTTTAAGATTGGAAAGTGGACTCCGGATTTGGGTTCGGAATGACGGTTCTAGATGCCGGGAGAGCATCGAACCGGTGATTTCGGATTCGGGTTTGGATGAGGATTTGGTAAATGGTTTTTAAATGGTTTTGAGATTGGATTTGCTGGATCTGGATATTGGGTTTAAAGACCCGGATATATGTGACGGGGGACCGGCCGGATTGGGTTTAAAGACCCGGATTGAGTTTAAAGACTCGGGAGTTTAAAGACTCGGATATATTGATTTTCCCCCGTAGGCCTTGAGTTTAAAGACTCGGGAGTTTAAAGACTCGGATATGATGAAGGCCTGGATTGAGTTTAAAGACTCGGGAGTTTAAAGACTCGGATAGGTCCAGCAGGTTTGATCGAGGAAATGATGATTTGGTGATTATGGTTTTGATACGGTTTCTGATACTCATCTTATGGTTTCTTCTGATATTTATAGTGTTTCTGTTTCTTATGGTGTTAAGAATGATTCTTGATAAATGTGTTGATAACTGTTGGTTATGCATGTGGTTTCAAAACGGAGGGTTTAACTCGGTTTTCTTATAAAATGGTTTTTGAACTTCTGTACTTTTGGTCCACTCACATTTTCTGTTTTAATTGCCCTCCAGGTTGTGGAGCTAGCGCGGGGTCTTGACGTCGAGGCAGAGTCTGAGGCATAGAAGTGACGTGAGGGTTCCCAGAGTAGAGTAAAGGCTTCCGTGTGCGTGTAGTTATCGGTTTTAATTTTCGTTGCATGTTCGTACTGTGTTTTGTAAATGCTACCTTCGGGACTTTGTGTCTAATTACTCCTGCGTTTGACTAGATAGAAGGTGAGTGAGCTTTACTTGAGTTTTGTGTCGGGGAGTCAGACGGGAGCGGGATTTACCTCGGGTTTCGGGGTGAAACCGGGGTGGGTCCTGACAGCAGAAATTACCAAAATGCCCTCTAACTTCCGTGACCCGTAACTCGGTCATCCGATGTCCGTTTCACGCGTGCCGCCTGTCGTTGTACTCAGGGCATCGAGACGAATCTAACGGTCTCCGGGTCGTGTGAAAATTCACGGTCATTCAAAAAGTCAACTTTTTCCCCTTATTTCGTCCAAATTACGGTAATGCCCCTAAACTTCCGAACGTCGCAACTTCTCCCCAGTTCGTCCGAATTGGACGTGCCGCCAGTCAATGGACTCGTGACGTCCCGAACTACGTCACGGTCATCAGTCAAGGTCTGGTTGACCCACCAATCAGAAAGTCAATAATTTGACCCAACCATTCACAAGGGTAAAAGTGTCATTTCATTCAATATTTTACAATATTACAATCTCCGAATTTCCAGGGTGTTACATAGTCAAATGTTAATCTTACCCTTAATTTTAACGGAAAATTGGGAAAATTGTAACGGAATGATATTTAATATAGACGGGGTAAAGTTCAGGGACCTTTGGAACTAAAATTCAAGTTTAGGGATCATTGCTAACATTTAGGGTAAAATTTAAGGACGGTAGCAACAATTTTCCCTTATAATATGAGTAAATAGCCTACGAGCAATGCAATTAAATTTATTTTGTTGGTAATTGATGGGACCAATAATGATATAATTGGAAAGAAAAAAGAGTTCGAGATTACAAACATGATCTTGGGTTGACTAGGGAGTTTGAAGAACCCTGGTGATGTGGGTAGGTTGATGCAGAATAAGACATTTTCTTTTGTGCATGGGTCTTACAAGGTAACATGCTATGCCCAAAAGTTCTATAGAATGAAGTTTTGGAAAAGTTGTTTATCAATTATCATGTGTTATTCCATTTAGTTACTTACTTGCTTCGCATGCTCCTTGTTAAGAAGCAAGAATATTCCTACTATGATAAAACTAAGAGAATAAGTTTGACATTATAAGATTTCATCCAAATATTTTGAATAAAAATAACCTTATCTCATAAAAGTTATACAAAGACAATTTAATAAAGTAAAATAGTAAAATTATATATTTTTAATTAACAGTTAGTGGAAGAAATAGATAGTTATTCCCTTTTATTCATTTTTACTTTTTACAAATTAATTAAAAAAACTAACACATGTTTTTTTTTTGGGTTATCTGTTAATTAGTTATTGACATGATCAATGTTTATTCAAAACTCTACTCATACTTTTGAAACTTTGTAATCTCTAATGACCGTAATAATTACTCAAACACCCTTTAAAATATTTAATCCCTATTTAGTAAAAAAAATTCTAATTATGAAAACATTACTCCTATTTATAATCTTATTTTGTTTTTCACGTGTTCATTTTAAGAAATAATTGGAGTATCTAATCCAACTTAAAACAAGATAATTGAGAGTAAGCATTCTTCGAAAATAATTTTAAATTTTAAAAAAAATTTATCATACGATTGTAAATAATTTGGTTAATATATTGTAGTTTAGGATTTCATTCTTGGATTTTATGCGTAAAATCTAAGAATTAAATCCTAAACTATAAGTCGTACATTTTTCCATCTCCGCCTTACCCCCTCTCAAAACATTTATATACTCTATCGTTAAACCCCAAACATTACAGATTTCATTATTGATTTCATAGAAAAAAATCAAATGTAATTATATAATATTTATTATACTATACGTATAATAAAGGGCCCAGCCCCAGGAGGCCAAAGAGGCCAAATACTAAAGGGCACATGAAGGCAAAGAGAGTCAAAGAAGACAATGCTATTTTTAATTGTTTAGAGAACCTCTCAATAAAAATATATTCATATAAAGGTTTTAAGTAAAAGTAATCAATGGTGAACCAATAATTTACTTTTTGTATACAAGGATAAAAAGGAAGAAAGATTACATTATATAAATATTGAGTATCAACTTCATCCAACAAAAGTCGAACCCAAGACGTCCCACATAATAAATAAAGAGAAATACATGCTTAAGTGGGTGCATGAAGCTAGTTTATCATAAACTTATAAGGATGGTTTTATTAACACTTTCCTATTTCATAGAAACGCCTAGTATCAAATGAAGATTTAATGTAAAATAGCTAACCATTATGAAGTGGTTTAATGGTTAAGACGAATTTGGATATGTGTGTTTTACGGATCATGAGTTGAATTCCTTTCTCACCTTATCGGAATTCGTCGCATGTGGTTCTACATTGAAAATGTTCCCTTTTTGAATCTCGTAGGGACCCTTTGTTTTTCTTACGAAGCTCGTGAGTTGGTTCATTTTGTCCTCATGGGAAATTGGGAATAGTCACAAGTGATTTTACATTGTAAGGGTTCTCGTTTCGTATCCCATATGAGGCCTTTTTTTGTCTTTTGGGTTTTCTATTGGCTTGCAAGTCTTCGTTCGAATCCCATAGAGGGCATATTTTTACAATAATTTTTTTTGTTTAATTTTCCTTTTCCTAAACCCAAAATTTTAAAATGTCTTTTTGTTTTTTTTTTGTTTTGTTTTCTGTTTTACTAACTCAAAGCAAATAATTATTAGAAGTTTAGATCTAAAAATAGTATTTTTATATTTGAAAGTTCACCTTTAACCCCCATCTCAGGTCGTTCCTTCTCTAGCAACAAATTCACACAATCAAGCACCAAACATGCACCATGCAACAAAGTAGTAGTTTGAACATTGAACAACAAGCACTTACGTGAACGGCAACAAGCCAACAATAGTAAGCAATCGGAAGGAACTATCTCACAAGGCAACAATTTGATTGAAATACTAAACTTTCTTTGTATTGACTGGCAAGTAATTACAAGGGTTCAAAGAATATTGGCTGGCATAATAATAATAATAATAATAATAATAATAATAATAATAATAATAATAATAATAATAATAATAAATACGAATAGTACTCTTAACTTCCCCAACACAACCAAGCCCCCTCTCCAAAGGCTTGGCTTATGGATTATCTTTAGGGATCTGACAAGATCATTACCATAAAAATCAGCGTATATAAATTGTATATTGATTGGATACATTGACTATATTGAAAATAAGAAAATAATTTAAATCAATTTCTAACCGCTAGATCTAAATAAACGGTCGAGATACAATAAGATACAATGATCCTTATAGTGGGGATCATTTTAGATCCCTAGAGGATTCTAGTCCTTGGCTTATGACCATGGCAATTTCATATGTCACTTTTGAAAGTGACTCAAGCTTGGTCCTAGTTGCTTTACAACAAGTGGTGGATGATGAATCTTCTATTGGACTCGTTTTAAATGATAAGCGTGATTTTCTTCGTACAATTTTGAATTTGGGCTTTTTACATATTTGTCACACCAGTAAGTTAAGTATACAAAATAAATATGAAATCTTGAACCTGGGTTCTAACAAACTTTTTTGTGCGTACTCTTTTTTAAGTTTATTGTTTTTGTAAATATTTTATATCTTTTATAAATATGTAACGTATAATCTAAAGTTCCAAACTTGATTTGATATACAATTAATTGGATATAAAATTAATTATGAAAGAATTTGCTCAATTAAAAGAATAATATTTTTTATTTTTATTTTAAATAATTTATATATTAATTGAACTTATTAACCATATTTTTTTTGTCCCGAAACTTATTAACCATAATTAACTTGACAACAAAATGGGATTCAAGTCTTTTTTTTTTTCTTTATAAATGTAATCTGACGTGGATTCTAATAAGCAAGTGTGGGGCCCACTGGAATGACGCAACAACTATATTCTTCATGTCGATGCCATCGTGTCGGTTCCTCATCACTCTCCGGTTGGACTTTGATGAAAAAAGTACAATCAGCCCAAAATCCCCGAACTCTGATACTCAAAGAAAACGTTTGATTTCTTTTCAGACCCATGGCGTTTACCAACTCATCTCTCTTTGCTTCTTCGCTCACTCTCCGATCCAAAATTTCTGAGTTCGAATGTGCCCCTCAGTCTCAGCTCTCTCCATATGAGCCCTCCAAGCTTCTCCCATCTCCTGCCAGATGCACCCAATATCTTTCTAACACTTCCTCCAGAAAAATGTATGTTACCTCTCTGCCAATTTTCTTTTTCAGTTCTGGTTTTCTCATTCTCTTCTGTTTGATTGCAATTAAACGGAAATTAAGCTAACAGCTCCCGATCTCTTGTTTATATGTTTGCGATTTACTTTGAATTAACAATACTACACGTTTTCTTCCCTCTTTTTTTTTTTTTTTTGTCTCAAGCATTATTATTATTTTTAATTCATTGTTGTTTGTTTGGTTGCTGTGCGAATTTTGGCCAATAATAGAAATGGACCATCCAGTTGGTTTCAAGGAGAATTAAAAGAAATTTCAAGTCAACTAGTAGCATGTTTGAAGTATTTTTCTATACAAAATACTGATTTCAATTTCATTTTGATTTTGATTAAAACTTCGTAAAATATTATGCAGGAAGATTGTACGTGCGGCTACCAATGATCTGAATGCATTTGTGTCAACCTCATTGGTCAGTTACATTAGGTGCTTAATAAATTTTAATATTATGGTTACGGTATTGGGCTTTCATTTTTATGACCATTCTATGTTTGGTTCTACTGGGGTTTGATTCACTATCTGGAATTTTATGAAATAAGTGAACTTATTGGGCAATGAAATAAGTTGTAATCAATTCCTTTGAAAGGACAACAGACATTGGATTCTAGCTGAGATGCTTATATGTTGAAATCTATAACTGAAATATTAGCCTGATGTAGTGCCTGAATATGTGTCAGAAATTCAGAATATTCAAACCCCTTTTTTTATTTGTAAAATGCAAGTGTTTGTGAAACCCAACTGATCCATGACTTGAGACAGGAATTCCCATTGCAGAAGGTAAGATAGTTTAGAACTTAGTTTAAACTTTTCAGCAGAAAGTAGAGGTTAAAAAAATTCTTATTTAAACCTTCCAAGGATTTTGTTCTTCAAAGGTTATGATGGGGGTACTCTTTCAGTTTATTCCATGAATTCATTCTAAATTTATGGTCTTCCAGAATTCTACTTGAGTTACAGAAGAAGATTTAGGAGCTTTCGGCTTGTCCATCCAGTCCTTGAGCAAGTTAACATGAACTACGGTAGCCAAAGCAGTTCTCTATAGAGAAAGAGAAAGGAAAAGTGGATCGTTAATTAGATGAATAATTTATTTAGTCTTAGATAACAAGAAAAAGATTACAATGAGAGAACAGGAAAACAGGTGTGCTTGGATCTCCTTTCAAGTTGCTTGAGAGTGAAGCTTAATCTTCTTAAAGAATACGATATTTAATTTTGCTGCTGTTACTAGTACTTGAACTAGTAAGTTGGTGTTTGCGACAGCTTAAGTGCGATGCAAACACTACTCAAACTATGTTGTGGTTATGGTCCCTATAGTCTGTAGTGTGGGCCTTGGTCTTGAAATTTTTTCTGGTACTGTCTGCTAATATTTTTCATAGGAATAGGGATTCACATCTTGTATTCTCGCAAGCCACATTGCTAGAGGAGGAAAGTAGTGTATTTTTTTTGGAGACATCTGCATTTTTAGAGTTTGCTTCTACTTACATTTAAAAGAATCATATTTCTATTAGGCATTTCATGTCTAGAAGACCCACATATAGGAGCTTGGACGGGCCCTGGTTGACTGTAAGAGAATCCAAACTTCTCAGGACAAAGGGCATAGTTTAGCCTATTATGTATTGCAGTTTCTTCTAGAGGCCAAAGGGCTGTCCATGAGACAAATTTACTTGTTATATGATTGCCACTCATTGAACATAATACAAATGGTAAAAAAAATTCTGTTAGCAG
This sequence comes from Prinsepia uniflora, assembly GCA_032719365.1. NCBI lineage: Eukaryota > Viridiplantae > Streptophyta > Magnoliopsida > Rosales > Rosaceae > Prinsepia > Prinsepia uniflora. The sequence continues at coordinate 54,324,451 of CM064874.1, forward strand.
CAATCATTGTATAACTTGATGAGATATTAAATGTCCCAGACTTTCATTCAATTTGGAGATTACATGTACATGTAATGAAATTCTTGTTGGATTTTCTTGTTTAATTTAGGTTTTTGAATTTTTTCATTTTCCTTTGTCATCAATCAATATAAGCATGTTAACTTAATGTTATCCTTGGGTGGGGCATAATCGAATTTGAAAGCTTATTGGTTTACAGTAATGAGTTTAATTTTTTACCATTAATTTCTTCGTGTTATATGAACGTTACAGGTTGGAAATTGATTAGATGTTTGTCCAGCCTGAAGTTTGATTATCTGCAACAGTTATCAGATTGTACTATTTAGTCAAATTGACGGATGTTTTAAACTGCAGAAGTCTGATCTAGATGCTGATTATGTTCCGATGCCAGTTGTTATGATTGATCAAGATTCAGATTCTGATGCAACTATTGTGCAAATCAGCTTCGGTGATCGCCTTGGAGCTCTCATTGATACGGTGAAGGCTTTTGTCATCTTTCTACACACACACACACACACACACATATATATATATATAGATCAGGACATCATGCATTGCGAATCTTTAGTTCTTTACTTTGAATTCCAATTTTTGAGCGTAAAGAGATTTATGAAGTCATTTTAAAGAAGATTTTCTTACACCAAAATCTTCAAGACAGCAGTTTAGATTTGCAAATAAAACCCCTTTTAATAGGATTCCCACATTTTAGCTTGTTGAAGGTTTTTGAGTGCATAGAAGTAGATTACTTGTAGTCAATTGAAGTTGTTTAGAATATTCAGAAACACTTGAATCCACCATCAAATGTGCACCATTTACGTAGTCAGTTTCTATTGATAGTGGCATTATGTTGTATGGTCTTGACACCTGAGACCAGTATGTTCGAAGATTTGTAAAAGAAAAAAATTGGAAGCTTAAGGTTGATTGCTTACATTTGTTTAATGAGGACAGATGAATGCATTGAAAGATTTGGGATTGGATGTGGCAAAGGGAACTGTTACCACTGAGGGACCAGTCAAACTATCGAAATTTTACATAACGCGATTGTGAGTACCTATTTTTTTCTTAACGATATAGAATTTTAACATATGCCTATGTAGAGTTTTCCCAAGCATCTTCCTAAAAGGAAGTTTGGACCAGTTTCAAGTTGCGTTCTTGAACATTTTATTTGTAGGTGCCTGATATAGCTCTGTATGCCTAATATAAAAAAAATTAAAATTTACTTTTCTTTTCAAAAAAAAAGGAAGAAAAAGAACTCTCTCTCTCTCTCTCTTAACCATTCTTTTTATTCTTTTGGCTAATTCCACACCAGATGTGATCATATCAACAGGTTTCTCTAGTATCATCTGACCTTACATAGCCTCTGCTTAAGTTATGCTATATACTAAGGCAGTCTCATTGCTCTTGCGTGAACCACTAACATCTGTGGCTACAGAATGAAATGAAAAAGAGAAAGCATATTAAGCCATTTGGGATGTTGAGACAATTTTTTCTTTTAGGTTTATTGGGAGTAGAAATTCTCAGAGTGTTATTTTTATTCTCAATGTTCATATTCCGAGTTTTCAAATTTTCGAATGTGTTTTGTTTGCAGCAGCGTACAACTGTCAATCTTAATTTTTTTATACCACCTACAAGGCAATGTATATGTTGTACTGCAAGTCTTAAGGATTTACAGATTGATTTTTGTAACGCTAGAGACACCGGGCGCAAAGTTGAAGATCCTGATATGTTAGAGAGAATTCGACTTACCATCATCAACAATCTTTTGAAGTATCATCCAGTAAGAATGTTGCCTACACATATATATATATATATATTGTATTTTTTATTATAGAGTTCATTTATTATCTTTGAAGTCTTGTCATAATTTTGGATGCGAAGTTTGAGACTATTCATTATATTTTTTACATTTCTTAAAATGTTATACCTTTTTTATATTAACTATAATTATTTCTTTGACTTCCTCCTAGGAATCTAGTCAGCTACTAGCAATGGGTGAAGCATTTGGAATAAAAGCTCCTGAGAAGAAGGTGAGGTTGTTAAACCTTTTAGCCTCACAATCCTAACCCTTTCATCTCTACGCCTGATTTATTATTCTCATCTGATTGCCACCACTCTTTTGAACGTAGCCTCCTATTGCCAAACAGTGTATGTTCGGCAACAGAAAAAGTGGATGATACTGCTGGTCACTCATGGCCCTGCTCTAATGCCATAAACTTCATATTGCACCACAAAAGTGTTGCATTTAGTATTTTTCTTGTATAGATCAATATATTTTCAAGGAATCTTAATATGCTATAAATACATTTGACGTCCTGTTTCCAAGCAAAAGTCTTTTTGGACTGAGTTCCTGCATCAACTAAATCACAGATTCTGCTTGCTTTATAATTTTGAGATAGCTCCACAGTAACTATTTTAATTGATTGGAAGAGGATGTGGGAGTTACTTGGGGATATGAATAATTAAAGCTTTTCTTTTTTCTTCGCTGTCAAAGCATGTTAGATTTTTGTATTCTCTGTTTGTTTATTTGTTGTTCATCTTGCTGTGTATTATATGATTAAATTTTACTGTAACTTGCTTCTTTCTCAATTAACAGAAGCAACTTCAGTTTAGTATTAATACTTTATAGCTATTAACCGGTTTGTTTATGACATAGAACCTTGACATTCCATGTTAAACATATTTTCATTTGGATAGATCTACTTCATTCAGTGTTGCACATGATTTTGTTGTTGAAGTGCTTTTATTTTAGACATATTATGTGCTCTGTCGTGACAAGGTGCTTGTGATATTATTGCAGCTTGATGTTGATATAGCAACACATATACATGTGAAGGAAGATGGACCTGAGAGGAGGTTTGCAATATATAATTGAAAATAGCATTTAGGATTAGTGTCATTATTTATGCTTGTGTCCTAATTCCAGTATTTTATTGGACATGACATTGACTTGTGGAGAGAATAATCTCATGTCTAAGCTCTCTTCACTCGAGATGACCGGTTTATCTATCATTTAATCCCGCATTATATTATCTGTATCACCAGCTTGCTTTACGTAGAGACAGCAGATCGGCCAGGCTTGCTCTTTGAAATCATAAAAATCATTGCTGATGTTAATATCGATGTGGAATCAGCTGAGATTGACACAGAAGTATGCTCTACCCCAATTGTTCTTTCATTCTCTCTCATTTTCCTGTGATTAACTTTCTTTTTGGTCTTACAGGGGCTGGTAGCTAAAGATAGATTCCATGTCAGCTATAGAGGGGCAGCATTAAACAGTTCCCTGTCTCAGGTAACTTGATTTCGTTATGCACTGTCAATCCCAAGTGCACGAATAATATGGATAATCAATGTTTTTTGGTGGAAGCTGTTTCTTAATGTAAGGGCACGTTTAGTGGGTGGAATTGGATTGGATTGGATAACTCATCGAATTCATTGTGCCTCCTAAGAACCTCCTTTCTTAACAACTTTGAATTTGCAGGTGTTGGTGAACTGTCTGCGTTACTACATCCGCAGGCCTGAAACAGATGTAGATAGCTACTAATTCCGGCAGGAAAGTAGCTGCTTTTGTTTGTATCGAGTTGTAGCAAACAGTCGGCTAAAAAGCGACAGTTGATGAGGTAATTTTCAAGATTTGGGGTTCTTCGCTCTGCAGCATGGGATTATTTCTGTAGGAGTATCCAGTGATTCCCATGACTAATACCTGAAAATTTGTAGTGAACTGTAACTTATTAGAAATAATTTGCAACGTGTTGGATAAAAGTATACTCCAGAATTAGAATGTTAGCAGCTCGTGGCTTGCCTCCATATTCGTCGCACACCCAATGCCATGTTGAGTTTTGTCCAAGCATTTCATTATGATTTCAAAAATTCAACCTTTATCTTAAAGCTTAACCCAAAACGTACAAAAGCAGTTTTTCGAAAATTTAGAGAGCACAGTTTGCTGCTAATGATTTCCTAAACCACCATATGGATGGACCACTCTGTAACGCCTAAAAAGTATACCATTTTTTCCTCCTTCAAGGCCAAGAAAATGAAAGTGCCTATGCATGTTGGAATATTCCGTCGTGATTAAGGTGTCCTAAGTTTTAATTTTTTAACTTAAGAGCATATCTAAATGGTAGAGGGGCTAAAGGCAAGATTTAGCCCCCCAAATTTTACTATTCATAACATTTTGTCCAAGGCAAGATTTAGTGTTTCTAATGGGAAGGAGCAAGAGGCAAGAATTCAAATTTGTGTGTGAATTCAAATTTTTGCATAATATATATGAATTACAATTTAATTATACTTTATTTTATTTAACTTATATGAATATATAAAAAAAAATTAAATATTATCATAATGAAGAAACTTTATTTTACTAAAATTTAAATTACATCAAATCATTAATAAGTCTAATAAAGTATATAATCATCAATTTAAATTGACAATTAAAATCAACTAGTGAGGAGGGGTGAACCAATCTTGATCATTCTGAGGCTTATTGTATGCGTGTAATTGACGATAATATTGTAAGTATCAAGTTAGACTTTAATATATAATAATAATAATAATTCAGAACCAATCGGATGTCGATTGCTTCCAGTTCGTGTGTTTCAGTCGAGTACTGAGAGGACGATCAGACGTCGTATCAAATAACCCATATTTGGTAAGAACCGAATTTATTTAAAGATTACTAAATTAGTAAAGAGAACAAATTCAATAGTTAGGCTTTAAATTTCTCACATAATTCGCTAAGTTAATTTTTTTTTCTTAAAACTAGATTTGGAACAGAAAATTCGAGTTCATAAAAAAGTTAAGAATAAACTATTTATGATGAAATAAGGAACACTAATATTGAATAATGATGTTATAAATTATTATGAAATATCTTATTAAAAAAAAATTTGTTACACAAAACAAACATAAAAAAGGGTCAAATTATTATGAATTTGACCCCCCCCCCCCCCCCCCCCCCCTCTCCCCGCGTCAACCTCTCTTTTCATGCCTCCATCAACACAGGCCATCAACATTGTTGTCTTCAAGATCAATTAAGCTCTCTCTTCGAGATGCAGTCGTTTCTGCCCTCTCTCACTGTCATCATGGCTCGAAATGCATGAATCGAAGACCGAAGCTTGACGGCGTACGAAGCTTTCTAGTTATTTTCTCTCCGATTGAGGTAAAATTTCTGGAATCCAAACTCATATTCAAATTTATTAGGTTTTGTAGAAGAGATTAGACAGTAGGATTGAAGTTTTTGGTGAATTTATTAGGTTATGTGGATTTGAGAAAAACTAGGAACTCGGCCATAAATGGTGATTTCCCGCCGATGATGGCTTCAGCGCTGGCGAAGGAGCAAGTGGCCGTTGGGCTGTTCTTTGTTTGGTGGGCCAGCTGCCCAGCCCGAGCATGGAATGAGGCTATTCTTGCCTCAGGGCAAGCCTTGCCCAGTCCAAAATTCCTTCCATTAGAACCTCAAACTCAGGGGCTTGAGGCTATATCATGCCTAGCCCGGGCAAGGATGATGGCGTTAGACCTGCTCTAAACATCTAAAAGATTAAAATTCTAAAAAAATTCAGTACTTTGGTGTCTGATCATATTGTCGCTGTTAGTGTATTTAAAATTTTAAAATCTCGTTTGGTACGTCATATTGTACTGATTATTTCAATCGGATAGACTAATCTGTCTATTGGATATATTGACTATTTAGTCAGCGTTTGGTTCTTTATCGAATTAAAATATCGATTATATTATACTGGTCATATTATATTATAGTAGTTTATAAGAAATATTTATATCGTAAATATTAATTATGCATATTATTATTTATTATTTATTATTTATTTTAATTAATTATTGATATGTAATTATTATTATTATTACACTTTTCAAGATTGCTAATTATCCGACTATTTAATACGAATAATTCTGATGGTATTATTGTAACGACCCGTCCCGAATTCCGGGATTAGTTTAGTGACTAATCTCGATTAGTGAGGTTGAACAGTGGTTAGTAGGGCGGAATCGGACAAATTGTGCAAAATGACCGTTGTGCCCCTGGTCGTGGGCAAAATGTTGACTTTTTGATCGGGCGGTCAAACGGACTTTGACCGATGACCGTGACGTAGTTCGGGACGTCACGAGTTCATAGACAGGTGGCACGTTCGATTCCGACATTCGTAGAGAAAGTTATGGTGTTCGGAAGTTGAGGGGTATTTTGGTAATTTGGCTTATTAGGGGCCAAATGTTGACTTTCTGACCGGGAGGTCCGATGGGCGAGGGCCAAGGACCGTTACGTAGGTATCGTCGATACGAATCCAACGACAGGCGGCATGCCGAAATCGGAGATTCGACGACGAAGTTATGGTCACGGACGTAATCGCGATTAACCGAGACTCGGAATAAAATAATAATATTTAAATAGGTGAACAGTAACTGACGAATCTGGACCCTTGGATGTAGGCCACGTGTCACTCATCCCCACCTTCCCTAAAATCTGGATCCTTGTTGGCCATTGGATTATTTAATCCATTTTCTCCCCTTAAATCCTCACCATCCATTCAAACCTCAGATCAAATCTGGGCCCTTGATCTCATCTCTTCCTTTCCTTTATCTCTGATCACACTCATCTCTCTCTCAATCTATTTTCTCCCACCCGAAACACATACACACACACACAACCCCTTCTCTGTTTTTGGAACCGTGAGAGAACACAGGGAGATTGAGAGGAGTTGGAGTCGCATGTGGCGGCAGGACCACCGTGGGTGGCGGTGGTGACCGGAAAACAGAACCCGTGCACATCCACACCCGCACACGGCTCCCCATTTCACATCACCACCATAACTATAACCATGAGGCTGTGCAGAGGATTGTGAGTTGACTGCTGTGAACTGGGCACGACGGGAGGCGACAGAAGATGGCGAGGTTGGCGGCGGAGAGGAAAAACAGAGAGGTCCGAAAACTCAGAAATTGGAAAATCAGTGTGGACTGGTTTTGATCGTGTTTGAGGGGTGAAAGGAGTTCCTGGAGTCGAATTGGGCATGCTGGTGGCCACGGCGGTAGCCACGGCGACGAGGTAAGCCTCGAACCCGTGAGCTTGTTTTCGGGTACAAAAATGGTAGGATGGGTTTTAACGTATTACAATCGATTTAGTGACCAGGATGATGATCTAGGGGTTGAGACGAGCCTTTGGGGATCGTTTTCGAAAGGAATGGTGGCCGGGATCGTGCAGGCACGACGGTTGCAGGTGGCCGGTCTGCACACCTCCACGAACAGGTAGTCAAACGTATTGGTTTCTCAGTTTTTAAATCATGGATCAACTGGAATTGATGAGACGATCTTGTAGGAACAAACAGAATTGAAATTGATCGAGTAATGGCTGAGAACCAGTCGGGTTGGGCCGCGGGTCACGGTGACCCGTTTATTAGACAACCGGGTCAGAACGGTGACACTGTTCACGGCGCGTGAGTTTCATGCGCAGCCACTCACGGCGGCGCGTGACAGCACGTGGGCACGAATCTCGAGGTGAGGTCAACATGACTTCTGTCCTATTTAATGTAACAAACATTTTGGGATTGGTTTCGTGTCGATCGGACACCGTCTCGATAGTGTTCGGGATGTCCGAAGGTTTTAAATTAAGTTCAAAAATAAGTAAAAATTCGAGAAAATTACGGGACTTTGATAGGATGTTAACAATGAGGTTAGTAACCCTCTAATGTGATTTGGACAGGATTGGGAGTCTCGGTGATAGTGGTGTGGCCCGGGAGGGCCGGTGGCACGCGTATCGAGGCACACGGTTAAAACGGTCTGTGAGTGGACTTTGGTTTTATAAATTCTATGCATGCCTAACTGTTTTATATGGATTGTGATTGTGGTTGTATGATGTTGATTTGATTGTTGGTAAATTGTACGGTTTCACGTATTTCGAGGTAATTTACGTGCTTGCACGTAAATCGAGGTTTTCCGGTTTTGCACGGATTTTCCATGTTTATGGTCTGGGATATAATATGATGAAATGGTTTTGAAATTGGAAATATAAACTCGGGCTTGAGGCCCACTTGTTTTGGAAATTTCGGATTTGGAGTCCATTTGAGTACGTAATCGGGCCGGGGGTCCAGTTGGTTAATGAAATCGGGCCAGGGGCCTAGTTGACATGAAATCGGGCTGAGACCCATTTGAGTTATGTTATCGGGCCAGGGGCCCAGTTGATTTATGAATTCGGGCCGTGGGCCCAGTGGGTTTATAAAGTCGGGCTGCAGGCCCAATTGGTTTACAAATCGGGCCGTGAGCCCAGTGGTTCATAAAATCGGGCATGAGGCCCAATTGGATTATAATGGTGATTTTGGGTCAGGGACCCTATGATTAATAATTGTGATTTTGGGTCAGGGACCCTAAATGGAATTACGTGGTTTTATGGAAATTTCGGGCAGGGCCCAATGGTAATGATGTGATAAAAGGATTTAATAAAACTGTTTTCCATATACCATCTGGATACAAGGATATATGATGGTCTCCTCCAGATGTCTGGGACACTGGGGAAGTCACGGTGCATTGCCTGCGAGGGGTCATTATACGGAGCAGCCGGACCGTATGATGACCCAGGAGCAGGATTGCTATGATTGACGTCAGGGACGTCAGACATCAGGGATGTCAGATATATGGACCCGGAGAGACCCCGGGCAGCACGCGTAGCTTATGAAACCGTGAGATATGATGTCAGGGACGTCAAGCGTCTGGGACGCTAAGCATCCGGGATGCTGGTGATGGTAATGGTAAAATATGGATTAATGAATAAAATGGCTTATTGGTTGGATATGTTTTACGTGGTAAAAAAATGGATTATTGGTTATGAAATGGTATGTAGGGTCGGGGACCCTAAATGGTTTTGGATTTTTGAATTGATGTTCATTTATGGTCGTGGGTGGTGACCCACATGGTTTTAATATGTATGGTGGTGGTATTCCACAGTTTTGGGCTGAGTTCCCACACTTGGTTTTTGGTTAACGGTTTTTGGGCTAAGGCCCTAAGGGCTCGGTTGAGCAAACGTTTTGGTTACTGGTTTTTGTGGCATGCATACGTTTTTATTGGAGGGCATAAATGTCTTATAAATGTATTTGGTAAACTTATTGGTTTTTGTCCACTCACAGCTTTTGGTTTTAATGCCCTTCAGGTTGATCACGGATGCGATTGCAGCAGAGACTGGGACATTGCACACCTCATCCATCGATCCTTGCGCACTCTGGATGCCCCGTTGGGCAGTGGCTCTTGGTTATCCCTTGTCTGACACCCCTTGTTGGACGGGAGCAGGGCACATTCCACGGTAATCCTGGGGGGATTGGGATGGGTCCTGTCAACTTGGTATCAGAGCACGGTTGCTCTATTTGTGCGCGCTGGTCGAGGGTGTGATGTCTCATTGGGCTGCAATTCGTTATCAACCTGATAGATAGTTTTTGGGTTTGGATAGTGGATGGAGTGCGATTGGCCCGATACGCCGTGCGTTAATGTGATTCGACCCAAGTGGGGTTGATTGTGGTGAACTGGTATACTGGGACCGTCGGTTCGGTCATGTGATATTGGATTGTTGTGCTGCTAGGTGCAGCCAGGTTCGGGGAACCTCATGTGAGTAATGGTCTAAAATGTGAACCCTTGTGGTGGTTTCTAGTGTGAGGGATGTTGGTTCATCGGAGTTGGCCGATGACCTAGTGGTGGAACCCACGTTGATGGGATGGTAGGATTGGATTTGACGTCTATACGATGTCTAGACCGCGGGGTCGGTCAGGTTGTGAATTTTATATTACGGAAAGCTGTTTGGTTCGGTTGAACCATAGGGTGTGATTGTGGAACCCTAGTGTATGATGAATTAAAAAGGTAAACCTTAATTGTGACTAGTGGGTGAAACTTGTGCTGCGACGAGCGGCTGAGGTCATGGATGACCATGTGGATGGCTCTGGTGAGTCTAGTCAGAACTATGGGATTCGATCTACGGATACGGTTCTGAGATAAATTATGGAATCCCGTGTTGGATCGGGTATTGGTGTGATGTGTGGATGCGGATCTCGATAGCAATGACAGTTAGTCGGTAGTCATATGGAGATGACTGGCTATCGAGGGTAATTAGTATGGTTATAATACTTGGGGATCAGGGGACGTTCAGGGAACGTTCATTTTCCTGACGTGGATTGTCAGAGTGGTGGTACCCATAGTCGTGAGGTACGGGATCGTCGTTCGGTATGAACGGAGATCCAGGGTTGTCGTATTTGCACACGGTGTGCAGTATGGATGTTTGCGGGTTGGTACTTTTGTGCTGATGCTAGTATGGATGCCTGTGTGCTGATACTAGTGTTGTTGATAGTATGTTGGTGCTGGTACTAGCGCTGGTGCTAGTGTCAGTGATGGTGTTGACGATGAGCCACAAGTTGGGGTGTGACTCCGTCATGATGAACGTATGTTCGGTCTTCGAGATTCGGTAGTGGTTGAGTGATGGACTGGATGGGATCCAGTTAAGACTATGCTGTGTTGGGATAAGTCCCAATGGTGGTGAGATAACCAGTAAGGAGTGGATTAAAAAGGTATAATTAAGAACTTGGAAAACCGAGTGTTGAACCTGTAAAGGTTGGGATGTACGAACGGGACAATAACGGATTGATTGTGGACACGGGGTTGTCCAAGTGAATTGAGGAGGTAGGAAGTCTAGGGGTTAGACTTGACATCTCGTTGGGAGCATGTCTGTTTCCAACATGGTTGGAACCTTAGTTTGAGAAAAGTTGTGATTGGGGAACGAAAGTAGTGCTCGTTTTTGGTGATTGGTATTCCGAAGTCATTGGGGTTGACTTCTTGCTTTCTGCCCTGGCAGACATTGACTGTAGTTACCAGTACGTTGAGCGTGTATTGGTTGGTTGGTGAGCCCATGTGTGTTTTTGGGTCATTAGGAGGAGCTACGTATTCGAAATTAGGTAAACGAGATTTTTCATTTTCTGCTTGGTGGCAGACAATGTTGCGGTACATGGCATGGTGAGTGCAGTGAGTTTTGTTGCATCCACGTAGGATGAGTATTGGCGTCATCATTCTTGGATCATCCTTGGTTTTCCTAGGTGGAAAGACAAGGATCGACACGAACTTGGGTATGTGAGTCGTAAATGACGGGGTTGAACTTCTTTTCGAAGTGGGGCCCGTATGGTATTCTATTCGGGTGAGTAGGTTTTCAAGTAGTTGAATTTTGTCAACCTTAGACGTGTGGAGGTTAGATTGGCTTCCCTATGAAGTCAATCAAGTGTATTGAACAGGTGACCGGTAGGTTCGGTTTTGGGTGTGTCATGGTAAATGTGAATGAGATTTCGGGATTTGGAATCGAATTTCTGGGTGACGATTCAGGATTCGATTTTGGAACTTGAAAGTATATTTCTGGATTTGGGTACGGAATAATTATTTCAAATGCTAGCTTACGGAATAATAATTTCGGATTCGGATTTGGATATGAATTAAAATGGGATATCTGGGTTTGGATCCGGGATTTCTTACGAAGTTGCGGATTCAGATTCGGAAGTGGAACTAGATGTTGGGTGGAGTTTCGATTTGTCTCATGCTGGATTGGGCAAACGTACTCCATTATACGCGTTCGGCTATGACCTAGGTGGTTGTAGTCTGGTTATTAGGTAGATGTGTGTACTTCGTACATGGTTCGAGGTACAATACCTTGTAGACTTGTGATGTCTAGTTATGGTATACGGGATATACCCGAGGTGTGTTGGTGAACGTGTTGGTAGTCGGATTGGTTCCGATACCACTGGATTAGTTGTGGGCCGGACATTACTATGCAATGGGTCATGGTATTTCCGATGTGTTTAATTTCACACGAGTCGGGTGAAAATGTCGGTAAGGATATATTTAAGTCAAATACGTTGGTGGCATGTGTAGCCACGAGTGAGTCTAGTGTCAGTTTTCGACTGACAACAACTGTGTGGTGAGTTTGTCAGGATGTGTCAACATAGATTGTTGAGTGGGGTCAGCTGACTCCTAGTGGGAGTGGGAAAGGAACCGTCGAGTTGTTGCGTCAACGAGAGGGTTGATTTGACAAGTGGTGTCAAATTCGAAACAAGTAGTTTCAGTCATTCGACGGGGTCGAATGTAGTCGTTGCGTTTTGAGTACTAGTGGTACGTTTGGACGTAGACAAGTTTTGTCTAAGTAGTTGGTGTACGGGTGTACACGTGTTGCGTGGTCGATTCCACTTTCCACGGGGTGTTTGTGGAATCAGGATAGTCGAGTTTCGAGAGCGAAACTTATTAAGGAGGGAAGTACGTTGAGTTTAGACCGGTTGGAATTTCGAGGACGAAATTTATTAAGGAGGGAAGATTGTAACGACCCGTCCCGAATTCCGGGATTAGTTTAGTGACTAATCTCGATTAGTGAGGTTGAACAGTGGTTAGTAGGGCGGAATCGGACAAATTGTGCAAAATGACCGTTGTGCCCCTAGTCGTGGGTAAAATGTTGACTTTTTGATCGGGCGGTCAAACGGACTTTGACCGATGACCGTGACGTAGTTCGGGACGTCACGAGTTCATAGACAGGTGGCACGTTCGATTCCGACATTCATAGAGAAAGTTATGGTGTTCGGAAGTTGAGGGGTATTTTGGTAATTTGGCTTATTAGGGACCAAATGTTGACTTTCTGACCGGGAGGTCCGATAGGCGAGGGCCAAGGACCGTTACGTAGGTATCGTCGATACGAATCCAACGACAGGCGGCATGCCGAAATCGGAGATTCGACGACGAAGTTATGGTCACGGACGTAATCGCGATTAACCGAGACTCGGAATAAAATAATAATATTTAAATAGGTGAACAGTAACTGACGAATCTGGACCCTTGGATGTAGGCCACGTGTCACTCATCCCCACCTTCCCTAAAATCTGGATCCTTGTTGGCCATTGGATTATTTAATCCATTTTCTCCCCTTAAATCCTCACCATCCATTCAAACCTCAGATCAAATCTGGGCCCTTGATCTCATCTCTTCCTTTCCTTTATCTCTGATCACACTCATCTCTCTCTCACTCTATTTTCTCCCACCCGAAACACATACACACACACACAACCCCTTCTCTGTTTTTGGAACCGTGAGAGAACACAGGGAGACTGAGAGGAGTTGGAGTCGCATGTGGCGGCAGGACCACCGTGGGTGGCGGTGGTGACCGGAAAACAGAACCCGTGCACATCCACACCCGCACACGGCTCCCCATTTCACATCACCACCATAACTATAACCATGAGGCTGTGCAGAGGATTGTGAGTTGACTGCTGTGAACTGGGCACGATGGGAGGCGACGGGAGACGGCGAGGTTGGCGGCGGAGAGGAAAAACAGAGAGGTCCGAAAACTCAGAAATTGGAAAATCAGTGTGGACTGGTTTTGATCGTGTTTGAGGGGTGAAAGGAGTTCCTGGAGTCGAACTGGGCATGCTGGTGGCCACGGCGGCGAGGTAAGCCTCGAACTCGTGAGCTTGTTTTCGGGTACAAAAATGGTAGGATGGGTTTTAACGTATTACAATCGATTTAGTGACCAGGATGATGATCTAGGGGTTGAGACGAGCCTTTGGGGATCGTTTTCGAAAGGAATGGTGGCCGGGATCGTGCAGGCACGACGGTTGCAGGTGGCCGGTCTGCACACCTCCACGAACAGGTAGTCAAACGTATTGGTTTCTCAGTTTTTAAATCATGGATCAACTGGAATTGATGAGACGATCTTGTAGGAACAAACAGAATTGAAATTGATCGAGTAATGGCTGAGAACCAGTCGGGTTGGGCTGCGGGTCACGGTGACACTGTTCACGGCGCGTGAGTTTCACGCGCAGCCACTCACGGCGGCGCGTGACAGCGCGTGGGCACGAATCTCGAGGTGAGGTCAACATGACTTCTGTCCTATTTAATGTAACGAACATTTTGGGATTGGTTTCGTGTCGATCGGACACCGTCTCGATAGTGTTCGGGATGTCCGAAGGTTTTAAATTAAGTTTAAAAATAAGTAAAAATTCGGAAAAATTACGGGACTTTGATAGGATGTTAAAAATGAGGTTAGTAACCCTCTAATGTGATTTGGACAGGATTGGGAGTCCCGGTGATAGTGGTGTGGCCCGGGAGGGCCGGTGGCACGCGTATCGAGGCACACGGTTAAAACGGTCTGTGAGTGGACTTTGGTTTTATAAATTCTATGCATGCCTAACTGTTTTATATGGATTGTGATTGTGGTTGTATGATGTTGATTTGATTGTTGGTAAATTGTACGGTTTCACGTATTTCGAGGCAATTTACGTGCTTGCACGTAAATCGAGGTTTTCCGGTTTTGCACGGATTTTCCATGTTTATGGTCTGGGATATAATATGATGAAATGGTTTTGAAATTGGAAATATAAACTCGGGCTTGAGGCCCACTTGTTTTGGAAATTTCGGATTTGGAGTCCATTTGAGTACGTAATCGGGCCGGGGATCCAGTTGGTCAATGAAATCGGGCTGAGACCCATTTGAGTTATGTTATCGGGCCAGGGGCCCAGTTGATTTATGAATTCGGGCCGTGGGCCCAGTGGGTTTATAAAGTCGGGCTGCGGGCCCAATTGGTTTACAAATCGGGCCGTGGGCCCAGTGGTTCATAAAATCGGGCATGAGGCCCAATTGGATTATAATGGTGATTTCGGGTGAGGGACCCTATGATTAATAATTGTGATTTTGGGTCAGGGACCCTAAATGGAATTACGTGGTTTTATGGAAATTTCGGGCAGGGCCCAATGGTAATGATGTGATAAAAGGATTTAATAAAACTGTTTTCCATATACCATCTGGATACAAGGATATATGATGGTCTCCTCCAGATGTCTGGGACACTGGGGAAGTCACGGTGCATTGCCTGCGAGGGGTCATTATACGGAGCAGCCGGACCGTATGATGACCCAGGAGCAGGATTGCTATGATTGACGTCAGGGACGTCAGACATCAGGGATGTCAGATATATGGACCCGGAGAGACCCCGGGCAGCACGCGTAGCTTATGAAACCGTGAGATATGACGTCAGGGACGTCAAGCGTCAGGGACGCTAAGCATCTGGGATGCTGGTGATGGTAATGGTAAAATATAGATTAATGAATAAAATGGCTTATTGGTTGGATATGTTTTATGTGGTAAAAAAATGGATTATTGGTTATGAAATGGTATGTAGGGTCGGGGACCCTAAATGGTTTTGGATTTTTGAATTGATGTTCATTTATGGTCGTGGGTGGTGACCCACATGGTTTTAATATGTATGGTGGTGGTATTCCACAGTTTTGGGCTGAGTTCCCACACTTGGTTTTTGGTTAACGGTTTTTGGGCTAAGGCCCTAAGGGCTCGGTTGAGCAAACGTTTTGGTTACTGGTTTTTGTGGCATGCATACTTTTTTATTGGAGGGCATAAATGTCTTATAAATGTATTTGGTAAACTTATTGGTTTTTGTCCACTCACAGCTTTTGGTTTTAATGCCCTTCAGGTTCATCACGGATGCGATTGCAGCAGAGACTGGGACATTGCACACCTCCTCCATCGATCCTTGCGCACTCTGGATGCCCCGTTGGGCAGTGGCTCTTGGTTATCCCTTGTCTGACACCCCTTGTTGGACGGGAGCAGGGCACATTCCACGGTAATCCCGGGGGGATTGGGATGGGTCCTGTCAACTATTTTGTAGTGTTTGAGCCGTATAAACTAAAGTGATTGAACCGTATTAACTTATATGGTGGCTAATTAATATGAGTGATATCAAATATTGATTTTATCCCTTTATACGATATATCAAATGTAAGTTTTTACATTTATGAGTCGAGATGTATGAAGGTCGTGTCGGCTCGACATTTGTGAGTAAAATGTTAAACGGGCTGGTTCGACAAGCCAATTTTAATTAGGCACATTTGTGCTTCGTGCTATGTTCGTAGCAGCCTATCGATCGTGTCGGGCTCATGCACTGATTGAAATATCGGACGAAACAGCCGATATATCGCCGATATATCGGTATTTGGGAGGAGCGACACATAAGCGGGGGGGTAAGGAAAATCTTCCCGGAAAATCGATGATATCGGCGGAAATCGGTGAATATCACCGATTTTGGTCGATATCATCGATTTTCCCCTTCGAGTGATAGTCGCCGATGCCCAAACTCAAAATTCAAAACCAATTATTCAAGCCTACAAATTACAAATTACTTTGAATCTCACTCTTCTAGGATTCACGGATGAACATCTACCAAATTTGGAAAAAATTAAAAACCTCAAACACTCACTTCACTAATCCAATCTACAAATTACAGCAATAAGAAATTGAGAGAGAAGATAGTCGAATTCAAGAGAAAAAGAAATTTGGGGCAAACCTCCCTCGACCTCGAAACACAACTGGACTCCTCCTCCTCGAATATGTCGTCGCGACGGCCGAACCTCCTCGCCAGAGAACGTCGGTTGCACAACACTCCTCGACCCGACGACGGCTCCTCCTCGATCCACCCTCGACGACATGACGACTCCCCTCAGCCTCCTTCTCAATCCTCGACGACGACCGCTCCATCCATCACGGCCGCCTCGTCTCTCCTCGCCTCTCCCAGTCTCGCTGCCCCACTCACAGTCGCCTCCCTCTTCTCACGGTCTCACCCACCAGATGACGACAGACGACCAGGGCCAGTGGGAGAATTTTCCAAACTCTTCTCGAGCCTTCCACAGATCGATCGATCTCTCTCAAACAAACACCCCTGTTTATTTTAAGTGTTAAATGTGTGTGTAGTGAAACTAAAACGACTACGTTTTAAATTAATTTGCTCTTTAATTTTTTTTGGGCAAATAATGTTTTGTTTTTCCTCAACGTTTTTTTTCCTATTTAACCTTCTTTTTTTCAAAATTCCAAATTGATTATTTGGTAAAATATATGTTAGTAATATATATTTTAAAATTTTAATATAAAATATGAATTACCTCACATATTTGGTAATATATGTTTGAGTTTAGAATATATGTTTTATTTTAGAATATATATTTTAATTTAGAACATATGTTTTAATTTAGAATACATATTTAATGTAAAAAATGGCTTAACAACTCACATATTCCGGCGATATTTCAAACACTGGAAATCACTGGTTGAGTAAAGAAGAATTGGAATGAAACACTGCGTTTCGTTCAAATTCATTTATTAACTTTTTTTTTAATTATTTACATATATTATTTAATTAGTTATCAAATTAAATTATATAATTTATTATTTACTTTTTTTAAACCCCAAATATAAAAAATAGATTTAGCCTTGAACTTTTTTAAAAAAAAATTCAAAATTTATTATTAGGTAAATAATATGGCTTAATTCATATATTTGGTAATATATTTGGTAATCACTTATTAATAATAAATTTATCATTTATTACTAAAATATGTTTTAGTAATGTATATTTTAATATAAAATATGGCTTAATACATATATTTGATAATATTTGTTTTAATAAAATTATGAATATATGTGTTTTTGTTCCTTAATTATGAATATGTATTAAAAAAATGAAGCCTTAAACGTTTTTTTTTTTCAAAATTCAAAATGTATTATTAGGTAAAATATGTTTTAGTAATGTATGTTTTAATATAAAATATGGGGTAATTTATATATTTGGTAATATTTGTTTGAATTTTTAATATATATTTTATTTTAGAATATATATTAAAATTATGAATATATGTGTTTTTGCTCCTTAATTTTTTATCATCATCAAAGTCAAACTTAGAATATATGTTCTAATTGAAATAATTTTATTATTATTTGTATTATTATTATTATTATTATTTGTCATTATCAAATTCTAATTAGTTTTCATGTAAATAATATGGCTTAATTCATATATTTGGTAATCATTTATTATTAATAAATTTATCATTTAGTACTAAAATATGTTTTAGTAATGTATTTTTTTAATATGAAATGGGGTAATTCATATATTTGGTAATATTTGTTTTAATTTAAGTTTATTTTTAAGATTTTATACTGTTAGTTATCGTCATATCTATATTCTATCATATGATTCATCATATATTTATTATATCAAAGTCATTTTATAGTTTTTATTAGTCATATATAACCATTATTGGGTACTTAAATTTTTTCCCAAGTTTCATTCCAAATTTCCGTCATTTGGACCTAATTTCTGTCATTTTTGTTGACCGTAAACGATATCGGTATCGATATCGATATTTAGGGCGAGATATCCGTAAATTCAACTAGCGATATATCCGTCGATATCGATATTTTCATTCTTGGGCTCATGTTAGATCATATCGTTAAATTTTAAATCTAGCCCATGATTTAGCTAATTTTATCATTTAGCATAAAAGCAAAAAAGACTCTCTCAAAACGCTCTAACCTCTATAAAAATCCTTTCAGATCTGGGGTGGAGTTTCTCCATTTTTGGAGCAAACTTCTGCCCCTTTCTGTCCCAGCCATCTCCCCTCATTTCCTTATCCCTCCCCTTCCTCTCTCTCCTATAACATCTTCCTTCTCATGTAACTCGTTTCTCCCATCCTCTCTAGTGTTGGTTCTAGCCCCTACTCTTCTTCCAACGACCTTAGCGTTGGACTATGATGTTGGTGGTGCTGTCCGCTGCTCGAGGTAGAACTTCAGAGATCGAACATTTTCGAACTCGGCGTTCATCACTTGTCTCTCGGTTTTTGTGGCCATTTCGGGTTTATGTGTTTGCTGTTTATGGTTGCTTTGCCCACGTCCTTTCTTTCAAGTCCACTATCATCTCTCTTGACCCATCTGCATCCCATCATTTGTCCTCACTTCTCTTCTCCCCCAAATCATATAGCTTATAGTTCTTGGTTTGTTTCTCCACTGCCAATTCTTACGAACATCATTATGGTTCTCCACTTCCAACCCCTCCCGATATCTGTACCTTTGATTTGAGAGGTTGGGTTGTGTAATTTGATGGTCATTCTTGACCAAGCTAGTCACTTGAGTATACTGATCTTTGGTGACTTAGGGTCACCAATTCATGCTCTACATATCGATCTTGTTAATTCCTATTTTCTCCTTACTTTGAGGTGGTGGTTACCTCTTTGGTGGCGGCGGCCGGTGGAGCTTCAAAGTACTTGCTAGGGTTTTATTTTTATGTTTTGGGTAAGGGTGGCAATTTTTGACACGACCCGATACACGACTCGAAACCCGCACGAAATTTATGCGGGTCAACCCGCACGATTAAAATTTCGGGTCATTTTCGGGTCAACCCGTTATAACCCGTTTATTAAACGGGTGGGTTTCGGGTCAACCTGTTAACCCGTTTAATAACCTGTCAACCTGTTTAATAAATGGGTAGATTTCGGGTTAACAGGTTAACCCGTATATTGGCTTATATATTGACCCATTTAATAAATGTGTCATTACTAACCCATATATCTACCCATTTACTACATAAATATCTATTAAATTTTATAATTTAAATAGGTTAAACATGTTAAATGGGTTAAACGGGTCAAACGGGTCATAGGTTAATTGGGTTTTGAGTATGACCTGTTTATTAAATGGGTTAAACGGGTTAAACGGGTTACACGGGTCATTAACAGGTCGGGTTCGGGTTGGACATTCTTGACACGATTATTAAACGGGTCGGGTTCGGGTTGGGCATAAATGGGTAAAACAGAATTCATGACACGACACGAACCCGACACGACACGACCCATTGCCACCCCTAGTTTTGGGATGAATTTATGTTTGGATCATTTTGTAGTGGGCTTGTTTGCATTTTATTTTATTTATGCTTTATTGTCTATGTAATACATTAAAAGTCTGTTTTGTCCTTAAAAGTCTATAATGCTATATTTGTGCTTTATTTTATTTATGCTTTATTGTCTATGATTTATTGTGTATGTAATACATTAAAATTCTGCATTTTATTTATGCTTTATTTCTCCTTACGAGCCTTTTCTTAATGAATTTCACGCTTCATTAAAAAAAAAAAAAAACCCATGATTTACCTAACTTAATGCAAATAGCTAACTTAAGTGGTGATAATGAGAGCCATAAAGCACAAGTCAGACCGCACTACGTGTATGACCAACTCTCCACCAGAAACAGGCAAAAAGACAAATGTGCAAAGTAGATGCTGGTGGATGCAGTCATTTCCTGGCTAACAATTCCTCAATTTGACTACATTCCCAAGCAAAACCATACTTTATTATTTTAACAAAAATAGTTTGGTTCTGGTTTTCTTATAATCTACCAGCTAAATAGCCTTCAAACTCAGAACATTTCGGTTTGATTCCACAATTCATATCAGAGTGGGTGCATATTTGAAATTTGAATATCTCCATTACATTTTTTTTTTAATTCCGTAATTCCTTGATGATTTTATAATATGATGTGCAAAACAATGCTGTACATGTAAAATATCTAGGCCCAAATTTCAAATATATCTACAAAATGTTATTTGAAGCATTAATGAAGTAAGTGGTTGTAGGTAAGTGGGATCCAAAATGTAGTAGGTGGTTGTAGGTAAGTGGGATCCAAAATGAAGTAAGTGGGTGGGTGAAGCATTAATGAAAGCATTTAGATGGTTCCTCCTTGGCCTATATAAGGAGAGGTCATTTGCTCATTCCATCAATCTCATCCAAGAGAAACATCTTCCTCCAAGTAGAGAGTGAAGAGTGCCCACTCTAAGTTGAGAGTGTTGAGTGTTGTAGTGTTGGTAGCAAAACAAGTGTGAGAGAGAGAGTTTCCTTCAAGTAGTGTTCTTGAAGTTGTGCATCTCTTTGTATCCCTAATTTCATTAGTGGAGGTTCTTGTTGTTGTTGCCCCCGTGGACGTAGGCATATTGCCGAACCACGTTATATCCGGTGTTCTCTATTCTTTGCTCTTTTATTTCCTTGCATATTTTTCCTTGCATATTTTTCCTTTTTTGTGGGTTGAGTTATT
Source organism: Prinsepia uniflora (assembly GCA_032719365.1). Taxonomy (NCBI): domain Eukaryota; kingdom Viridiplantae; phylum Streptophyta; class Magnoliopsida; order Rosales; family Rosaceae; genus Prinsepia; species Prinsepia uniflora. The sequence goes on from CM064874.1 coordinate 54,345,388, forward strand.
ATTTTCATTCTACTATTTTCCGCAACAGTGGTATCAGAGCTCTAGGTTCGTTGAGAATGGAAGGCTCAAGGAGTACCATGGTTCGACTCAACCACTCCAATTGGATTACATGGAAGCCGAGAATGGAGGACATTCTCTATTGCAAGGATCTACATGAGCCCATAGAAGGAGAGGAAGGCAAGCCTGAGAATATGGGAGATGCTGAATGGAAGAAGTTGAATCGCAAGGCTATTGGCCATATTCGTGAATGGGTGGATGATAGTGTGTTCCACCATGTGTCCAACGAGACTAACGCCCATGCTCTTTGGTTGAAGTTGGAGTCATTGTTCGAACAAAAGTCCGCATCGAAGAAAGCGTTTCTCATTAAGGAGCTTGTCAACATGAAGTATAAGGAGGGCGTAAGGGTGACTGAGCACCTCAACAACTTCCAAAGCACTGTCAATCAATTGGCCACGATGGACATGAAGATCGCGGATGAGCTTCAAGCGTTATTGCTTCTTGGATCTTTGCCCGACAGCTGGGAGACCTTTGTCATTACTGTAAGTAACTCTGCTCCCAATGGTGTGTTATCTATGGATAATGTTAAAGACAACATGTTCAATGAAGAGACTAGGAGAAAGTCATCTAGTTCCGATAATAGTCAAGTCTTTGTGACGGAGAATAGAGGAAGGAGCAAGAGTAAAGGTCCCAGTCGAGATTGCGGAAGAAGTGCAAGCCGTTCGAGGACACGATTCAATGGAAGGTGTCATAATTGCAATCTCTATGGCCACATGATGAAGAATTGCAACAAACTAAAGAATAACAAGAAGGATGGGAAAGATGGCTCAACCTACCAAAAGAAGGAGGACACAACCAATACTGCAGCTACCGCTACTGTGTCCAGTCAAGCATGTGAGTTGTCTCTTGACAATGATTGCCTACATGCTGATGAAGATAAAAACATTTCTTGGGTAGTTGATTCTGGAGCATCTTTCCATGCCACGGCGCACTCGGAGTTCTTCACCACATACAAAGCTGGAGACTTTGGGGAAGTGAAGATGGGCAATGATAGCTATTCCAAGATATCCGGAATAGGTGATGTTTTGTTCGAGACTGATTTGGGCAACAAGCTGTTATTGAAAGATGTGAGACATGTTCCTGGTTTACGTCTCAATCTAATGTCAACCGGTGTGCTTGATAAACAAGGGTTCCATCATCATGGGGGAGATCAAAAGTGGAGGCTTACCAAGGGATCGCTAGTCATCGCTAGAGGGAAGTTGTGCTGCACCCTTTACAAGACATATGGGAAGGTTTGCAAAGGAGAGTTGAATGTCGCGGACGATTCTCATCCAAATCTATGGCACAAAAGATTAGGCCACATGAGTGAGAAGAGATTGCAAGTTTTGGCAAAGAAGTCTCTCATTCCCTTTGCCAAAGGTACCTCACTCGACTCTTGTGATTATTGTTTATATGGCAAACAAAATCAAGTCAGTTTTTCTGGTACCTTCACAAGAAAAGAAAAAATATTAGACCTAGTACATTCTGATGTTTGTGGCCCTATGGAAGTTGAATCACTAGGTGGTAATAGATATTTTGTTACCTTTATTGATGATGTTTCACGAAAGGTTTGGGTATATTTGTTGAAATCAAAAGGTCAGGTATTCCAAACCTTCAAGCAATTTCATGTCATGGTGGAGAGGGAGACTGGGAGAGCCCTCAAATGTATCCGCAGCGACAATGGAGGAGAGTACACTTCGAACGAGTTCAGAGATTACTGTTCGAAGTATGGCATTAGGCATGAAAAGACAATTCCTGGCACCCCACAACATAATGGTGTAGCTGAAAGGATGAACCGCACCATTCTGGAGAAGGTCAGGTGCATGCTGAAGACAGCCAATCTATCAAAGCGTTTTTGGGCTGAAGCAGTGTCAGCCGCTTGTTACCTTATCAACCGATCACCAAGTGTACCATTGAACTTTGAGACTCCCGAATGCGTATGGACCGGTAGAAGCATTTCATATGCACACTTGAAAGTGTTTGGGTGCAAAGCATTTGCACGTGTATCTGACGAGAAAAGATTGAAGATAGATGACAAAGGCACACCGTGCATCTTTCTCGGGTACGGCAATGAAGAAATGGGCTACCGCATGTGGGATCCAAAGACCAACAAGCTATTCAGAAGCAGAAATGTACACTTCTTTGAAGATCAGACCGTGGCAGATCTTGATAAGGAGACAGTTAAAAATGCAGGCCAACTCACCTATGATTCATCACCGCTGCAACAAGAACCCAGTGGCAGAGCTCAAGAGGTTATACATGAAGACGTTCCTGACATGGCTGAAGCAGAAGGTGCTGAGATAGTGTCTGAACCTGAAGACGATGATCAGGACGATCAAATTCAGGGGGAGCCAAGCCAGGAGGAGCAACCGGAGATTTCCCAAGTACCAGTTCGTAAATCAAACAGAGTGCCGAAGCCGAATACTAAGTATCCTTCTTCACAGTATATTCTCACGACCAGTGATGGGGATGACCCGCATTCCAGATACATTCTGTTGACTGGTGATGGAGAGCCTGAAAATTTTGAGGAGGCAAAGACTCATGCAGACAATGACAAATGGATGTTGGCAATGAAGTCTGAGATGGAGTCTTTATTGAAGAATGACACCTATGAGTTGGTGGAGCTTCCTAAAGGCAGAAAAGCACTCAAAAATAAGTGGGTGTTCAAGTTGAAGAGGGACGAGAATGAGCAGTTGACAAAGTTCAAGGCTCGCTTGGTTGTCAAGGGTTTTGGGCAGAAGGAAGGAGTCGATTTCGACGAGATATTCTCACCAGTGGTTAAGATGACTTCTATCCGAGTTATTCTGGGCATGGCAGCTAGCATGGATCTTGAGGTGGAGCAGTTGGATGTGAAGACAGCATTTCTGCATGGTGATTTGGAAGAGGAAATTTACATGGAGCAACCAAAAGGTTTTGAAGTTGAGAGAAAAGGACACATGGTTTGTAAGTTGAAGAAAAGCTTGTACGGGCTAAAGCAGGCACCGAGGCAATGGTACAAGAAGTTTGACTCATTCATGTTGGGTCATGGGTACAAGAGAACAGATGCTGATCCATGTGTGTATATCCAGCAGTTCACCGGAGGTAACTTCATCATTTTATTGCTCTATGTTGATGATATGTTGATTGTGGGGCACGATGTTGCTATGATTCACAAGTTGAAGTCAGATTTGTCAAAATCATTTGATATGAAAGACTTAGGTCCAGCTAAGCAGATTTTGGGCATGGAGATCACTCGTGACAGGAAGGCGAAGAAGCTATGGTTGTCACAGGAAAGGTACGTTGAACGAGTGCTTGAGAGGTTCAACATGAAAGAAGCTAAGCCAGTGAACTCACCTCTAGGTAATCAATTCAAGTTAAGCAGAAGTTTATGCCCAACTACACAAGAGGATATGGACAAGATGGCAGGTATTCCCTACTCATCAGCTGTTGGTAGTCTTATGTATGCTATGGTTTGTACTCGACCAGATATAGCACATGCAGTTGGTGTTGTTAGTAGGTATCTCTCTAACCCTGGCAGAGAGCATTGGGAATCAGTCAAGTGGATACTCAGATATTTGAGAGGCACTTCAAAGTTGTGCTTGTGCTTTGGTGGATCGAAACCGATGTTAGAAGGTTTCACGGATGCAGACTTGGCAGGAGACCTTGATGCTAGAAAATCCACTTCTGGATACTTATTCACCTTTTCAGGGGGAGCTGTTTCATGGCAGTCTAAGTTACAAAAATGTGTTGCCTTATCCACCACTGAAGCTGAGTATATTGCTGCAAATGAAGCAGGCAAGGAGATGATTTGGCTGCAGAGGTTCATTCAAGAATTGGGTGTGAAGCAAGAAAGTTATGTGGTACATTGTGATAGTCAGAGTGCTATTCATTTAAGTAAAAATTCAGTGTACCATCCTCGCACGAAGCACATTGATCTCCGTTATCATTGGATTCGAGATGCAGTATCAAAGAAGCTTTTCCAGTTGAGGAAAATTCACACCAACAAGAACACTTCAGATATGTTGACAAAAGTTGTTACACAACAGAAGTTGGAGTATTGCAGCAAATCCGCTGGAGTGGACTTCAAGTAGAAGTCACGTCGTTTTGACCTAGTTGGCCTAGAGGGGGAGATTGTAAAATATCTAGGCCCAAATTTCAAATATATCTACAAAATGTTATTTGAAGCATTAATGAAGTAAGTGGTTGTAGGTAAGTGGGATCCAAAATGTAGTAGGTGGTTGTAGGTAAGTGGGATCCAAAATGAAGTAAGTGGGTGGGTGAAGCATTAATGAAAGCATTTAGATGGTTCCTCCTTGGCCTATATAAGGAGAGGTCATTTGCTCATTCCATCAATCTCATCCAAGAGAAACATCTTCCTCCAAGTAGAGAGTGAAGAGTGCCCACTCTAAGTTGAGAGTGTTGAGTGTTGTAGTGTTGGTAGCAAAACAAGTGTGAGAGAGAGAGTTTCCTTCAAGTAGTGTTCTTGAAGTTGTGCATCTCTTTGTATCCCTAATTTCATTAGTGGAGGTTCTTGTTGTTGTTGCCCCGTGGACGTAGGCATATTGCCGAACCACGTTATATCCGGTGTTCTCTATTCTTTGCTCTTTTATTTCCTTGCATATTTTTCCTTGCATATTTTTCCTTTTTTGTGGGTTGAGTTATTATTTTCATTCTACTATTTTCCGCAACAGTACAAACTGCTACTTGTTTTGGCAATCCACCTCAAGAGCTATGGTGAAACTCTGGGTTCTGAGTTCTGACCCGGATCTGGTTCAAGACTTCTGCATTGCCAACCCAGAATATGCAACCCACGGCTTCAACCAATGCAAGAACTCGTCCCATGCGACGGTACACGATTTTGTACACTCCGGCATTAAAGGTCCTGGAAAATTTGGCCCCACAGGGCTCTCTGGCGTTTCGGTGAACTCAAATGTGTTTCCAGGGCTCAACACACTTGGCATGTCATTTGTGAGAGCCGATTTCGAAGTTGGTGGTGTAAATGTGCCACATTTTCATCCCAGGGCAACTGAGATTGCATTTGTCCTTGAAGGAAGCATTTATTCCGGGTTTGTTGACACGAATAACACGATTTTTGCGAAAGTGATTGAGAAGGGAGAGGTGATGGTGTTTCCAAGGGGTCTAGTGCATTTCCAGATGAATGTTGGTGACACTCCAGCAACTATATTGGGGAGTTTTGACAGCCAAAATCCTGGAACACAGAGAATTCCTGCTGCAATTTTTGGATCTGGGATTAAAGATGAGTTGTTGGAGAAGGCTTTTGGGTTCAGTTCTAAAGAGATTTCCAAGTTGAAAAAGAAGAATGGACCTCATTGATTGAGCTACACAAGTACAGTTTTTTTCTTCTTCTTCTTCTTCTTATTTTTTGAGAAGATTATTTTTATTATTATCATTATTTGTTCTTGACTTCTCCAAATTCAAATCAGCAATTAAAATTGCACAAAGCCTTAATGGACAATTTTCACTAATTGTCTGTTCTTATTACTTGGTTGCACTAGTTTGGAGGGTCTGCCAATACTTCAGGCTTTACTTTAGCCATCTCCATTTACGTTCTATGGTATTGAAAAATAAAGGAGCAATTTTCGTTGGGTCAATCTGGACCCGCTCATATCTAATTCGATTTTTAATTTGATTACAATAGTTTTTTTTTTTATATAAATCATTCGAATCTAACCCTATTTCTACTCGAATCATCCCGAACAAACTCACGTCCCGGAACAATGGAAATCATCCCGAACTCCAACTTTAAAAAGCAAATTAGAGTTGAGCTGATATTTCAACCGGTCCGAATTTACCCCTATCGACTATTTGATTATTTCTTGCTGCAAAAAAAAAAAAAAGAAAGAAAGAAAAAGAAATGAAAATAAGTGTGAGGCATTACCAGATATATCGACATAATCATTAAGAGGTGAACAAACATCACATGCTTTGCTTTTTGAAAGCTACGTTTCTTCAAGTGCTTTTCGAAAGCTGCGTTTCTTCAAGCAGCCTCTTTATAATCATAGCCAGCCGCCATGCTTACCTCCGGCCATATCATTACACATAGTGAGAAGAAGAGAGTCAAGAGACAGACTCTACAAATTTGCAGGGAAAAAAGAAGAAGAAGAAGAAGAAAGAAAGAGTTGTTTAATTTGATTTGACAAGTTATAATTATCAGAGCAAGGCAGTCAAGAGCTCGTTCCAAGAATCAGGCACACCAGGTAGGCACCAGTGGCTGCAGTCAGAGGAAAACTGCCTTGGGTGCTGCCGTTCTTCTTGTCCCATGGCCCTTCTGTACACTGAAGGGTGTCCGTCTCTCCGAAAGGCAGACATTGTAGTTATGTCCTGAAGATATACTGGAAATCTCATCCTTCTCAACACACCTTGCAGTACAAGTAATGGTTCGGGTACATGTGGCCGACTGAAATGAGCTAGAGGCTCCTTCTCATTATAGCATCTCCAACCATTTTCTCTGCTCAAACAAGGAAAAAAAAACAATTAACCATAATCACTCTCACGTCGGGGTACGTAATGACATAGAGGCAACACAAGGTCAAAATCTTAACACATAAGGACAATTCAACTCGAAAATTGCTAACTAAGGATGAACGTGCCAATAGACAACCAAAATACCACCATCTACCAAATTTTAAAATTTCAACAATTCCCCTGAACACTTTGGCTATGGCTCCAATTTTGCTGCCCAAAAAGCTCTCCCACCATCACCCTTTCCCAAAAACCCCCTCTACTCTTCAAAATTTTCTAAAACTCTAAATTATGAACCGCTAAACACAAGATAACACTTCTGATTTCATCAAAGACAAACAAGTATAATCGCAATTCCAAAAAATGGGGTTTGCACTTAGCAATAAACACGCTCGGTTCCATTAGGGGCAAAGAAGTAAAATCACCTTACTTATAAAATAGGTTGTCTCTTAATTGTAAGAGAAAAATGTTGATTGTCGTTTTATGTAAATTTGACTATAACTGTGTCCTTAAATACCTGTTATGCCTAGGTGACATGCTTCGGAAGATTACTCTGGTTTTTCGAGGGTCAAGGTTTAAATCAACCCATTTAGCCCATGTTGTGAGTCCTTTTTGGTATGCAACCATTGGATTCATATTTTTATACAGAGACTGGCCCTCCATGTAATAATCCCACCTGAAATTGAATAATGAAGATCAGATCACACTGATCACAATAAATTCTGAAGAAAAAAAAGGAAAATCAAAGATAAAAAATGACTGTAAAAGTGAAGTTTTCAATCTTACGAACTGGATGTGTCATAGTGAGTCCACCAATGAGCAGAATCAAAAACAAGAACATCCACTCCTCTCCAATACTTTGCGTTCTCCTCTATCAAGTCCAAATGTAAAACTCTCTTGTTTTCAGCTCCTTTGTTCAACTCGACCAATAGTGGTGCCCATGAGAACTCTATTGTTGTCTCAAAATCCTGCATGCATCTTAACATTATGTTTACTATATGTTGAAGAAAGAAATGAAGTTGAATGTTTGTCCCTTCTAATCTCTACAAAATGGTAGGATCATAAGAAGGTTTTTGACCGACATATCTAGCCCCTTTTAATCCCGTAAGAGGAAAAAATCGCTCCCTCTTTTTTCAAGGTCGATACTTTGAAATTTTATAATTTATTCAATATAATCCAGTTCGAAGCATCGAACAAGGAGTGAATCAGGGAATCGTATTATACCATTGCATGGAATGCCATAGAAGGACCATTGTACGTGACTTTCTTCCGACCAGTTGGAACAACTCCTTGTACTAAGCACACCAGAGATTCCCACTGATTCCTCATTATAGAATCACCAACCAGCATTATTCTTTTCCTTCTCATTTTCCCCAGAAATTTCAATGCATCAAACCTAAAACCAAAAATGTCAAAAACAATGGCAAGCAATCAATGTACACAATGATGGATCCAGCTTCTAAAATACATTTGTATTTATGGGGGGAGGAAACTGGAAAGTACAAAAATTGCAATAGTTTAACATAAACATTTTTGTTTTCTTTCTAAATGTCGGAAATTTTCGGGGATCTTGGCCACTTCAAAACTAAGTGTAGCTTAAAGTACCTGGGAATGGAGCAGCTGTTGGGCTTCCATCTCCACTTTTCGTAGTCGGAATCCGGCCTTCCATTTTTTCGACAGGTGACTGCAGTGCTGAGATATGGACAGGTGGAGTCATAGAGAGGGTAGGATTGATCATAAACCCACTTTCCAATGGAGAAATCGCAGCTCCTCCTTGAGTTCTGGAGGCTCTGAACCATGTTAACCTCATCAACTTCATCATTAAGCCAAGAGTACTCATCCTCCACCTCAGAATGCGGTGAGGCCTTTGAAGAAACGATGCATACAAATATAATGGAGGAGAAGAGAACGAGTTGATGCTTTGGTTTCCTCATTGAAGTCCAAGCCAAAGGGAAGAAGGAACTAAATTGATTGAAGGGTCCTTCTCAATGAAGAAGCATTTTGTAAGCTGCAAATTAAGGATGCTTGATGTCTTGATGATGAAAATTGTAGGATCAGTTGGCATGACTTGCGGTGGGGTGGACCATATCATGCAATGTTCTTTTACTCATTGCCATTGAATGTATGTTTCTTTCTTTCTTTTTCACTATTTATTTGGTTGTGGTTATGGAAACTGGAAAGTAGAAACAAAAGGGTTCAAAATTAAGAAATTTGGTCACCGTGACTTGCGGTTGTGTAGGCCACTGCAGATCATTGGTATTGTTTTTCCCGAATGTCAAAAGTCACTCGCACTTTTTGTAGTTTGTTTGAATTTCTATCTTCTATAATCTGACCAATTAATCTTGTAGTTTTTTTTTTTGGCTACATAAGAAAGAAGAAACGATTAAATGACAAAGCCTCGAAGACAGGCCCCGTTTAGGTGGTCAAATTGCCATGCATGACAAAGCTACAGTCAGGATCCAATGATCTTTATTCTTTTAAATAGGGATGTCATGGCCTAAATTAGCTAAGGAATTAAGAACAAAGTCAATTTCACAGTAAATGTGCTTGAAGTTGATTGTGCAGAAAGAACAAGTCACATGTTTGACATTTTGAAGGATATTGTAGAGGCACCATAGGGCTGAAGAGGGTTGTTAATGGCATCATTGCGGTGTGGGCAACGTCGGTGTTGAGGAGCTTGAGCTTTGGCTAGAGTAGAGTACGGGAAAGGTGGTGATTTACCCAATTACCGGAAATATTCAAACTTTTCACATTATATAGTCTCAGTGTAATAATTAACGGATTGTTGTAAATAATTCTAAGATTGTGTTTATTTATGTAAAGAGTACCAGGAGTAATATAGTTTTTCTGTATTTATTATTTGTCTCTTTTTATTTAAAGGATCAGTTACCTTTGTAAGGAACTCATCCTATTTAGACGAATTATTCACTCAGGCCGAGAATACAGAGAACATTCTATTTCTCTCTGCCTCTCCATATCTCTATGCAATCCCTCTCCTTCTCTCAATTAGTTCACAACACGTTATCATTACAATCGTCTCCAAATCGTTGATTATTCAAGAGGAGGATAAATTCAATCAAGTAAGTTTTTCTAAATCCCAATTTTTATTTATTTAAATTCGAAACTCTAGAATTCAAGTTTATAGAAATTGTTTGGATTTAAGAATTATGATTTCTATAATCTCATGAATTAATGATTATTGATATGTTGATAAAACCATAGGATTATTTAATGTTGTCTACCCATAATTATGATTTAGTTTGGAATCAAATTTTGAAATAATATTCGGAAAAAATTATTGTATGTTGAATTGAATTATTTGACATATTTTTTTTCATAATTTTCTTGTTTCACGTTTGTTAACATTTTTCCTTTCCTGAAAATTTGTTGTTTGATGTTGAATACTAATTCTTGATGCATCCAAGAATTAATTGATTAGTCGATTATATGCATCATGGGTTTATATGTTGAATTGATCATGTAAATTAATTATACGATCAATTGGCTATATGTAATATACATGCATTTGAATTCATGGTTGCAGTTCCCAACTGCAGTTGGTTCTTTGCATTATGTGATTATACAAATAACCAACATCCAGAAGATGTGGTTTTGCAATTGGTTATTAAATGATGAGAATATTACGACAACAAGTTTGTGGGGCTTGCATGGTATCAGGAAAAAAGACACCAGCAGTTGCCAATTAACCCAGAAATTATCAATGAGGTAATTTGGCTTTAAAAAAAACCCAGAAAAAAAAAGGAAAAATGGCCCAACAGGCCAACCTAATAAAAAAAATGTCCCAATAGGCCTTGGCTCGCACGCCCTGAAGCCCGAAGGGCTAGCAGCCCACAACTTGAGCTCAGGAGCTCCAACCCAGAAGGCCAGAAAGGGCCCAGCACTAGAACCAGCCCAGCCAAAGTGGGCGGCTTGGCTTGGCTTGCCAGCTCGGCTCAACTGGCCAAGTGGCTTGGCTCAGCTGCAAAAAAAAAAAACAAACAAAATCTTCCTTTTATACGTCTTGGGCCTTACATGACAGGACCCATCCCAATCCCCCTGGGATTACCGTGGAATGTGCCCTGCTCCCGTCCGACAAGGGGTGTCAGACAAGGGATAACCAAGAGCCACTGCCCAAACGGGGCATCCAGAGTGCGCAAGGACCGATGGAGGAGGTGTGCAATGTCCCAGTCTCTGCTGCAATCGCATCCGTGATCAACCTGAAGGGCATTAAAACCAAAAGCTGTGAGTGGACAAAACCAATAAGTTTATTAAACACATTTATAAGACATTTATGCCCTCCAATAAAAACGTATGCATGCCACAAAAACCAGTAACCAAAACGTTTGCTCAACCGAGCCATTAGGGACTTAGCCCAAAAACCGTTAACCAAAAACCAAGTGTGGGAACTCAGCCCAAAACTGTGGAATACCGCAACTATGCATAAACAACCATGTGGGTCACCACCCACGACCATAAATGAACATCAATTCATTAAAATCACACAATCATAAATCCACCCGGAAAGCCATTTCATTAATTCGTATTTTACCATCACCATCACCATCATCCCTGATGCTAGACGTCCCTGACGTCATATCTCACGGTTTTATAAGCTACGCGTGCTGCCCGGGGTCTCTCCGGGTCCATATATCTGACATCCCTGATGTCTGACGTCCCTGACGTCAATCATAGCAATCCTGCTCCTGAGTCATCATACGGTCCGGCTGCTCCGTATGGTGACCCTTTGCAGGCAATGCACCGTGACTTCCCCAGTGTCCTAGACATCTGGAGGAGACCATTATATATCCTTGTATCAAGATGGTATATGGAAAAACAGTTTTTATTAATTCATTTCACAACATCACAATGGGCCCTGCCCGAATTTTCCATAAAACAACACATTTCCATTTAGGGTCCCTGACCCGAAACCACATTTATTAAATATAGGGCCCCTGACCCGAAATCATCATTTTAATCCAACTGGGCCTCATGCCCGACTTTATAAACCAACTGGGCCCGCAGCCCGACTTATAAACCAACTGGGCCCGCAACCCGACTTATAAACCAACTGGACCCGCAGCCCGATTATGTACTCAAATGGACTCCAAGTCCGAGATTTCCAAAACAAGTGGGCCTCAAGCCCGAATTCATCTTTCCAATATAAAAACCGTTTTATCATATTATTTATTTAACCACAAGCACGCAAAACCACAAATAAACCGTTAATCCCGATATACGTGAAATACAGAAAACACCTCGAAATACGTGCAACATACCCGAAATCAATACTCACAAATACCATCATAGAAATCATGTATATAAACCATATATCACATTTAAGCATGCATAGGATTTATAAAATCAAAGTCCACTCACAGACCGTTTTAACGGTATGCCTCGATACGCGTGCCACCGGCCCTCCCGGGCCACACCACTATCACCGGGACTCCCAATCCTGTTCAAATCACATTAGAGGGTCACTAACCTCATCATTAACATCCTATCAAAGTCCCGTAATTTTCCTGAATTTTTACTTATTTTTAAACTTAATTTAAAACCTTCGGACATCCCGAACAATATCGAGACGGTGTCCGATCGACACGAAACCAATCCCAAAATGTCCATTACATTAAATAGGACAGAAGTCATGTTGACCTCACCTCGAGATTCGTGCCCACGCGCCGTCACGCGCCGCCGTGAGTGGCTGCGCGTGAAACTCACGCGCCTGCTACAGTGTCACTAGCCCAACCCGTATCTCTAGTAAACGGGTCCAAACTGCCCGCGACACGACCCGGTTCAATTTCCATCAATTCGATCCTAATTCCTTCAATTGAGCATTCAGTTAGTTTCGTTTTAAGTCTAATCTAAGTTCTGTAAACTCAATTACACGAACACTTACCCAAATTCCATCGATTCCACGATGAACACGAAGAACACCCAGGTTACTGTTCAATCATGGAATTCCCTCAATGGCTGCAGGTTTCATCCAATTGATGATCCCAGAAGCATCAACGGACCCTGAGGAACAATTCCCCCACATCAATTGCTTCAATCCTGTGCTCAATCGTCACGACTCAAGCTCGAACACCGTCACTGTTCAACCATGGAGTTCTGTCAACCACAGCCGTTTTCTTTCAATTGGCGAACCCAGAAGCATCGTGGGATCATGAGAAGTAGTTTCCCCACCTCAATTTCGTCCATCGAAGCCTCCAACTTCACGACTCAAGGTCGAATTTCCTTCTCTGTCACCAAGTGTGATCAGAGCCAAAACAGCACCATTTCATCTCGTTTCTTTGACAATTATGATCGTTGTGATCCCAGGAAGCTCGAAGTAATCACCAATTCGATCATCACGGCTCAATTCCTCCAATTCGAATTTTCCCTCTAATTTTCCCGAAATCCAAAATCCAAAATTCAACCCACACTCAATCCCTCGTGTTTCCCTTGGTATCCCAATCCATTAGTCTCTCATTTTCTCTCAAGAACAGCAGAAGAAGGGAGCCAAATCTCCCCAATCTGATTCCCCCAATTTTGTGCACGGTTTGAAGACAAGGAGGATTAATTTAGGGGAAATGGTGGATTAGATGATGATGATGTAGTAATGATGATGTTTGGAGGGAAACAAGGAGCTGGAAACAAGGGATGGGTGACACTTGTCACTCATCCGGATGTGCACAGTCAACGATCACTATTCATTATTATATTATTATTTTAATCCGAGCCTCGGTTCGTTAGTTCGTTTCCTTGACCATAACTTCGTAGTCGAATCTCCGATTTCGGCATGCCGCCTGTCGTTGGATTCGTATCGACGAGACCTACGTAACGGTCCTTGGCCCTCGTCCATCGGACCTCCCGGTCAAAAAGTCAACATTTGGCCCCAAACATGCCAAATTACCAAAATACCCCTCAACTTCCGAACCTCATAACTTTCTCTACGAATGTCGGAATCGAACGTGGCACCTGTCTATGAACTCGTGACGTCCCGAACTACGTCACGGTCATCGGTCAAAGTCCATTTGACCGCCCGATCAAAAAGTCAACATTTTGCCCACGACCAAGGGCAAAACGTTCATTTTGCACAATTTGTCCGATTCCGCCCTACTAAGCACCGTTCAACCTCACTAATCAAGATTAGTCACTAAACTAATCCCGGAATTCGGGACGGGTCGTTACATTACAATATAATCATACATGTATGAAGCATTGCAATACGCCTAAATTAAGGAACAAAGTAGCGTTTATTTCTACTATCTATGCATATTGTATATTGCTGACTTGTTTGTTTGTTTATTTCATTGTTTATATATTATTTAGAAATGTGATAGACTACTTGCAAATAAAAGGAACCTGAAGTTTCCTTCGTAGATTCACCATTACGTGTTTATCCTGAATTATCATATCATGTTATAGAACCTGAAGTTCTCATTAGTTGCTTATGGATGTGTTTTTCCAAATCACTAATATTGTTATTTAATATTTGTAGAGAATAACACATCTCAACAAATTTGATTTTGATGCCTTAGAAGTTTCCAGAAGAAACTACTATCAGTGGACTGAAGACGTAAAACTTCATTTCACTGCCAAGAGAATCCGATCCACTATCTAGGAAGATAATGTGGCTTTCGAGTATCAAAAGGTGGATGCTCTGATCCTCATCCGGAGGCATATGGATCGCACATTACAACGTGAATACCTTGATCAAGAGGACCTGAGAACTATGTGAGTTTTGCTGGTTGATCGTTTCGATCACCAGAAGGATAATTCTTGCCAGAAGCAAGATATGACTGGCATAACCTTCGTTTTCAGGATTTCAAATCTATAAACGAATACAACTCTGAGGTATGCCGTATCCGGTCTCTTCTCAAGTATTGTGGGGAGGAACTCACTAAAACTTACCACCTCGAGAAGACTTTCTCCACATTTCTTGCCTCATGTATTGTCCTGCAGCAACAATATAGTGAGAGGAAATTCACCAAGTTTGTGAAATTGATCACTACATTGTTGCTTGCTGAAAAGAACAACATTTTATTAATGAAGAATGATCAATCCCGACCTGTGGGTACTAGTGAAACTCCTTTGCCTGAAGCAAACATTGTTGCACCTTGCGATTCAAACCGCGAGTAGAGAAACCGGGGTCATGGTGGAGGTGCAGGATGTAGCCGTCCTAGATGCGGTGGACACCCCTATGACCGAGATCAAGGTTACCACGTCCTGCATAGCCATGGTAATCGTGGTCGAGGTCCACGTGGTGGGAACCACGCTCATTCAGGTCCACGAGCTCGAAATGAGAGGAACCATGGTCCGGCCCATCGCCACCAGAATCAGAACCAGCATAACCTATGTTATAAATATGGAGGACACGATCACTAGTCTTGCACTTGTCATGCATCAGCCCAAGTTATTACAGAGTACCATGGCAGACGTGGTACTCAGGAGGTTAACTTTGCTGTAAGACCAGTCCCTGCTGATACCACTCTTGTCATTGCTGACTTCCAGACTGCAGCTGGACATGATGAGAATTGAGATCTTTTATACACATGGATATGATCAGTGTTTGTGCTGTTTTCTTTATGGAGATTGATTTTATTACTATTTCTGGATAATGTTTGGTGTTTTCTGTTTACATTGATCTCATTTATGTTATCTGCTCGAATATTATTTATTTCAATCTATTTATTTATTTTCATAAATGTGATTCTTGATTGTTTTAGTTACATTTATGGTTAGGCATGCCACGTGGTGAAGTTTATTGTATAGCCGACAGTGTTACCACACACATTATCCTCCGTGATAGGATATTCTTTACAAACTTAATACCTAACCACACCCCTATGACAATTATATCTGGCCAATCAAATTTGATTGAAGGCTCCAGCACAACCCACTTTATGTTGTCCAATGGTACTGTATTTACCACTGATGAAGCCTTATACTCCCCACGTTTCAGAAGAACGTTATTGAGTTTTAAGGATATTCGAGCTAATGGTTATCACGTTGAAACCACAAACGAAAGGAATGTGGAATATATTTGCATTACCTCTAATTCGTATGGCCGGAAGTGTACATTGGATAAATTGAAATGCCTCCGAAGTGGACTTTACACGACTACTATTAGAATCATTGAGGCAAATCACATGGCTAACCGGAAGCTACTTAACCCTAACAACTACTTATTATGGCATGACCGATTAGGACACCTAGGTCAAGGCATGATGTGCCGTATCCTCAATACATCACACGAGCATCCCCTTACAAATAAAGACCTTGTGTTTAGTGAAATACTATGTCAAGCTTGCTCAATGGGAAAATTGAACACTAAACCATCATATGCAACGATAAGTAAAGAATCTGTCCCTTTCTTGTACATAATACAAGGGGATATTTGTTGACCTATCCAACCACTATGCAGACCATTTAAATATTTCATGGTATTGGTTGATGCATCAACAAAGTGGTCACATGTGACACTATTGTCCACATGCAATGCTGCCTTTGCTAAACTCCTTGCCCAAATCATTAAATTACGGGCCCACCATTTCAAATTATCCTATAAATTCCATTAGACTTGATAATGCCGATGAGTTTACATCGAAATCTTTCGATGATTATTGCATGTCCCTTGAGATTGATGTTGAACATCCAGTTGCACATGTTCACACCCATAATGGTTTCATAGAAGCATTTATTAAACGATTACAAATGATTGCATAAACTTTGGTTATGCGCACCAATCTCCCAATTTCAGCGTGGGGTTATGCAATTGTGCATGCAGCTACGGTTAAGGTTCACTGCCACCCAACCCTATTCCGCGTTACAGCTGGTAACTGGGTACGGACCTGATGTTTCGCACTTACGTTTTTTTGGTGTGCAGTTTACATGCCAATTGCGCCACCACAACGTGCAAAAATGGGATCTCAACGCCGAAGGGGTATAAATGTCGGCTATGATTCCCCCTCCATTATACGATATTTAGAGCCCTAGAGAGACGATATCCTTACCACTCGATTTGCGGATTGTCACTTCGATGAGACAGTCTTCATGTCGTTAGGGGAGATAAGGACGTCAACGTTTCTAAAGAACGATGTGAATTGACGTGGAATGTCTTCACTATATCTCATCTTGATCCTAGAACAACACAAAGTGAGAATGAAGTGCGGAGAATTCTAGATCTACAGAGTGTAGCTAATAATATGCCAGATATTTTCTCTGATCTAGCTAAAGTGACGAGATCACATATACTTGCTGCAAACGTGCCTGCAAGGATAGACGTCCCTATAGGACGCGCCATCCCAGATGGACGAGTCGTCCTAGATAGACGAAGTACGGTCATGGCGGTTAACCAGTCATATGTCCCTTGACAGGACTCGTCCCAACTGGACGTCAAAAACCGTGCTCGGTCCTGCTCCCGTCTGACAAGTCAACTAAAGGTCCGAAACTACCCTTCGATGCTTTCCAGACAAGGGATGTTTGCGCTGAATTCTGCTGCTGCCACTGCCTCACGATCAGTCCCGAACGTCGTACCACGGCCTGGAGGGTCACAAAACAGAAAAGGTGTGAGTGGACAAAAATGACCACTTATAAAAACATTTGCCAAAATACATTCTTACCCTCCAGTTTTCACAAACTTGCATGCATATCGTAAAACATGAGTAATAGAATCATTCAAGTATGAATAGTGGACCGATAAAATCAAAACACGTTTTCCCATGGTCCATAAAAACTCATGTTCATCAAATCATGTAACACCCCGGAAATTCGAGGATTTTAATATTATAATTTAATATGTGAATTGACGCTTTTACCCTTGTGATTGGTATGACCAATTGTTGACTTTTTGATTTATAAATTAAATGGACTTTGACCTATGACCGTGGCGTAGTTCGGGACGTCACGAGTTCATAGACAGGTGGCACGTCCAATTCGGACGATCAGGGAAAAAGTTATGACTATCGGAAGTTCAGGGGTATTACCGTAATTTGGACATTTGGGGGTGGAAATGTTGACTTTTCGTTTGAAAACTAATTTTCAGTTGACTCAAGGACCGTTAGGTAGGTCTCGACGTCCTGAGTCCGTAGACAGGCGGCACGCCGAAATCGGACTTCGTACGAGGAAGTTATGGTCAGAAACGTGAAATCGGGAGGTTCGTGTCTCGGTTTTCGTGCCAAATATTTTATTCTGGGAATCTGATTGGAGGACACCTAGTGAGTGACAAGTGTCACTCACCCATTGGCTAGATTGGATCAGATCCACTATGGGTTTAAATACCATTAAAACCAACTTTTAATTCCAGCCATTGATCTGAAACCTCCAGATCTGATCTCAGCCCTTGATCTCATTCTGAGATTCAATCCTGGCCCTTGATTTAAGCTCCTGTTCTGTATTAAAATTCATGAAATCATACACCCATGTTTTCATTCTCTCAACCCGATTGCACGATTTCCTCTTGGAACCAACTCACCAGCCCTCACCACTCAACCCCACACCTTAGGCAACCAACCACCACCTCCCTGACGCCGGCCACCACTCCACGGCCGCCCTGCACGGCCGGCATTCCCTCAGACCCGAGAAGGAAACCCGAACAGCCCAAGTCACCAAACCATCCAAACCTTCACTCTGGGACTCGAACCAACGTACGGTTGGGTTCACCGTGACGACAGGACGACGAGGAACTGATCTGGACGGTGTACGGGGGCGACACGGTGGTGATAAGACGATAAACCCGTGAGTGCCCGTTTTCCTTCCCTGCTTCGAAACGTCTGTTTTTGACGTTGACATTGTTTGGTTATTGTTAGGACACATTCAGGGGACCTTGACGACCAGTTTGAACCCAGGACCGTGACTGGAAAGTCGTCGACTTGCCGGAGAAGATAACCAGAACCGGCAGCCAACCTTCCAGTCGATTTTCAGGTAATCTCTTCGACCTAGAATCCAGTTCTATTTGCACTGAACCGTTGAGGAGGTTGAGACGAGTCCATAGGAACAAATCTCACCTGAAATGGTGATCGGAATCGCGATCTATGATCGGGTCAAGCCGTGGGGCTGAGGTGACCCGGTTTTCTGACCCGGTTACTGTAGCTGATGACGTCATCATGCTGACGTCAGCAGTGACGTCATGATGACGTCATCATGTCAAAAACTGTCAGACCCGTGACCAATGGACTGCTGACACGTGTCCTCCGACACTATCAGTGATGACGTCATGCTGACGTCAACAATACTGTAGCACGGTTGACCAGGCGCGTGGGGGCACGTGTCAACAGTGATTTTGGTGGGACCACCACCATTCTTTAGGTTTCGACGATCCGGATCCAATGGCGGTGGTTTCGGGTCGATCGGAGATCATTAAGTTGGTCAAAATGAGAGTTATTGCCTTGGAAAGCGCGTTCGGGCGGCTTTTTCGGACCGGTTTCGGTCTAGGGTTTCATGATTGAATGTTAGGGGTTTGTTTTGACCTTTGCATATGCTTTGGATATGACAGGGATTGTATAATCGTACCAGAACGAGGGTATACGTTCGGTTTTCAGCAGGACTGTACTGTGAGTGGGCCATTTTCTTAAACCCTTGCGTGCATAAATGTTTTCTGGTTTATTATACATATTCACATGCTAAAAACAAATAATGGTTTTGATGATATGGAAATTATGGTTACGGCACGTTTCACGATATTTGGGCTTGAGACCCGTCTGATGAAACTTAAAGGTTGATTGGATTTTATATATGTTTTGCATGTGGATATCAATAAAATGTATTTGGTACTGCACTGTATATATCCTTCCATATTATATTGTCTCCTCCGGATTAGGTACCCCGGAGAGGTCACGAACGTCTAGTGCGTCCAGCGTTTATGACGCTAAGCATCGGGGATGCTGTACCCGAACGGGGTTTGGGGATTGAACTCGGAAATTGAGACCCGAGTGGCACGCGTAGCCTTGTGATTGTGACCTTATTGACGTCAGGGACGTCAGACATCAGGGATGTCGGGATTGTAGTGTATAGTGTAGCAACTAAAATTATACTTATGGTTTTATTTCATGCCTTATGGTTCATGTTATATGACTTATGATTTTAAATACGGTTGCATGCATGTTTGGAAAACGGAGGGGTAAATTATATGTTTTACTTATCAAATGATTTTATAAACTTGAGTTTCGGTCCACTCACCCTTAATGTTTTGGTAACCCCTCCAGGTCGTGATACTGAGGTAGAGGAGGAACCTGAGGCTGAGGCATAGATCTACTTCTGCGTACCTGAACCCCTGTTGGGTGGTTTACCCGCCGGTTTACTTTAGAGTCGTGCTCGCATCTTGTAATTTTGGATTTCATCCCTTGTCTGACATCTGTTTAATTCGGATTTGATGTATAACTTTAATTTGGTTATTTATGCATTTGATGTTTTGAGGTTAAAATTTGTATGAATTATTGGGTGTCAGACGGGAGCAGGGCACGTCCCCTGTTGGTCCCTGTGGAATCGGGGCGGGTCCTGTCAAATCAGTTCATGTTATAAAACATCAAATCCCGGCTCTCAGGCCAAAACATGTGAAAACATAATCACTGGCCACAAAAACCAATAACCCGTACTCAATACCAGTACGTCATCACAAACCACATCAATCAGCACTAATCACAAGTGCACAATAAATATATCAATCCAATCAATCCGCACTACTCACAAGTGTACAAACTATCACAATCACATCTGCACTACTCACAAGTGCACAATCAATCAAACTACACTACTCACAAGTGCTGCACTACGCGTAGGCCAATATCCAGCCATTCTCTCGGGAACAGACACCTCTGGGCTCAACCCCCTCGGGCTCAGTCACCTCTGGGCGAACACATCCCCAGGCTCAGACCCATCCGAGTGGTACATCCAGGCTCAGTCTCATCCGATAAGCTGACTACCATAGGATCAACTCCTGATCCTACAATCACATCCCCCAAGATCCGGTCGTCTGGGTAATCCCCCCAAGCTCCGACCGTCTGGGAATATCTCAAACACAATGAAAACCATCTCGGGAATTACATCCCAAAATATTTCAATCAAATCTTGTCTTCATACAAAATCAAGATCGTTCCCGACTGGGTCTCAAGCCCAAAATACCATTTACACATAAACCGTTAAAATCACATTTTAAAACAATAAAATAATCCAGAAATCATCATTGACTTACAAACTAAGTCAAAATATCATTTTAGAAATCATTTAGACTTCGGGCCTCGCCCAAAACATCATTTGCACGTTCCTCGTAAAACGTGCCCAAGAGATTGATTAAAATAATCATAAAATCATAAGAAATCATAAAAAAATCATCAATTTCATCAAATTCACAAGTGACTCCAAAACCGAGTCAAAATCACTATTCACTTGGGTTCTCACACCCAAAGTATCATTTTCACGCAAATCCATGCATTGCAACCTCTGTTGCCATTTTCACGTAAATCCACAAAATTGACCCTTGACTCATTCCCGAGTCACAACATCATTTTTCAATCCATGACTCAATAATCCGAGTCCAAACATTATTTTCAATCAATTTCAATCCCGGACTCATAAACCAAGTCCAAACATCATTTTCACCAAATTTCGTAATTTCTCGAAAATAGTGCCAAATATAATAATATAATAATCCATAAAATCGAGAAATCACCGGGTTGAAATATCAACCATGCCAGAGCATATAAAATCATATAATAAGGCATTTAAATCATATATGCATGCATCACGGTTAGAAAACAAAATCCACTCACACACACCGTCCAAAACGGTCCGTTTCCGAGCTGCACGTTTTTCCGTAAAATCTAGAAATCACAACTCCTGTCCAAAATCATTATAGAGGGTTACTAACATCTCAAAATACTTCATATAATTTTCCCCAATTTTTCAGGAATTTAAATACGTATTTTTAACGTAAAACAAAACTTCGGATACGCGGAACATTATCGAAACGATATCCGATTTCCTCGAAACCAGCGTCAAAATGTTCGTTACAATGAGAGGATCAAAAGTCATGTTGAAATCACCTTGAAACTAGGACGTACGCGCCTTCACGCGCCGCTGTGAGTGGCTGCGCGTGAAATCCACGCGCCTGCTACAGTACCCGTCGTCCTCACCCGTTTGTCTGTAAAACGGGGTATTTAACCCGCTAGACGACCCAGTTCCAATCCTATCAATTCGATACCAATTTCAACAATTGAGCATTCAGTTAGTTTCTATTTAAGTCGAATTAGAGTTCTGTAATGATAATTTCACCAAAACCTACCTCAAACCTCACGATCAAAGATGATTATTCGAAGAACATTCGAACCCTTTTCATCATTCGAAGTCCTTCAATGTCACACGATTTCCTTCAATTGATGCAACCAGAAGCTTCAATGAACTCAGGTAAACTCTTTCCCCAACTCAATTGCATCAATCCAAGGCTAAAACTCCACGACTCAAACTCGAACTTGCACACTGTTGCCAGACCCAGTTCAGAGCCAATTGGGCATCGATTTCTTCCGTTCTTGATGTGGATCGACTCGTACTGACCTCAGGAAGCTAACTCGAGCTTCAATTATACTCCTCACGGCTCAATTCTCATTATTCGAATTTCCCCCCAAATTTTCTAAAATTCGAATTCCAGTTCCCCAGCTCTCAATCAATCCATCGTGTTTTCCCAGTTCAATCAGTCCCACAAATCTCACAATTCTCACTCAAAACAGGTTGTGGAAGAGAGCCCAATTCTCTTAATTCTGATTCCCCCAATTTGCACGGTTTGAAGAACAAAGAGGATTAATGGAGGAATTAAGAATAATTTAGTTTAATTAATTAATAAAACATAATAATTATGTTTTCCCCAAAACAAGGATCTTGGTTTTATGCCTGAATTTAAGGGATGAGTGACACTTGTCACTCATCCAAGTGTGTTCAGTCACCGGGTACTGTTCATATTAAAATAATATTTTAATCCCAGTTCGTTCGGTTAATCGAGTCCGTTCCCATGACCATAACTTCGTC
The DNA here is from genome assembly GCA_032719365.1 of Prinsepia uniflora. Classification (NCBI taxonomy): domain Eukaryota; kingdom Viridiplantae; phylum Streptophyta; class Magnoliopsida; order Rosales; family Rosaceae; genus Prinsepia; species Prinsepia uniflora. The sequence continues at coordinate 54,367,885 of CM064874.1, forward strand.
GTCGAATCTCCGATTTCCGCATGCTGCCTGTCGTTGGATTCGTATCGACGAGACCTACGTAACGGTCCTTGGCCCTTGTCCATTGGACTTCCCGGTCAAAAAGTCAACATTTGGCCCCTAATATTCCAAATTACCAAAATACCCCTCAACTTTCGAACGTCATAACTTTCACCTCGAATGTCGGAATCGAACGTGCCATCTGTCTATGAACCCGTGACGTCTCGAACTACGTCACAGTCATCGGTCAAAGTCCGTTTGACTGCCCGAACTAAAAGTCAACATTTTGCCCACGTTAGGGGCAAAATGGTCATTTTGCACAATTCGTCCGATTTCACTCAACTAATCCCCGATTAGTCATTCTAAATCATAATTAATTAATATTCGATCTCGATATTCGGGGCGGGTCATGACAACCTTCCCCTCTTAAAGAATTTCGTCCCCGAAATTCCAACTATCTGTATTCCACAACCACCTTGTGGAAAACAAATGGGCCTCACAACATGTGTACACATGTACACTCACTAGCCAACGCAGAACCCGTCTGCACTCGGACGTCACATCACAGATGCACGTCGTACTGACTACACTCGAGCACCTCGAGTGAAATTGATCACCGAAATTGGCAATGTCACCATTAAGCCGACTTCTTCAGCTTGACGATTCCTCGTAATCACTAATGTGCCCTGACCATCACTCTCATCGAGAGTCACCAAAACTCACTTGTCAGTCCATGCCAACACTACAAGCCAAACTGTCACTACCAAGCTTTACCACCCTAGTAAAGCGCCAATCCGTAACAAATTAGTGACAACACATCATACTGCAACATCCGTCAATGTAGCATAAGATCAACAACCTGATCTCACCTCGCAGGGCATACTCAATCTTGCGACAAATACCAACCTCAGTATCCACAACTGTCACCCCCTCAGCGATCCTAGATGCTGGTAAGGTCACGACATGATAACATCTCGCCGCAAAGCAACTTGCGGTCACACTAACCACCAACTCACTCAATCAGATGGTGTAACTGGAACACATTGAAAACCAGCCTAGCAGTTATCACACAACTCAACACTAGAGTTACACTAGCCAACCATGGCTAAGAGCACCTGCTCAAACAATCACTGAAATCATCAGAATCACCCTGCCCAGTGCATCGTTCAATGTCCAGTTCACGCTCACAACTAAAACCAATGGCATCGGAACTAAGCCAATCACCAACACGTTCATCGACACATCACTGGTACATCCCATGTACCGTCACTAGGTATCAAGTACCATCTTCCATACGATACAACAAATCGTACACCAAGTATGATCCTACAGCTAGACCCCAGTAGTCCAAATGATCAAACGTCAAGTATTACTCCAATCCCATGGAGTTCCATTAATAACAGGATTCCACTGATCCTCACGTTATCAAAAATTTTAACTCTCTCAGTTCAGTATATCGGCTACCTCACTAGCCGTACACCTGACCCGACTACAAGGTCGAAATTCTCAAAGTCTCCTGACTATCACCGTCACACACAATAGGCCTTTCTGTTTATCATTCTTACTACTCCTGATAGTCGCCCTTTCCCAGAAGTATGACCTCAGCATACTCGACCCATAGATCAATATGGTCGATCCCAAACCAGGTAAGGATAAGTAAAAAGCCTGAGGGTTTAGCTAGCATCGACAATCCTTGTCCTATGCTACCCCAAAAACACCTCGCCAAATCACAACTCTCAAAATGACACATCAACGTGTCCACAGGAAAGAACGTCTAGTTCTCCCGGGATTCACACTAACCCCGGCCACCACGACTAAACCTAACACCACGAATTTTCTCTTAGGATAGTCAACACATCCATCGAGCACATCACATGCCCATCCATAGATGAAGGCACCCTAACACATTATCATGACCAACCCAACTGTGGTCAGAAAACCTGCCTCAACAACTCACAGTCAAAACCGGCTCAACCGGAGCCCTCAAAGCACATCAGGACTCATCCCGAATCCTAAACCAACACCTGACTCCTACTGAGTCCAAGTTCAATCTTGACCAACGTCAATGCCACCTCTGACATATTCGGTCACCTAGCAAATACCCCTAGGTAAACCACATCCTTTCCAAAACACAAAACCATTTTCGGACTCCCTCTGAGTCCAATCCAATATCCAAACCCATCCTCGGGTCAAGTTTATTCTGGGCCCAACATGCCCATCCACAAACCAAACCGTTAACAAAAACAACCATCCAGACCCATACTAGTCCGACACAATCAAAACACAAGATACAATATTACAACACAAGTGTACAATACAAACTATTTACAAAGTATCGCGATAACAGGTATTAATACATTTATTTTGAACTTCGGTCAAGTCGATCGGGGCAGTTCCTTCGCAAATGTCCAAGTTTCCTACAAAAGTGACAAGTGGCAGTGTTGAGGCGACTTGCCCCACCACGCCGCTTACCAGTCGACTGGGTTGAAGTTCCACTCGAATGGACACCCACCGAGGGTCGCGACACAAGAGAATGAAGGCTAACACGCTTCGATGTTTCCTGACTTATCTGTTCAGTATCCTGACGCTCTCGGCGTCATCCAGAGCTCAAAGATTGTTACAGCACCTCGTATCGCATTCCCCAATCCCTGCTCAAACCTTCGACACTTATCCTCCTCAGTAGCCACATACAGAGGAGCGAAACTAGATAAGTGCAAAAATTGCTGTTCATAATCAACCACTGACAGATTCCCTTGCTGCAATTGGAGAAACTCAACCTCCTTAGCGTTCCGAAATGAGCGAGGGTAAAACTGATCTAGAAATCGCTCTCGGAATGCATCCCATGCCAAGGTAAGGGCATTCCAACCAGTCAACTGTAAACTATGCCACCACCTGTAGGCATAGCCATCCAAAAGAAAAGTGGCTAAGGGCACCATGTCCTCCAGGGGACATATCATGACCTCAAAAATCCTTTCCAATCGAGTAATCCAATCTTCGGCGCCATCCGGGCCCGAATCACCATGAAACACAGTGGCTCCTAACCGTCGAGCTCGCTCAATATCTGGACCTTCACTAATACTATTCTCGTCCCTCCCATCATCAGACCGTGTACGGGACGCACGACTCGGAGGCATGACGTAACAACAGAAATCAAAAACCAAATGCTCTAATACCATTTTGACAGGACCCGTCCCAACTGGACGTCAAAAACCGTGTCCGGTCCTGCTCTCGTCTGACAAGTCAACTAAAGGTCCGAAACTACCCTTCGGTGCTTGCCAGACAAGGGATGTTTGTGCTGATTTCTGCTGCTGCCACTGCCTCACGATCAGTCCCGAACATCGTACTATGGCTTGGAGGGTCACAAAATAGAAAAGGTGTGAGTGGACAAAAATGACCTCTTATAAAAACATTTGCCAAAATACATTCTTACCCTCCAGTTTTCACAAACTTGCATGCATATCGTAAAACATGAGTAATAGTATGAAATCATTCAAGTATGAACAGTGGACCGATAAAATCAAAACACGTTTTCCCATGGTCCATAAAACTCATGTTCATCAAATCAGTTCATGTTATAAAACATCAAACCCCGGCTCTCAGGCCAAAACATGTGAAAACATAATCACTGGCCACAAAGACCAAAAACCCGTACTCAATACCAGTACGTCATCACAAACCACATCAATCAGCATTAATCACAAGTGCACAATAAATATATCAATCCAATCAATCCGCACTACTCACAAGTGCACAAACTATCACAATCACATCTGCACTACTCACAAGTGCACAATCAATCAAACTACACTACTCACAAGTGTTACACTACGAGTAGGCCAATAGCCAGCCACTCTCTCGGGAACAGACACCTCTAGGCTCAACCCCCTCGGGCTCAGTCACCTCTGGGCGAACACATCTCCAGGCTCAGACCCATCCGAGTGGTACATCCAGGCTCAGTCTCATCCGAGAAGCTAACTACCATAGGATCAATTCCTGATCCTACAATCACATCCCCCAAGCTCCGGTCGTCTGGGTAATCCCCCCAAGCTCCCACCGTCTAGGAATATCTCAAACACAATGAAAACCATCTCAGGAATTACATCCCAAAATATTTCAATCAAATCTTGTCTTCATACAAAGTCAAGATCGTTCCCGACTGGGTCTCCAGCCCAAAATACCATTTACACATAAACCGTTAAAATCACATTTTAAAATAATAAAATAATCCAGAAATCATCATTGACTTACCAAATAAGTCAAAATATCATTTTAGAAATCATTTAGACTTCGAGCCTCGCCCAAAACATCATTTGAACGTTCCTCGTAAAACGTGCCCGAGAGACTGATTAAAATAATCATAAAATCATAAGAAATCATAAAAAGAAATCATCAATTTCATCAAATTCACAAGTGACTCCAAAATCGAGTCAAAATCACTATTCACTTGGGTTCTCACGCCCAAAGTATCATTTTCACGTAAATCCATGTGTTGCAACCTCCGTTGCCATTTTCACGTAAATCCACGAAATTGGCCCTTGACTCATTCCCGAGTCACAACATCATTTTTCAATCCATGACTCAGTAATCGGAGTCCAAACATTATTTTCAATCAATTTCAATCCCGGACTCATAAACCAAGTCCAAACATTATTTTCACCAAATTTCATAATTTCTCGAAAATCGTGCCAAATATAATAATATAATAATCCATAAAATCGAGAAATCACCGGGTTGAAATATCAACCATGCCAGAGCATATAAAATCATATAATAAGGCATTTAAATCATATATGCATGCATCACGGTTAGAAAACAAAGTCCACTCACACACACCGTCCAAAACGGTCCAATTCTGAGCTGCACATTTTTCCGTAAAATCTAGAAATCACAACTCCTGTCCAAAATCATTATAGAGGGTTACTAACATCTCAAAATACTTCATATAATTTTCCCCAATTTTTCCAGAATTTAAATACGTATTTTTAACGTAAAACAAAACTTCGGATACGCGGAACATTATCGAAACGATATCCGATTTCCTCGAAACCAGCGTCAAAATGTTCATTACAATGAGAGGATCAAAAGTCATGTTGACCTCACCTTGAAACAAGGCCGTACGCACCTTCACGCGTCGCCGTGAGTGGCTGCGCGTGAAACCCACGCGCCTGCTACAGTACCCATCGTCCTCACCCGTTTGTCTGTAAAACGGGTCATTTAACCCGCGAGACGACCCGGTTCCAATCCTATCAATTTGATACCAATTTCAACAATTGAGCATTCAGTTAGTTTCTATTTATGTCGAATTAGAGTTCTGTAATGATAATTTCACCAAAACCTACCTCAAACCTCACGATCAAAGATGATTATTCGAAGAACATTCGAACCCTGTTCATCATTCGAAGTCCTTCAATGTCACACGATTTCCTTCAATTGATGCAACCAGAAGCTTCAATGGACTCAGGTAAACTCTTTCCCCAACTCAATTGCATCAATCCAAGGCTAAAACTCCACGACTCAAACTCGAACTTGCACACTGTTGCCAGACCCAGTTCAGAGCCAATTGGGCCTCGATTTCTTCCGTTCTTGATGTGGATCGACTCGTACTGACCTCAGGAAGCTAACTCGAGCTTCAATTCTACTCCTCACGGCTCAATTCTCATTATTCGAATTTCCCCCCAAATTTTCTAAAATCCGAATTCCAATTCCCCAGCTCTCAATCAATCCCTCGTGTTTTCCCAGTTCAATCAGTCCCACAAATCTCACAAATCTCACAAATCTCACTCAAAACCGGCTGTGGAAGAGAGCCCAATTCTCTCAATTCTGATTCCCCCAATTTGCACGGTTTGAAGAACAAAGAGGATTAATGGAGGAATTAAGAATAATTTAGTTTAATTAATTAATAAAACATAATAATTATGTTTTCCCCAAAACAAGGATCCTGGTTTTATGCCTGAATTTAAGGGATGAGTGACACTTGTCACTCATCCAAGTGTATTTAGTCACCGAGTACTGTTCATATTAAAATAATATTTTAATCCCGGTTCGTTCGGTTAATCGAGTCCGTTCCCGTGACCATAACTTCGTCGTCGAATCTCCGATTTCAGCATGCCGCTTGTTGTTGGATTCGTATCGACGAGACCTACGTAACGGTCCTTGGCCCTCGTCCATTGGACTTCCCGGTCAAAAAGTCAACATTTGGCCCCTAATATGACAAATTACCAAAATACCCCTCAACTTCCGAACGTCATAACTTTCAACTGGAATGTCGGAATTGAACGTGTCACCTGTCTATGAACTCGTGACGTCCCGAACTACGTCACAGTCATCGGTCAAAGTCCGTTTGACCGCCCGAACTAAAAGTCAACATTTTGCCCACGTTAGGGGCAAAACGGTCATTTTGCACAATTCTTCCGATTTCACTCAACTAATCCCCGATTAGTCATTCTAAATCATAATTGATTAATATTTGATCCCGATATTCGGGACGGGTCATGACATCCCTGCCCCGAAACGAGGTAGACCAATTGGTTTCAAAGGATTCTCATCCCTGGAAGAGGACAAATTTGGCACAATCGAATCCCTTGGATATCACAATACCATCTAATTCATCTCATGAGATAATTCCGGATTATGGGTCTGTCTTAGAAGAGACGACGTTGGGGGATGCTCCAACGTCTGAACCCGTTCCCGAGAATAGAGAGATCTCATTAAACTATGCATGCTTAAATGAGATATGGAATCAGAATGATATTATCATCGATGATATTTTTGTATTTGCAGTAGCTATTGAAATAATAACTACTGATGATATCGAATCTCGCTCCGTTGATGAATGCCAACATAGAGGAGACTAGCCAAAATTTAAAGAAACAATCCAGATCGAACTTGATTCCTTGACCAAAAGAAATGTGTTCGGACCTGTAACTCCCACACCTCCTCATATTAAACATGTAGGCTTTAAATGAGTATTTGTAAGGAAGCGTAATGAGACAACGAGATTGTGAGATACAAAACTCGTCTAGTGGCATAAGAATTTTCTCAACGCCCTGGGATTGATTACGAGGAGACGTATTCTCCCATAATGGACATTATAACGTTCCGTTACCTTATCAGTTTGGTAGTTTTCGAAAAAACCGAGTATGCAGCTTTTGGATGTGGTCACGACTTATCTCTATGAAGATCTAGATATATATATATATATATATATATATATATATGAAAGTTCCCGAAGGACTTAATATATATGATGCAAATAGTTCCAGGCCATAGAACACGCTCTATATTCATTTGAGGCATTCACTTTATGGATTGAAACATTTCAGACGGATGTGGTATAACCGTCTAAGTGAATATTTGATCAGACTGGGATATGTGAATAATTAATTATGCCTATGCGTATTTATTAAGAAAACAAGTTTCGGGTTCGCTATAGTGGCTGTTTATGTCGATGACATGAATCTGATTATTACTCCCGAAGAGATCAAAGAAATCGTTAAGCATCTGAAGTTAGAATTTGAAATGAAGGATTTTGGGAGAACACAATTCTTTCTCGCCCTGGAGCTCGAGCACCGTGCAGATGGAATTTTGGTCCATCAATCGAATTACATCCAGAAGATATTGAGACGCTTTAATGACAGGACTCATCCCGATCCCCCCGGGACCACCCGGGGATGTGCCCTGCTCCAGTCTGACAATAACCCTAGAGAGTGCCAAAAATACCCCTAACGGGGTTTTAATTTAAATAAAATTAAAAATAAACAAATTCGGGTTCTGCATTCTCAGACTAGGGATAATACATTACAAAATGTCAGCACAATGTCAGGTTACAAAAATAGTGCTTAACCTACCCAAACAGGTGTACAGGTGCGCTACGACAACAACTAGGCCTCGGTCTCCGGATCCGCCTCTACCTCGGTGTCACGGTCTGGAAGGGTCAAGAAAACCATGAAAAAGTGAGTGAGCCGAAAATAAACAATAGTTCAAAACCATTTATAAGATAGTAAATAATGTTTTACCCTTTTTTTTTTTTTTCAAACATGCATACAATCGATTCAAAATATAGGCAATAATAACAGAATCATAAAATCATATAATCTCATATAGTAGAATGTATAAAACAATCGTAATAGTGCACTGTATAACCCTACCCCGACATCCCAGATGTTCAATAATATCACGGATCTAAGGCTACGCGTGCCACTCGAGGTCTCAATCCTGAGTACTCCCCTGGGTCCACCAGTGTCCGGGCATTTCCCCGAATCACTACCTAGGGTATACCAGTAGCAATCCTGATCTTGAGCCTCTCTACGGTTTCTCACGTAGAACGGTCCTTCTCAGGCAATGTGTCGTGACTACTCTAGGGTACTAAGTCGTTTGGAGGAGAAAACAAACCATAAGGTCGGTATGTATAGTGCAATAATATAAACCAATGAAATCCTTGTTTTACTCCAAAACTAATCACTATAAAATACAGACGGGTCTCATGCCCAAAACAACGTAATACGTGTAAATCATCCATGAATAATACCCAGAGTAATCGAATCCAATCATATAGTAAAACAATGAAAACAGTTATGCATGCAATCCATTTAGAAATCAAAAGCCCACTCACACACGGTCCTCGCTGCGCAATCGAACCACCTAAACCTGTCCAGAAGCTAAGTCACAGTTTTCGGGCCTGTACAAAACATATCCAAAGGTCATTAACGAACTCTACAAGTTCAAATATAAAACCCTTGAACAGTCCTATCTTGGGAATGTGTTTCGAACATGCTTCCCGAGGCTTTAAACCTCTAAATAACCTATCAAACGATCACTAATTGACTCAAAACCACCACCATTGGATTCGGATCATCGAAACCTTTAACATGGTACTGGTCTCACCTCGAGATTCGTGCCCACGTGCCCCCACGCGCGGGTCAAAAAGTCAACGGTCAGGTTAACACTGACATCACTGTTGACGTCAGCATAACCTCATCCTAATAGTGTTCAGATCTAACACGTGTCAGACCTGACAGGTGCCACGTGTTAGCAGCCCGTTGGTCCATGTGTTTGACATGTCAGTGACATGTGGCACCATCTGATTGGTCCATGTTATTGACATGTCAGGTTGATTGGGCACTGACAAGCAAAACGTGTTAAGTAACGACCCATCCCAAATTCCCAAGATTAGATTAGTGACTAATCACGATTAGTGAGGTTAATCGGTGATTAGTTAGGCAAAATCAGACGAACGATGCAAAATGACCGTTTTGCCACTAGCGTGGGTAAAACGTTGACTTTTCATTCGGGCTGTCAAATGGACTTTGACCGATGACCGTAACGTATTTCGTGATGTCACGAGTTCATAGACAGGTGGCACGTTCAATTCCGACGTTCAAGGAGGAAGTTATCACGTTCGGAAATTTAGGGGCATTTTGGTAATTATGGTTAAAAGGAGCAAATAGTTGACTTTTGACCTGGGATGTGCGATGGCCGAGGGCTGAAGACCGTTACGTAGATTGAGACGATACGAATCCGTAGGCAGGCGGCATGTCGAATTCGGACGTTCGACGACGAAGTTACGGTTCATGGAAGTTCAAGTACACTATTGCATGAATTACGAAACGAGTTAACTTTTGGATTTAGTGGGCCCCAGATATTTAATCCCTGCCCTATGGATGAGTGACAAGTGTCACCCATCCATAGGCCATCTCTTCCCTTCATGCATATCATCCCATTACATCGATCATTCCTTATTTTCTCCCTAAACATTTCCCGATCTCATCCCCTTGAGCTCAAAACCAACCCAAACCCTTGTGCCATGGTTGAGAGGACAGGGAGAGAGTGAGGATACTGGGATGATGGAGGCCAGCTAGGGACAGCACCGCCGTGGATGGCGGAGGAGGAAAACGCGCAGGTAATCGGTTTAACCGATTTTGATCAATTTTCCATTCCATTGATTATGGGTCGTTTTCATTGCTTTCTTTGAGTTAAATAGATTCCTAGGAAGCTATTAAGATGATTTTGAGGAAGGCTTAAGACTGGGGAAGCCTGGGGGTTGAACTGGGAAAATTTGGCCGTGAGGTCCATTTTGGGTTCACGAGTTCTAGGCAGTTTTAGGGGTTTTAGTTAATTGGGTTGGACTCTTAGGATTAAAATAGGAATTATAGGATTGAATTGGCTTGAAATCGGACCAAAATACGGGTTGTAGGGGCCTGGACCGGTCACGCCGGTCCAGTTGCAGAGTTTGGGCCAAACCTGCCGGTCTGAACCAGCTGGAGGTTGAAGAAGGGCTACAGTACGCCGGCGCTTGAGCCCATGCGCAGGGCCCTTTGGGTGGCGCGTGGCAGCGTGTGGTGGGGAATCTGGGGATGTTGTCAACATACGAAATCATCTATTCGATGTAACAAACATTTTGGGACTGGTTTCGTGTCAATCAGATATCGTTTCGATAGGTTTCGGGGTATCCGAAGGTTTAGGGTCGGTTTAAAAATAGTTAAAAATATCGAAAAAATTACAGAGCTTTAGTAGGAGGTTAATTAAGTAGTTAGTAACCTTATATTACTATTTGGACAGGTTCGGGAGTCCCAGTGACGGTGATTGGCTCGGGAGAGCCTATGGCACGCAAATCGAGGCGGCAGCTCGGACGGTCTGTGAGTGGACCTTGGTTTTCTAAATTGGTGCATGCATAAATGTTTATTATATGTTTTTATACATGTTTGGAAATGCCATGGGTGTATTTGGTTGTGGTTACGTACAAGTACGTATTTCGCGGTTTCGGCCTTATACTGTGCTTATACGGGTGGGTATTTCTTTATTGGTTTAAATGAAATGGTTTTGGATTTCCAAAAGGATAAACTCAGGTATGAGACCCATTTGGTTGTGTCTCGGGCATATGACCTCAGATATCGGGCACGGGGCCCAGCTGATGTCCTATGTTCGGGCACGAGACCCAAGTTACTTTACGGTTTTGATTTCAGGTCAGGGAACCTTAAATGGATTTCCCGGTTCATGACGGATTATGGGGACCTGCATGAACCCTGGTTATGGTATCGTGGTTCATGACAGATTAAGGGGACCGGCATGAACCCTGGTTATGTTTATGGTACATGACGGTTTAAGGGAACCGACATGAACCTTGGTTATGTTATTATGGTACATGACGGTTTGACACGACCCATCCCAATCCCCCGGGGATTACCGTGGAATGTATCATGCTCCCGTCTGACACGAAGTGTCAAACAAGGGATAACCTGATGCCACTGCCCAAACGGGCTTCCAGAGTGCGCAAGGATCGATGGAGGAGGTATGCGATGTCCCAGTCTCTGCTGCAGTCGCATCCGGAATCAACCTGAATGGCATTAAAAACAAAAACTGTGAGTGGACAAAAATAAATAAGTTCATTAACACATTTCATAAGACATTTATGCCCTCCAATAAAAACGTATGCATGCCACGAAAACTAGTAACCAAAAAGTTTACTTAACCAAGCCATTAGGGCCTTAGCCCAAAACCGTAAACCAAAACCAAGTGTGGGAACTCAGCCCAAAACTGTAGGATACGAAATCCGTAAATACAAAATCACGTGGGCCACCGCCCAAATCCATAACCATAAATCCAACCGAAAAACCATTTCATAGATCCAATAGTTCATATTTACCACATTACCATGACCGGCATCCCAGATGCCTAGCGTCCCAGACGCCTGACGTCCCAGACGTCATATTTCACGGTATAACCATAAGCTACGCGTGCTGCCCAGGGTCTCAATCCCGAGTCCAATCCCCGAACCCAGTCCGGGTACAGCATCCCAGATGCCTAACGTCCAGACGCTCGACATCCCAGACGCCCAATCATAGAAATCCTGCTCCTGAGTCACTATACGGTCCGGTAGCTCCGCACAATGACCCCTCGCAGGCAATGCACCGTGATTTCCCCAGTGTCCAGGACCCCTAGAGGAGATCTTCACATATTCTCGTATCAAGATGGTATATGGAAAACAGTTTTATTAAATCATTTCACAACATCTCAATGGGCCCTGCCCAAAATCTCCATAAAACATCACAATTCCATTTAGGGTCCCCGACCCGAAATCACGTTTATGAAACCAACTAGGCCTCATGCTCGATTATGTAAATCACTGGGTCCACGACCCAAATTCATAAATCAATTGGGCCCCTGGCCCGATAATATAACTCAAATGGGTCTCATCCCGATTTCGTAAATAACTGGGACCCTGGCCCGATTTCATAAAGCAATTGGGCCCCTGGCCCGATTACGTAACTCAATTGGACTCCAAGTTCGAGGTTTCCAAAACAATTGGGCCTGATGCCCGAGTTTCTCTTTCCAATTTCAAAACCATTTCATGAAATCATATCCAAGGTCTTAAGTATGGAAAATCAGTGTAAAATCGGAAAAACCACGATTTACGTGCAAGCACATAAATCGCCTCGAAATGCGTGAAACCATATAATTCACAATCATCCAATCAATATCATAAAATCATATTCATAATCCATATAAAACAGTTATGCATGCATAGAATTTATAAAACCAAAGTCCACTCACAGACCGTCCAAACGCTGCGCCTCGATTTGCGTGCCATAGGCTCTCCCGAGCCAATCGCTATCACCGGGACTCCCAAACCTGCCCAAATTTTAATAGAAGGTTACTAACTACTTAATTAACCTTCTACCAAAGCCCCGTGATTTTCCCGAATTTTTAACTATTTTTAAACCGATCCTAAACCTTCCGATGCCCCGAAACATATCGAGACGGTGTCCGATTGACACGAAACTAGTCCCAAAATCTTCGTTACATCGAATAGAATATTTCATATGTTGAACCCTTTCCCAAATTACTGTTCACGCGCCCTCACGCGCACCTAGAAGGCTCAGATCACTGTTCATCGTCTCCTACATCATGTGAACCGGGTTTACTGTTCACATGCACTGTTCACCCGTCTTCAACCTCAGTTTTCTCTAGTTTTTGGACCGATTCAGGGTCCATTTTAGGTCCATTTCATCTCCTTTTAATCCTAATATGTTCCTAATCTCATTTCTAACCTTTCTAGCTAATTACGGAACAAAATGTCCAAAACCGTACCTTCATCCGTCATCAATGGTGCCCGGAGTTTCCTCCGCCGTTCACAGCCATTTCCGGCCATTCCAACCTTCAAAAACAATCCTATTAGACTCCTAGAGTGCCCATAAATATTTCCCAATTCTTAGAATTAGCTAAAAAACCTACAAAACCGAAACTTGGATTTTTGAATATTTTCTTACCTCACAGGTCGACCCCTCCGTCGTCGACCACCATCACGCTGTCGTCCTCCCGTCACCGTCCCACTCTCATCATCACACACGGTTACACTCAGATCACACTCATTGATGATTATGGTGGTGATATGTGAGTTCGGGTTTTTGGAGAAAAAATGGAGAAATGAAGAAAAATAGTGCATAGGTGGTTTCGGGTTTGTAGAAGAACAAAGATGAAGTGATGATATTTGATCTGATGAGAGAAAGAGATGGAGGTGATGACTGATGTAATGGAGGGATGAGATGGAAAGGTTGTGATGAGATGGACGGCTGAGGATAAAAGGAGGATTTAAATCATATGTTAATTATTTAGTGGAACAAGATCCAATCTAGCCAATGGATGAGTGACACTTGTCACTCATCCAAGTGTCCCCTAACCACTTTCCCACTACTTCAGAAATGATTAAATAATTGACACGATTTTCGAGACGTAAACTTCACCGATTTCACGTTCCAGACTATAACTTCCTCGTACGAAGTCCGATTTTGGCGTGCCGCCTGTATATGGATTCGTATCGACTCGCTCTACGTAACGGTCCTTGGCCCTCATCCATTGGACCTCCCGGGTCAAAAGTCAACATTTGGCCCCTTTTAACCAAAATTACCAAAATACCCCTCGACTTCCGAACGTCATAACTTCTTCCTCCAATGTCGGAATCGAACGTGCCACCTGTCTATGAACTTGTGACGTCCCGAACTACGTTACGATCATTGGTCAATGTTCGTTTGACCGCCCAATCAAAAAGTCAACATTTTGCCCACACTCAAGGGCAAAACGGTCATTTTGCACAATTCGTCTGATTTTACTCAACTAATCCCAGATTAGTCATTCTAAATCATAATTAAATAATATTAAATCCCGATACTCGGGACGGGACGTTACACGGTTTATGGGAACCGGGTATGGAGGATGTTTTATATATATATATGAATGGAATGGATATTATGGATCATGACGGTTCAGGGGAACCGGGCATGGATATTTGTGCTATGTATATATATATTCATATACCTTCCTTTACTTCTATTATCTCCTCCGGGAGGGTCGTTGTCCTAGGTGGACCCCGGAGTAGTCACAGAGCACCGACTGAGTGGAGTCACCCCCCAGTTGCGTTCCTTACTCTCAGGAAGGCTATGGTTACTATACCTCGAGTAGGATCAGTGGTCTGCGGACATTGACCTTGACTTTGAGAAGACTCAGATTGAGACCCGAGTAGCACGCGCGTAGCTTTGGATACCGTGACAGGATTAGTTGTGTGAATTATATGTATATATGATGTATGTTATATGATATGATATATGATGTGTGTTTACACAGGTTTTGGGCAGTGGCCCGTATGGTCGTTTTCATTATGGTTCTTTCAATCTTGGTTTTGGGCTTAGTTCCCACCTATGGTTTTTCTGGATAAATGGTTTTCGAATGCATGCATGCTTTTTAGTGAAGGGTACAAATGTCTTTATGGAAATGTTTTTATAAACTTTTGTTTTGTCCACTCACAGCTTTTAATGTTTTGACTACCCTTCAGGTTGACAGCGGATGTGAACTGTAGCAGAGACCAAGATATCACATGCCTCCTCCAGATCCTGGCGTACTCTGATAGCCAGGAGGGCAAAGGTCGGAAATATCCCTTGTCTGACACTTCGTGTCAGAAGGGAGTAGGGTCATCCCGCGTTAATCTCGAGGGGATTGGGATGAGTCCTGTCATGTCGACCCATGATTGGCCCATCTGGCCTGACATCTGACATGCTAGATCATCGTTTTCTTCCTCTCGCAAGTCTGACTTGTTTTCCTGAACTGTGATTGGGCCACCTAGCAAGCAACACGTGTCAACCCGTGACTGGGCCACCTGGCCTAACATCTGACATGATGACGTCATCGTCTTCTTCCTTTCACGGGTCTGACTTGTTTTCCTGAATTGGGTCTCGCAGACCCGCGACCTTAACTCAGCTTCCATTTCTTCATTTCAAGTCCATTTTCATCCTAATTTCTTCCTATATGATCGTCATCAACCTGATAGGACGTTAAATAAGCATTATTTTATATTATTTTATACCCTTTATACTTGACTTTTAATATTAAAATATTAAATAAATTGATAAAATAAATTATTTTGTGATTTTTATGTTTAGAAAAATAAAGGTTGTAATTTGGAGTATTTTTGGCGAAAGAATCGTTTCGATCGGAATTATAACGAATAAAATATGGACGAAATTCGGTGGAATAATTAATTTATTTATATTTTAATTAAATTAATTAATACAGCCCAAACCCAATTATTTTTGCAGCCCAGCCCGTCGCCAAGTGGCCTGGCCCAGCGCCTCAGCCCAATCCGGCCCGTGCAGCCCGGCCCGCCAGCCCAGCCCGTGCGGCCCAGAAGCAAGCCGCCGGCCCAGCGCGTCAGCCCATCTGGTTTCAGCCCTGCAGAGAGCTTCGGAGCGCGCCTACCGACGCCCCGTCCAGTACTTCGGCGCGCGTGTCCCGACTGCAGGCTTTCTCCTCAGCGAGAGCCTGCCGAAGTCTTGCACTCCATTTCAGCAGCCTCCTGCCGAGCACCAGCTTCCCAATTCAGCAGCCAGCCACCGAAAATTCCTGCCCTATTTTCCAGCAGATTCCACTCAATTTCCAGCCACCTTCCAACAACTTTCCAACCCAATTTTACAACTTTACAACTCAAACCACCTCTAAACATCATCACAAATCTTTATTACTCATCATTCCATTATTCCATTTTTTTTATTGTATTTTTATATTATTTTTGGTAGCTTTCTCCACCTATAAATAGGAGTTGATTTCACTTGTTGAAATCACTTCCAAGTAGCACAAAATTGAGCTTCTTTTAGGAGAAATCTTGGCAAAATAGTCCCAATACAATTTTGAGAGTTCAAGTCCGAATTTCCTTGTTTAATCTTCTTCCATCTTCATAAGGTTCCAGCCGCTGTTCGGTGTTCCTTGTGAAAAACAATCCATTGTTCTCATCCAATCTGAAAAGTGTAACATTTGCTCTCCATTCTCTTAAACTCTTTTATTTTTTATTGGTTCTAATTATAATGCAATATATGTATTGGTTTCTCCTTCCTATCTTTTGTGAAAATTGAGTATAATCTCCATGTGTTTTACTTTCTAAAAATCATTTACTTCTTACATTTTAGAGCTTAAACTTCATTTCGAAACTAAATGTTGATCCGCTGTTCGGGGCATTTAGAGTAGATTTGGAGAGATTTAATGTATGACCGCTGTTCGGCGCATTAAATCACAAACTTAAGGTAATTATATTATAAGTAAAAATCCGTTGTTCGGTGCATTTATAATATGAATAATGTATGAAGAAATATGAGTTTGTGAAGGTATAATTTCGTGATTAATTCAAATATTTGCAATTGTAGTATGTTGTTGAAGTTTGTGTTTACGGGAAGTCTACTTTGTGCATAAGTTAGAATAGAAATAGAATGAGTTTATCTATGCTTTTACATATTTACATAATTACAAACCTCTTCAAAACCCCCCTTGTTGATTCTTTATTCTTTTATTCTTTATTCTTTTATTCTTTGATGCTTTTATTCTTTCATTCTTTTATTATTTAATTTATTGATTCTTTGATTAATTAATTCCTTTATTCTTTGATTAACTAAGTCCTTTATTCTTCTATTATTTCATTCTTTAATTCGTTAATTTATTAATTCTTTGTAATTCATTAATTTATTATTATCTTATTCATCTATTCTTTAATTTATTAATTCTTTGATTGTTTAATTCTTTTATTATTTAATTCTCTAATTCATTATTCTTTTATTCATCTCCCACTAACACATTATTAATGTTCCCTAATTTCCCCGGTTAAGAACGATCCCTATTTACCAATACTACATCTACACAAAAAGGGTTTAAATTGCACAACACCCAAATTACGTGTTTAATTTAATGCGTAGTTTGGGCTTAGTCAATTTTTGGCGCCGTTGCCGGGGAAATTGAAAATCATTTTAATTTGTTAGTGTATGTATATAAATTGTGCATATTATACTTGTTTATAAATTTTATTTATTTTTAATATTATATTTGTTTATAACATTTACTTACTTGTTTATATTTTAATTATCCATCTTATTATTGTTCTTATTATGTTTGTTTATAATGCTCATACTTTACTTTTTCTTAATTTCTAATTTATACTTGTTCATAAATGTTCATAATTTTTTTTATATATATATTTGTTCATAATAAATTTGATACTTGTTCATAAATGCATATTTTATATGTTCACTTTTCTTTACTTTGACTTTTATTTATTCCATTATACTTTATTCCATTAACTTAATATTCACACTTTTTCTTTATTCCCTTAACTTTAATATTCACACTTTTTCTTTATTCCCTTAACTTTAATTATATTACATTAACTTTATTCCATTAACTTTCTTTTAATTTTATTACATAACCTTTATGTTCCACTAACTTTATGTTTACACTTATTTTATTTTTATGTAATCAATTATTTGTTTATGTCTTGTTAAACTTTAAATTTTAAATGAAAAAAAAGAAAATTCGGAATAAATAAAAAAAATTAAAAAAAAATTAAAAAAAATTAAAAAAATTAAAAATTAAAAAAAAAAAATTTAATTTTTTTTATGAAACTTTATTCATCTTTGAATTTCCTAAAGTGTAAGTATTGTTTCCTATTAATTGTTTTAGAGTTGCATGAATCTCTTAGTCCCTTTTTCTTCAAAATCTTACTTTCGGGAACAGGTAGTACCCCTCTTATTTACTTTCTCCTTAACCCTTCATGATGTGTGGATTTCATCACCACATACCATAGACTCGAATCTATGGACATGAGGTTGGGGCGGAGTTTGTAAACACTAGGGTTTGGTAATTCTCTACGTCATCATTTGGATTAATTATGGTGTCTAGGAGAGTTATGACTGGTGACAAGTTTTGGATTAAGAAAGGGAACACCAATGGAGTATATGCCAAGCTAGCCTCGGGGTGCTCTTAAAATTATCCTTGCTTCTCGCGTTACATCTATCTCAACTGGCCATGATTAATGTTGAATGGTGGAATGGTGGTTATCAGTACGCGCAGGCCGTACGCCCAGGAAAGTACTATGAGAAGCGGAAGGAGAAAGTTATTCATGACACTCTAAAACTCTATTTATTGCATTATTAGTTTGAATTTGGAACTTGTACATTTTCTTTCCATTAACGTAACTTTTTGTTAATCCTGGTTTCCATTTATGTGATACTTTATGCAAATCTCTACTATCTTACTCTTATTATCTCTTCTTGTGTATACTTGCCTTCTAACTTAGAGTTTTGTTTTCATAGAGGTACGAACTTATGAATGCGTGCTCATCAATCTAAGCTTGATCGGCTGAGAAGACAACTTGACATCTCACCAAGCAACGCCACATTCAGAGACGCACTTAAGCAAACCAGTTCGTTCGAACCTCCATCCCCAATATTTGGTGAGTCCAAAAGCGAGAAGAGTAATTCAGAAGAAGAACAGATTTTCGGAACACCGATAACCATGGCACGAAACCTGAGTATCCGGGAGCAGACATGTGCAAACACAAATGACACTACAGACTTCTGCATCCAGTATCCCGAGCCTCGAACCAACAAGAAAGATATTGAGCTTAAGAGTGGAGTTCTTCATCAACTACCCAAGTTCCGTGGAATCAGAAATGAAGATCCACACAAACACTTAACAGAGTTCCAATTCATCATTAGTAGTATGTGTCCGGATGATGCGGACTTGGAAATCATGAAGCTGAAAGCTTTCCCATTGTCCTTGGAAGAAAGAGCACGGGTATGGCTTTTAAGTCTCCCACCCAATCATATTGACTCTTGGGAGAAGTTGGTTCAGGAGTTTCTTACCAAGTACTTCCCTGCCTCAAAGATTACGGTCTTAAGAAAAGAGATCACTGGAATCAAGCAGAAAGAACATGATGAGAATTTCAGCCAGTACTATGAGAGGTTTAAGGAACTTTGTGCTTCATGCCCTACTCACGGGATCACAGAAGGCTATCTTTTAACCTACTTTTATGAAGGACTCAAAGGTTGGGATAGAGGACTGCTCGATGCTGCAGCTAATGGAAGTTTCTTAGCTCGGAGCCTAGTAGATGGTCGTGCACTACTTGAAAGCCGTGCACTCAATGATGCACAATACGAAGGTGCCGATCCCATTTCTAGAAAGGTACATGAGGTAAGTTCCCATGCTATAAATGATTCAAAGTTAGATAAAATCACCTCTATGCTTTCGAATATGCTTGAGCTAAAGAAACAGGTAGCTCCAGTTTGTTCCATATGCTCTCAAGGCCATCTTGAGGAACAATGTCCCTACACTGCAAGGGAAGAAGACTCCGAAACTGAAATGGCACACGCCATTGGAGGCTATCAAGGAGGGCCAAGGACCCAAGGTTATAGTTGGAGAGATCCGAACAATGTCCTAAACCCTCAGCACATGTCGACTGGGCCAAACCGTGTCCCAGACCAGTTCCCAAGGCCCACATGGCAACCAAGGCCCACATGGCAACCAAGGCCCCCGGTCCCATTTTCTAACTTTTCTCATAATCATGCAAATAATCATACTTCTTCATCTTCTAATCCTGATTATGATAAAATGCTGGCTGCTCTTTCCCAAGGGCAGCAAACACTAATGGCGTCAACTCAGGCTCTTGTCACAGGTCAGCAAAATCAACAAAAAGACATCGCTGATCTCAAGGACCAAATGGGCAAGGTCGTGGACTTCATGGGTAAGATCCAAGCTAGCGGGGTGCTTCCACCTCAACCTACGCCCAACCCAAATGTAAGACCTGAAGCCAATGCAATCACCACTCGAAGTGGTAAAGTGCTCGGAGAAATAGAACCAGATCCAGCCGTTTCTGAGGCTGAAAAGCACAAGGTGGCAACTAAGACCACCATGACACAACCGCCAGTTCAACCTACCCACACACAAGGTAATAACCCAATCCCTTCAAGTTCGGTTGTTACTAATTCCCCGTTTGTTCATGCACCATTTCCAAGTAGGCTTGCCAAATCTAAGAAGAATGAATCCGATGAGGAAATCTTGGAGATCTTCAAAAGGGTGCAAATCAACATGCCCTTGATCGAGTGCATCAAACAAGTGCCGAAATACGAAAAATTTCTGAAAGAGTTATGCACTCCAAGGCGCCAGACGAGGGAGAAGGAGGTTGTGATGGTGAGTGAAACAGTTTCTGCTGTAATCCAGCGTCGGCTACCCCCAAAGTTGAAGGATCCAGGGAGTTTTTCTGTTCCCTGCGTGATTGGTAACAAGTCATTTGATAAAGTCATGCTAGACTTAGGCGCATCCATTAATGTTATGCCATATTCACTATATGTTGCCCTAGGTCTAGGTAAATTACAGCATGACGATGTTATCATTCAGTTAGCCGATCGCTCTAATGTGTATCCTAAGGGATACATAGAAGATGTTCTTGTGCAGGTTAACCAGCTCATCTTCCCAGCTGACTTTTATGTCCTAGACATGGAGGATTCCCCTACGAATCAAGCTCCACTAATGCTGTTGGGAAGACCATTCATGAGAACTGCCAAGACAAAGATTGATGTGTTCAATGGAACATTAACTATGGAAGTAGACGGAGAGGAGATTGGCTTCAACATTTTTGATGCCATGAGGTACCCTAGTTCCGCAACTCATACTACTTTTTCTGTTGACGTGTGCACTTCTCTCGCAGAGAAACATTTTGATTTAATTCGAGAAGACACACTCAACATGATAATCCAGAAAGGAGTTGGCCTAACGCAATCAGGGGACGCCTTGGTTGAGGATACGGATTACGAACTAGAACCTCGAATTTGGGATGAAGTCATGACCCTAAATGAGACCCCTAGAATGGTGAATCATCAGGTACCCTCGTCATTTCCAATTAGTACTAATGCCACTCCTCCTTCAGTGATTCAGGCCCCAGTTCTTGAGCTCAAAGTTTTGCCTGACCACCTGAAGTATGCCTATCTTGGCTCGGACGACACTCTGCCCGTCATAGTGTCTTCTGCACTAACCGAGTCACAGGAAGATAGACTGGTACAGGTCTTGACAAAGTACAAGACAGCCATTGGATGGACTCTGTCAGATATCAAGGGAATCAGCCCTACAACCTGTGTGCATCGAATCTTACTAGAAGATGATGCAAAGCCCTCTCGCGAAGCCCAACGTCGCCTCCATCCTCCGATGATGGAAGTCGTGAAACAAGAGGTCATCAAACTCTTGGACTGTGGTGTCATCTACCCAATTTCAGACAGCAAATGGGTCTCACCAGTCCAAGTAGTCCCAAAGAAAAGTGGAGTCACAGTTGTTGCGAACAGTGAAGGCGAGCTAGTGCCCCAACGAACAGTGACCGGATACAGAGTCTGCATCGACTATCGACGCCTGAACAAAGCAACTAGGAAGGATCACTTTCCTTTGCCCTTCATTGATCAAATGCTTGAAAGGTTAGCAGGTCACTCCTATTATTGCTTTCTTGATGGTTATTCCGGGTACAATCAAATCTGTATCGCTCAAAATGACCAAGATAAAACGACTTTCACTTGTCCTTTTGGCACTTTTGCCTACCGAAGAATGCCTTTCGGTTTATGTAACGCCCCAGGTACTTTCCAAAGATGCATGCTTTCTATTTTCTCTGAATACGTCGAAAAAATAATTGAAGTATTTATGGACGATTTTAGTGTCTTTGGGGATAGTTTTGATGCATGCTTAGAACACTTAGCACTTATCTTACAAAGGTGTGTCGAAATTAATCTGGTACTTAACTGGGAGAAATGCCATTTCATGGTTAGACAAGGGATAGTCTTGGGCCATATTGTCTCTGAAAGAGGAATTGAAGTCGATAAATCTAAAGTTGATACTGTGCGCCACTTACCCTCTCCCACTTCGGTGAGAGGAATCCGTTCATTTCTTGGTCACGCAGGATTTTACAGAAGATTTATCCAGGACTTCTCCCACATTGCAAGGCCCTTGTGCCGACTGCTTCAGAAGGAGACACCCTTCGTCTTTGATGCAGACTGTCAGGAAGCTTTTGAAAAGCTTAAAAATCTCTTAACCACTGCCCCCATTCTTTGTGCCCCTGATTGGTCCTTACCCTTTGAACTAATGTGCGATGCCTCTGATTATGCAGTTGGAGCCGTACTCGGACAAAGTCGGGATAAGAAGCCCTACGCCATCTACTATGCATCCAGAACCTTAAATGATGCCCAGATGAACTACACCACTACAGAAAAGGAGTTGCTTGCTGTTGTATTTGCTTTAGATAAATTTCGTTCTTATCTACTTCGAACTAAAGTCATTATTTACACTGATCATGCAGCACTGAAGTATCTCCTAGCCAAGAAGGAAGCGAAACCAAGACTGATCCGATGGATTCTTCTTCAAGAGTTTGACATCGAGATTAAAGATAAGAAAGGCGTAGAGAACGTGGTGGCGGATCATTTGAGTCGCATTGCACATGAGCGAGATCCTGTGGCGATTCAAGAGATGTTTCCAGACGAACAACTCTTCAGAATCGAGGGAGGTACTCCTTGGTATGCTGATATTGTCAATTATTTAGTCACCAAGCAGTTGCCCACCACCCTCTCCCGTGCACAAAAAGATAAACTTAAGAAGCATGCTAGGCACTATATTTGGGATGAACCTTATTTATGGAAACACTGTGCAGATTTATTGATTAGGAGATGTGTCCCTGATATTGAACATAGGTCAGTCCTAGAGTTCTGCCATAGCCATGCTTGTGGAGGCCACTTTGGATCTAGAAAAACTGCACTCAAAATCTTAGAATCTGGACTATATTGGCCCACACTTTTTAAAGATGCACATTCATTTTGCTTAGCCTGTGATAAATGTTAGAGATCAGGAAACTTAGGACGCAGGGATGAAATGCCACAACATTATGTTCTTACTGTTGAAATATTTGATGTTTGGGGTATCGATTTTATGGGTCCGTTTCCTCAATCTAATGGCTATCTCTATATCTTACTTGCCGTTGATTATGTATCAAAATGGGTGGAAGCTAAGGCCACCAGGACTAATGACTCTAAAACTGTTGCAGATTTCCTCAGAACTAACATTCTTTCCAGGTTTGGGATCCCGCGGGTTCTAATAAGTGATGGAGGAAGTCATTTCTGCAACAAGACCATTGAAGCTTTACTGAAACGGTATGGTGTCACTCATCGAGTATCTACACCTTACCATCCTCAAACGAGTGGGATGGCGGAAGTCAGTAATAGAGAGATCAAGAAGATACTAGAGCGAACTGTGGGTCCTAATCGAAAGGATTGGAGCCAACGGTTGGATGATGCACTTTGGGCATACAGGACGGCCTACAAAACACCTATAGGAATGTCTCCCTATAGGTTGGTGTACGGAAAAGCATGTCACCTTCCGGTGGAACTAGAGCATAAAGCATGGTGGGCCGTCAAAACGTTCAACATCAAGCTAGATGACGCCGGTCTGCATCGAAAGCTCCAGCTGAGTGAGCTTGAGGAAATAAGAAATGATGCATTTGAAAGCACTCTGATCTACAAGGAAAAGGCAAAGGCATTTCATGACAAACAGATCAGGAGTAAAGCATTTGACATTGGCCAGAAAGTTTTGCTTTTCAACTCTCGGCTTAGACTCTTTCCTGGTAAGTTATGTTCTAGATGGGTAGGACCTTTTGTTATCACTAATATTTTTGCCCATGGAGCCATACAGATAAAACACGTTGGAACTGGAAAAGAGTTCAAGGTCAATGGCCATAGATTGAAGCCTTATATCGAGGCAATTGGCGAACACGATGTGGAGTCAGAAAGAGTGCTACGACGTCCCATCAGATAAACTAAATTTGGTCTAGGCTGGATGGACGTTAAACTTCAAGCACTTGTTGGGAGGCAACCCAATGTGTTCGCGAATGTGAAGGAGTCATCAACACAGATTTGCTTTCTTTCAACCCTTCACTCTCTTTTATGTTTTTCTTTCTTATTTCATTTTCTTAAATCATCTTCCTTACTTTGATTCTATGTTTAAATTACTTCGTATTTTCCTACATTGAGGACAATGTAGAATTTAAGTGTGGGGGAATGGTTTACAAATTTATTTGTGCATTTGAAATTGTTTTATTAAGTCTTTCTTAATTTTCAATTGTTTTATTTCTTTCTCAAAAAAAAAAAAAATTATTATTGCTTTCTTGAGTCTTTTTGTTTTAACGTAGTGTTTTTACAAATCATCAAGTTGCCCTTTAACTTGTCAATGATATAAGTGAATGGAAATGAATATGTTATGGCTATAAAGATGATCACTACAACTTGAATTTGTTTGTTAATATTTTGTGATTAAGTGTTACTACTTGAAGATAATGTATGTAAATTGGTACATAAATAAGCATGATATGATAAGTATGAATCATTTGAACCTTATGTGAGCTTTAGAACTTATATACATCTTTGATGAGTGATTCATAAAGTTCTTTGTTTAAATTGATATACATATGCCTCATAACTGCTTGCCATAGCTTTTAATGAACTCTAGAGCACTAGAACTTATTCTATGTGATTTTCAAAGCTTTTAAGTCAATAAATTCTCTGATTTTGGAAATGATTAAGGCATTAGGGTTAACACCACAAATTCAAACATCCATGTTCCCTATTTTGTGCGCACAAGTTGCGACCCCCTTAGTTTTACCCCTTTTGAGCTCACATTAAGCCTTTCTTTCCTCACCATGATTATCTAAACACTTGAGCTCAGTATAGACATCTTTTACCTTTGTTCCAAGGACTCGGTTGAAGACATAATGATTATGTAAAGAGAAAATGATGATATTGAAAGACTTTTATGTGTATTTTGTGGATTTACTTACTCAAACATTGTTGTATTTTTGACACATGTTATTACCTTGATATATGAAAAAAAAATAAAAAAATGAAAAAAAAAATAAAAAAAAAGAGAAGAAAAAAAGAAAGAAAGATATATTGAAGTTTTTATCAAGGTAATAAGGTTTGATTATGAATGTTTGAGTTAAGTCCTTTACATTTGTAAATCCGGCACAAAGAATGAATTCGAGGCCCAACAAGATGAAATTAGGCCTATGTTTGAAGGGATGGATTACTGACATCATTGCACTAAGGTTGGGAAGTTATGATACGTTTTGGGAGTCTATTGAGTCTTGGAACGAATTTGAGCACCACTTGTCCTATATATTCCTTGCCTCTAAACTTAGCCCCATTACAACCTTCGTAAAGACCTTATGATCCTTAAGATGGTAAATTTTGATTAGTTGAGTCAATCACTTGAGTAAGCTTATGGTTTTGGTTCATTTGTGCAAGTATGTTTTGTTTTTATCTTGAGGTGTTTGTTTGAAATTTTGCAAAAGTACTTCATTTCGATTATGTGAGTATTTCTCACATACTTTGAGTGCAAACACAAACCCTCACAAATTGAGTGAATTTATGAGTGCATATCCTTGTGAGTTGATTCATACTTGTCTTATTCGTGCAGAACTCCATTTCACCATATTTACTCATTATCTTACTTGTTGAACATTTTGTTACCATATATTAACTTTTGAATTCCATTTGCTTAAATGTTTTAAGTGAAAATCTTTTATGCCATGATTATAACAATGAAATTTGAGACAAATGGTTAAGGGTCTACTTGTTTTGAATTCGTAGTTTGATTTTAGTATTTGCTAGGGACTAGCAAAGTTTAAGTGTGGGGGTATTTGATAGGACGTTAAATAAGCATTATTTTATATTATTTTATACCCTTTATACTTGAATTTTAATATTAAAATATTAAATAAATTGATAAAATAAATTATTTTGTGATTTTATGTTTAGATAAATAAAGTTTGTAATTTGGAGCATTTTGGCGAAAGAATCGTCCCGATCGGAATTATAACGAACAAATTATGGACGAAATTCAGTGGGAATTATTAATTTAGTTATTAATTAATTAATTAATTTCTGCAGCCCAAATCCCATTTGTACAAACCAGCCCGCGAGCCCAAGGCGCGCAGCCCAGGCCCGCGTAACCAGCTGCCCAGCCCAAGATCCGCACGGCCCGCAGGCCCAGCCACGTGCAGCCCACACGGCCCAAGCGCGAGCGGCCTGCTTCAGCTGTCCAGAAGGAGTTCGGCGCGCGCCTACCGACGACAGCTTCTCCTTTCCAGCTCACGCCTGCCGACCAGCCGCCTCCTTTCCAGCACAGCTTTGCCGACCAGCCGCCTCCTTTCCAGCTTGCAGCCACCGAAAACTCTTTTCAGCAGCAATTTAGTGGATTTTCTTGCTGTTTTTCAAGCTTTTTCCTTTGTTTTGTTTAATTTCTCTTCCCCAAAAACCACCCATACTCATCATTTCACTTTTGAATATTTTTATTATAATTTTTGTTTAGTTTTTATTTATTTTTTAGGGTTTAATTTGTGTTTCTCCACCTATAAATAGGAGTTGATTTCACTTGTTGAAATCACTTCCAAGTAGCACAAAATTGAGCTTCTTTTAGGAGAAATCTTGGCAAAATAGTCCCAATACAATTTTGAGAGTTCAAGTCCGAATTTCCTTGTTTAATCTTCTTCCATCTTCATAAGGTTCCAGCCGCTGTTCGGTGTTCCTTGTGAAAAACAATCCATTGTTCTCATCCAATCTGAAAAGTGTAACATTTGCTCTCCATTCTCTTAAACTCTTTTATTTTTTATTGGTTCTAATTATAATGCAATATATGTATTGGTTTCTCCTTCCTATCTTTTGTGAAAATTGAGTATAATCTCCATGTGTTTTACTTTCTAAAAATCATTTACTTCTTACATTTTAGAGCTTAAACTTCATTTCGAAACTAAATGTTGATCCGCTGTTCGGGGCATTTAGAGTAGATTTGGAGAGATTTAATGTATGACCGCTGTTCGGCGCATTAAATCACAAACTTAAGGTAATTATATTATAAGTAAAAATCCGCTGTTCGGTGCATTTATAATATGAATAATGTATGAAGAAATATGAGTTTGTGAAGGTATAATTTCGTGATTAATTCAAATATTTGCAATTGTAGTATGTTGTTGAAGTTTGTGTTTACGGGAAGTCTACTTTGTGCATAAGTTAGAATAGAAATAGAATGAGTTTATCTATGCTTTTACTTATTTACATAATTACAAACCTCTTCAAAACCCCCCTTGTTTATTCTTTATTCTTTTATTCTTTATTCTTTTATTCTTTGATGCTTTTATTCTTTCATTCCTTTATTATTTAATTTATTGATTCTTTGATTAATTAATTCCTTTATTCTTTGATTAACTAAGTCCTTTATTCTTCTATTATTTCATTCTTTAATTCGTTAATTTATTAATTCTTTGTAATTCATTAATTTATTATTATCTTGTTCATCTATTCTTTAATTTATTAATTCTTTGATTGTTTAATTCTTTTATTATTTAATTCTCTAATTCATTATTCTTTTATTCATCTCCCACTAACACATTATTAATGTTCCCTAATTTCCCCGGTTAAGAACGATCCCTATTTACCAATACTACATCTACACAAAAAGGGTTTAAATTGCACAACACCCAAATTACGTGTTTAATTTAATGCGTAGTTTGGGCTTAGTCACAACCCAGTAACATCCCTAACTAATCAAAAACAAGAAAAACGGACTAGAAATTTACCTTCAATCGATGAACAGTAAGCTCAAACTTCCTCCTCTGTTTTCTCTCAACTCAGGCCACCTCTTCCTTCGAAATCAACTCCCACCAGGTTCCTTGGAACATGTTCCAATCCACCAAATCGACCAACCAACGTCAAAATCTGGTTTTCCATTTTTGGGTCAAAACTCAGTTTCAGGTTCTTACCTTCGCCGTGGGTCCCCGCTGCGCTCAACCATCCCTCTCTGTTCCTCTGGTCTATCTCATTCTCACATACTCGTCCAATGATGACGATGATGGAGAAATAAAAGGGTGAGGGAGGTTGTGTTTATGTGTTTAATTGTTATGTGTGTTTGTTTGAAATAAAATAAAATATGTGAAGGACGGATGAAGTTAAAACCCTAGATCTGATCCAAATGCATGGGAAAATGAACCAATGGGATGAGTGACACTTTTCACTCATCCAAGGGTCCCATTAGATATTTCAGACCAATCAAAATCAGCCATTTAATTCAAATCTTCAAATACGTCCGATTTCGCTCCCGTGACCATAAATTTTCCCTCTGACGTCAGATTTCGACGTGCCGTCTGTTTATAGACTCGTGATGTCTCGATATACATCAAGGTCATTGGTCAAAGTTCAAAAGGTAACCCAGGTCAAAATTCAACATTTCCCTCACTAGGGGCAAAACAGTCATTTTACATTAAATTTTTGAAATTACAATTTAAATATGATTCAGGTTGTTACATTTAATGAGGATAATGTAATGACCCGTCCCTAAATTAAGGATTAATTAAGACTTAATATGGATTAGCAGGACTAATTAGGAATTAGTCGAGGATTATCAGACGTTCAGGGCGAAATTACGATTTTATCCTTGGAAGAGGGCAAAAAGTTAACTTTTGACCCGGGAGGTCCGATAGCCGAGGGCCGATGATCGTTACGTAGATCGAGTCGATACAAGTCCGTAGAAAGGCGGCACGTCGAAATCGGATATTCGATGGAAAAATCATAGCTCACGGAAGTTCCAAGGAACTATTACACAAATTACGAGGCGAGGTGGCATTTGTCCTTAGGTGGGCCCATATATTTGTTGCAGGCCCAATGGAAGAGTGACAAGTGTCACCCATCCATTGCTCCCATTACACAGATACATGCATATCCCCATTTCTCATTTTCAACGGGTTTCACCTGATCTCATTCGAAACCACACACCATCACCCCACCCATTCCCTTGTTGATTGATTGAGGACCTTGAGAGATTGAGACTGAGGTCGTGAGTGAGGGGATGGTAGCTGGGTGATGGCTGAGCCGTCGTGGACGGTGGTGGAACCACGAGAGGAAGGTAACCCGAGAACCGTTTGATTCAAAATTGGATTTTTAGTTTTGTACGTTTTGGAAGGTTTCTAATGTGTGAATGATGTTCATGGGATCCCTACGAGTTGAGGAGGATCAAAAACCGGGGCTGAAATGATCGGAGACGGCAGAAAACAGAGGAGGAAGAACAGAGCATGTTCTTCGATCCAAACAGATAATTTACATTCCCATTTTCATGGTTTTGATCATGTAGGATGATAGGAAATGAAAAGAGGAAGGTGTAGGAATTGAAGGATCGAAATCGGGTCAAAAATAGAGGAGTTATGGGCTTGGACCCGTCACGCCGGTCCAGCGGGACCTGACTTGCAGGAAAACTGGTTCAGTCCGGGTTCATCGAAGGTTGAAGACGACCGTACAGGGGCGCGTGGCTCCCACTCGCAAGGCCTTTGGATGGCGTGTGGGGGCGCGTGGTCCGTCTTTTGGGGAAGTGTCCAACATGTGTTTTCTTCTATTCGATGTAACGAACATTTTGGGATAAGTTTCGAGTTGATCGGACATCGTTTCTATATAGTTCGGGATGTTCGAAAGTTTAGAATCGAGTTTAAAAATAGTTGAAAATTCAAAAAAATTACGAGGCTTTAATGAGAGGTTATAGAAGTAGTTAGTAACCCTCTAGTATGATTTGAACAAGTTCGGGAACCCCGGAGATGGTGATTGGCCTGGGAGAGGCTTATGGTGCGCGTATTGAGGCGCAACAAGGACAGTCTGTGAGTGAACTTTGTTTTATGAATTTGATGCATGCATAAATATTTTATATGTACTTATGAACATGTTTTGAGATGCCACAAGTGCATATGATTTAAATATGATTTGTTGGGCATTTTCAGAGGAAAATGCGTTAGTGCACGTAGTTTGATATTTCCGTTTTATTTGTTGTTTGGGCTTCGGCCAAGTATAATACGTGCATGAGTTATATGTGATTTCAAAGGTTTCACGGAGAGGCGTGAAACCAAGGAACTGATTTACGGTTTTGGAGGATTTCACGGAGATGCGTGAAATCGAGATTTATGCATGAGTCCCAGTTAAACTATGATTTGAAAGTGTTTTGGAAATGAGAACTGGTTTTCAGCTTTGGAAATATCTTTCGGGCATATGGCCTAATTGATTTGAGGTTTGACTTAGAGTACAGTCAAACGTGAGATAAGTCGGGCAGACCCAGTTATGAGTTTTACGAAAAGTATTTCGGGCATAAGACCCAGTTGTGGATTTGATAGGATTCGAGGAATCCTGAAATATGAAATGTCGTTGGACACTAGTTTTCGGGCTGTGACCCATTGGTGGTATTTCGGGCATATGGCCCTATTGATGATTTTCGGGTCAGAGTCGTAGTCATGAAGAGTGCTATGCGCGTGGCGACGAGATCGATTAGTGATGTGTTCCCGATGATCTAGAGATATTCGCGACGAGTGCTATGTGCGCGGCGACGAGATCGATCGGTGATGTGTTTCCGATGATCTAGAGATAGTTGCGACTAGTGCTATGTGTGAAGCGACGAGGTCGATCAGTGATGTGTTCCCAATGATCTAGAGATAGTCACGACGAGTGTTATACGCACGACGACGAGATCAATCGGTGATGTGTCCTCGATGATCTAGAGATAGTCGCGACGAGTGCTATGTGCACGGCGACGAGATCGATTGGTGATGTGTTCCCGATGATCTAGAGATAGTCGCGACGAGTGCTATGTGAGCGGTGATGAGATCGATCGGTGATGTGTTCCCGATGATCTAGAGATGGTCGCGACGAGTGCTATATGCGTGGCGATGAGATCGATGGGTGATGTGTTCTCGACGATCTAAAGATGGTCGCGACGAGTGATGTGCTGAAATGAGGATGGGATGTGTTCCCACATGTTCTATGTTTTGGGAAGAGATCCCACGGGTTTTATGATTTGGGCTGAGACCCGTACTTGTTTTCTATGATTGAGTTTTTGGGTGAGACCCTATTGAGATGATGGCTTGGATTAAGAAGTAGCTTTCACTGTGTTTTGATTTGGGAAGCAATACGTCTTGCTTTCAAGAAAGAATTTGAAATAAAGTGGTTTTATGATGCATGCATGCTTTTACGTGAAGGGTATAAATGTATGTTTGATATAAATATGTTTTACAAACATTGTTTTGTCCACTCACAGCTTTTATGGTTTTAATACCCTTCAGGTTGATCGCGGATACTGGCTGTAGCAAAGATCGAGACATCATATGCCACCACCGATTCCGGCGTACTCTGGTTAGACCCGAGCGGGGGTCGAGTTTATCCCTGGTCTGACACGCGGTGTCAGACAGGAGTAGGAACATCCCACGATAATCCTGGGGGATTGGGACGGGTCCTGACAGATAAAGCGAAACCTTCAAGTACGCCCATGGTCGTCTGGAATCTAAATCCTAAGAAGGATCCATTTCGTCCCGTAGATGATAACGAGGAGATATTGACACTAGAAGTGTCATATCTAAGTGCAATAGGTGCATTATTTTACTTGGCATAATGAACTAAACAGGACATTTCATTCGATGTGAACTTGCTAGCTAAATTTAGCTCTGCGCCAACACGTCGCCATTGGAATGGCATAAAAGATATCTTCTGATACCTTAGAGGTACAACGGGTTTGGGCTTATTCTACCTCTATGCATTGAGGAATGAATCAAACCCCCCTTGGTCCTCGGAATGATGCACGCCTTGTTGGGTATGCTGATACAAGTTACATATCTGACCCACATAAGGCACATTCCCAATCCGGTTATGTCACGACCCGACCCATCTAACACGATATTGTCCGCTTTGGGCCCAGCCCTCACGGTTTTGTTTCTGGGAACCCACGTGCAACTTCTCAGTGGGTCATGCATCCTAGCATTGTACCAGCCCCAAACTCGCTTAACTTTGGGGTTCCAACCAAACCCAAAGCCAGTGAACTCCCAAAAGGCCTTGCGCTAGATAGATACGTGCCCACACATATAAGACACTTAATATTTTCCTCCTTGAGCGATGTGAGATTATTCACCGTTCTTTTCAAGACAAGGGATTATTCACCATTCTTTTGAAGCCCGATTCCATATTCCCAAAGCCGAAATCATTTCATAATCCACAATTGAAATATAAGCACTTATAAACACAATATAAAACCATAAACCCCGAAATACGTGCAAATACGTAAATATCAAATACCACAATTATATGCACTCAAGGCATTTCAAATCATAGATATAAAACATATAAAACATATAAAACAGTTATGCATGCCTTATATTTAGAAAGCAAATGTCCACTTATAGACCGTTCTTGCACGGATCTCCGAAGACTGCCTTTCGGGTGTGGTATGAGCATTATGAATTCCTGGTAATGCCATTTGGGTTGACGAATACACCAGCTGCATTCATGGATCTGATGAACCGAGTGTTCAGATCGTACTTGGACAAGTTTGTGATCGTATTCATTGACGACATCTTAGTTTATTTGAGGAGTGCCAAATCGCACGAGAAACATATAAGATTAGTATCAGAGCAGAACACTAGGATATCGTGTTGTACAACGCTTTAAATGTCATAACTAAACTATGCCTCTTAACAGTTGTTCATGTCTCCAAGACGTGACCCTTGTGTACTGACTGAGGAAGAGTTAGTGAGAGAAATGGAGAGTGCGAGTATTGAACGAGCCCAACGGTTGGGAGCTATGATTTTCAGTGGAATAACAGACCCCGAGGAGGCGCATCAGTGGATTACTAGATGGGAACGGATTTTTGCTGTGATGCATTTCCCTCTTGAGGAGCGTGTACTGTTGGCTACCTTTCTACTTAATGATGGTGCTTACTAGTGGTGGTACGCACTAGAGATGACGGGCTGGACTGCCAACACCATAACCTGGGAGGTATTCAAGGAGAGGTTCCTAGACCAGTACTATCCACGATCATTCACGGATGCTCATGAGACTGAGTTTTTGCAAATCCAGCAGGGAGTCAGATTGTGACAGAATGGTATCAGAGCTGGACCCCGACCGGAAGTGTGCCAGCGAAAATGCTGAGCCCCAAGGAGGGGTGGATTATAAGACCCGTGTCTTGAAAATAACGGTGAATAATCCCACATCGCTCGAGGAGAGAAAGGTTAAGTGCCTTATATGTATGGGTACGTATCTATCTAGCACGATATTGTTCGCTTTGGGCCCATGACAGGACCCATCCCGATCCCCCAGGGACCACGAGGGGATGCGCCCTACTCAAGTCTGACACCATCCCAAAAAAATGACTAGAATACCCATAACAAATTAAGTAATGCACAATAAACATTTTACACATCAAATACAACTGAGAATGGGTCCATCCGTGTCAGACAAGGGATAGAGAACACAACAAGATTACGAGCACGAATAACTGTTTTTACAAAATGATGCTCGACCTACCCAACCAGGGTATCAGGTATGCAGCAGTAATGTGACTATGTCTCAGCCTCGGGACTTGCCTCTACCTCTGGGTCACGTCCTGGAGGGGTCAAGAAAACATTGAAGGTGTGAGTGGGTCGAAAATAAAGGATATTTCAAAATCGTTCATAATTCATAGTAAAAATAACGTTTTACCCCTTCCGTTTTCAAATCATGCATGCATTTGAGTCAAAGCATATATATATATAGTAAAACTGAAACATATCACACATTATCAATCATGTATTATATCATCACACACAATAATATAATAATAATACATCTGCCATAATCATATTGCACCGTATATCCCAAACCTGACATCCTAGATGTCGGACGTCCCAGACGTCTAATAAGGTCACGGTCCTAAGGCTAAGCGTGCCTCTCGGGGTCTCAATCTCGAGTCCTATCCCCAAACCCAGTCCGGGTATGACATCCCAGATGACAGACGTCCCAAACATCTCATAATAGCAATCCTGCTTCTGAGCCACCTTACGGTCTGGTCGCTTTGTATCATGACCCCTCGAAAGTAATGCGGCGTGACCCCTCCAAGGTACTAATAACTGGAGGAGACAGTAATCTATATGGTCAATTTATACAGTGTAATAGTATGAGCCTGTGACATCTCGGTATGATTCCACAATTTCCATAATCACCAGACGGTCACATGCCCACATAGTATAACATATATAGGTACACAGACTAGGAATAAGACTCAACCTACTCATACACACAATCATACACTAGTATAATGAAAACAGTTATGCATGCATTTAGTTGGAAATCGAAAGACCCACTCACCATATTGCCCTGTTGCTTAATCAACGTCTAAAACCTATTCTGTAGCTATATCTCAGTCTCTGACCTATCCAAACACATTCAAGGGTCACTAATGATGACAGGACCCGCCCCGATCCCACAGGGACCACAAGGGGACGTGCCCTGCTCCCGTCTGACACCCAATAATTCATACCAATTTTTAACCTCAAAACATCAAATGCATAAATAACCAAATTAAAGTCATACATCAAATCCGAATTAAACGAATGTCAGACAAGGGATGAAATCCAAAATTACAAGTTGCGAGCACGACTCTAACATAAACCTGCGGGTACATCACCCAACAGGGATTCAGGTACGCAGAAGTAGATCTATGCCTCAGCCTCAGGTTCCTCCTCTACCTCAGTATCACGACCTGGAGGGGTTACCAAAACATTAAGGGTGAGTGGACCGAAACTCAAGTTATAAAATCATTTGATAAGTAAAACATATAATTTACCCCTCCGTTTTCCAAACATGCATGCATCATCATTTTAAAATCATAAATCATATAACATGAATCATAAGGCATGTAATAAAACCATAACCATAATTTTAGCCACTGCACTATACACTCCAATCCGACATCCCTGATGTCTGACGTCCCTGACGTCAATAAGGTCACAATCACAAGGCTACGTGTGCCACTTGGGTCTCAATTTCCGAGTTCAATCCCCGAACCCTGTTCGGTTACAGCATCCCCGATGCTTAGCGTCGTAGACGCTGGACGTTCTAGACGTCCGTGACCTCTCCGGGGTACCTCATCCGGAGGAGACAATATAATATGGAAGGATCTATACAGTGCAGTACCAAATACATTTTATTGATATCCACATGCAAACATATATGTATACATAGGTAAAACGGGTCTCATGCTCAAATACCGTGAAACGTGCCATAACCGAAATCTCAATATCATCAAAACCATTTATAGATTCCAGCATGTGAACATATAAGTAAATCAGAAAACATTTAAGCATGCAAGGGTTTAATGAAAACGGGCCCACTCACAGTACGATTCCGCTGCGAATCTGCGCGTACGGACCTGTACCGAGATTATCGTACAATTCCTGTCAGTTCAATTCACACGTAAGGGTCACTACAAGTCCTTAAAATTTATTCAAAAGAAGGTTCAAAACAGAAGCCGGTTCGGGGAAACC
Organism: Prinsepia uniflora; assembly: GCA_032719365.1. Taxonomy (NCBI): domain Eukaryota; kingdom Viridiplantae; phylum Streptophyta; class Magnoliopsida; order Rosales; family Rosaceae; genus Prinsepia; species Prinsepia uniflora. The sequence goes on from CM064874.1 coordinate 54,403,574, forward strand.
GTCAATACGTTTCCCGAGGCAACCGACCCTAACCGGACCCTTCAAACTATCTCAGATCAACATGGTTAATTCACCACAAATGTTCAGAATGATGAGAGGAATAAAAGTCATGTTGATCGTGATTGGAGATAAGCCCCAACGCGCCCTCACGCGCCGCCCAAAGTGGCTGCGCGTGAAAGTCACGCGCCTGACACTGTAGCTACAGTGTCAGCACCTTCACCCGTTTGTCTGTAATTCGGGCCTGCCACCCGCGGCTTGACCCAGTTAATTACCCATCAATTCCTACTCGATTTCAATCCAATTTGATCCTAACATGTTAACTAAACATTCAATTTAAGTTCTGGGTTATTAATTTGCCAAATCGAATCCTCAAACGGCCCTTCGACCCGTGATCATCCAAACGGGTTGATCACCCCAACTTACTGGTTTCTAAACCGAAATCAAATTAACCTTACATGAAGCATCCTAGTATCACAACGAACTGGAAAACACACTCAATTGAATCAACACTCACCTGGAAGTAGTCGTCCAAACCTCTGAAATTCTTCTGAACACGGCAGCCACCGTCCCAGCTCACCCGTGGCTGGTTTCCTTCGATTTTGATATGGTTGTGTTCCAAATACTCCCAGAAAGCTTACTCTGCGATTAGATTGGCCCAACGCACCGTAGAAATCAAACACTGATTTTGCCTCCAATTTTTCCAGAAATGGCTTCTCTGGTTTCCTCACCCGTTCTTAGTTATAACAACATCAGAGTGATGCTCAAGCACGTTCTAATTGGTTTTAAACAATTTCAAGCCGTCTTAGAGGCTCGTGGGTGTCCAAATGTCCACTGAAAAATGTTCCCCGAAAAGCTTCGATCTTGAATTAATCAATTGATCGTGCAGGCTGGACGGCTCAGGCCACGTTCAAAAGCAAAAGACAACCCAGACATTCCAACACATGATAGCATAATCAATTGCACGATAGAACCACCGCACATGGTGGTGCCGCCCATTTCCCCCGCGGTCTGCTACAGTAACCAGGGCAAAAAGACCAAAATGCCCCTGGTTCAATAATTACCAAAATACCCCTCACTTCCTAGACCCGTAACTCAGCCATACGAAGTCCGATTTTGGCGTGCCGCCTGTCTACGGACTCAGGACGTCGAGACCTACCTATCAGTCCTTGAGTCGCGTGAAAATTAATTGTCAAACGAAAAGTCAACATTTTCGCCCGCGAAGTCCAACTTACGGTAATGCCCCTGAACTTCCGATAGTCATAACTTTTTCCCTGATCGTCCGAATTGGATGTGCCACCTGTCTATGAACTCGTGACGTCCCGTACTACGTCACGGTCAGAGGTCAAAGTCCATTTAACTCATCAATAAAAAAGTCAACAATTTGGCCATGCCAATCACAAGGGTAAAAGCGTCAATTCACACATTAAATTGAAATATTAAAATCCTCGAATGTCCGGGGTGTTACAAATGATCTCTACAAACCCATATCTAAAACCTAGGAACAGTGTCGGCCTGGAAACGAGTCCCGAGGCTAAAAACTCCATTTTGACCCACCAAATGAGCCCCGATCGACCCAAAACCACCACCATTGGATTCGGATCGTCGAAACCATTAAAATAGCACTGGTCCCACCTCTAAAAAACGTGCCCATGCGCGGGTCTAAGTCGCGGTCAATGTTTACCAAAAAGTTAACGCTAACGTCATTTGACAGTGTTAGATTTGACACATGTCAGCTGCTGGTTGGTCCACATCACTAACATGTCAGTGACACGTGGCAGCCACTAATTGGGCCACATCAACCATTTTCGATCAAGTTTCTTCCTATGCACTCGTCTCGTCCTAACTGGAAGATCTGTATGATCAAAACCGGAAAAGAAAGACTCGAAGCTACCTGAATTTCAATGAACAGTAAGTCGTAACTTTTGTCCGTCGATATCTCCCAGCTCCGGCCACCAAAACACTTCCAACCAATCTTACTGGAATCGTCTCAGTTCCTAGAACATGTTAAGGCCCATTAGGTTGATCGACACACGTCCTAAAACCATTTTCCATTTTTGAGCTAAGAGTGGGTGTTTCGGGTTTTACCTTCGCGTCGTGATCCGTCGTGCACCACCGTCGTCCTTCTTCGTATCTCTAGTCTCAGTCACTCCCCCTATCACACAGTGAGCAGAACAAATGCTACGGTGTTGGTGGGGTGTTTGTATGTTCTTGATCCTTCACGGGTTAAGAGTGTTTGAGAGTTAGGGGGAAAATGATGAGGAAGGTAGTAGAAATGAGAGAAAGTGTTAGTTTTTAGGAACCCTAATCACATCCAAATGCATGGGGAAACCCACCAATGGGATGAGTGACACTTGTCACTCATCCAAGGGTCCCGCTAGGTTATCCTTATCCAATTGGAATCAACCAAGTGTAACGTTCCCGGGATTTCGTGAACAGTGCCATTTTCGCGTTACTGACCATAACTTTCTCGTTCGATCTCTAATTCCGGCGTGCCGCCTGTCTATGGGTTTGTGATGTCCCAATCTACGTCACAGTCACGAGTTAAAGATCAAAGTACAGTCCAAGTCAAAAGTCAAAGTGGGTCAACCATCCTGGGATTGCACCAGCCCCAAATTCGCTTAACTTTGGGGTTTCAACCAAACCCAAAGCAAGTGAGCTCCCAAAAGGCCTCACGCTGGATAGATACATGCTCACACATATAAGACACTTAACCTTTCCCTTTCCGAGTGATGTGGGATTATTCATCGTTCTTTTCAAGACACAAGTCTTATAATCCACCCCCATTGGGGCCCAGCATCCTCGATGGCACACTTCCGGTCGGGGTCTAGCTTTGATACATTTTGTTACGAGCCGACCCATCTAGCACGATATTGTCCACTTTGGGCCCAGCCGTCACGGGTTTGTCTCTGGGAACTCACGTGCAACTTCATAGTGGGTCACCCATCTTGGAATTGCACCAGCCTTAAACTTGCTTAACTTTGGGGTTCCAACCAAACCAAAAGCCAGTAAGCTCTCAAAAGGCCTCGCGCTAGATAAATAAGTGCCCACACATATAAGACACTTAACTTTTCCTTCTCCGAGTGATGTGAGATTATTAACCATTCTTTTTAAGACACGGGTCTTACAGGTTATGTCTTTACCATTGGGAACACATCAATATCTTGGAGGTCTACGAAACAGACCCTAGTTGTTATGTCTTTGAATCACGCAGAGATTTTAGCTCTTCATGAAACAGTTCGTGAATGCATATGGTTAAGAGCCATTACGGGGCATATTCGAAGTACTTGTGGACTGCATTCTACCCATAATGAACCGACAGTTATCTACGAAGATAATACTACCTGCATCGAGTAGATGAAGACCGGTTTCATTAAGGAAGACAACACCAATCATATTGCACCGAAGTTTTTCTTCAACCAGCAATAGTAAGAACATCAGAAGATTGAGATCAAGTTAATACTGTCTCAAGATAACCACGCAGACCGGTTCACCAAGTCATTGCCAAAAGCCACATTCCAGTAGCATGTGCGAGGTATTAGTTTACGTATACTAGCTGACTACTTAATCTATAGTTTTCAGGGGGAGTATCTGGAAGTATACAGAGTATCCGGAAGCATATTGAGTATCCTGAAGTATACTCACATGATCATTGTGTACCTTTTTATCCTACGATCAGGGTTATTTTGTTTCATTGGATTTTGTTACTTGGCTAGGTTTTAATGAGGCACATTTTGATATGATCACCCCACTAACAATGCATCGCGAAGATGCCATGATTCGACTCATATGCATTTACTTATCTTTTCCCTTCGACCACGAGTTTTTCCCACTAGGTTTACCAGGCAAGCTTTTGGTATAGCAACACTAATGCATTCTATCTCAAAGGCGTACTATCTACCCGTATTCCATAAGAGACGACATCAACTACCTCAGGAGATTCCGATGCAATCACTTATACGCGCGTTGTATTTTTTTTCCTTCGACCAGAGTTATTTTTGTCCCGTAGGGTTTTTATTACCTGACAAGGTTTTAACGAGGCAACACATAAGCGTATAGCCAAGCAGCACCATTACATGAAAATATCCAAGGGGGAATGTTGTAAATAATTATAAGGTTGTGTTTATTTATGTAAAGAGTACAAGAGTTAGTATAGTCTTTCTGTATTTATTATTTATCCCTTCTTATATGAGGGATAATTTATCTTTGTAAGAGACTCATTCTATTTAGAACTGATTATTCACTCAGATTGTAAATACAGAATACGTTCCCTTTTTCTTTGTCTCTCCATATCTCTTTGCAATCCCTTTCTTTCTCTCAATTAGTTCACAACACGGGTAAATATCACACCACAGAGAAGATTCTCTCAACTCATCCACATTTCAGTCTAGTTTTTTTTTTTTTACCCCCAAAGCAAAAAACTAAAAAGATAAATATCGAACATGTTGGTTCAACATAAATAACCCAATATAGGAAAAAGAAAAAGAAAACAAAGTTTGTTATTAGATTCGCCTTAATTCCTAATTGGATATTTTCTTTTTTTGGGTAAGTTGTATGCCGAGCGCCTGTGACTGTTTTTCAAAATATTTTTTTTGGCGCTTTGTCAAGAAGTTTTCCCTCCATTATTATTATTTGTTGATTTTCCCTCCATCTTCTCCCCTCTGTTCCTAGGGTCTCTTCAAATTCTATCAACCGAAACGCCATTTCCTTTCCCAACCTAACCCTAAATCAGCATAGCAGCAGATACAAACCCAAGTCCCACCAACAACCAGATGCCCACCGAATTTCATTTTCTCTCAATTCAAACCCCAATTCCCCCAATTTTTTCTCACAAGCCAAACGCCATTTACTGACCTCTTGCTCCTCCTCTAATTTAAGTTTATTGGAAGCTCAAATCTAATTAATGAGTAAAGAGCGAACCCCTGCATTCGATGAGGATCTCGGTGACAAGTTCAAGAATGCCGAAGCAATGAGTCGCTACAAGAAAATTTTCAGTGTTCAATGTGTTACCCTTGAGCGAGAGGGAGGTGACACTGAGCGACTTCGAAGATCTCGGGGTTCCCAAGATTTTCAAATCACGAGGCTGGCGACCTCCAGAGCCTGCAAATATCCAGATTGTTCAAGAGTTCTACGCAAACATTCCTCCTTTCGCTGCTGTTGAGAAAAAAACACCTAATTAGGGTTTTACGATGCTCCCTTGTTTGATGAGACACTGCATTTCTCCAGCGCCAGAGAATACCCGGACTCATTTGAGGTCTATTTACACGGTAAGACCCTGAATTTCTCAGTTACTAGCATTGCCCAAGTTGCTTAATCTTCCTAGGCCAAACCCAGAAGAACCTGTTTTTCCTCAAATTGTTGATAAGCTTGACATAAAGTTTGTAAATTCTCGCATTGCTTGGAACGAGAGTGTAGAATTTCTGGAATGTGTTGTTTACATTAATAGCCGAAGGGCTTATTTTTACAAGTCTGTGAGAGAGATAACTCAGAACAGTTATCTCTCTTTATCCAGAAATAACTTCCTAAAACTGTCTAGGTAACTAACTATGGACATCTGTCTGAAACCTGTCCTAACTGTCTACATGTGTGTAAGTTGTACAAGTGTACTGTCAGATAAACCTGTGTAAGTTGTACAAGTGTACTGTCAGATAAACCTAACTAGTGTATGCGGCTAGTGTATACATATATCATCTTACATCCCCCCGCAAACGAGGCACCCCTTGGGTGACGAGTTTGGATGCAAGAGAGCCGTGTCTGTGAACAGAGAGGCCTTTGGTAAAAAGATCAGCAAGTTGTGCAGCAGAAGGGACAAATTGGACTTTGTGAGTGCCTGAGGCAACTCGTTCTCTTAGAAAATGGTAGTCCAGTGCGATGTGCTTGGTGCGGGCATGGAACACTGGATTGTTGGTCATGTATTTGGTGCTGAGGTTGTCACAGTATAGAGTGATAGGCAGGGCTGGAAGAACACCTAGTTCGCGAAGTAGACTGAGTAGCCAGAGAGTATCTGCACATGTATAGGCGAGAGCCCTGTATTCTGCCTCTGAACTGGAGCGAGAAACAGTCTTTTGTTTCTTCGCACACCACGATATTAGGGTTGAGCCAAGAAAGATGCAGAAGCCTGTGATGGATCTTCTGGTGTCTTTGCAGCCAGCCCAATCTGCGTCTGAAAAGGCCTGAATACGGAGGGGAAATAGGGATTTAGTGATGTTGATTCCATGACCAAGAGTGCCTTTGAGGTACCGAATAATTCTCTTCACTGCTGTGAGATGGACATCAGTGGGGGCACTGAGGAACTGTGCAACTTGTTGTACGACATATGAGATGTCCGGGCGTGTGAGGGTTAGGTAGAGAAGGGCGCCCACTAGTTGTCTATAGGCAGATGCATCCGTGAGGGGTTCACCAGTAGTGGTAGAGAGGACTTGTTTAGCAGCTACTGGAGTTTGAGCTGGTTTACACTCTGTGAGGCCACTGCGTTTCAGGATGTCCAAAGTGTACTTGGTCTGAGTGAGGTGGAGGCCAGTGGCAGTGGATGTGGCTTCAACGCCCAAGAAGTAGTGGAGGGGGCCTAGGTCTTTAATGGCAAAGGCATGAGCCATGGTTGTCATGAAGGAGGAGGTAGCTGGCTGCGAGTTTCCTGTTAAAACAATGTCATCAACATAGAGAAGAAGATACATGATGATAGAATCCTTACCGTAGACAAACATGGACGGATCTGCCCTACTTTGTAGGAAACCATAGGTGAGGAGGAATTGGCGAAACCTATCAAACCAGGCCCTTGGGGCCTGTTTGAGGCCATAAAGAGCCTTATGAAGTCTGCAAACATGATTAGGATGAGAGGGATCTGTGAATCCAGGAGGCTGGACCATGTATACTTCTTCATTGAGGGTACCATGGAGAAAAGCATTGGTGACATCTAATTGTCTGAGAGGCCAGTTTTGTGAGACAGCAAGGGCTAGGACTACCCGGATGGTGGGGGGTTTTACCACAGGGCTGAAGGTTTCAGTATAGTCAAGGCCTTCTTGTTGGTGAAACCCTTTGGCGACTAATCTGGCTTTGTAGCGTTCAATGCTGCCATCAGCATGTCTTTTAATCCGAAACACCCACTTGCAGCCAACAGGAGTTGCATGTGGTGGTAAAGGAACAAGGGACCAGGTCTGTTGCGTCATTAAGGCATCATACTCATTTTGCATGGCTGCTGTCCATGTGGAGTGTTTAGAGGCTTGTTTGTAGGTTGTGGGTTCAATTTGGGAGGTATCAGCCAGGAAGGCTTGGGGAAGAGGGTATTTGGTGGCAAATAGAAGATGTCTAGACTTGGAGATGCCTGCTTTGCTGCGGGTGACCATTGGATGGATGTTAGGAGGCCGAGAGGTGGTAGAGACTAGGTGTGCAGGGGCTGGTTGGGCTGGGGACAGGGTGGCTGGTGTAGTTGATTGTGGTGGGGTAGTGGGAGATACAGACCCGTCTGTGGAGGGGAGAGTTGGGGTACAGGATGTGTTGGATTCTGCAGCAGTTTCTGGTCGGGGGCTATGAGGGGGAGATGGAGGAGGGGGAAGAGGTGATGTGTGGACTGGATTCTGTGAGGGAATAAGAGTAATAGGAATAAAGGAGAAATCTGAGGAAGAGGGGTTTGTAGAAGGAGTGGTATGAGTGGAAGGAAAGTGGTGTTCATTGAAGATGACATGCCTACTGATGTAGACACGTCCAGTGGGCATGTGGAGACACCTGTAACCAGCATGGTGTGGGCTGTAGCCTAGGAAAATGCAGTGGAGAGAGCGTGGTTCTAATTTATGTTGGGTGTATGGGCCTAGGTAGGGATAACAGGATGAACCAAATACACGAAGAAGGTGGTAAGGAGGTTGACGGCCATGTAAAGTGTAGTAAGGGGTGGACCATTTTAGGACTGGTGTAGGTAGCAAATTGATTAGAAAGACAGCAGTGGAGACAGCCTCTGCCCAATAAGAATAGGGCAGACCAGCAGTGAGGAGTAAGGTTCTGCCCATTTCAGAGATGTGCCTGTGTTTGCGTTCTGCGAGGCCATTCTGTTGGGGTGTGTGTGGACAGGAGAACCTGTGAAGAATGCCGTGTTGGTGACAGAGGTCTTTAAAGGCATTATTGTCAAATTCCTTGCCACCATCACTCTGAAATTGCTTGATGGTGGTAGAGAATTGTGTTCTGACATATTTTAGGAAATTGGAGAAGTGAGAAAAGACCTCAGATTTGAGGCGCATTGGAAAAATCCAGGTGTACCTGGTGTAGTCATCTGTAAAGAGAACATAGTATCGAAATCCAGAAACAGAGGGGACAGGGGACATCCATACATCCGAGTGAATGAGATCAAACGATTTTATTGATTTGTGTACAACAGGAGTAAAAGACAAACGAGTCGATTTTCCTAAGGCACAACTATTACAAAAGCTGAATTTATTTAAGTTAGCAGCAAGATTGAGTAGATGTTGAGACGCCAAGACTTGAAGGGCTTGATGAGAGGGATGACCTAATCGACTGTGCCACAGAGATGGGGAACTGGTGGACAGCAGGGCGTGCGGTGGGAGTGATTCTTGTGGTTGGATGGGATACAAACCCTCTCTACATGGGCCCTGAAACAGAACAGCTTGTGTGTGTAAGTCCTAAATGATAAAGTGAGATGGGAAGAATGTGATACTAACTTGCTGGTCCTTAGTAAATTGTGCCACAGATAATAGGTTTTTACGAATGGCAGGGACATGGAGTACATCAGAGAGGTTAAACTCATAGTGTCCAGAAGAGAAGTTGACATTACCAGTGTGATGGATTGGGAGAGTTTCTCCATTTCCAACCATGACATTATCATTGGAAGAAGGTGGAGTTGAGCGGGGAGGGGCGGGTAGGAGTGTCATGTGATGGGTGGCACCACTATCGGGGTACCAATTAGGATCAGCAGCAGGGGCCAGATGAAGACCAGCAAAGGCTTGACTGAGGTCATGGTCATTGGATTGGGTGAGTTGCGGGCATTGGGCGGCAATGTGTCCATGTCGATTACAAGACCAGCACTGTGGGCCAGGTGGACGGTTAGGAAGGTTGGGGCAGGGGCCAAGGATGCCTGCAGAAACAGTTGGGTTAGAGGAGCGGGGAGGACCCCTGCGAAAGGAGGCCCTGGAATTGCGGAAGGATCTTGTGCCACGGTTGTATTGGGGACGCCCGCGAGTGTAGTAGGCACTGGCATAGGGTTGTGGTGCAGGTTGAGGAGAAGCAGCATACATGGCTGTGGGAGGAACTGCTACGGCTGGATGTGCAGTGGCAGTCTGTTGGGCTTCAAAAGAGAGCAATCTGGCTCTTAGGTCAGAAAAGGGAGGCAAGGGTGGGAAATTTAGCATGGCTGTGACAAGCATGTTGTATTCAGGACCTAGTCCTCGAAGAACAGTCGTGACTAGGTCAGTAGATGAGAATGGTTCATTGATGGCAGCAAGGGAGTCTGCCAAGGATTTGGCTTGAGTGAGGTATTCGGAGATGGTTTTATGTCCCTTGGTGAGGGACATTAATTGGAACCGGATATTTGTGGCATTGGCAAGGGATTGCTGAGAGAAGTTGCGACGGAGACATTCCCAAATGTCTCTTGAAGTATTGAGTCCAACAACTTGTGACAGGACTGGTTCAGTTAGGGTGGCACGGAGGAGACTGATCAAAGTTTGATCAATCTGAAACCACTGGTTATAGGCAGGATTCGGCAGAGGAACAGAAGGGGAAGTGAGAACAGATTCAGAACCTTCAGATTGAGGGGAAGCAATGGCAGGGGTCTGGGGTGGCAGAGTAGGGGAGGGAGGAGGGTGAGTTCCATCAATGAAACGCCAGTAACTGTGACCAATGAGGAAGGGTTTGATTTGGCTTTCCCAAAGAAGATAGTTGGTCTCATTGAGTTTGACAGAGACCAGGTTTGAAACTTGGTTAGGGGAGATTGAAGGGGAAGAACAGGAGTCAGACGCCATAACAGGAAGGGAGATTGAAGGGATCGGTTTATGGTGGTCAGACTTAGTGCTCTGATACCATGTAGAATTTCTGGAATGTGTTGTTTACATTAATAGCCGAAGGGCTTATTTTTACAAGTCTGTGAGAGAGATAACTCAGAACAGTTATCTCTCTTTATCCAGAAATAACTTCCTAAAACTGTCTAGGTAACTAACTATGGACATCTGTCCGAAACCTGTCCTAACTGTCTACATGTGTGTAAGTTGTACAAGTGTACTGTCAGATAAACCTGTGTAAGTTGTACAAGTGTACTGCCAGATAAACCTAACTAGTGTATGCGGCTAGTGTATACATATATCATCTTACAGAGAGGGTTCGGGTTTTAAGAGAAATTCGTCTGAGTGACCTGTCCAAAGTCCTTCACTGGATAGTGAGAACCAATATCGACCCTCCTTGTCAAGTTCTTGGCTCCTCTTTAATTAGTCCCGACAGAGCTAGGCTCCTTTATGCCATTGGTAATGGTGTGCCAATCATTCATTTTTTGTGCATCTGTCGCGCTGCGCACCCCCGGGGAATGCCTGACACCTTGCCTTTTGCGTCCTTGATCACTCGCTTTGCCATGGCTTCTGAGGCACGAGTTGATCCTACGGATAAGATTTTTCCTCCTCGGTATCTTCATGACAACGGTTGGATTTTTGGTTATACACTTGTGCCATCATCACCTCCTGCACCTAAGCCAATTCCTCCACAGCTTAATCAGCCTCCAGCACTGAAGCATGGAGGCAATGTGCTTGCCGATTCCACACACTCGGGCATCATCCCACCTTCGTCTAAACAGCCATCTGCTGGTCAATCAAACGTTTACCTTTTTAGCCTTGCTTTACTTTATCTGTATTCTGGTCCATTTCAGTTCACTTTTAGTTTTAGGCTTGGTTTGAATAAGAAGAAAAGTGAAGAAAGCAAATGGATTTCAAATGAATTTGTGCATGTAGTCATTTCAAATCCCTTTCATTACTGCTAATCTATTTATTCAAATCCATTCATTCTAGTATTCTAGTTTATGTAGCAAATTTAGCCTTAGAGTCTAGACTGTAATTTGTCCTATAATTTATTGATTATCTATGAAATGTGAGAGTTCAGGTTACTTTTATTTATTCAATTGTTCTTCTGTTATTAGTTTCTTTGTGTGTGAGAGAGGGTGTGTTTGAGCATTGAACATTACATTATACAAATTTATTACTAAGAAATGTATACAATCTTCTCCTGTAGTTAATCCTGCACCTGCACCAAAGCCAAATCCTCCACAGCTGAATGTGACCGAGCCTTCGGCTGTGAGGCGCGAAATCACCCCACTTACCAATGACGTTGCCAAACGTAGGAGTGATGTCCATGCTGTTTCCACACACCCAGCCATTATTGCTTCATCTGCACAGCCATCTACAGGTCAGCCATATGCTTAACTTCTTAGGCTTCCTTGACTTTATATGTGCTGTGTTTCCTTTCAGTTTTGCTTTAGTTTTGGATTAGAGACTGCAATCCTGGCCTTTTGCTTCATTTTTTCTATATTAATGAGTTTCTATGTAATATGAGGTTTGGTGTTCTTTTTCTTTTTAAATTGTTCATTAAATAAGGCTTTGTAAAATGTTAATGTCCCTTACATTAAGACTGGAAATTCAACTTATTACTTTAAAATTATTTGTACCTTAAATTGCTTTTTGATGTAGGTGGTAAGAAAATTGCCAGATTCTTACTGGTGGCATCATAGTAATTTAGTATAGCCTTCCGCTGTGTATATGCTGATCACATTTGTAATCTCTTAGCATTGAAAGCTAAAGCATACACAATTTAAGTGTCACCATATCATCTGATTTGTGACAATGAAGTATGAACTCCGCTAAGTTTTGTGTCTTGTGGTTGTAGCAGCCATTTTGTATTGCAGTTCTTATCTGGTTTTAGTCAATGTTGTTTATACTTAATATAGATTAGAATTTCAGTAACTAAAATTGCTTTGGTTTGGTTGGATAATCTATCATATGCTGAGTAAAGTGGTTAGATGTTTAATATCTTTGTTTCTATGGTTTTCTATGAATGAAAATAAGAACCAATTCTCATCTTGTGCTGTTTTGTTTCACTCTATTTGCTTGTGCGGCAGAATCAGTGGAGGCTGAAGAAGAAAATAATGATAATTTGATCCCTAACTCGCCTGCTTATATAAACATGTCAACTTCAACATGTGAATTGCATCCGAAAAAGAAAGCAAAGCAGGATCCATTCCGATATGCAATTGTTGAGCAGTTGGCTCAGTCATTACAGAATTATTTTGCAAGTCAAATGAAAGTAAAACTCAGTGGAGAGGAGGTTCTTATAGTTGTTTCAAAGGTACCCAACCTCAGTAGATTGCAAGTGTTTAAGGCTGTACGCATATTATTGAGTGGTAATCCACAAGAGTTCTCTCTAATGAAATCTCTTCCGGATGTTGAGAAGACAGAGTGGATACTATTCCTCATCAATGAATCCCAAGGTAATTTTCTTGACAAACATTGCCATAATTTAGTTGAATATTTTCTTCTGATGTAGCTTTAGAAAGCATCAGGTTGTGATATTTCTATATGTTTCTCTTTTGGTTTTTGAATTAGTGCTGCCTTGTGACATGCCGATTTTGTACAATGTTTGTATACAGGCAGAGGGAATAGAGTTGAGTGCCCAATTCTGTTTCTCATAAATGAATCATGGATGCCTTGCCTTCCCAATTGTGGATAAAGAAGCATGCTTTGGGTTTGGGAGACATAAAATATTTTTCTTTTTGTAAACTGACTTACCCTTTTGCATTTGGTGTGCATCTAATATAATATGCTCTATTATTTTGTTGATCTCAACAATGTCTTGCATCATCAAGCCTAGCTCTTACCGTTCGGCCTAGAGACTCATAATATGCTCTATTATTTTGTTGATCTCAAGAATGCCTTGCATAATCAAGCTTAGTTCTTACCATTTGGCCCAGAAGCTTATGGGTTTATGGGGGCTCGCTTGGTCCGGTAGATAAAAGCTCGATCTGACTCGCTTTTGGTCATGTTCAGTCCAGCTCGAAAATTGGTGGGTTAAGTTTGGATTTAAGTGTTTAAACTCAATACACTCGATAGGCCTGGCCCAATCAAGTCCAATTTGATTTGTAAGCCCAAATATATAAAATTTACTATTAATTAGAAAATCAAATACCCTGCTCAAGTTGTTTTAATAGCCCAAATCTCCAGAACTCATCATTTACATGTCCATTTGTTTCAGCCTAAACTCCATTTGTTTTAACTCATTTGTTTATTCATGGATTATCAATGAATTGCAGATTCTTTAGTTCATTTTGTTTAATTCAATTGAGTTGGAAAATAGGATAACAATCTTAATACTATAAATTTTTCTTGTATCGATGAAATGTGAGGGTTCAGTTCCTCTTCGTTCATTCAATTGAGTATTCTACAACCTTTTGAGTACGATACATGTACGATCCTCTCCTGCAGTTAATGTTGTACCTGTATTGGCATCTACACTTAAGCCAAGTCCTCCACAACTTAAACTTAATCAGCCTCCAGCAGTGAGGAACGGCATGGCTCTACCTACCAAAGACATTGCCAAGCGCGGGGGTGATGTGCATGCCATGAGCACGCCTTCGGCCATCCCACGTTCGTCTAAACAGCCTTCTCCAGGTCAGCCATATGTTTAGCTTCCTAGCCTAGCCTTGCTTTACTTTATTTGTATGTTCTTTCTCAGTTTTAGAATCTAAACTTTAATTATGGACTTTTGCGTCAGTTGTGTTGTATCTTGAATTCTCACTTGCAACTCATGGATTATCTATTTTGATTTCGATTTGCTATCCAATTTCTTGTTATTGTACTAATTTATATCGCTGCATGATCACGACCCCAAGTGTTATTTTTGTGCTGGTAGGGTAAGATTGAAATGTTGCGCATTCAGCTTACCACTGTCGAATTCCCCCTTTTCACTGGTGGCATCGTGGTAGTAAGAGACTTATATAGTTAGCAACTAGCATGGCGATCAACATGGAATGTGTCGGTGACTTGTAATTTTGAAAAATCTTCCACTTTTGTGTATGATCACATCTAACTTTAAACATAAAGCATGATGTAGTCCACTTCTGAGTGTCACCATAATCTGATCAACTTTCCTATCTTCAAAATTGAGTTATGTTTCTTCAACATTTATTAATTTTTCTTGATAAATGTTGATCCGCATCAATGAATCGATGCCTTATGCTTTGTGGTACTGATTTAAGCCATTTTTTTTTTGGGTTAGTTATCCAATTAGCTAGTAGCACTGGCACTAGGACTGCTTTGTGACATGCCAGATTGCCTTGAAGGAGTAATGATCTTGTTCTGTGGACATGGTAGTTAAAGCAAGTGTTGTTGTGGATGGCTTTCTGGTTGTCCAAATTAAAGAAGACTGTCTTCGCATGTTTGGTTGGTTTCGTTGATAATTGACATGCCTCTTCCCAAGTGTTTTGGTGAGTAGGTGATAGCCGCCCAATATATTAACGTTTTAGTTTTAGCTTTGCAAGTCAAAATAGGACACAGCCCAATATATTTTTCTTCTTTTCATTTTCTCGTAAATAAGAGTTTTTTAGTCTCAATCATAGAACTAAAGTACATCAAAAAATTTGGGAGTACTTGGGGAAAAATATTTAAATAAATTTATTATCAGTTATCACTACATAGGATGGCTATCAACATAATTATGATGGATTAGCAATGCTGCCAACTTTACAGAAGCAACATAATTGGCCGCAATTTATATATATTTCAGAGTTCAGACTTTATATTGGGTCAATTTGAAATCACCTTTCACTCTTTCTTTGTTTTTTGGCAAACCTTTCACTCTTTCAGGCTTTCACCAACCTACCAACCTATCAACCTCCGAATATTTTTTTTCTTTGGTAAGTAAATAAATTTATACCTCTGAATAATTGAATTGTTCCATATTCACACACGTAACACAAAACTTTGCTACTAAATAATTGCAGAATTTTGTTTACCAAGTAATGTGGGCATAAAATAATGACAAACATGGTACCATTTGAGCAAGGAAAATAGCCAAGTAAAACCCCGGCCATGTAATTTAAAAAATAGAACAAACTTTGGGGGTTGAGTCTCAGTGGATGGATACTATTTTGATTTGAGTGTGTGCTCTCTCTATTTACACATATATACCAACCACCAACACCAGTCCTCAAATTTGGATTCATTAAAAGTATTTATAATATGATTAGAAACAGAAATATTACAACTTTGAATTAGGCACGAATTCAAAAATTAAAAATAAGGTGAGCTAAATATTAACATAATTTTATTTTATAAAATAATAATTATGCAATAAATACATAAAAAAAACTTAAATTGTAATAAACTCCTTTTTATGTGGACAATATATTGTACTATCTTCAAAATTCGCAATCCCTCTAAACTAATATTACGTAATTTTTTTTAAAAATATTCAATTTTAGGTTAATTTGAACACACTTCAGCTCTATATTATGATATGTGCCTAACTTAAATATGTCGCATAGATCTCTATTATTAAAGGATATTAACATACTTACAAACCAAATGAAGCAAATAAACATCTATCTCTCGCACATTTTTCATCTCCCATCTTTTTAATATCACATTTTCTTCTCTATTTTTATACAAGATTAAAAAAAAAAAAAAAAGAAGCTCCATACGTGTGATGCTTGATATGATGGAAGTCAATGCATGAAAAGTAGGGTGTGATTACTGATTACCTAACCCAAAAAAAAAGGGTAGGGTGTGATGGATATACCAAAAGAAGAGAGTAGGCTATGGTGACTTAACAAAAGGAAAAGTCTAATGACATAAAGCTCCTCGACAATGATTTTTTTTTCACTAGGTTAAAATCGGACAATTCAACTTACAAATTAATTAAAACAATCATAATTACTCATATGCAAATTTAAGATTCCAACAATGCCATAAAAATAATCAAACTATTCGTTTACAACTTAGAATTTAACCTTAAATTTTTTAACCCCTCCTAAAATTTGAGGATAGAATCCTATGACATAGACATAAACTATTCCACTACTCTGCGACCCAAACACCCATCTCTTTCCAAAACCCATCTCTTCCCAAAACTTCTAAAACCGTAACTCCTAATTTCAGAATAAATTCTTAATCACGTCAACACGATAAAATGTAAGGAGTAAAATTCCATAATTCTAAAAAAAAATTGAATTTTAATTATGAAAATTTAAAAAGTAAAATGGCAATCCAAAAAAAAAAAAGAGTTTTTCTTTGATCGTAGAAAAAAAGTTGATTGATACTTTAGATGGAATAAATTAGAGTAAT
This sequence comes from Prinsepia uniflora, assembly GCA_032719365.1. Taxonomy (NCBI): domain Eukaryota; kingdom Viridiplantae; phylum Streptophyta; class Magnoliopsida; order Rosales; family Rosaceae; genus Prinsepia; species Prinsepia uniflora. Next base: position 54,419,884 of record CM064874.1, read on the forward strand.
CGTCCCCTAATTTTATCATAATTTAACAACTATCCCTAAAATTTAATATTAGTGTCTCTTGTATCTGAATTTTATCATTATAATTGAGTCAATCCCTCCGTAAAAAAATTCAAATAGAATCTGTTAAAAATAAGGGCAAACTCAACTATTATAGTAAAATTTCGAAATAGTTGCTAAAATTATATAAAATTTTAGTTGAGTAAAATTCTGGAATAGTTTCTAAAATTATAATAAGGGCAAACTCAACGATTTTGCCATTATATTTTACGGATTTTATTTGAATTTTTTTACGGAGAAACTAACTCTATTATTATAATAAAATTCAGAGCATAAAGGACATTAGAAATCTAGAAATATTTGTTAATATTATAATCAAATTTATGGACAATTGCTCTAATTTAGCCCTTTAATTATGTTTAGTGTAACATTGCCATTCGATCTAATTCTCTTTGTTATCTAAAAAAAAAAACATTGAGTTAGATAAAATTTGTGGTTGGAAAGAAAATTAATAATCAAAGTAAATTGGAGTCCAAGTCCAATAATGGCGTCCAAGGATCCTAAATCCCCATGACAGCCTGAAGTAGACAGCGGGGAGGTGGGCTCCCACCACGGACGCCTCAAAAAATTCAACTATGAACAACAGATCCCACCATTTGGCGTCTTGCTCCACCCTTGACTCCACTGTATAAAACTCCAGCACCAACTTCCATTTCGCTCTTTCATGTTCACATTGCCTATTAGATCTAATCCCTCATTTTTTTCGCGGAAATTTTTATTGGTCTCCCGGAGAATCTTGGTCTTCTCGGAATTTTAAGTGGGTGTGGTGAAATGGCCGATGAGTCGCAAAAATGGGTGCTAATGGTGACGGCCCAGACGCCCACCAACATTGCTGTGATCAAGTACTGGGGAAAGCGGGACGAAACCTTAATCTTGCCGGTCAATGACAGCATCAGCGTAACGCTTGATCCGGAGCACCTCTGCACCACCACCACCGTCTCCGTCAGTCCCACCTTTGACCAGGATCGGATGTGGCTCAATGGCAAGGTAAGAGCTTTCCGTTTTGTGTTCGATGTCCGGGAAATGCATCGAAAACAGAGAATTTGTAAGGTTCATGATTATCTGCCGTTAGCTTTGACATAAACTTGGTGGGTCCCTACGGAAAGGCAAAAAACCTTGGGTTTTAAGTTTGTGCACCATTTGAATTTTGATTGGCAAGAAAAAGTAGGAATGGAAAGGGAACTGAAAATTGCAGATACTGGACATGAATTACTGTAAGAGGTTGAGGAACATAAGCTTTTCATTACAAGAGTTGTATTACTAGTATTGAGCTTCAAATTGGCACTGTTGCTTTTCGCCACAAAAAACTCATCAAAAGTTTGAATCTTTCCTTTTCCGCTCACCCTGATCCTTTTGGGATTTTACTGATTCATAGCTCTTTTTTGTTTTATGGTTAGTGTAGGAGATTTCCCTTTCTGGAGGCAGATTCCAAAGATGTTTAAAAGAAATTCGTAGTCGAGCCACCGATGTTCATGATAAGGAAAAGGGAATCAAGATTACAAAGGAGGACTGGGAAAAATTGCATGTACATATTGCTTCATATAACAATTTCCCCACCGCTGCTGGATTGGCTTCCTCGGCTGCCGGTTTTGCTTGTCTTGGTAATGGATAATACCCTATTTTAGATAATTTTTTTTGTTAATTTGTTGTTGCATAATTAGTGCCTATTGTAGTGCCTTAAGTTTGTGAAATCATGACTGTATTAGTGAAAAACTTGGATTAGCTTAAATGCATAGAGGATTTAAGGGAAACTGGATTTGTAGTCTTTATAGTTATATTTATAGGAGAGTTGTTTTCTTTAAAATTATGAGAGTGGTTCTATCTTAGTTAGTAACAGCATATATTACCTTCTCTTCTGTCATACTTTGTTAAGGATGCTAACTTATTCAAAACAATCTGAATAAATTATGTTTTATTCCTTTAGTTTGGTTTCACTTATGCTTTTGTTGAGCTTGCTTTAAGTGTATTACTTCTTCTCCTGTTTACATGCTAGGTTCATATCTTTGATCTAAATGGTTCCAATTTCTCCCCTCTCTAAAATCTCTAGATCAGTTTACGTACCAAAGGAGTATAACAGTATTTAGTCACCAAGATGCAGAGTCATTTCAATGGGGGTGATACAGCCACATTCCCATTAAATTATAATTTACGAGGAAAAAGACAGGTGCAAGAATTGAATATTTCTGCCACTAGGACCTCAATTTTGAAATGAAAAATATTCTTACAGATTGACCACATAAGCATATTAACTAATATCTAGTTGAATATCTTGAATATCTTTCATCTGATGCTTTTGAGCTTCAGTGTAGTTAATATTGCAAGGCATTCATTATCTCTGTTTCTACTTGCAGTTTTTTCCCTTTCAAAGTTAATGAATGTGAATGAAGATCATAGCCAGCTTTCTGCCATTGCCAGGTAGTTTAGTAGTTTTTGAATAATGTCATTTCCAGGGTGCCTGTATCTTGCTTCAGTTATAAAACTTCCAATTGTGGAAGCCTTGTATGCCAGTTTCATTTCTTGAATGTGGCTGTTTTCTTTGGCATCTATTTCATGATAAATATCAGATTTAATATATTTGCCACTATATAGATCTCTATGACCATTACTATGTTGCTTTGTTTTAAGTTCATCTTAGTGGTTGTGTATTGATTGTTTGATCCTTATTCTTGTTATTCACATGGTAGAGATTCTAGCATGCTGGTTGTAGCTCCTGGTTATAATTCAGTAAATTCCTTGTTCATACAGGCAAGGTTCTGGCAGTGCTTGTCGCAGCTTATACGGGGGATTTGTCAAGTGGATCATGGGAAAAGTAAGCTTAGATTCTTATGGTTATCGTTAGGCCCTCTGTTGGGTAGAAAGTTATCTAATTGAACATTTAGCGCTGATTCCTGGTATATGTTTTATTAAGGATGATAAGGGAACTGATAGTCTTGCAGTTCAACTTGCGGATGAGAAGCACTGGGATGAACTTGTCATTGTTATAGCTGTGGTATGTCTTTCCTTTTCGTTTGTCATTCTATTAAAGGCTTTTATGGCAAAGTTTGGCCTGTGGACCTTGCTTTTTAACTTACCATCTTGTGTCTGTTCTTGAAATTTTTTCCAATCTCTTTAGGATTTTCTAGTTTCCATCTCTTAGTTTCCCATTCAACTTGCTTTCTCTCTACTTTTTATTTTTTTATGTATTTTTTTATTGATAGACTTTATATCTCTTCCTGATCCAAGCATCTTTGTTTTTTTGTTGTATATAATATATTATGGTCGATATCAATTAGACAACGTTACCTTTTAATTTCGAAAAATAGTATTACCTATGAATCTTCGGTTCTATTTATGAATATGAAATCATAAAAATCAATAAAAGGGGAACAAAGGGCCTGAATGCCTAAAACTTAAAGAATTTGATCTTTTCGTGTTCCTTCTAGACATAGTTATATTTTTTATTGTAAACTTCTTGATGCCTCCATTCCTCTTCACCTAATCCCCTGTATCCATGCCAATTCAACAGAAAATGGGCACTACATCTCTTAAATCAAATTTGTGGTATTTTTTAAGACACCCATTTTGTTGCTACAGAGTTGGGAATATATTAAATAGTAGTCAGGCTTACAAATAAAGAAAAGCTATGGGTGAACGGTTCCGTTTAATATATTTAATAATTTTTGGTCACCTAAAAGACTGAGCCTTTGTTAGTGGAGTTAATATTTTACTAGTCATATGTGTGCATCTCATGCCATCATGTTATGAGATGAATGTTTATAATTTCTGGATGCACTCCTCTGGAATGCTTCGATGCTCCAAGTTGTAAAGTTTCCTGTTATTTACCATCTCCATAGAAGCCAAAATTGTATCCTGAATGTCAGATGACAATTTTATCTCTATACCCTAACTAATTCAAATCATGAATTTGTTTGTTCCAGGTAAGTTCGCAGCAGAAGGAAACAAGTAGCACTACAGGAATGCGTGATACTGTTGAAACAAGTTTGCTCTTACAACATAGAGCGAAGGTATGTTATCCATGTTCCTTTTTGGGTGACCAGTTTAAAGAGAGTGTTAGTCTTCAGTACTAGAAGTTTATGAAGTGACTGAGTTCTGTGGTTTTATTTTTTATTCATCTAAAAACAGAAACTGTAAAGTACTTTATCCAATTTTGCTCAACAATGGTTAGCCAATCAAGAAATTTCACACATTGTAGAACTTTAGATCTCATCAGTTTAATTTTTTTTTAATTTTGATCTTCTTTGGAACCTTCAAAATCCCTCATTTAAATGCACCACTATTTATAAACAAATCATGATGTCTTATTATTTTTGTTCGTTTGTTATCAATTGTTTTCCGGGGTCATTTAAATTCTGATCTAACTTGTATATTTCTATTTCTCTTTTGACATTGGTACAGGAAGTCGTACCAACACGTATAGTAAAAATGGAAGAAGCCATAAAAAATCGTGATTTTGCCTCTTTTACACAACTGGCTTGTACTGACAGTAACCAATTCCATGCCGTCTGCCTGGACACATGTCCCCCCATATTCTACATGAATGATACCTCCCACAGGCAAGTCCCTTTTGAATAAACTGAAAAGCTTTGAGCAACAGTAATTTGTTTAGTTCAGTGAGGTGAGGTGCAACACTACACGGTTGAGAATCAATATTGATGAAGTAACTATGTTTCAGGATAATCAGCCTTGTTGAAAAGTGGAACCGTGCAGCAGGAACACCTCAGGTTTGAATTGTTTATGAGTTTAAATGCTGTATTCTGCTCTAACCTAGTTGAGGGTTCAATTTTGCATGCTTTGTTTGATAATGTCTCAACTGAAGCAATTTACACAATCACACAAGTAGAAGCTATAATGAATTTCTGAAGATATCTTCAGATATGTTAAATGATTGCAAGTTCTTAATGGAAAAGAAAAGTTTCACAAGTACTTTGGTTCAGACTTTGTTCTCATTATATTTTTCAAAACATCAAGGCATGCTTGTAAATCTCCCTGGGATATTTCTTTCCCGAATTAGAGTACTATACTGTGTTGTTTAAAGTACTAATCTCTGAACTTGTTTCTCCCTTTTGGCATTAGTCTTACTTTATGGTTTGAGGGGATTAGTGTACAAATAAATATAAGTAGGACAAAAGGATTTTACACAAACTAAAAAGACAAACTACAACTTATAAGTGTATTTGAGTTTGCATACTGTTTGTACTATTCTTCGAGTATTTGAAAATATTCTGTATCCACCAGGTGGCTTATACATTTGATGCGGGGCCGAATGCAGTTCTAATTGCACGTAACAGAGAAACAGCTGCCCTTTTGGTCCAGAAGTTGCTATTCTGCTTCCCTCCAAATTCTGGTGCAGATTTGAGCAGGTAATTTTTGCTTTGGTTTCCCTATGACATTTTCTCAGTTTAATATGTTCTTGTATCTTTTTAATTTTACGTATCTATGATTTTTCTGATGGTGCCAACCTTGCTCCTCCTTGGGTGTGTTCTTCTCCTTTAATGTTTTTTTCTTGATTCCTTTCCCAGTTTCGTTCTTGGTGATAAGTCAATTCTAAAAGATGCTGGGGTTGAGGGCCTGGAGGATATCGAAAATTTACCCCCACCTCCAGAAGTCAAGGATCCATCCCAGAAGTACAGAGGAGATGTGAGTTACTTTATCTGCACAAGACCTGGGAGAGGTCCAGTTGTGCTATCAGATGAAAGCCAATATCTTCTCAACCCTGAAACTGGTTTGCCCAAGTAAGTTGATGAGAAAATTCCTGTGTTTTCACAGTTGCACCGCTCCTTGTCAGGCCAATTCAATATGCTGTCATGAGCCTGAAGTAGTTTGTTGAGATGATCCTTTTAAAGCAGGAACCCAAGAATTTCCTTGAAATGATTATCCCTGTTTTTCTGTTGCTTGTTTTCAGTATTTGTAATTTAAATTTTTTTCTCTTTTAAATCCAATTACGGTCTTTGTACTCACCGCCATCGACTCATTTATGAAATAAGTTGTCCATTGTTCATTTGAAATGCTATGTTTTCTTCGTTTTCTTCTTTTCTAGCTACCTACCTAGTTGTGTTTTCTTCATTTTTTTCTTTGTACTCACTACAATAACAATGGTTTGGAATTAAAAAAAGAAAAGAAACGATAACAGTCGTTAAGCCAATTTATCAAGTAATTGCGAATTTGGATTCCTGTCCTCCATATAATTTACATGGCAATGTTTGCCAAAGTTTTCATTTTGTAAAATTCTGCTCTAGTTGAATGACACTAGAGAAGAAGAGGTACGGTGTTGTATGAATAAGCCACTACTTATTGCCACCAATTAGAAGTGCCTTCAAGATAGCTTCACTCATCCCATCTTCATGAGGAAACAAGTGTCCGGCGCCTGCAAACTCATGGTACTCAATCCATGGAAGCTTTTCCGCAATATAGCGTTGCAGTTCAACCGGGACAAGCCGGTCGTCATCGCCCTGCCACAGATGGACTGAGAAGCAGCCTTCATTGCCGCCGCTACAAGGATTCTTCAGATCCATAGGGTCAAATTCCCAGCTTCCGAATCCAATCATCATGTCACGAATCACTGACTCGAATTCTCCTTGCTGCTTCGCCTGTGGCTGAAAAAATGTATAAAACAAATAAATGAGATGGGCTATATAGGCTAACCTTATATAGATTTCTTTATATATAAATTTCTTTGTAGGATCCTAAATTTCAAGTGGGCTGAAACTCACTTTAGCCCTAACTATAGTCCACTGCCTGATCACATCACAACTCATTTGACATCATTACTTATCAGTTTAAGGATATTTCGATGAAATAGATGAAAATGTAGCAATGAGAGCTTCGTAAAGTATTTTTTGACTAGTTTAGGGATTAAGTAAGAAAAAACACAATTTTTTGAAGAAAATGTACACAACGTTGTATTCAGATCATTTTCTAAAATTAGTAACTAAAAAATAAATAAAAATAAATAAAAAAGACTAGTACGTACCTTGAGCTCTCTTCCATGAACCTTTCCATTTCTTAAGAGTTCATAATCTTGAGTTGAAAAAATTTCTGGGTTGAGGGACACAACGCTGTTTGCTGGAAATAACTTCTGAGTGTTCCACCAGTAGGTTAGCCATGGCATATGGTGTGCAACTCCAAGTGCCAATTGATCCCGTTTAGGTAGTTTATGGTATGCTTCTGTGGTGATGTTGGCTGGAAATCCCGGCCACCAGTAGTTGATCACAGGAGTTAATAGCGCCGCCCCAGCAAGCCTGTGATCATGTCATTGTAATGTTATGAAGCACGAATATGGATACGATACGATACAGAAATTCGATAAGATTTTGGCGTACTCGTGCTTCAAAAGTATTATTCAGTATTTTTAAAATTCATAGTTACCTATGAGGGATGTAGTGAAGACACTTCCAGATGGCCTGTCCACCCATAGAATATCCAACCACATAAAACTTGGATCCAAGTCCCAGCTGATCACCAAGCTCTTCTATATCCAAAGCCAAACTCTTGGTGGTTCTCTTAGGATCCGGATCACTTTCACCATATCCCGGTCTGTCAAAGGACACGATGTACACCCCTAAATCTTCAATAACTTCCTGAAAAACATGCATCCACCTTTATAACTAAACTGAGGTAGAAAACCAGACGACTATACAAACTAGAACAATTAGGCCATGTTTTGGTGGGTTGGATTTGATTGGAAAACTTATCAAATTCATTGTCAAAATGGATGTGTTTTTATTCTGAGGCGAGTACTTATATATCCAATCTAAAACTCCTCAAAATAGTAAGATCAAAATATGCGAGTTAATTTTCTTCTGAGTCTAATTATTTCTAATCCGCTTACAATGCAAAGAAAAGACATCCACACTTACATTTAATACACATTGAATTTGACACTGTCGACACAATACTATCCGACCTACCAAATGTGGCCGTAAGTTAAGTAGCGTACCGGAGAGACGTTTGTTGCAATGACTGCATCATGTCTGGAAGAACCAAAGGGATGAACAAAGATGACCTTATATTTGGCTACTTGTTTTGAAACACCATGTTCCTTGTAAGCCAAATGTCTCCCATCCCTTAGCCTTATTCGAGATGCCGTCACGATGGGGCCGCCAGGGCCGCCACAGATTTTTGGAGGCGGTGGACGAACCGCCTGAAACGCCCACGCCACCAATATTCCAACCAACAACACAAATGCAATTCTCTTAAACATCTTTGATATCACTCACCCCCTCACCCTGACAACCAAAAATCAAACAAAATTAGCATTAACCCTAATCAAATTTTGGTGACATCCTTATACAATTTTTTTTTTTTTTTAAAAAGGAAACAAATAGAGAGAGCACTTGATAACTAAGCTTACCCAAATATTCAAAACTACACTCCTTCACATGTAGTTAAATAATCCAAATGCTAATATATAATATAAATTTTAGCCGGCCAGTTCTTGACCAGAATTATTTTAGTAATAATTCTTTCCGGTGCGTCAAGAACATTGTGAAGTAAATATTCATCATATAATTACAGGAAAGTAGATGTTTTGTCATGAAAATACATTAATATATAGGGCAATAACAAGAGGATTGAGATTTGAGAGAGAGAGAGAGAGAGAGAGAGAGAGAGAGAGAGAGAGAGTGAGAGAGAAAGAGCTTACTGCGCAGGTTAATTAACATAGGCCGGAAGTAGGCAGAGCAGGTCTTCTGCTGTCCGGGATGGACGGGGGCTGGTTTTATGGTGGTGGTGGTGATGGTGGTTGCAATGGTTGGTGGAGTGGCTGCTGTTGTCATGATTCTCATAATCTCATTATGTTGTATATATAATTGACAATATAGGTACGTGTGGGCACACCTGACACCTACCTAACTACGTACCGAGGAAAATTGAACCATATCCTTATCCTCCTCGCCCTAGCTTGTAAACAAAACTAAAATCAATCAATCAACCAACAAAATATTATTATCATACTTACTTTGACCTGCTGCTCTTGCTTTCACAATTTTTCTTCTCTGCCTCTTTCTTTTCTTCTAAGCGGGTTGCAAAATCCAAACACTGCAACTAAACCACACCATGAATGGATAATAGTATAGGATGGCTAAAGAACTAAGGAAAATGTTATAGAGACTGTATTGCTACATCATCACATAATAGCGCCATGTTTAGAGTTACTTACACAAACACCTTTTGAGTTTTTTTTTTTATGTATAATATTTTTGGCTTTTTGGGAGCCTAAGGGTATTTGTATAATCTCTTGAAACTTTAGGGTTTCATGAAAGCACAAAAATATTTTAAGGAGTATATTCTATACTAGACTACATCTTTAATCAAATAGTATTCTTGAAGTTTCCATTTAGAGTCATCTACACGTAGACATCTAATTACCGCCCTGAAGTTTACAACTGTTTATCTAAGGAGTTAAAAAGAAAATTCATTTACCTCATATGCCTCACAACTTCTCCTAAGTTTTATTTTCTTAATCTTATAAGACTTTTTCAAATTTTCATTTGACCTAACCATGACTTCGCTTGCTCTTTTCGGCCTTGACGATGGGATCCTTTTAAGGCACTTACTGTCGGGCAACTGTTGGGCAAATAATCCTACAACAATTACCAATAAACCCTATCAGTATCAGGAGGCTACTAAATACTCACGACCTGACACATTTAGGGCTACTTGCCCTCAACCAAAGGCCCACCACCCCACGTAAGATGATAATCAATTAACAACTATAAACAAAAAATTGACGGCACAAATTAAGATAATAATAATAATAAATATGGTTATTACTACCATAAAGGTACACTCTATTTCGATTTATATGCTTTGTAGCTCTTTCTTTTATTTATACAAATATTTTACTCAAAATTTGTGACTTTGGATTCAAAATTTGTGACTTTGGATTCAAAATTTGTGACTGTCGATATTTTTATTTATTGTTATAGACGGTAGAAAAACATATAATAGAAAAGCATACAAGTTCCTGCGTTTAAGCAGACTCAAATCCAAGGAAAAAAAAATTAGGTGCGACGCACCCAATAGATTCGCTCCTGCTGCCCACCATTCACTGTGCCCAAGCCCAGCCACATCTAGTCTCGCCACCACAACCCAAATCCTTCCCCAGGTCGAGACGATCTCATCCATGGTCTCCGTCACTACGAGAATCATCGAGGAGGAATTAAAGCTAAGAACTCAAAAACCCTCGACGAATCACTTGAGGTTTACTGGTGGACCCAAGTCGCAAACCGCCACTGTTCTACTGGACAAGGTGAATTGAAGAGGACATGGAAATTTGGCATTTTTTTTTTGGCTTCGAATATGGGCATCGGTGGGTATCGACAATTATTGGTCAATTTCAACGATAATTGTCGATATTTGTTGAAATCATGGATATTGGGAGCAAAAATTCCTTTATGTTGTAAATAATATTAAGGGATGTGTATTTATATAAAGGGGTACGAGGGATAGATAGGTAATTATACATATATTAATAATTTCCCTATATAAAAGGGGTTAATTAACTTTGTAAACCCTAACTCTAATTTATTTTGAACGTCGTATTATTCTATACAGAGAACGCTTTTCTTCTCTGCCTCATTCTCTAAAATCTCTCCCTCCTAAAATCTTTCACAACACGTTATCAACACGATCGTCTCCAAATCGGTGATTATTCAAGAGAATGATCAATTCAACCAAGTAGGTTTTCTAAATTCCACATTTATTTTATTTATTGATTCAAACCCTAGAATTCATGTTTCTAGAAATTGAATTGCATATTAAATTGGAACCTACGGATCTTGATTGACTTTTGTTGATTTTGGTTGTTTTTAATCTTTAATATTTGAATTGAATTGGAATTATGCATAATAATTGATTTTTTTTTTATATATTTTTGAATGAAAATAAAACCTACGCATCATGATCATTATAATTAGTTTGTAATCTAGCATGATACAACTTCATGGTCAACCAATTTTGGTTATATATAATTGTGGGTTCTACAAATTTGTGGGTATGCATATTTTGCAGTTTTGTGAGAAAAAAAAAACTGGTTTTAATTCTTTTATTTTGCAACTTATTGCTATTTCCATCTAATCATGTCGCAAATTAATGTTGATGATGTTCGTAAATTAATTGATGTTGTTCATAAAAATTTCTTTCCTAAAAATTCTTGGTATTAGTGATATTAGTGCCACATGGTTTTGCAAAATTGGTTGAAAACAAAACCCCAGCATCCAGAAGATGCACGGCTCCAACAGGAGAACTAATCCTCTCCTTGTAGTTGTAGATAGCCCTCATTTTAGGTGCATTTTGCATATTTGAAGAACTCTTTGGATAGCATAAGCCCGAAAATATTGGAGAGCTAATCCTCTCCCTATATCTCTTGCCACAAAAATGGAACAGCCCAGAAGGCTATTGGCCCGAAAAAAAAAATAATAAACAAAGGCCAGGAAGGTCTCACAATTTTTTTTTTTTTTAAAAAAAGCTTTGAGCCTAGAAGGCCACCCTAACAACCACCAGGCCATTTTTTGGGTCCGAAAATTGAGTCTAGCAGACTTAGCCCAAGCCCACACAGCCCAGAAGGCTATAGCCCGAACAAAAAAAAAAAGGACTCATGCCACTTGGGCTTAGCCCACTTAGGCCCAGAAGGCCCCAGGACCGGCCCAGAAGGCCCCAACGCCAATAGGCAGCTCGGCTTGATCCGCTTGAGCGGCTTGGCTCCAGGCGGCTCAGCTCCCGGCGGCTCATTGGCTCGGCTCGGTTCGGCTCAGACAAAAACAAAAATCCTTTGCACTTCTTGGGCCTAAAAATACTCATGCATGCTTGAAGTATTGCAATACACTAAAATTAAGGACCAAAGTAGCGTTTATTTATATTATCTATGCATATTGTATATTGTTTACTTGTTTGTTTGTTTATTTCATTATTTACATGTTATTTATACATGTAATAGACTACTTGCAAATAAAAGGAACCTGAAGTTTCCTTCGTGGATTCACCATTACATGTGTATCCTGGATTATCATACTATGTTATAGAACCTAAAGTTCTCATTAGTTGCTTATGGATGTGTTTTTCCCAAAACACTAATATTATTAATTAATCTTTGTAGAGAAAGGCACATCTCAACAAACTGGATTTTGACGCACTTGAAGTTTCCAGAAGAAACTATTACCAGTGGACGGAAGATGTGAAGCTTCATCTCACTGCAAAAAGAATTTGGTCAAAAATTCAGGAAGACAATGTGTCCTCTGAGCATCAGCAGGCGGATGCAATGATCCTCATTCGGAGGCATATGGATCGCGCTCTGCAGCGTGAATATCTCGGTTAAGAGGACTCAAGAGTTTTGTGGGTTTCATTGGCTGATCGTTTCGATCACCAGAAGGACATATTCTTGCATGAAGCAAGACATGACTGACATAACCTTCGTTTCCAGGATTTTAAATCCGTAAACGAATATAATTCAGAGGTATGCCTTATCCGGTCTCTTCTCAAGTACTGTGGAGAGGAGCTCACTGTAACTGACCTCCTTGAGAAGAATTTCTCCACATTTCCTGCCTCATGTATTGTCCTGCAGCAACAATACAGAGAGCGGAAATTTACCAAGTTCGCGGAATTGATCATTACTTTGTTGCTTGCTAAAAAGAACAATATTTTGTTAATGAAGAATGATCAATCCTGACCTGTGGGTACTAGTGCATCACATTTGCCTTATAACGGCCCGGAACTTCAAAAAGGGCAAAAAATGTAAATTCAGAAATGTTTTGTATAAAAATGACATTTTTACCCTTGTGAATAGTGTGGTCAAATGTTGACTTTTTTGGCAGGTCGAACGGACATTGGCCGATGAATGTGACGTAGTTTGGGACGTCATGAGTCCGTAGACAGGTGGCACGTCCGATTCCGACATTCGAGGAAGAAGTTATGATGTTTGGAAGTTCGAGGGTATTTTGGTAATTTTGTTAAAAGGGGAAATTTGTTGACTTTTTACACGACAAGTATGTTTCATGTAATTCGAGAATCGTTAGGTAGGTCTCGATCCCCTGAATACAACGACAGGCGGCATGCCGTCATAAGACGTCGGACGATTTAGATATGAAGTTGAATGCATGAGGGGTAAATTGGTAAATTGGACGTTAGGGGTAAAATGGTCTTTTGGAAACCTAGAATTGTGTGAACAATTGGATGAGGACATATGTCCCTACTTTATTGGATATTTTCACCAGACATTGGGAGATGGGGACACGTGGTTTACTTCTGGTTGGTTCCAGCCAAATCGGAAGTGTTTGATCGATTAAATAAAGAGAAAACAGAGACAGTGAGGGCAATCGTGCAGTTGGTTCAATTGTGAGTCGTGTGTAAGTTCAGTATGCTTGAGTGAGAGATCAGGGGCTTGCTTGTGATCTATGTGAGTGTGTCTGAGTGAAGGACTAAGTGGAGAGTGTGTGAGAAGTGAGAAAACACAGGGACAGAGGAGGAAGAAACCGTGAGAAACTGTGAAGGTCCATACCATTGTGAAGCTATCTATGGTGGTTATCAGTGAGTGCAGACGACCTCTGACGACGTGAGGAGTGTGGTGGTGCCCACGGGGGAGAAAGGGAGTGAAGGTAAGCAATTTCAAAACTCTGTTTCTCTATCCTGTACAGAAATGGCAGTTTAGTTTGTAATTGACGAATACTTCGTTTGGGTGCTTGGTTTAGCTTATAAAGGTTACTTTTGGACTGAGGGATTCAAACCCGTGACCGGAGAAGCTAGTGGTGGCCGGGAACAGGGAGCTGAAATCTCTGGTTTTTCTGTTTGAACTTAGGAGGTATGAAATAGGACTTCTTTTCATGATTTAGTTAGTTAGATCAAACCTAAACTTAAGGACGAAGCTAATGGTGAAGAAAGGATCGAGATTGGATTGGAAATAGAAGAAAACCGGCCACGCCAGCTTAGTCGGACCGGGCCGGTCTGAATCTGTAACGACCCGTCCCGAATATTGGGATTTAATAATATTTAATTGTGATTTACTAATCTGGGATTAGTTGGACGATTTCGGACGAATTGTGCAAAATGACCGTTTTGCCCTTGGGCGTGGGCAAAACGTTGACTTTTATTTCGGGTAGTCAAATGGACTTTGACCGATGACCGTGACGTAGTTCGGGACGTCACGAGTTCATAGACAGGTGGCACGTTCGATTCCGACGTTCGTGGTGAAAGTTATGATGTACGGAAGTGTAAGGGCATTTTCGTAATTTGGACAAAAGAAGGGGAAATGTTGACTTTTTGATCGGGTGGTCCGATGGCCGAGGACCGAGGACCGTTAGGAAGGTCTCGATGCCCTGAGTTCGTAGACAGGCGGCACGCATCAATCGGAGTCCGTATGATCGAGTTACGAGTCAGGATGCATGAGGGGCATTTTGGTAATTTTCTGCACAAGGGCAGAATTGTAATTTCACACGGGGTACTGTTTCATTGAACAGCCGTGAAGGTGGAATGTTTGTGTGATCCATCCCGTGATTGTTTATCAATTTAATGGCTTAATTGGGCCAGTTTGAGGTGGAATTGCACATGTGATGGTGCTGGCAATCAATCAAATGAACATGGGCACTGTTTTATCATGTTTTCGGGTCAGTGCAGGGAATTTACACAGTGGACTGAGGGGCACTTTAGGATGCTTTTAATGGTTGATTTAGATCGATAGAATGGAGAGTGAGTCGAGAGGATGACTCTGAGATTGAGAATGAAAGGAATGGAGTGAGAATGGTGGAGGAATGCTCAAAAACCCGAAACTGGTTTCTAGGAAAATCAAATTCGAACTTCCAGTTTTAGGCCATCCCAAGCCTAATTGATGATGGATTGAGCTTCTTGGAACTTCAACGAGTCGAACCAGATCAAATGGGGCAAGCTCTGGGGCTCCTAGGGCCTTGAACGGACGAGGTGGACGGCCGGACAACTCAAGCTTGAGTTGTGGTGATTGAGGTAACGTTGTGTTCAATTAATCATGCTAATTGGTTCGTGTTAATCCTTATATGCTTCATATGAAGTTAATTTGACAATGGTTGAGGATTGATGGAGTTTTGGTGATTGACCCGTTTTGGGTGATCACGGGTTGATGGCTTGATTAAGGAATGGTTGTTGTTGATCGATGTCACAGACCTGAAATTCATTAGTTAATGATTGTTGTAGGATCAAGAACGGATTGAATTTATGTCGAATTGGGTGTGATTGAACTGGATCCTATCGCGGGTAATCAGACCCGTTTACCAGACAAACGGGTGAAGAAGGAACACTGTAGCAGTCACTGTAGCAGGCGCGTGGCTTTCACGCGCAGCCACTCACGGCGGCGCGTGACGGCGCGTGGGCACGAATCTCGAGGTGAGGTCAACATGACTTCTATCCTATACAATGTAGCGAACATTTTAGCGTTGGTTTCGTGTCGATCGGATCCCGTTTCGATATTGTTCGGGATGTCCGAAGGTTTTAAATCCAGTTTAAAAATACTTAAAAATTCGGAAAAATTACGGGACTTGAATAGGATGTTAATGATAAGGTTAGTAATCCTCTAATGTGATTTGGACAGGATTGGGAGTCCCGGTGATAGTGGTGTGGCCCGGGAAGGCCTATGGCACGCGTATCGAGGCGTTCGGTTAAACGGTCTGTGAGTGGACATTGGTTTCATAAATTCGATGCATGCATAACTGTTTTATGATTTTTTATAATTATGATTAAATGATTTACTTTGGATATCGGTGAATTTAAAATGATTTCACGTATTTCGAGGTGAATTACGTATTTGCACGTAAACCGAAGTTTTCGGGATTTGCACCGATTTCCATAAATGTGGTTGGATATGATTTCATGAAACGGTTTCGAACTTGAATAATGTAAAATCGGGCCAGGGGCCCAGTTGAACTATGAAATCGGGCTAGGGGCCCAGTTAACATGTGGATCGGGCCAGGGGCCCAGTTAACTTGTGAAATCGGGCCAGGGGCCCAGTTGATTTCTACATACGATTGCGGGTCGGGGACCCTAAATTGGAATTGAATAAATGTTTTCTGGTTTACATTTTATATATGTTCACATGCTGGAATCAATAAATGGTTTTGATGATATTTCGGTTATGGCACGTTTCACGGTATTTGGGCATGAGACCCGTTTGATGAAACGTAACGATCGGTTCGGATTTTACCTATGTATACCTATATGTTTTGCATGTGGATATCAATAAAATGTATTTAGTACTGCACTGTATAAATCCTTCCATATTATATTGTCTCCTCCGGATGAGGTACCCCGGAGAGGTCACGGACGTCTAGTACGTCCAGCGTCTATGACGCTAAGCATCGGGGATGCTGTACCCGAACGGGGTTCGGGGATTGAACTCGGAAATTGAGACCCGAGTGGCACGCGTAGCCTTGTGATTGTGACCTTATTGACGTCAGGGACGTCAGACATCAGGGATGTCGGATTGGAGTGTATAGTGCAGTGGCTAAAATTATGGTTATGGTTTATATTATATGCCTTATGGTTCATATTCTGGATTTATGAAATAACTCTTGGATTGACTTTTGGAATTTGAAACTATGCTTTGGTTTCCGGGCTAAGGCCCTAATGGTTATTTCTAAATAAATATGGGATTACTGGTTTTTGGTGCATGCATATGCTTTTACTGGGGGGCATAAATGTCTTATAAATGTTTTTATTAGACTTGTTTATTTTCGTCCACTCACAGCTTTTGTTTTTAATGCCCTTCAGATTGATTTAGGATACGACTGCAGCAGAGACTTGAGCATCGCACACCTCCTCCATCGATCCTTATGCACTCTGGAAGCCCGTTTGGGCAATGGCAATCGGTTATCCCTTGTCTGACACCTCTTGTCAGACGGGAGCATGACACATTCCATGGTAATCTCGGGGGGATTGGGATGGGTCGTGTCAAGTGGTATCAGAGCAGGTTTGCTCTTTTGTGCGCGAAGGACGAGGATGTGATGTCTCGTTGGGCTGCAGTTCCGTTGTCAACCTGATAGATAGTTTTGGGTTTGAATGGTGGATTAGGTGTGTTTGGCCCGATACGCCGTGCATTGATGCGATTCAACCCAAGTGGGGTTGTATACGATTAACTGGTAATGTGGGACCGTCGGTTCGGTCATGTGATGATGGATTGTTGTGCCACTCGGCACAGCTGGGTTCAGGGAACCCCATTGGAATAATGTTATGGAAATACGAAACTCAGTTGAGTATTGGTCTAAGTTTTGGACCCTAGTAGTGTTGGCTAATGTACGGGGTGTTGGTGCATCGGAGTTAGCCGATGACCTTCGTGGTGGAACCCACGATGGAACCCACGTTGAGTTGACAATTGGATTGGATTGGACGTCTATACGATGTCAGGGCCGCGGGGTCGGTCAGGTTGTGGATTTTACTGCAGAAGGCAGTTGGGTTCGGTGGAACCCTAGGGTGTGATCTTGGAACCCTAATTTATAATCGATGGACCGAAAGGTGAACCTTAAGTGAGAACTTGTGCTGCGACGTGCGGCTAAGGTCGTGGATGACCATGTGGATGACTCCAGTGAGTCTAGTCAGGGTTAAGGGTTTCGATCCACGGATGCGGTTACGAGGTATGATGTGGAATCCCGTGCCGGATCGAATATTAGTGTGATGTGAGGATACGGATCTTGACAGCGATGACTGTTGGTCGACAGTTGTGTCGAGATGACTGGCTATCGAGGGTATTTTGTGTGGCTTTCACACTTGGGGATCAGGGGATGTTCATGGAACGTCCATTATCCTGATGTGCCGATGGCAAAAATTGTAGGTACCCATAGTCGTGAGGTACGAGTGGTGTTACGGGATCGTCGTTCGGAATGAACGGAGATCCAGGGTAACAACTTTGCACACAGTGTGCTAGTGTGGATGTTCGTGTGCTATGTATGGATGTTGGTATGGTGATACCTTTATGCCAATACTGGTATGGATGCCTGTGTACTGATACTAGTGTTGATGATGGTGCGTTGGTGCTGGTACTAGCGCTGGTGCTGGTGACAGTAGTTGTGATGACGATGAGCCACCAGTTGGGGTGTGACTCTGTCATGATGAACAGATGATTGGTATCTGCGACTCAGTGGTGGTTGAGTCATGGACTGGATGGGATCCAGTGGAGGTTGTGTCGTGTTGGGATGAGTCCCAACAGATATACGATGACATGTGATGAACGGATAAAATGGTATGATTGAAACTTGGGGAATCAAGGGACGATGTTCCCTACGTCATGAGAATCAGTGGATTTGGGGAGTTGTTGTCAACTCCGAGATTGGTAAGAATGTTTACCTCTAATATCCCCAGAGAGTACAAGGAAATTATTGAAATTGGAAAAAGTCGGGAAACCATTTGTGGTATTGACGTGTAATTTTGTGATTGTGAATCACTTGGAACCTGAGGATTGAACCTGTTTAGGTTGAGATGTGAGACGGAGGCAGTATGGTATGCACATTCAGGCAAAATTTGAGATATCCCGTTCGGAATCGGGGTGTGTGCATACATGATTATTGACGGACGTGAGGTCCGAGTAATGAATTGATTTTGGACACGTGGTGGTCCAAGTGAGGTATGGACGTGGGCAGTCTAGTGGTTGGACTTGACATCTCATTGGGAGCATGTCTGTTCCCAACATGGTTGGAACTCAAGTTTCGGGGAGAGTTTTGATTGGGAGACGAGAGGAGTGCTCGTTTCCGCATCGGTGATTGGTATTCCGAAGTCATTGGGGTTGACTTCATATTTTCCTGCCGTGGCAGATGATGATTGTTGCTACCAGTACGTTGAGCGTGTATTGGTGGGTGGACCCATGTTTGGCTTGGGGTCATTGGACACAAGCAGTTGTGTATGATTTGGATTTGGTGGTGAAATGCGGGGTCATCTTTCCACCAACGGAAATTTGGCGAAGGATTCAATGAGGGTGAAGGACCCTACGATCAGCTTTCAGATGGATTGCTTGCCATGTGAGCATGTGTGGATCCTAGGCGGATCTGATTGGTGATGTTGTCGACTTTGGGCACGGTGACGATCTAGGATCGTGATGTTACTTGTCGGATGACGCAACGATGGATCTGGATCGTGATCTTGATGATCCGGATAGGTGGAGAGTTTATCACTCTTACCTTGATATGTGAGTCGTAAGTGACGGGACTGAACTTCTTTTCGGAGTAAGTCCATATGGTTTGTGTCATGGTTGAGTAGGTTTCCGATGTGGTCGGATTTTGTCAACCTTTGACGTGTGAATATTGGGATTGGCTTCCCTATGAAGTCAATCGAGTGTTTTGGACAGGCAACCGATAGGTTCGGTTTTGTTACGTCTTGGGGGACGTAAACAAGATTTTGGATTTTGGAATCGAATTTCTGGGTGACGATTCAGGATTCGATTGCGAAGCTCGAAAATGGATTACTGGATTTGGGTGCGGAATGATTATTCCAATGCTAGCTTACGGAATAATGATTTCGGATTCGGATTTGGGCATGGATTGATAATATGATGTTGGGTTCGGATTCGGGATTTCTTACGAAATTGCGGATTCGGATTCGGAATTGGAACTAGATGACGGGTGGAGTTCGTTTTGTCTCATGTTGGTTTGGGGAAAATGTACTTCATTATTGGAACGTGTTTGGCTATGACCTGGGTGGTTATAGGCAGATTGATGGACTGAGGTGCGTACAGGGTACGTTGTACGAGGATTGATACTGGTTAGGCTGAGTGGTGCCTAATGGCGGTACATGGGATGTACCAGTGGTGTGTAACTAAATGTGTTGGTAATCGGCTTGGTTCTGATATCATTTGTTTTGCTGTATTGTGGACTGGACATTGGATACTGTGCGCTGGGCAGATTGATCTTGTCGGGTTCAGTGATTTTATGAGCAAGTGCTCTTAGCCATGGTTGGCTTGTGGAACCCTAGTATTGAGATGTGTGTTCACTGCTGGGCTGGTATTCAATGTGTTCCAGTTACACCACTTGTTTGTGTAAGTTGACGGTATACGTACACTCAGGATGAGTGAGTTGGTGGTCTGAGTAACCACGAGTAGCCTTGTGTGACTTGATCACACCGTGATCTCCCAGCATCTTGATTCGCTGACGGAGTCGGCGGTTATGGACATTGAGATTTATTTATGTCGCAGGAATGGGCTTGCCCTGCGAATTGAGATCATGTGGTTGATCTTGCGCTACATCGAGGGTGATGTAGTACGTGGTGTTATCACTGACTGGCTGATGGTTGGGGCTTTACTAGGGTGGTAAAGTTTAGCGGTGACAGTTTGACTGATGGTGTCAGCATAGACTGACAAATGAGATTTGGTGACTCCCAATGGGAGCAAATGTAAGGATATATTGGCAATGGAAGGGAATCGTTTAGCTGAAGGAGTCAGCTAAATGGTTAGGCGATTTTATCGCGGATCAGGTGATCATTTCCACTCGCGGTGGTCGAGTGTTGTTGCTATTATGACGTATGACTGTGATGGGATGTCTGGGTACAGACGAGGCTGGTGTTGACTCAGTAAGTGGGTGTACAGGTGTACACATGTTATGAGGTCGAATTGTTTTCCACGAGGTGGTTGTGGAATAAGGATATTGGTAATTTCGAGGACGAAATTCTTTAAGGAGGGAAGGTTGTAACGACCCGTACCGAATATTGGGATTTAATAATATTTAATTGTGATTTACTAATCTGGGATTAGTTGGACGATTTCGGATGAATTGTGCAAAATGACCGTTTTGCCCCTGGGTGTGGGCAAAACGTTGACTTTTATTTCGGGTAGTCAAATGGACTTTGACCGATGACCGTGACGTAGTTCGGGACGTCACGAGTTCATAGACAGGTGGCACGTTCGATTCCGACGTTCGTGGTGAAAGTTATGATGTACGGAAGTGTAAGGGCATTTTCATAATTTGGACGAAAGAAGGGGAAATGTTGACTTTTTGATCGGGTGGTCCGATGGCCGAGGACCGAGGACCGTTAGGAAGGTCTCGATGCCCTGAGTTCGTAGACAGGCGGCACACATCAATCGGAGTCCGTATGACCGAGTTACGAGTCAGGATGCGTGAGGGGCATTTTTTTTAATTTTCTGCACAAGGGCAGAATTGTAATTTCACACGGGGTACTGTTTCATTGAACAGTCGTTGTAGAGGAAAAATTTGCTTCCCAACATAATCTCACCACCATGCCTAATTGCTAGCGGTTTTATTATTTTTAGGGTACGACCCATCCAAGGCAAAAGTGCCTCTTAATTACATCCTCTTGTTATCGAGCAAAACCTTTTGATTCTGCTTACAAACGAAAATAAATATGAGACTAAAGTGTTTATTTGATTTTCTTGCAGCTGCATCTAAGTCGAACCTTAGATTGCCTACGTATCCGTCTTCGGAATCAAGCCACTCGTAGTTCCAAAGTTTTTAATGAGTGAATGACTCGTTAAAAATAAGGATTGTGTTTGGAAATTGTGTTTGGAAATGTGTTTAGGAGAATTTAGTTAGAAATAACCAGTGATTCAAAGATGGTTGCGGTTGCATCTAGTGGGTATGCTAGATTGCCTACGTATCCCTTCGCGGGAATCAAACCGACGTAGTTCGAACGATTTTTAATGAGTAAATGACCCATTAAAAAATGTGTTTGGCTATTTTAAAAAAATAGAATTATCTTCAAAGAAGTATGAATTTATTTAGAGGGGGTGGTTGCATCTAGAATAATCTAGATTGCCTACGTACCCTTAGCGGGATCAAACCGGCGTAGTTCTGGTGGCACATAACCATCCTTCTATTTGATGTATTAATTTGATGCATGAATATCATAATCATCCATCTCCCTTTTTGTCCTTTCTTGGTGCTAATTAAATATAATAAACTTGTCATCAAAATTATACATGTTGACATACTTTGAGTAGGCCACACAAACTTTGCTATTTTTCTTCTCCTTACGTCTGTAGCTTACTCAAAAGGGGGAGAATAACAGATTTTGGCTTTCCTTCATGCTAATTAACTGAACTTGTCGAACTGGTGCATATAAGGCCTTTGGATTTCAACACCATCTTCGGTCCCCTTATGCTTCAACGCATCACACCTTCAACTAATTAAACTTTTTTCACCCTTACGACCTCCATCTCAATGTTTTTTTGTATTCCAATATTTTTCTTCATATGGATGGATCCATGAACATATTTTCTCGGCCGATCATGATCGACCAAAATTCTTGATGTTCTTGAATAATTTCTTTTATTCATAAACGTTGCTACCTCTCGGACTCCTTGGACGATCATGATCGTCCATTCTCTTTGAGGTCCCTGAACATCACCTCCTTTCGCCATGAACGATCATGATCGCTCAAATTTATTCTCATGAACATCGTAATTTCCCAATCGATCATGATCGATGGTTGCCCTTGATGTTTGTGGTATTGGACCTGCCATGTTAATCTTCCCGAAATATATATATATATATACATGTATGTAAACATACAATTATTTTTCTATACATATAAATATTTCTCTTCTTTTTTCCTTGGAAAGATTTTTATATTTGTGCCATTTGAAAAAAATATGAGACACCATAAAATCATTTTATACCTTTGATTTCGTGGGTTTCGGATCCCGCTGCTTGAGGTTTGGAAAATTTCTTCTTCTTTTCCCTGCAGCTTCCTGACTTCTCTTTGATTTTTTTTTTTCAACACACTTTCGTCTTCTTCTATTTTCCACTCTTCCTCACCTGAGACACACTCAAATCTCTTTATTTTTCAACTCCTCCCACTTGCTTTTCTCTCTACACCTCACGCACACACACACAATCTTTGCTATTTTTTTTTCAACTTTTCTTTCTCTCCTCCTTTCTTCCTCACTCTCCGCTTTTTTAACCTTTTTTTCCATTCTCTGATTCACTCTCTACTTTTTCTAACTTCACCTCACACACACACACACAAACTTTTCTAATCTTCCCACTTTTTTTTCCTCAGCCGTCCCCTGTGCCTATCTATATATAGGCAGTGAGAGGGAGGTAAAAATGAGATAAATCTTGGATTTTTGAATTCAAAAATAGAGGATGATTTTCCCGTTCAAATTTCAAAAAGTTGGTATTTTTTGAAACCAAATCTTTCCTGATTCTATTTTTATTTTGTGGATATCCCAAGGATAAATATCCAACAGCTGATTTGAATGAGTTCTCTTTTTTATGGACTCATTTGAATATTTCAGCCATATATTGTGTTAGGGATTTTATTTCCTATATTTTTTTGTTTCAACAGATGCCCCCTCAAGGGTTGTATGTGTGAGAGGTTTGCACATACAATACTTGATGCCGACTTCTTTTATTTGACCATTTTTCCCGTGTATTCTCAGGTAATGGATCCACATGGCAAGCTTCGTGCTCAACGGGCTTTTGACGAGCATGGGAAGGAACTTAAAATTGGCCACTTGTACCCCCGCTCAACCTCAATGGGATCGCTCAAAATCAATGTGGCCTCGTCCTGTGGCACAGTATGGGTTACCAAGGACAAATTGAATTGTGGATTTCTCAAATTTGATGCTGATGCGGATGATGGACTCATCAAGACCGGCCAGAATCACGGTGATCCCATTGATTGCTACTCACTGTCAAAGGTCAACAACAATCGGCAAGGAGATAACGAGGTGGAGGTAAACACTGATTTCTTCCCTCTTATTTATAGGATGATGCAGAGAAAAGAGGGATGGAACACTAGCTTTGATTTTCGCGGACGAGCTACACTTGAAATTGGTCTACTCGAATGGACTGAACTTACTTTAGCGAGTTTTGAGGATTTGCTTAATCAAGCCGAGATATATGGTGCTGTTGCTGTCTCCCGCTACTCTTATGACTACTCTTCTGCCATTTGGAAGGCATTTTGTGAACTGTGGGGTCCATTATCCAATACTTTTCACCAAGGGAATGGTGAGATGAGTATATCTTTATATGATCTGAAGGTCATCGGTGGGTTGCCAATAAGTGGGGTTCCCTATGAAGAGTTTATTCCACCTAATGTCGACTTGAAGCAATCAGACTCATATCCCTCAACTGTTGCAGAGCTCTTGAGGATCCATGCTCAGCTGTGTGACTTCCATGGTCTGAGCCATATCTATTGGTCTCACTGGCTCAGGCACTTTTACCGCGGTCCACTTTTTTATGATGGTTTTGGTACGCAGAAAAAATTTTCAACCAAACAGCATGAGAATTTTGCGACTGCTAGAAGAATGGTTTTACAAGTTTCTGATGAAGGGGCTCTAGCTGCCTACTTAGCCTTTTGGCTTAGCAGATTTGTGCTTCCATCTGTCAACTATCGGATCAGACCAGAATGCTTTTATATGGCCAGCTTGATGGCCCAAGGTGTTAAAGTTTCTGTGGCACCCGTGACTTTGGGATATATTTATCACGGATTAGGCACCATTGCCACCAACCCGAAAGGACCTGGCTCGTCAGGTACCTCCTTCCCCATTCATTATGTGATCGGCTGGTTGGGACAGTATTTCCCCTCTTTATATAAGTCCTGGGCTGATAGTGAATTTCCCGAGAATTATCCTCTTTTGAAGCGCTATGCTGGTGTAGAACCCAACTTATTTAACATTACTGAAGCTCGAACCCTCTTCCGTGTATCCCAATCTGTTGTTTATCGACCCCATGCCTTTATTGAAGAGACTGGTCGCTTCCTAGTAGATGATGGGAAATTAACCAGTGAGCAATTTGACTTATTGGTGTGCTTGCGTTCCTCATTACTACCTGTGCGAGTTGGACAAAATCTTTGGTTGGAGCCGTATTATCCGAATAGATTTGCTAGACAATTTGGTCTAGACCAGGGAGTTCCTTCAAATGAGCTTGACTCCAATGTTCCAAGTAGAGATCAATATGGGATTGAGGATTTGGCCAAAGCACAGGCCTTGCTTCTTAGTAGCGACACTACATCTGTATTCTATATCCCTCGCTCTACTCACTTAGGCGAATGCTCATGGTGGTATTGTCGTTGGTGGGCTAGGCGAAGTGCTCCCTACTTAGCGCCCTCTGTATCTCGCATTTACTTGACTTTAGAGAATCGTCCCATGAAAGAGCAGCGACCCTTCGTTGTAGACAGTTTGAGGCAAACCTCTACAGGTATGACCAAAGAGGTTCTTCTTTTAGCCGCTAAAAAGACAAAGCGGCCTCTGAACTTGCGGTCTGGTGGAGGGGACTCTCGCTCTAAAAGGAAAGAGATCATTGTGCATACAGGAAAGGCTCCCAAGAGGTTATCAGAGAATAAGTCAAATAGCTCCAGTAAAAGGGTTTGTCATGAAGATACCGGCAGTTCCAACGGCCCCATAGTTGAGATGAGTAGTACTCCAGAGGCTGTTATTACTATGACGAAGCCCAACGAGCAATCCTTAGATGTAGGATCCACTGATGTTGGTGACTTTGTGTCTCCAAGAGCTCCGATGCCGATATTTCAAATTGAGAAATCGATTCACGACCTTGTTGCTTCTGAAAACGATGAGTTCAGGCGCAAGTACATAATTTCCGAGGCAGAAAACATTTTTCAAAGACTTAGTCAGCCTCCTGGCCAGATTTTAGCTTCTAAGAGAGCAATTTTCCGTTCTCTTGAGTTCTTGAAGTCTATGATGGGCGTTATTGGTTCGGGAGAGGCTGAGTTACAATGGTTCTCAGTGACAGTTACTCGGAGTTGCGAATTAGCCGAGCAGTTGTGTGAAAATGGTGGTGATATCGAGCCAGAGATTAACGTCGACATCAATTTGTCTCAACGCCATGTCGAATGTTTGACTGTGAAAAAGACATTAGATATAGAACTCTCGAACTCTGTTAAAGGCCTGGATGATTTGAAGGCTACTGAGCTTGCTGTAATAGAGGCTGAGGACCGAGCTCGACTTTTGAGAGAACAATATGAGTCTGCAAAAGGTTTATTTGAGGAGAAAATTGGAGAGCTGAAAGTGTCACTGCTGTCACAAGACAAGTTGGAGCATGAGCTGAAGGCGCAGATTGATGGTCAAATTGCAAGCATTCGAGCTTCTAGCAAGGCTCACAGAGATGAATTTGAGGCGTTGATGAAGTCGATGTCTTCTTTTGCATGTGGGCCAAAGTAGAGATTTCAATTGCATTTTTGTTATTTGTTTTTCAATAAACATGGAACCATGCCGAGTGGACTCCCATCTATGTACTTTTTTTTTGCTACCATGTGGGAGAGAAATTCTCCTTGCTATTTTTTTTTAGATGCTTTAATGTAATTGTGCAATTTCAATTACAATATGATCGAGGAATTTCTTCTTTAATATCTTCATTCATATTTCCCCCGAATAATTATAATACCTTGAGTACCATAATATCATGAGAAATCTGTTTGTTGATAGTGTGATGAAGATTAATATATGATTCCTTGCTGCAGTTACACGAGCACGAATCTTCAACTTCAGATTTTGCATTTGTACTTTGGCTATATTTGTAGATGATAGCCGACTATCATTGACAAGACCCGCCCCGATCCCACGGGGACCACAAGGGGACGTGCCCTGCTCCCGTCTGACACCCAATAATTCATACCAATTTTAACCTCAAAACATTTAAATGCATAAATAACCAAATTAAAGTCATACATCAAATCCGAATTAAACGAATGTCAGACAAGGGATGAAATCCAAATATTACAAATTTGCGAGCACGACTCTAAAGTAAACCTGCGGGTACACCGCCCAACAGGGGATCAGGTACGCAGAAGTGGATCTATGCCTCAGCCTCTGGTTCCTCCTTTACCTCAGTTTCCCGACCTGGAGGGGTTATCAAAACATTAAGGGTGAGTGGACCGAAACTCAAGTTTATAAAATCGTTTGATAAGTAAAACATAGAATTTACCCCTCCGTTTTCCAAACATGCGTGCATCATAATTCAAAATCATAAACCATATAATATGAACCATAAGGCATATAATAAAACCATAAGTATAATTTTAGTTGCTGCACTATACACTCCAATCCCGACATCCCTGATGTCTGACGTCCCTGACGTCCAATAAGGTCACAATCACAAGGCTACGCGTGCCACTCGGGTCTCAATTTTCCGAGTTAAATCCCCGAACCCCGTTCGGGTACAGCATCACCTGATGCAGCATCACCTGATGCTTAGCGTCATAGACGCTGGACGTACTAGACGCCCGTGACCTCTCCGGGGTACCTCGCCGGAGGAGACAATATAATATGGAAGGATCTATACAGTGCAGTAACAAATGCATTTTGTTGATATCCACATGCAAGGCATATATATACATAGATAAAATCCGAACCGATCATTAAGTTTCACCAGACGGGTCTCAAGCCCAAATACCGTGAAACATGCCATAACCATATTTTCCATATCCTCAAAACCATTATTGTTTTAGCATGTGAATAAGTATAAATAACCAGAAAACATTTATGCACGCAAGGGTTTAAGAAAATGGTCCACTCACAGTACAATCTTGCTAGAAACCGAACGTATACCCTCGTCCTGGTACAATTGTACAATCCCTGTCAAGTCCAAAGTATTCGTAAAGGTCAATACAAACCCCTAACATTCAACCATGAAAGCTTAGGTCGAAACCGACCCGGGAAAGCCGCCCGAACGCGCTTTCCAAGGCAATAAACCTTATTTTGACCAACTTAATGATCTCCGATCGACCCGAAACCACCGCCATTGGATCCGGATCGTCGAAACCTAAAGAATGGTGGTGGTCCCACCAGAAACACTGTTCACACGCGCCCCCACGCGCCAGTCAACGCTGGAACAGTCCTGCTGACGTCATCGCTGACGTCACTGCTGACGTCAGCATGACGTCATGCTGACGTCATCTGACAGCTGTCAGCTCTGACGTGTCAGACTCTGACAGGTGCCACGTGTCAACATCCGATTGGTCCACCTCACTGATCTGTCAGACCACGTGTCAGATCTGACATGTGCCACGTGTCAGCACGGCACTGGTCCACGTCACTGACATGTCAGTGACACGTGGCAGTCCCTGACTGGTCCACGTCACTGACATGTCAGTGCTGACTGTGCACTGATATGTGACACGTGTCGGCTCACGATTGGTCCACGTCATCTGACAGACTGACAGGGTGCCACGTCATCACCGCTGTCCTCAGACGGGTTGACCCGAACACCTGCAACTCGGGTCGATCAGACCCGCGATCATGACCCGGTTGCCATAACTTCATTTCTGGATCATTTTCGTTCCTTTCAATTCCTAACTACTCGTCTGAGTCCCTAGATTGGTTCAGTGTAAAAAGAATGGAGAAAAACCGATAGGATCGAGGGCCTACCTCGAAGAACAGAACCGGTTTTCGTCGCCGTTTAGTCACCGCCCTGAGCTCCTCCGGTCACGAGTTCAATCGCAGAAGGTTCCTGGCAGTCCCTAGAGTCGATTAGGATCCATCAAAAACAAAACCAAACGTGGGAAATGGATTTACCAAAATCTGGGTTTGAAAACCGCCACGGGTTCCCTGCTTCCTTCCTCGCCGCCGTCCTCCGCCGTGGTCACTGCCGTCGCTCAGCCTCGCCAGTGAGTCCCCAATACGCAGACACAGAGAGTGGATGATTTGCTGGGATGTTTGATCGAAATGGGCAGAATGTGCTCTGCGGGTATGAAATATAAAGAAATGGAGGGAAGGAAACGGACGGCCCAGATTTGATCTCCAGATTAGATCAAGGGCTCAGATTAGATCAGGGGTTTTTAATCCAAGGGCTGGAATTTAAAGCTGATTCAAATGTTAATTAATCCAATAGTGGATCTGATCCAATCTAGCCAATGGGTGAGTGACACTTGTCACTCACCAGGTGTCCTCCAATCAGATTTCCTGAATATAATATTCGACACGAAAACCGAGACACGAACTTCCCGAATTCACGTTTCTGACCATAACTTCCTCGTACGAAGTCCGATTTCGGCGTGCCGCTCGTCTACGGACTCAGGACGTCGAGGCCTACCCAATGGTCCTTGAGTCAACTGAAAATTAGTTGTCAAAAGAAAAGTCAACATTTTCCCCCGAGAGTCCAAATTACGGTAATGCCCCTGAACTTCCGATAGTCATAACTTTTACCCTGATCGTTCGAATTGGACGTGCCACCTGTCTATGAACTCGTGACGTCCCGAACTACGTCACGGTCATAGGTCAAAGTTCATTTAGTTCATCAATCAAAAAGTCATCAATTGACCATACCATTCACAAGGGTAAAATCGTCAAATCACACATTAAATTACAATATGGGAAACCTCGAATTTCCGGGGTGTTACAACCTTCCCCCCTTAAGAAATTTCGTCCCGAAATTTCAAAGAAACAAATGAGGAAATTGTTCTCGCATCTGAGCCTCGGGCTCCCATGTGGCTTCTTCCACATTCTGGTTTCTCCAGAGAATCTTCACGAGAGGGATCGTCTTTCGTCGTAGTACCTTGTCCTTCCGATCCAAGATCTGTACTGGTTGTTCTTCAAAGCTCAAATCCTCCTGTAGTTCAACAGGTTGTTCCCTAAGTACATGAGAAGCATCACGTACGTACATCCGTAACATCGATACGTGGAAAACATCGTGAACTCTAGATAGTTCTGGAGGTAGCGCCAATCTGTATGCAACTCTGCCAATTCTCTCCACGATTTCATAAGGTCCGATAAAACGCGGACTCAGTTTCCCCCGTCGGCCAAAACGGATAATCCCTTTCCACGGAGACAACTTCAGGAAGACAAAATCTCCCACTTCAAACTCCAAGTCTCGAATCCGTCGGTCGGCATAACTCTTCTGGCGATCCTGTGCCACCTTCAATCTCTCCTTGATCACGCGAACAGTTTCCATGGTTAAGTCCATCATCTCCGGCCCTAAAGCCGCTCGCTCTCCTATCTCCGTCCAGCAGATAGGTGTCCTGCACTGTCGGCCATACAGTGCCTCATAAGGTGCCATCCCGATGCTTGCCTGATAGCTGTTGTTGTAA
This sequence comes from Prinsepia uniflora, assembly GCA_032719365.1. NCBI lineage: Eukaryota > Viridiplantae > Streptophyta > Magnoliopsida > Rosales > Rosaceae > Prinsepia > Prinsepia uniflora. Next base: position 54,449,875 of record CM064874.1, read on the forward strand.
GCGAATTCCATCAATGGCAAATGAGTATCCCAAGAGTCTTGAAACTGTAGTACACATGACCTCATCATGTCCTCCAGGGTTTGAATGGTTCTCTCAGACTGTCCATCGGTCTGTGGATGGAAAGCAGTACTGAAACGTAAGGTTGTTCCCAAAGTAGCTTGCAAACTTCGCCAGAACCTGGAAGTGAAACGCGGATCACGATCGGACACGATCGATTCCGGCGTACCTTGAAGTCGTATGATTTCCTTCACAAACAACTGAGCCAGTCGGTTAGGTTTATAGGTTTCCTGAACTGGCAGAAAATGGGCTGATTTGGTTAACCGATCCACGATTACCCATACTCCGTCCACTCCACTCTGAGTCCTCGGTAACTTAAAGACGAAGTCCATGGTGATGTGATCCCACTTCCACTCAGGAATCGGAAGTGGCTGCATAGCCCCATACGGTCTCTGCCGTTCCGCCTTAACCTGCTGACAGGTTAAGCATTTGCTCACGAACTCAGCAATATCCTTCTTCATTCCTGGCCACCAATAATGGTTCCGGAGGGTACGGTACATCTTTGTACCTCCCGGATGCATGGCATAGGCCGAACTATGGGCCTCCTCAAGAATCTCGGCCCGTAACTCTGCCACTGCAGGTACGCACAAACGGCCCAATTTCACCAGTGCTCCATCGTCCCGGATGGTAAAATCCTGTCTCCCATCCGCATTGACCTCAATTCTGTAAATACAGAGTATCGGATCCTGAAGTTGTGCTTCAATGATCCGATCAATCAGTACTGGTCGCACATGGAAGCTGGCCAACAAAGCTCCATGCTCGTCCGTACCCAAAATAACTCCCGTCTTCCGGAGTTCCACCAGCAAGGGAAGATACACCATCCCCAGGTGTGCAATAGTTCCCGCTGATTTCCTGCTGAGTGCATCCGCCACCACATTGGCCTTACCCGGATGGTACTCGATCGTACAGTCATAGTCCTTCAGCAGCTCCACCATCTCCGTTGTCTCATGTTAAGCTCCTTCTGAGTGAATAGGTATTTAAGACTCTGGTGGTCGGTGTATATCCGACACGTTGCGCCGAATAGATAATGTCTCCAGATCTTGAAAGCATGAACCACCGCCGCCAACTCCAAATCATGGGTTGGATAGTTCAACTCATGGGTCTTCAGCTGCCGGGATGCATAGGCGATAACCTTGCCAGTTTGCATCAACACGCAGCCCAGACCTTGCAGCGATGCATCACTGAAGACCACAAACTCCCCACTGTCATCCGGCAATGCAAGGACAGGTGCAGTGGTCAATCGATCTTTCAACTCTTGAAAGCTCCGATCGCACTGCTCGTCCCAGATAAACTTTACTCCCTTCCGAGTCAAACGAGTCAAAGGTGCAGCAATTTTGGAGAAGCCCTCCACGAATCTCCGGTAGTAACCTGCTAACCCGACGAAACTCCGCACCTCGGTTACTGTTGTCGGTTTAGCCCAGTTGGTCACCCTTCTGTTTTCTGGGGATCCACGCAAATCCCATCCGTCGATATCACGTGTCCCAGAAAACCAATACTGCTCAGCCAAAACTGACACTTACTCAGCTTGGCGTACAATTGTTCTTGTCTCAGTCTCTCCAAGACCAACCGTAGTTGTTCTTCATGTGCACGGGCACTCCTCGAGTATACCAAAATATCATCGATGAACACAATCACTAACTTATCCAGGTAGGGTCGGAAGACCCGGTTCATCAGATCCATGAATGCTGCTGGAGCATTCGTCAAACCAAATGGCATAACAAGGAACTCGTAGTGTCCGTAACGGGTTCGAAAAGCAGTTTTCGGAATATCCTCCTCCGAAATCCTCAGTTGGTGATACCCAGATCGCAAATCAATTTTCGAGAAGCACTGGGCTCCCCGCAACTGGTCGAAAAGGTCATCGATCCTGGGTAGAGGATACTGATTCCTCAGCGTTACCCTGTTGAGTTGTCGATAGTCAATACATAAACGGAGACTTCCTTCCTTCTTCTTTACGAACAACACCGGTGCTCCCCACGGTGAAGTACTCGGTCGGACATATCCCAAATCCACCAACTCCTGCAATTGAGTCTTGAGTTCTCGTAACTCGGCCGGCGCCATCCGGTATGGTGCCTGGGATATGGGTCGGGTACCCGGGAGTAGTTCAATAGTAAACTCAATCTCTCGCGATGGTGGCAATCCAGGTAAGTCTTCCGAGAATACATCCGGAAACTCACAGACCACCGGTATTTCGTCGATAACCGGAGTATCGACCCGTTCCGGCACGACATGCGCCAGGTAACCCTGGCATCCCTTCCGTAGAAGTTTGGTAGCAGTAAGTGACGAAATCACTTCAGGAGGCGAACCATCACGTTCCCCCTGAAAGATAACTTCCGGCAAACTCGGGCTCCGCAAAATCACTTGCTTGCTACAGCAGTCGATGAGCGATCCGTGCTCCGACAGCCAATCCATCCCTAGGATTATATCAAAGTCGTGGATATCCAGAATAATTAAGTCTGCTGGTAAATCCACATCCTCAATTCTTACCGGGCACCTTCGAATCACCTGATTCACAAGGTACACGATACCCATCGGGGTGCCAACACCCATTTCGCAATCTAAAGCTGATACCACACAATCAAGCATACCAGCATAACTTTTCGAAATAAAAGAATGTGTAGCCCCCGCATCCATTAATACACGTACAAGAAGGTTAAAGATATGTAGTGTACCTGTGACCACGCCTGGAGCAGTCCTCGCCTGCTGCTGGGTCATTGCAAACACTTGGGCCCTCGGCCCTCCGTTCCGTCCGCGCCCGCGCGCGCCACTTCCAGCACCACGGTCACCTCCCTGACCGCGACCTCCATTAGTATGGGAAGCCGTGCTCTGCACCACACTCGAGCCCCCACCGTCGTTGTTCTTGGACAACTGCGGACAATTATTGGCATAGTGGCCCACCTCCTCGCAAGCGAAACAAGTTACCGGCCTTGGCCTGTCCGAACGCCCGCGAGAAGCACCGCTCCAAGATGAGCGTTGTCCAGAGTTGTATCCAGATCCTCTGCCCTGAGAGCCTCCACGTCGACCCGACCAGCCACGACCATTGAAGGATGAGGGTGCTCCCCTGTAGCTCCCTCCCTTGTTGTTCTTATGGCCCGATGGCCTAAGATGTGGGCGATCCTGACGTCGCCCCTCCCCCGAAGGTTGTCGTGATTGGTGTGCCGCCAGACTGGCCTCGACACGCACCACTGCGTCGACCATATCTCTCAGAGAGGCATGAGTGGTAGCAGTCACACTGGCCCGGATCTCCCCTCGGAGTCCAAGCTCAAACCGCTAGCATTTGTCCTCCTCCGTGCTTACGAATGAAGCAGCGAACCGGGAAAGTTTGCCCGAAAGTTTGATCTCCAGATTAGATCAAGGGCTCAGATTAGATCAGGGGTTTTCAATCCAAGGGCTGGAATTTAAAGCTGATTCAAATGTTAATTAATCCAATAGTGGATCTGATCCAATCTAGCCAATGGGTGAGTGACACTTGTCACTCACCAGGTGTCCTCCAATCAGATTTCCTGAATATAATATTCGACACGAAAACCGAGACACGAACTTCCCAAATTCACGTTTCTGACCATAACTTCCTCGTACGAAGTCCGATTTCGGCGTGCCGCTCGTCTACGGACTCAGGACGTCGAGGCCTACCCAACGGTCCTTGAGTCAACTGAAAATTAGTTGTCAAAAGAAAAGTCAACATTTTCCCCCGAGAGTCCAAATTACGGTAATGCCCCTGAACTTCCGATAGTCAAAACTTTTACCCTGATCGTCCGAATTGGACGTGCCACCTGTCTATGAACTCGTGACGTCCCGAACTACGTCACGGTCGTAGGTCAAAGTTCATTTAGTTCATCAATCAAAAAGTCATCAATTGACCATACCATTCACAAGGGTAAAATCGTCAAATCACACATTAAATTACAATATGGGAAACCTCGAATTTCCGGGGTGTTACAATCATGGAGGCAACTTTTAATTTCCTTCGGGATGTACTTTCTTGTATAACGCTTGATTTGGTTGCAATGATTCTTTTGGCCGCTTCAACTTGAAATTTTGCTCATCCCTGTTTGTACCACGTTTACTTGTATCACTGATTATGGCTTTCGATACATAACGTACACTTGATTTTTTTCTCTTTGAAAAGAAGGATTTAATGGAACATTAAGCTGATGTATTCCTTTATGATATTTCAGAAGATATAATTCCTGTGAAGGGATCAAGCCAAACGTAGTTCACCCCTTTCGATTTAGGGTGCTTTAAAAGGGAATTGGGGATTTGATAGCTGCGTCTAGTTTGAGGCCAGATTGCCTACGTACCGCTTTTGAGGGATCAAGCCATCCGTAGTTCTTTGGTTTTTTTTTTTTTTGGGGCTCTAATTTTTGCTTGGGCCGCCCTTTGCGGGTTTTCAGTCCAACGAGCCACTCATTTCTTTGCCCCCAAATTTTTCTTGAGTCAGCCTTTCATTTTCTTTTTTTTAACTCAAAGGGCCCATTAACCATAGAACTTCTTGATGAATTTCCCGTTCACGCATTGATAGATGCAGGCTCCTTCGGAGTTGGATAATTCATAGGCCCCTTTTGTAAAGACCTTAGTGACGACGTATGGTCCTTCCCACTTTGGCTCAAAATTTCCATGCATTTTTCTAGTAATGACAATCGGTCTTCGAACAGTTAAAACGAGATCTCCTACTGCAAAGGCTCTGAGTTTGACCTTTTTGTTGAAGGCTCCAGCGACTTGCGATTGATAAACTTCAAGCCTTTGTTGGACATTGAGCCTTTTCTCATCCAAGGCTTCGAGCTCTGCTAGTCTGACCTTTGTATTTTCTTCCGCATCTGTTAATTGTACGGCTACCCGAAGCGAGGGCAGTTGGACCTCCAATGGTAGGACTGCTTCAGAGCCATATACCAGGTTGAACGGTGTACAACCGGTTGCATTACGAACAGTTGTTCGGTAGGCCCATAGTGCTTCAGGCAGACGCTCATGCCAATCTCTTTTATTCCATGCCACCATTTTCTTTAGGATGTTGCACAACACTTTGTTGAAAGCTTCTGCTTGTCCATTTGATGAAGGATTGTAGCTTGCAGAAAAAGAGTGTTGAAATTTGTATTTTTCACATAGTTTAACCATGGCTCTACATCTAAAATACGTGGCATTGTCAGATATAATTTTCGATGGCACTCCGTAACGATGAATAATGTGATCTTTTATGAACTTTGTGACATCCTCGGCCTTTACTTCCTTTAATGGAATTGCTTCAGCCCACTTGGAGAAATAATTTGTCGCTGCCAAAATGTATTGATGTAGGCGAGAGGATTTTGGCCTAATCATCCCTATGACATCCAATCCCCAAGTTTGGAAAGGCCAAGACAAAATTGATGGATGTAGCATTTGTGGAGGTTGGTGCTTGAAGTCTCCATGTAGTTGACATTCCTTGCAAGTGGTTGCAAATTTTATTGAATCTTGGATCATAGTTGGCCAATAGTATCCAAGTCTTCTGATCTGGGAGGCGAGCTTTGGGCCAGCTTGATGGGCCCCACAAATCCCTGCATGGGTGTCATGTAAAGCTTGTGATGCTTCGTGTTTTGACAGACATCTTAAGAGTATTCCGTCGAAGGATCTTCTATACAGAGTGTGATTTAAGTACACAAAGCGAGTGGCTCGTCTTCTAATTTCAACTCTTTTCTTTGGGTCTGAGGGAAGCTTCCTTTGGTGGAGGTATTCGATTACTGGCTGGCGCCAATCGATCTCTTCATCGTGCTCTTCGATTTCATATACTGTATCGGTATTAGATTCAACAACCCCTTCTATTCTATCTAGAGCGGGTGGTAATAGATATCTTTCCCCAACAGTGATTTTTACTTCTCTTTCATCTGGCAGTGTTAGAGACGCTGCAAGCTTGGCCAATGCATCAGCCTTGTCGTTTTCTGATCTTGGGATGTGACTGACTTCAATATCTCCAAATTGCGAGATTAGATATTTGGCCCGTTCGTGGTATCGTGCCAAATTGGCATTTTTTACTTCATATTCGCCAGTTAGTTGTTTGATAACCAGCTGGGAATCGCCAAATGCTTGCAAATGGTCGATACGCATTTCGAGTGCAATTTCAAGACCAATAATCAATGCCTCGTACTCTGCCACATTATTTGAACATAGAGCCATGAGTGTGAAAGAATATGGAACTAGACCCCCAGATGGTGTGACGAAAACGATGCCTACACCTGCGCCTTTTTTCCTAGATGCTCCATCGAAGTATAAACACCATGGTGTGGTTTCAACGAAGAATACATTTTCATCAGGAAGATCCTCATTGATTTCCATGCTATCTGGTGTCGGATGTGCAGCTAAAAACTCGGCTAGTGCTTGTCCTTTTACTGCTTTCTGAGGGACATATTCAATCTCAAATTCTGACAGCAGTAGAGACCACTTGACTAGCCGCCCTGAAGGTACGGGTTTTGACATCAAGTACTTGAGAGGATCGGCTCTCGAAATCAAGGTGATGTTATGGGCCAGTAGATAATGTCGAAGGTTCTGGACAGAAAATACCAAGCATAGACATATTTTTTCAATTGGTGTATAATTTTGTTCTGCCCCCACTAATGTTCTACTCAGATAGTAGAGTGCATTTTCCTTCTTATCGTCATTATTTTGGGCGAGCAATGCCCCCAGTGAACGCTCCAGTGCTGCAATGTAGAGGATCAATGGTCTTCCCCTGATGGGTGCCATCAGTACTGGCGGATTCAGCAGATATTGTTTGATATTGTCGAATGCATTCTGGGATGTTTTATCCCATATAAAAGGTGCATCTTTCTTCATAAGCCTTGAAAAGGGTTGACATCTTCCGGAAAGATTTGAGATGAATCTGCGAATATAAGCCAATCTCCCTTGCAATCCTCGCAGTTCTCGCAAATTTCGGGGCAGGGGCATTTCTTGGATTGCCTTTATTTTCCCGGGGTCAATTTCAATTCCCCTGTATCTGACAACAAAACCCAGGAATTTCCCCGATGTTACACCAAATGCACATTTTAAGGGGTTCATCTTGAGTTGATGCTTGCTTAGTCTGTCGAAGACTCTTCTCAAGTCAGTGAGATGATGGCTTCTTTCTTTTGTTTTGACCACTAAATCATCCACATAACACTCGATGGTGTTATGAAACATGTCACCGAAAATTACAGTCATTGCTCTTTGATATGTCGCCCCTGCATTTTTCAAACCAAACGGCATCACAGTGTAACAATTTATTCCAATCGGTGTTCGGAAGGCAGTGAGTTCTTCATCTTCCGGTGCCATTTTTATTTGGTTGTAGCCTGAGAAGCCATCCATAAAAGATAATACCGCGAAACCCGTCGTGGCATCTACCAACAACTCTGTGTTTGGAAGCGGAAATTCATCTTTAGGGCATGCGTCATTGAGGTCTCTATAATCTACACAGACACGGATCTGTCCTGTAGTCTTTTTCTTGACCGGAACAATGCTTGAGAGCCATGTAGGGTACTTTACTTCTCGAATGAAACCTGCAGTCTTTAATTTCTTGATCTCTGCTTCAATTTGGATTGACAACTCTGGTCGGAAGCGACGTGGAGCTTGCTTTACCCACCGACTATTTTCTGACACTGCTAGTCTGTGAACTGCAATTTTTGGATCCAAACCTGGCATGTCTTGATACCCCCATGCAAATACATCTTGATATTCTTGTAGGATTTGAGCATAGTTTCCCAACTCCTGCTGAGTCAATAATGCACTGACAAAAATTGGTTTGGGGTTTTCAATTGTTCCAAGATTGATTTCCTGAAGATCGTCAACTGTAGCCTGACCTCCATCTTCGATTTGTGATGGTGCTGGTATGACACTGTCTATGTATTCTTCCCCCGATTTTTCATTGTGCCCATTTTCTGGATCTGAATTTCCTGATGTCTCACATGCGGATGTCGAGGTGCAATTTACTTGGGCATGAGTTTTCCCTTGAGTGTATGTAGCAATGACTTTACTGCTTTTATTTATTCGTCTCCGGACCTTCCATTTTGTATTTTTCTTCTTGTTTTCGGACTGGAGAGTAGAAATATTCCCAAGTCGTTGGAAAACATAGGTCCGTGGCAGCTTTGTGTTCCCGAGCCGCTGAAACGCTGATATGCGAGGTTTCAGACTTTCCCCGCTTTCTTCTCTGATTAAACCCTGTTCACGATTAGTGAGAACTTCTGATTCAGGTGTCTTTAGATTGACTATTTCTTCTCCTTTTGGGATGACCACTTTGAGCATGCCATTTTCTTGGGAGACTTTAATGGTGGGCTCGCTTTTCTTCATTTTACGACTTCTGAGCTTTATTTTTAGGGGCCTAGATGATTCAGGTACAATGCCGGAATCTTTGCGTATGACAAATCTCTTGTTCCTGCCCCTACTTCCTGCAAAGTGAGTTGTGATGATCAAGGTGTCTGTTGGTATGGAATGGCTGATTTTCCGCAGAGGTCGGGTATAGCTTGTCATTAATGTCTCCATCGTACTTTCTATTGAAGTCAGTGCATTTTCAACCTTTGATGGGCGCTTCACAACGACTTTATACTTGGGTGCCTTTGAGTCTGATATGCCTTGCTTGTTGGGAGCTTTCACTTTGATGCAGACTGCCTTATGTGGCTCAGGTACTTCTACTTGTCTTTTTGCTTTTGTGTCAGCTTTCACAATACATTTCCCAGTGATTCGGGATGTTGCACTATCTGAAAGTTGATAATACTTGGCATCGGAGTAGTTCACTTCCTCCCCACAGAACGGATCGGTGTCGGCAGAAACTTTTTTAACCTTTCCGTCAGTAACATACTTGAAGCACTGATGTAGAGTGGAAGGGACAACACCATTGCTATGGAGCCATGGACGTCCCAATAACACTTTATAGGATGTATCTGCCTCGATCACATGGAATAAAACCTCTAAATGGAGCTCTCCTATCTGTAATGATATCCTCATAGATCCCAAAGCCTTTTGTCCCAACTGATTAAACCCTTGAATCGTTAATAATGATGGGGACAACTGTCGTGCATTCTTCCCGATAGAGTGTAATGTTTTCAACGGGATGAGATTTACCGCGGAACCACAGTCAAGCAGGATTCTATTGATCTTTGTACCCCCGAGTTCTCCGGTGACATAAAGAGGTCGGTTGTGTAATTCATTCCCCAGTAGAAGATCAGTTTTATCAAATGTTACCGTTGTTAGACAACAGGTGCATGCATGTTTGGATGAGATATCACATCTACCTTCATATACTTTTGATGTCTCTTTATGCTGTCTTGTTCTTTCTTTTGCAGATAGAACTCTGATGGTCAGACCCTTTTTATGAGTGGAAGCCTGATGAGTCTTCTCATCTACCTTATGAGACACATTTGACTCGACATTCTGCTTTTGCTTACCAACGGATGATGCACACTGATTAGAAAATAAATTGATTTCATCTTCCTTTGTGTCATCTTCGCGATACTCCACGGAGACCATCTGACATGAGCAGGTATTTCCTTCCGCCTCCATGTTGAAAAATTTGACTGGTAAGAACTCAGTGACTGTAACTGGGATCCTTGAAGGTTGCTCATATACTTTTTCTCCTTCTGACGTTTTCGTCCTGTTTTGTGACCTTTTCTTCTTCTTATTCTTCAAAGCTGGTGTTCCTTGGATTTTGATGCCAGAACGAGCTAAAGAATCAGGATTAGGGAGGTGCTTGGCTACATTTTTAGCCTTTTTGATGAATGTTTTCCAACCTTCCATGGAATCTTCGGACGAGGGGTCTACCCAAACCTCAAATGATGGGGCGGTCATTAATTCATGCCGAGATGGAACCTGAGGGTTTCTAGGAGACGACATATCATCTACCTGAAAACCTACGGATATTGTACCTTCTGGTGATGCTTCCAGAAGGATGGATTTTCCTTCGATTACATTCGTTGATGCCGCTTCTGGGGTGTATGAGTCTAGCTCTAAATCACCACCGTTGATCATCTCCTGCATTTTATTTTTAATCACGTAGCAATCCTTGAGTGTGTGTCCGAGGATTCGGTGATATCGGCAATAATTAGGATCATTCATCCTATTGACTTCAGCTGGACGCTTAGGTTCAGGGAGAGTGATAGCTTGGGCTCGAAGAAGTTCTTCAAATATTGCCTCAACGTCGTCGTCATCAAAGGAATATTTGACTGCCTTGCGTTCTTTAAGGGTCGGCCTTTTAGTCTGATCCTTGTCATTGATTTTGTCATTTCTCTTTTCTGTCCTGACAAATGTTGCCATTGATTCTCCCTTCTTTTGTGCTCCCCTTTTGCTATCATTTGGCTTCTCTCCAACCTGTACCTTTTGCATTGTTGTATTTTTTCGAGCAATTTGTCTCTCCACATTGCTTGCCTTAGACACCAACTCATCGAATGATTGGGGTTCTGCGGTGGCCACGAACGTTGCAATATCAGGAACAAGATTGTTATAGCACATCTGTACTGCCGACTGTTCAGTAATTTTTTCTGGACACTGCAAATTGAGGCTCCTCCACCTCATGATGAAGTCATTCGCACTTTCTCCAACTCTTTGCATAGTCTGGGCGAGTTCACTGATGGATACTTTCTTCTTTGAACTCACAAATTGTGCAAGGAACGCCTTTTGCATATCATCCCATGCTATGATGGATTCAGCTGGTAATTGTGTATACCAGGTGAATGCAGCTCCTTTGAGGGACTGAACGAATTGTCGAACTAACAATGCGTCCGATTGCGACGTCTCGCCACATGCTGAGTAGAAATGTGCTAAATGTTCATGAGGAGATCCATGGATCCCGTCATATTTGTCGAATGTTGGCCGTTGGTACCCTTTTGGGAATGCTACCGCATCGTATCTCGAGGGGTATGGCTTTCGATATCCGAGAACAGGAGTAGCCATGGACAACTGAAATTCTCGAATTCCTTCAGCAATAAGAGTCTTTATGTCTATTTGGGTCATCGATTTTGATGATGATTCCCCAATTTCTTCTTTCTTCTCCTCTCTTTCTTCCACCACTTTTCCTTTCTTTCGCTCATTCATATTTAATTGAACGGCCAATTGTGCAGCTAATGATGCAATTTCAGCATCTTTCTCTGCTAGCCTCTTATCATTTTCTGCTAATCTTTGCTCCATCTCTCTCCTCATTGATAGGAGCATTTCTTCAACATTTTTAGGATGTTGGTCCTCTTGATTCTCCTCACCTGTCACCAATACCTGTGTGGTTTCAGCCGCTCCGCCTATATCCCCCCTTTCCGATTCAAGGATCCTCTCCTCCAGATTGCATTCCTCCATCGGTGGGGATTGAGGTTGATCATAAAGGGGATTCCAAGACAAGGTAGCAGGGCGTAAGGCTGTTAGTTCCGCGATGGTGAGACTAAGCATATCTCGAGACTTGGCACGAGTTAATGGACCTCCATGACTAGCTTGAGACTTCCTCGCCCTCTTTGCAGGTACAACCATTCTTGTCTTGTAAATATTGGTAGGCTCCACTCCTTTCTTTGGCAGAGATATGTCGACGTGTTTATGAAGGCGGAAACCCTTGCTCCCGCTCATTGTTGTTCGCGGAGATCCAAGTGCATCTCTTCCTTCTCTGTCAGTGCTCTCACGTATTCTGGCTGTATGAACAACTAGGTTTCCTTGGAGCTCTGAGGCTTCAGTGTCTTCCTTCTCAGCTTGTTGAGGGTAGGCCTCTTGAGTTCTGTCATCAGTAGAAGTCACCAGTACAGATTCTCCTACGTATCGGAGGACGGGAATGGTACCAATCATGACGGTGGTTGACAGACCGCTAGTGGTGATAACTTGAGGAGTGAATGGTTGATTTTTTGGTTTGATAGCTTCTATTATAGTGACCTCTTCCAAGGTGGATCTAATCGCATCCACCTTCGCCTTCTCTCTCTTCAGACTGCGTGCAGCTCTTTTCCTCGCATTGCGAATGGCACACTTTGATAGAGCCTGCCTTGGTTGGAGTTTGATGGCCTTTGCAACAGTTGTTGGAGCGACCTTTGCTTTAAGTGCATTGAGTGCAGTCTTGGGTGTTGTGAATGCCATCGGGGTTCGCTCCAAATGGAAAGAAACACGATAACCAACTTTGCCAGTACATCCAGCTTGAGTTGTAGGGATGCTACGGAAGAAGACGGTGATTTGTGGTGCCATTTGAATACCTGAAATATGAGGACAATATAGAAAAGTGGTTATTTCCGTTGTAATTAGAGATGAAAAGGAAGATGGATCCCACCGGGCGTGCCAAAAACTATGTAGAGGAAAAATTTGCTTCCCAACATAATCTCACCACCATGCCTAATTGCTGGCGGTTTTATTATTTTTAGGGTACGACCCATCCAAGGCAAAAGTGCCTCTTAATTACATCCTCTTGTTATCGAGCAAAACCTTTTGATTCTGCTTACAAACGAAAATAAATATGAGAGTAAAGTGTTTATTTGATTTTCTTGCAGCTGCATCTAAGTCGAACCTTAGATTGCCTACGTATCCGTCTTCGGAATCAAGCCACTCGTAGTTCCAGAGTTTTTAATGAGTGAATGACTCGTTAAAAATAAGGATTGTGTTTGGAAATTGTGTTTGGAAATGTGTTTAGGAGAATTTAGTTAGAAATAACCAGTGATTCAAAGATGGTTGCGGTTGCATCTAGTGGGTATGCTAGATTGCCTACGTATCCCTTCGCGGGAATCAAACCGACGTAGTTCGAACGATTTTTAATGAGTAAATGGCCGATTAAAAAAATGTGTTTGGCTATTTAAAAAAAAATAGAATTAACTTCAAAGAAGTATGAATTTATTTAGAGGGGGTGGTTGCATCTAGAATAATCTAGATTGCCTACGTACCCTTAGCGGGATCAAACCGGCGTAGTTCTGGTGGCACATAACCATCCTTCTATTTGATGTATTAATTTGATGCATGAATATCATAATCATCCATCTCCCTTTTTTGTCCTTTCTTGGTGCTAATTAAATATAATAAACTTGTCATCAAAATTATACATGTTGACATACTTTGAGTAGGCCACACAAACTTTGCTATTTTTCTTCTCCTTACGTCTGTAGCTTACTCAAAAGGGGGAGAATAACAGATTTTGGCTTTCCTTCATGCGAATTAACTGAACTTGTCGAACTGGTGCATATAAGGCCTTTGGATTTCAACACCATCTTCGGTCCCCTTATGCTTCAACGCATCACACCTTCAACTAATTAAACTTTTTTCACCCTTACGACCTCCATCTCAATGTTTTTTTGTATTCCAATATTTTTCTTCATATGGATGGATCCATGAACATATTTTCTCGGCCGATCATGATCGACCAAAATTCTTGATGTTCTTGAATAATTTCTTTTATTCATAAACGTTGCTACCTCTCGGACTCCTTGGACGATCATGATTGTCCATTCTCTTTGAGGTCCCTGAACATCACCTCCTTTCGCCATGAACGATCATGATCGCTCAAATTTATTCTCATGAACATCGTAATTTCCCAATCGATCATGATCGATGGTTGCCCTTGATGTTTGTGGTATTGGACCTGCCATGTTAATCTTCCCGAAATATATATATATATATACATGTATGTAAACATACAAATATTTTTCTATACATATAAATATTTCTCTTCTTTTTTCCTTGGAAAGATTTTTATATTTGTGCCATTTGAAAAAAATATGAGACACCATAAAATCATTTTATGCCTTTGATTTCGTGGGTTTCGGATCCCGCTGCTTGAGGTTTGGAAAATTTCTTCTTCTTTTCCCTGCAGCTTCCTGACTTCTCTTTGGTTTTTTTTTTTCAACACACTTTCGTCTTCTTCTATTTTCCACTATTCCTCACCTGAGACACACTCAAATCTCTTTATTTTTTAACTCCTCCCACTTGCTTTTCTCTCTACACCTCACGCACACACACACACACAATCTTTGCTATATTTTTTTTTCAACTTTTCTTTCTCTCCCCCTTTCTTCCTCACTCTCCGCTTTTTTAACCTTTTTTTTCCTTTCTCTGATTCACTCTCTGCTTTTTCTAACTTCACATCACACACACACACACACACACACAACCTTTTCTAATCTTCCCACTTTTTTTTCCTCAACCGTCCCCTGTGCCTATCTATATATAGGCAGTGAGAGGGAGGTAAAAATGAGATAAATCTTGGATTTTTGAATTCAAAAATAGAGGATGATTTTCCCGTTCAAATTTCAAAAAGTTGGTATTTTTTGAAACCAAATCTTTCCTGATTCTATTTTTATTTTGTGGATATCCCAAGGATAAATATCCAACAGCTGATTTGAATGAGTTCTCTTTTTTATGGACTCATTTGAATATTTCAGCCATATATTGTGTTAGGGATTTTATTTCCTATATTTTTTTTTGTTTCAACAGCCGTGAAGGTGGAATGTTTGTGCGATCGATCCCATGATTGTTTATCAATTTAATGGCTTAATTGGGCCAGTTTGAGGTGGAGTTGCACATGTGATGGTGCTGGCAATCAATCAAATGAACATGGGCACTGTTTTATCATGTTTTCGGGTCAGTGCAGGGAATTTACACAGTGGACTGAGGGGCACTTTAGGATGCTTTTAATGGTTGATTTAGATCGATAGAATGGAGAGTGAGTCGAGAGGATGACTCTGAGATTGAGAATGAAAGGAATGGAGTGAGAATGGTGGAGGAATGCTCAAAAACCCGAAACTGGTTTCTAGGAAAATCAAATTCGAACTTCCAGTTTTAGGCCATCCCAAGCCTAATTGATGATGGATTGAGCTTCTTGGAACTTCAACGAGTCGAACCAGATCAAATGGGGCAAGCTCTGGGGCTCCTAGGGCCTTGAACGGACGAGGTGGACGGCCGGACAACTCAAGCTTGAGTTGTGGTGATTGAGGTAACGTTGTGTTCAATTAATCATGCTAATTGGTTCGTGTTAATCCTTATATGCTTCATATGAAGTTAATTTGACAATGGTTGAGGATTGATGGAGTTTTGGTGATTGACCCGTTTTGGGTGATCACGGGTTGATGGCTTGATTAAGGAATGGTTGTTGTTGATCGATGTCACAGACCTGAAATTCATTGGTTAATGATTGTTGTAGGATCAAGAACGGATTGAATTGATGTCGAATTGGGTGTGATTGAACCGGATCCTATCGCGGGTAATCAGACCCATTTACCAGACAAACGGGTGAAGAAGGAACACTGTAGCAGTCACTGTAGCAGGCGCGTGGCTTTCACGCGCAGCCACTCACGGCGGCGCGTGACGGCGCGTGGGCACGAATCTCGAGGTGAGGTCAACATGACTTCTATCCTATACAATGTAACGAACATTTTAGCGTTGGTTTCGTGTCGATCGGATCCCGTTTCGATATTGTTCGGGATGTCCGAAGGTTTTAAATCCAGTTTAAAAATACTTAAAAATTCGGAAAAATTACGGGACTTGAATAGGATGTTAATGATAAGGTTAGTAATCCTCTAATGTGATTTGGACAGGATTGGGAGTCCCGGTGATAGTGGTGTGGCCCGGGAAGGCCTATGGCACGCGTATCGAGGCATTCGGTTAAACGGTCTGTGAGTGGACATTGGTTTCATAAATTCGATGCATGCATAACTGTTTTATGATTTTTTATAATTATGATTAAATGATTTACTTTGGATATCGGTGAATTTAAAATGATTTCACGTATTTCGAGGTGAATTACGTATTTGCACGTAAACCGAAGTTTTCGGGATTTGCACCGATTTCCATAAATGTGGTTGGATATGATTTCATGAAACGGTTTCGAACTTGAATAATGTAAAATCGGGCCAGGGGCCCAGTTGAACTATGAAATCGGGCTAGGGGCCCAGTTAACATGTGGATCGGGCCAGGGGCCCAGTTAACTTGTGAAATCGGGCCAGGGGCCCAGTTGATTTCTACATACGATTGCGGGTCGGGGACCCTAAATTGGAATTGAATAAATGTTTTCTGGTTTACATTTTATATATGTTCACATGCTGGAATCAATAAATGGTTTTGATGATATTTCGGTTATGGCACGTTTCACGGTATTTGGGCATGAGACCCGTTTGATGAAACGTAACGATCGGTTCGGATTTTACCTATGTATACCTATATGTTTTGCATGTGGATATCAATAAAATGTATTTAGTACTGCACTGTATAAATCCTTCCATATTATATTGTCTCCTCCGGATGAGGTACCCCGGAGAGGTCACGGACGTCTAGTACGTCCAGCGTCTATGACGCTAAGCATCGGGGATGCTGTACCCGAACGGGGTTCGGGGATTGAACTCGGAAATTGAGACCCGAGTGGCACGCGTAGCCTTGTGATTGTGACCTTATTGACGTCAGGGACGTCAGACATCAGGGATGTCGGATTGGAGTGTATAGTGCAGTGGCTAAAATTATGGTTATGGTTTATATTATATGCCTTATGGTACATATTACTGGATTTATGAAATAACTCTTGGATTAACTTTTGGAATTTGAAACTATGCTTTGGTTTCCGGGCTAAGGCCCTAATGGTTATTTCTAAATAAATATGGGATTACTGGTTTTTGGTGCATGCATATGCTTTTACTGGGGGGCATAAATGTCTTATAAATGTTTTTATCAGACTTGTTTATTTTCGTCCACTCACAGCTTTTGTTTTTAATGCCCTTCAGATTGATTTCGGATACGACTGCAGCAGAGACTTGAGCATCGCACACCTCCTCCATCGATCCTTATGCACTCTGGAAGCCCGTTTGGGCAATGGCAATCGGTTATCCCTTGTCTGACACCTCTTGTCAGACGGGAGCATGACACATTCCATGGTAATCCCGGGGGGATTGGGATGGGTCGTGTCAGAATCGGCCTGAACCGGGCTGGCTGGAGGTTGACGATGATGAACAGTGACGCACGTGGCTCCCACGCGCAGCCCCTTTGGGTGGCGCGTGAGGGCGCGTGTGGGCTTCTTTTGGGGAAGTGTTCAACATGGTTTTCACTCTAATCAATGTAACGAACATTTTGGGATAAGTTTCGAGTCGATCGGATACCGTCTCGAGGTAGTTTTAAATGTCCGAAGGTTTAGGTGTTAATTTAATTATGTTTAAAAATCCAAAAAATTTGGGGAAATTAGTGTGATCTTAATTGAAGTGTTTGTGATCCAAAATTATGACATTTGACAGGTCAGAACATTCCCGAAGCGTCCGAGGAGCGTACGGGACTCAATTGACGCGTTCGAACTTTGTGAGTGGACTTTTATTTTCTAACCGAGCATTTATAACTGCTTTTATCTACTTATTCAATGTTTCCAAATATGGTTTTATGTTTTTTATTAGGATATTTCTGCTTTACATAGTTATACGATTTTTGAGATGTTTCTTCTATTTATACGCTTTTCGACACGTAGTTCGAGATATGGATTTATGCTATGATTTAATAATGATTTGGATACTATGATTTGGAACTTTAAATATGATTTGATTTTAATGATTTATAATGAATTTTGGAAAAGTGATTTCGAAATGTGATTTCGGGTTTTGGAACCGGATTTCGAGAATTTGATCCGGGATTTGGTTTTGGAACTTGAAAGTGGATATCTGGATTTGGATTCAGAATGATGATTCCGGATGCCGACTTGGCTTCAGAATGGTGATTTCGGATTCAGATTTGGACATGGATTTGGAAAGGGTTTTCAAATGGTTTTGGATTGGATTTGCTGGATATGGTTATTGGATTTAAAGACCCGGATATGATATATGACGAGGGCGGGCCCGGATTGGGTTTAAAGACCCGGATTGAGTTTAAAGAATCGGAAGTTTAAAGACTCGGATATTATGATTTTCTCCCTTAGGCTTATTGAGTTTAAAGACTCAGATTATATTGAGGCCTGGATTAAGTTTAAAGACTCGAGAGTTTAAAGACTCGGATAGATCCAGCAGGTTCGATTGGTTGATGACATATTTCGTGTTTCATGTTTTATGATGATTTTTCCATAACAATTGCTATACAGTTTATATAGTTGTTTTTCAGATACTTAGTTATGCATGCATGTTTTGAAACGGAGGGTAAATCCTGATTTTCTTTTAAAACTGTTTTTTTAAAACTCTTTTTTTAGTCCACTCACACTTTTATGGTTTTAAATACCCTCCAGATCGGGGTGCGAATTTTGCGGCTAACATCGAGGCAGGGGCAGAGGCATAAAGTTTTCCCGTTGCGCGTGTAGTCAGCTCACAGTAGGATTTTATTCTTATCTTGTACTGTTAACTATGCTCTGTGCTACTGTTGACTGGTTGTATTGTAACTTCTCCCTGGTCTGACAATGTATGATTTGTGGTTTTTGCGGTTAATTTGGTCTGTTAGAATTCGATTGTCAGACGGGAGTAGGGTTTGTCCCAGTTATCGAGGTGATAATCGGGGTGAGTCCTGCCAATTGGTATCAGAGCATAGGTTGACGGTTTGTGTCTGGCACTTTGTTGTGCCTAGGTTGTTATACTAACTTTATGCCTCTTTCAGAGAACGATCGACCATGCCTCGGAGACAAGAGCCCCCTTCACGGCCTGCAGAAGACGTTGCGAGAAATGCTGAAAGTGTTACGATTGAGCGAGCCCAGCATCTTGGGGCTACGACGTTTAGTGGTGGGGTAGATCCTGAGGAAGCCCACAGGTGGATTACTAGGCTTGAACGGATTTTTGCGGTGATGCAATGCCCTCCTGAGGATCGCGTTTTATTGGCCACCTTTTTACTAGACGGTGCCGCATATGAGTGGTGGTATACCCTTGAGCTGTCAGGTTGGGATGCCCATACAGTAACTTGGGAGACATTTCGTGAGTGGTTCCTTGTTCAGTATTATCCCCGCTCGTTCCTCGATGCTAAGGAGGCAGAGTTTCTACAGCTCAAACAGGGGAATATGTCAGTGGTAGAGTATGAGCAGAGGTTTAAGATGTTATCACGTTTTTCTTCTGCCTTTGTCACTACGGAGGCTGAGAAATGTTGCAGGTTTGAGCTTGGCCTGCGATGCGAGATACAAGCTATTGTGAAGGCCAGATCTTTTGCTACCCTCAGAGAGTTATCAGACGCTGCAGTGCGGGTGGAGGCTAATTTGCCGACACGTCCACAGTTCTCGAGTGGTGGACGACGCCGAGAGCGTCCGTTTCCTAAAGCATCGAGCCAGAGGACCCCGAAGAGGGGCAGTTACAGTGGAGCTTCATCCGCGGGTGGTGATTGGTTTGGTAGACCTGGAAGTTTCCAGAGTTCCGGGTTCCGAGGATCTAGAGCACAGCCGACCCCGCAGGCAAGTGCGACATCAGTAGTTTCCACTGGGAAATAGAGTAGTGGACCCAGTCGGGATGTAGGTAATGTTTGCTATTACTGTGGAGAGCAAGGTCACTTTTTGCGAGAGGGTCCGTCTTTACCCAGGAGGGTGGCACGGCGGAGCAGGGTCGGAGTACAGCTTTAGTTTCATGGGCAGCAGGCACTAGAGGAGGTGGTGGAGCTACTAGTGGTTCGAGGGGACGCAGTAGATCTTCGGGACCCTAGGCCCGAGTTTTTACGATGACACAACAGGAGGCTCAGTCAGCACCTAGCGTGGTGAAAGGTACGCTTACGATCCTTGGTCATGATGTACATGCTTTGATAGATCTCGGAGCTACCCATTCTTTTATATCGCGGAGTTGTGGACTGTTAGCGGATAGAGAGGTGTCCGCACTGGGTTGTGATGTGGGTGTGTGTACGCCTACAGGTGAGCTGTATGTTGTGAATCAGATCTTGAGAGAGTTTCCAGTGATGATAGGTGATGTTGAGTTGGTGGCTGATTTGATACTATTGGACTTACATGACTTTGATGTTATTCTGGGAATGGACTGGTTGACCATACATCATGCTTCTATCGAGTGTTTCGATAGAAGGGTGATCTTTCGGAGTCCGAGGTTACCAGAGACCACTTTTCAGGGAGGTCAGCGAGCGCTGCCTACTGTTGTTATATCGGCTTTGGAGGCGAGCAAGTTGTTAAGGAAGGGATGCTAGGGATACTTGTCTCATGTGGTGGACACACGTGCTGCACCGTTGAAGGCGGAGGATATTCTCGTAGTGCAGGAGTTCTCAGACGTCTTTCCGGAGGATATTCCAAGATGGCCACCCCACCGAGACATTGAGTTTACTATCGATCTTATTCTAGGTACGCAACTTATTTCTCAGACACCTTACCGTATGACGCCAGCTGAGTTGAGGGAATTGATGGCGCAGCTGCAAGAGTTGGTCGATATGGGGTTTATTCGACCGAGTGTGTCTCCTTGGGGAGCTCCAGTTTTGTTTGTCAAGAAGAAAGATGGAAGCTTGAGACTTTGTATTGATTATAGGCAACTGAACAAGGTGACAATCAGGAATAAATACCCTCTGCCTCGGATTGATGATTTTTTTGATCAGTTGAAAGGAGCCTGATACTTTTCTAAGATCAATCTTCGCTCCGGTTATCATCAGTTGCGAGTTAGAGAAGAGGAACAGCTTTTCGGGCCAAATATGGCCATTATGAGTTTTTGGTAACTCCATTTGGTTTAACTAACGCACCAGCGGTGTTTATGGACTTGATGAACCGAGTGTTTCGGTCATACCTGAATCGTTTTGTCTTTGTGTTCATTGATGATATTTTGGTGTACTCGAAGAGTGCAAAGGCGCACGAGTAGCACTTGAGGATGGTGCTTAATACCCTGAGGAAGAATCAACTGTATGCGAAGTTAAGTAAATGTCAGTTCTCATTTACTAGTGTTGGTTTCTTGGGTCATGTGATTTCAGCCGAAGGAATTAGCGTGGATCCTCAGAAGGTTGAGGCAGTAGCGAATTAGGAGCAGCCAAGGACAGTGACCGAGATTAGAAGCTTCTTGGGGTTAGCTGGTTATTACCGGCGTTTCATAGAGGGATTTTCTATTCTTGCTGCTCTATTGACACGGTTGACTAGGAAGGGAGTCCGATTTTTGTGCGATAAGAATTGTGAACAAAGTTTTCAAGAGTTGAAAAGGCGTTTGACATCTACTCCTGTGTTGGCCTTTCCGGATGATAGTGGTGAGTTTGAGGTATACAGTGATGCCTCTTTGCAAGGTCTGGGGTGTGTTTTGATGCAGCATAGGAAGGTGATTGCTTATGCTTCCCGACAGTTGAAACCTCATGAACTGAATTACCCCACTCATGATTTGGAGCTTGCAGCAGTGGTACATGCGTTGAAAATTTGACGACATTACTTATATGGTGAGAAGTGCAGAATCTTTACGGACCATCAGAGTTTGAAATATCTCTTTACCCAGAAGGAGCTGAATTTGAGACAACGCCGATGGTTAGAGTTGGTTAGGGATTCTGATTACACCATCGAGTATCACCCAGGGAAAGCTAATGTGGTAGCCGATGCCCTGAGTCGGAAGTCAGCGAGCTTTTTGTCACATTTGAGGATGATTCACTTGCCCTTGTTAGTTGAACTCCGTAAAACGGGAGTGGATTTGGCCGTTGATAGTTAGGGAGAGTTACTAGCGAGTTTTTATGTACGGCATGTCCTTGTCGATCAGATCATCGATGCTCAGTTTCAGGACCCCATTTTGGGCATCATTCGGATTGAGGTTGAAGCTGGGGAGAGACATGATTTTAGGATTCGTGAGGATGGTGCCTTGGTAAAAGAAGGACGGTTGTGTGTACCTGAGGATGAAGCACTAAAGAAGGAGATTCTTGATGAGGCTCACAGTTCAGCCTATGCGATGCATCTTGGTGGGACCAAGATGTACCATACGCTTCGGGAACATTACTGGTGGTCTGGTATGAAGCGTCAAATTGCAGAGTATGTCAGTAGATGTTTGATTTGTCAACAGGTGAAGGCCGGACGATAGAGACCTTATGGAGCGATGCAACCTGTCAGGACCCGTCCCAAATATCACCTCTGTAACGACCCGTCCCGAATTCCGGGATTAGTTTAGTGACTAATCTTGATTAGTGAGGTTGAACGGTGGTTAGTAGGGCGGAATCGGACAAATTGTGCAAAATGACCGTTTTGCCCCTGGTCGTGGGCAAAATGTTGACTTTTTGATCGGCCGGTCAAACGGACTTTGACCGATGACCGTGACGTAGTTCGGGACGTCACGAGTTCATAGACAGGTGGCACGTTCGATTCCGATATTCGTAGAGAAAGTTATGGTGTTCGGAAGTTGAGGGGCATTTTGGTAATTTGGCTTATTAGGGGCCAAATGTTGACTTTTTGATCGGGAGGTCCGATGGGCGAGGGCCAAGGACCGTTACGTAGGTATCGTCGATACGAATCCAACGACAGGCAGCATGCCGAAATCGGAGATCCGACGACGACGTTATGGTCAAGGAAACGAACTAACGAACCGAGGCCGGGATTAAAATAATAATATAATATTGAATAGTGACCGTTGACTCAGCACACCTGGATGAGTGACAAGTGTCACTCATCCCTTGAAACCAGAATCCTTGTCTTAGGGGAAACATCATTATGATGTTTTATTATTAATTAAATTAATTAATATTTATTTGCTCCATATTTTCCTTACACCGTGAGCAAAACAGAGAGTGAGTGAGCTGGGAGAATTGGCTCCCTTCCTTGGCCGTTCTTGAGAGACAATTGAAGGTTGAGAGAGACTGAACTGGCTGGGAAACACGAGAGGCAGAGAGGATGCTGGAAATCGGAAAATTGAATTTTAGGAAATTGGGGGGAAAATTCGAAATGGAAGAGTTAGGCCGTGAGGGTCGCAATTGAGCTTACCTTCAGCTTTCTGGGAGTTCCACGATCAGAATTGTCGAAGGAACGAAGGAATTTGGCCACCAATTGGCTCTGATCGATCTTGGTGACAGAGGAAGAAATCGAGGCTGAGTCGTGGAGTTTGGGGCTGTGATGGACTCAATTGTTGTGGGGAAATGACTCCTCATGATCCCACGATGCTTCTGGGATCATCAATTGAAGGAAAACGGGTGTGATCGACAGACTTCCATGGTTGCACAATGACGGCCATCGAGCTTGAGTCGTGACGATGGAACACTGGATTGAAGCAATTGGGTTGGGGGAAATGATTTACGGAGTCCATGGAAGCTTCTGGTTGAATCAATTTCAGGATATCGATCGAAATGGATGGGGTTCGAAGGATGAACAATGGACGGGTGTTCTTGGTGTTCATCATCGAATCGTGGAATTGTAGGTAATGATTTGTGTAATCAATGTTACAGAACTTAAATTAAACTTAAAACGAAGCTAATGGAATGATCAATTGATGTAATTAAGGCTGAATTGATAGGATTGGAACCGGGTCGTATCGCGGGCAAATTGGACCCGTTTACCAGACAAACGGGTTGGGCTGGTGACACTGTAGCAGGCGCGTGAGTTTCACGCGCAGCCACTCACGGCGGCGCGTGGCGGCGCGTGGGCACGAATCTCGAGGTGAGGTCAACATGACTTCTGTCCTATTTAATGTAACGGACATTTTGGAATTGGTTTCGTGTCGATCGGACACCGTCTCGATATTGTTCGGGATGTCCGAAGGTTTTAAATTAAGTTTAAAAATAAGTAAAAATTCGGGAAAATTACGGGACTTTGATAGGATGTTAATAATGAGGTTAGTGACCCTCTAATGTGATTTGGACAGGATTGGGAGTCCCGGTGATAATGGTGTGGCCCGGGAGGGCTGGTGGCACGCATATCGAGGCATACCGTTAAAACGGTCTGTGAGTGGACTTTGGTTTTATAAATCCTATGCATGCTTAAATGTGTTATATGGTTTATATACATGATTTCTATGATGGTATTTGTGAGTATTGATTTTGGGTATGTTGCACGTATTTCGAGGTGTTTTCCGTATTTCACGTGTATCGGGATTAACGGTTTATTTGTGGTTTTGCATGCTTGTGGTTAAATAAATATTATGATAAAATGGTTTTTATATTGGAAAGATGAACTCGGGCTTGAGGCCCACTTGTTTTGGAAATTTCGGACTTGGAGTCCATTTGAGAATCGGGCCGGAGGCCCAGTTGGTTAATGAAATCGGGCCAGGGGCCCAGTTGGTATAAAATCGGGCCGAGACCCATTTGAGTTATGTTATCGGGCATGGGGCCCAGTTGGATTAAAATGATGATTTCGGGTCAGGGGCCCTATATTTAATAAATGTGGTTTCGGGTCAGGGACCCTAAATGGAATTATGTGGTTTTATGGAAATTTCGGGCAGGGCCCATTGTAATAATGTGATAAAAGGATTTAATAAAACTGTTTTCCATATACCATCTGGATACAAGGATATATGATGGTCTCCTCCAGATGTCTGGGACACTGGGGAAGTCACGGTGCATTGCCTGCGAGGGGTCATTATACGGAGCAGCCAGACCGTATGATGACTCAGGAGCAGGATTGCTATGATTGACGTCAGGGACGTCAGACATCAGGGATGTCAAATATATGGACCCGGAGAGACCCCGGGCAGCACGCGTAGCTTATGAAACCGTGAGATATGACGTCAGGGACGTCTAGCGTCTGGGACGCTAAGCATCTGGGATGCTGGTGATGGTAATGGTAAAATATGGATTAATGAATAAAATGGCTTATTGGTTGGATATGTGTTATGTGGTAAAAATGGATTATTGATTATGATATGGTATGTAGGGTCGGGGACCCTAAATGGTTTTGGATTTTTGAATTGATGTTCATCTATGGTCGTGGGTGGTGACCCACATGGTTTTAATATGTATGGTGGTGGTATTCCACGGTTTTGGGCTGAGTTCCCACACTTGGTTTTTGGTTAACGGTTTTTGGGCTAAGGCCCTAAGGGCTCGGTTGAGCAAACGTTTTGGTTACTGGTTTTTGTGGCATGCATACGTTTTTATTGGAGGGCATAAATGTCTTATAAATGTATTTGATGAACTTACCGGTTTTTGTCCACTCACAGCTTTTGGTTTTAATGCCCTTCAGGTTGATCACGGATGCGATTGCAGCAGAGACTGGGACATTGCACACCTCCTCCATCGATCCTTGCGCACTCTGGATACCCTGTTTGGGCAGTGGCTCTTGGTCATCCTTTGTCTGACACCCCTTGTTGGACGGGAGCAGGGCACATTCCATGGTAATCCCGGGGGGATTGGGATGGGTCCTGTCAACCTCGATACCCGGGACGAACCCTGCTCCCGTCTGACAATCACACATAAAGTACCAAAAATAACCTTACTACTACTACAAGCATAACTATCAGACGAAGGAGTAAATATATACAACAGTCAGTCAGAGCATAGTTCTACAAAATGGGCACAAAAAAATCCTACAATGCTAGTCCCGCAACGGAAAAACGTCGTAAGCTCTATACCTCGATATCTGCCTCAACGTTCACCCCAGCGCTATCACCACGACCTGGAGGGAAAATTTAAAACCAAAAGATGTGAGTGGACCAAAAGAAAATGAAAGTTTGAAAACCGTTTATTATTAAATCAAAGCTAGAAACTAGAACACTTGTACCCTCCGTTTTGAAATCACATGCCTAACTCAGTGAGTAAACTAATTATAAACCAAGAAACATCATAAGAAACAGAAACACTATAAAATATCATAACAAACAGATACACTATAAAAACACCATTTTCCGATCAAATCTGCTGGGTCTATCCGAGTCTTTAAACTCAACCAGGCCTTAAATGTAATCCGAGTCTTTAAACTCCCGAGTCTTTAAACTCAATAGGCCTATGGGGGTAATATCATGAATATCCGAGTCTTTAAACTTCCGAGTCTTTAAACTCAATCCGGGCCCGTCCCCCGTCAAATCAGTATTCGGGTCTTTAAACCCATATCCAGATCCAGCAAATCCAATCCAAATTCAATGTAAAACCAGTTCCAAATCCATAACTAAACTCGAATTCGAAATCCCCGGTTTGAAGCCCTTCCGGCGTTCAGAACCGACATTCCGAACCCAAATCCGGAGATATACTTTTATACCCAAAACTCACGTTAAATCACAAATTATGTTTCACAATCCATTTATCATCTTCGGAAAACCACTTATCGATTAAAATCTCCAAACAAAGCTTTAAAATCGGAAAATCAGCTTTTCTCGAAAAACGTGCAAAATCACGAAAATGTCTCGAATCACGTGCAAACACATCAACCACTTATACTCTTCATTAAGAAGCATAAAAACATAGTTAATATCATAAAACATTCATAAAACAGTTAGGCATGCTCGGGTTTAAAGAAAGAGTCCACTCACAAATCAGAACGAGTCAATCGCGCTCCGTGCGCTCCTCGACCGTCTCGGGTGCCTCCCGTCCTGTCAATATGTACCAAATAGGGTCACAAACACATCAAGGATACTAACCCTAATTTCCCCAATTTTTAGGGAATTAAATAATATTTTATTCATAAACCCTAAACCGTCCGGATTCCCGAACCATCCCGTAACGTTGTCCGGTCAACTCGAAAATTCTACCATTGGATTCCTTAGAACATTTAGAACTAAAACCATGTTGGAAGCTTGGCCGGATTCCTCCCCACGCGCCTCCACGCGCCGCCCAAAGTGGCTGCGCGTGGGCCTCACGCGCCTGCTACAGTGCATCCCCAACCTCGATCGAACCCGGTTCGCACCAGGGCTGCAACTCAGACCGGCGAGATCCATTCTCCGCCGTCCGGCCACCATTCCATCTCCTCTCTTTTCCTATAGCTTCGTCCAGGCACCAGGAATTCATCCCCCTCACTCTCCTGGTTCGACTCAACCCTCAGCTTCACGACTGAAGCTCGAAAGAAAACACAGACGACCCCCTGTTTTCCTTCCCGGCCGTCCAGTGCTTCCCCCTTCACGGTGGCGATTCCAACCTCTCCCTAAGACCTCACTGAGTCACTCCCAACTCACAGAAACCTTCGATTCACCCCGAAGTCCACGACTTCCCGTTTGAGCTCACGGCCAAAACAGAGTACAGAGTACTCGCCGTCGCCTGAACTCCGCAGTGTACTCCCCCGTCACGGCGACCGTCCTAAACTACTCCTAGGGCCTCCCTAAACATCACTGTACTCACCAATCCCCTCGTTTCTCATCCTATCTTCACGACTTTCAAAATGAAATTCACGGGAAAAACAGAGGAAGAAACTCACCTTTAGATTCCGTCTCCGCCGTGCGCACCGCCGCGTGCCACGGTGTTCGTTGGACTCCCTGCAGCCTCCTGAACTTCCCACAGTCGTGGTTTGAGTCACCACACGGCGTAGCCACCACCAAACTCTCACGGTCTCCCTGTTTTCCCATAACTTCGCCGCACCACCACCGTGCCGTCGTGCACGATTTCTCCACCAAAACACGATCACCAGCTCAAACACTTCTCTCTGTCACTCTCACAAATCACTCTTCACTCTCCCTTGCACAGAATCGATCAATCTCTCCCAATCTCTCACCCTCTGTTTCTCTGCGTTCAAACCCAAAGCAAGGTTTGATTGTGAACGGTTTGTGGCCGTGTATACAATACACACTTGTAGAACCCTCTGGTGCCCAGCCACGTGTCCACAATCCCATGGACAACAGCACAAAATATCATGTCCCACTCAGCCACTTGTCCTAAGCTGATTGGCTAAACAAAAATGACCAAAATACCCCTCAATTGGATAATTACCGTTTTGCCCTCGACCGTTCTAGACCCGTAAATATTTCGTCCGACGTCCGATGACAGCGTGCCGCCTGTCGTTGTACTCAGGACGTCGAGACCTATCTAACGGTCCTCGGTCTACGCAAAAATCACAAGTCCTCCAAAAAGTCAACATTTTCCTCATTTAATCAAAATTACGATAACGCCCTCAATCTTCCGTACATCATAACTTTTTCTCCGATTGTCCGAATCGAACCTGCCACCTGTCTACGGACTCGTGACGTCCTAAACTACATCACGGTCAAGGGTCAACAGTCATCCAATCGGTAATTCAAAAAGTCAACTTTTAGCCTACTATTCACAAGGGCAAAATCGTCCTTTATATACAAAAAATCTTATAAAATTACATTTTTACCCTTCCCGAAGGTACAGGTTGTTACACAACCACTACGAATCCCAGAGTGGAAATGGGATCATCTGACGATGGACTTTGAGTTTAAACTTCCCAGGATGCCTAAAGGTCATGATGGTGTGTGGGTGATTGTGGATAGGCTCACAAAGTCTGCACATTTCTTGCCAATGCGGGAGAATTTCAAGATGACACAATTTGCTCAGTTGTTTATTGATGAGATCATCCGGTTGCATGGTACTCCAGAATCGATAGTTTCCGACAGAGATCCGAGATTCACCTCACGATTTTGGTAGAGTCTGCAGGAAGCATTTGGGACAAAGCTGCATTTCAGCACTGCTTTCCATCATCAGACCGACGAACAATCAAGACAGACCATTCAGATTTTAGAGGACATGATGTGAGCCTGTGTTTTACAATTTCAAGGTACTTGGGAGTCAGACCTGGCACTGATGGAGTTTTCTTATAACAACAGTTATCAGGTGAGCATTGGAATGACCCCTTATGAAGCTTTGTATGGACGACAGTGTAGAAGCCCGTTGTGTTGGACTAAGGTGGGTGAAAGGAAATTGTCGACTTCAGAGCTGGTAGACCTTACCCAGGAAAATGTTGCACTTATTAGAGACAGACTCAAGGCAGCTCAAGACCGACAGAAGAGCTATGCCGACCACAGAATCAGAGATCTTGAGTTTGAAATAGGAGATTAGGTTTTTTGAAGTTATCCCCTTGGAAGGGTATTGTACGATTTGGCAGACAAGGGAAGTTAAGTCCTCGCTACATTGGACCCTACGAGATTCTGGAGAAGATTGGTCTTGTTGCTTACCGGTTGGCATTACCATCAGATCTAGCTAAGGTACATAATGTTTTTCACGTTTCTATGCTCCGAAAGTACATACGTGACGATTCTCACATTCTGGAAGCACAGCCCGTCGAACATAGAGAAGATTTGAGTTTTGAGAAGCTGCCTATGGAGATTCTGGATCGTAAAGACAAGGTACTACGGCGGAAGAAAGTTCCATTGGTAAAAGTATTGTGGAGGAATCATAATGTGGAAGAAGCAACATGGGAACCCGAGGCTTTAATGCGTGAACAGTACCCCTATTTATTTCATTAAATTTCGAGGGCGAATTTTTTTAAAGGCGGTAGATTGTAATGGCCCGGAATTTCAAAAAGGGCAAAAATGTAAATTCGAAAAAGTTTTGTATAAAAATGACATTTTTACCCTTGTGAATAGTATGGTCAAACGTTGGCTTTTTGTTTGGCAGGTCGAACGGACATTGGCCAATGACTGTGATTTAGTTCCGGATGTCACAAGTTCGTATACAGGTGGCACGTCTGATTCTAACATTCGAAGAAGAAGTTATGATGTTTGGAAGTTCGAGGGTATTTTGGTAATTTTGTTAAAAAGGGGAAATTTGTTGACTTTTTACACGACAAGTATGTTTAACGTAATTCAAGGACTGGTAGGTAGGTCTCGATCCCCTGAATATAACGACAAGCGGCACGCCGTCATAGGACGTCAGACGATTTAGATATGAAGCTGAATGTGTGAGGGGTAAATTGGTAAATTGGACGTTAGGGGTAAAATGGTCTTTTGGCAACTTAGAATTGTGTGAGCAATTGGATGAGCACATCTATCCCTACTTTATTGGATATTTTCACCAGACATTGGGAGATGGGGACACATGGCTTACTTCTGGTTGGTTCCAGCCAAATCGAAAGTGTTTGATCGATTAAATAAAGAGAAAACAGAGACAGTGAGGGCAATCGTGCAGTTGGTTCAATTGTGAGTCATGTTTAAGTTCAGTATGCTTGAGTGAGAGATCAGGGGCTTGCTTGTGATCTATGTGAGTGTGTCTGAGTAAAGGACTGAGTGAAGAATGTGTGAGAAGTGAGAAAACACATGGACAGAGGAGAAAGAAACCGTGAGCAACCGTGAAGGTCCATACCGTTGTGAAGCTATCTGTGGTGGTTATCAGTGAGTGCAGACGACCTCTGACGACGTGAGGAGTGTAGTGGTGCCCACGGGGGAGAAAGGGAGTGAAGGGAAGCAATTTCAAAACTCTGTTTCTCTGTCCTGTACAAAAATGGCAGTTTAGTTTGTAATTGATGAATACTTCTTTTGGGTGCTTGGTTTAGCTTCTAAAGGTTACTTTTGGACTGAAGGCTTCAAACCCGTGACCGGAAAAGCTAGTGGTGGCTGGGAACAGGGAGCTGAAATCTCTGGTTTTTTTGTTCGAACTTGGGAGGTATGAAATAAGACTTCTTTTCGTGATTTAGTTAGTTAGATCAAACCTAAACTTAAGGACGAAGCTAATGGTGAAGAAAGGATCGAGATTGGACTGGAAATAGATGAAAACCGGCCTCGCCAGCTCAGTCGGACCAGGCCGATCTGGACCGGTCTGAACCGGGTTGGCTGGAGGTCGACGATGATGAACAGTATTGCGCGTGGCTCCCACGCGCAGCCCTATTGGGCGGCGCGTGAGGGCGCATAGGGCTTCTTTTCGGGAAGTGTTCAATATGATTTTCACTCTAATCGATGTAACGAACATTTTGGGACAATTTTCAAGTCGATCGGACACCGTCTCGTGGTAGTTTTGAGTGTCCGAAGGTTTAGGAGTTAATTTAATTACGTTTAAAAATCCCAAAAAATTGGGGAAATTAGTGTGAGCTTAATTGAAGTGTTTGTGACCCGAAATTATGACATTTGACAGGTCAAAACATTCCTGAGGCATCCAAGAAGCGTACGCGACGCGATTGACGCGTTCGAACTTTGTGAGTGGAATTTTATTTTCTAACCGAGCATGCATAACTGCTTTTATCTACTTATTCCTTGTTTCCAAATATGGTTTTATGTTTTTGATTACGATATTTCTGCTTTACATAGTTATACGATTTTTGAGATGTTTCTTCTATTTAAACGTTTTTCGACACGTAGTTCGAGATATGGATTTATGCTATGATTTAATAATGATTTGGATACTATGATTTGGAACTTTAAATATGATTTGATGTTAATGATTTCTAATGGATTTTGGAAAAGTGATTTCGAAATGTGATTTCGGGTTTTGGAACCGGATTTTGGGAATTTGATATGGGATTTGGTTTTGGAACTTGAAAGTGGATATCTAGATTTGGATTCGGAATGATGGTTTCGGATGCCGACTTGGCTTTGGAATGGTGATTTCGGATTCAAATTTGGACATGGATTTGGAAAGGGTTTTCAAATGGTTTTGGATTGGATTTGCTGGATCTGGTTATTGAGTTTAACGACCCGGATATGATATATGATGGGGGCGGGCCCGGATTGGATTTAAAGACCCGGATTGAGTTTAAAGACTCGGGAGTTTAAAGACTCGGATAATATGATTTTCCCCTGTAGGCCTATTGAGTTTAAAGACTCGTGAGTTTAAAGACTCGGATTATATTGAGGCCTAGATTGAGTTTAAAGACTCAGGAGTTTAAAGACTCGGTTAGATCCAACAAGTTCGATTGGTTGATGAAATATTTCGTGTTTCATGGTTTATGATGATTTTTCCATAACAATTGTTATACGGTTTATACAGTTTATATAGTTGTTTTTTCAGATACTTAGTTATGCATGCATGTTTTGAAACGGAGGGTAAATCCTGATTTGGTTTTAAAACTATTTTTTTTAAACTCTTATTTTTAGTCCACTCACACTTTTATGGTTTTAAATACTCTCCAGGTCGTGGTGCGAACGTTGGGGCTAACATCGTAGCAAGGGCAGAGACATAAAGTTTTCCCGTTACACGTGTAGTCAGCTGACAGTAGGATTTTATTCTTATCTTGTACTGTTAACTGGTTGTATTGTAACTTCTCCCTGGTCTGACAATGTATGATTTGTGGTTTTTGCGGTTATTTTGGTCTGGTAGAATTCGATTTTCAGACGGGAGCGGGGTTCGTATCGAGGTGATAATCGGGGTGGGTCCTGTCATGCTTGAAGCAAATGATGTTGCACCTCGCGATGCAAACGATGAGTGGAGAAACCGAGGTCATGGTAGAGGTGGAGGACGTAACCGTCCAAGACGTGGTGGATACCCCTATGATCGAGCCCAAGGTTACCATTCCCCGCGTGGGCGTGGTAATCGTGGTCTAGGTCCACGTGGTGAAAACCACGCTCTTTCAGGTCCGCGCGCTCAAAACGAGAGGAACCCTGGTCTGACCCGTCCCCTCCAGAATTAGAACCCACATGACTTATGTTTTAAATGTGGAGGTTGCGATCACTAGTCTCGCACTTATCGTGCATCAGCCCAAGTCATTGCCCAGTACCATGTCGGACGTGGTACTCGAGAGGCAAATTTTGTTGCAAGACTTGTCCCCGCTAATACCACTCTTGCCATTACTGATTTCCAAACTGTAGCTGGACATGACGAGGATTGAGACATTTGCATATACTTGGATATGGTCGGCGTTTGTGCCCTTTTTTTAAGGATATTTTTTTATTACTATTTCTGGATAATGTTTGGTGATTTCTATTTGTTTTGGACTTCTTTTGTTATATGCT
This sequence comes from Prinsepia uniflora, assembly GCA_032719365.1. Taxonomy (NCBI): domain Eukaryota; kingdom Viridiplantae; phylum Streptophyta; class Magnoliopsida; order Rosales; family Rosaceae; genus Prinsepia; species Prinsepia uniflora. The sequence goes on from CM064874.1 coordinate 54,482,409, forward strand.
CGAGTATTATTTATTTAATCCATTTATTTATTTTTCATAAATGTGATTCTTGATTATTTTAGTTACATTGATGGTTAGACATGTCAAGTGGTGAAGTTTTTTGTCTAGCCGACAGTGCTACTACGCATGCTATCCTCCGTGATCAGATATTTTTTACAAACTTAATACCTAACCACACTCATGTGACAACTATATCTGGCCAATCAAATTTTATTGAAGGCTCCGGAAGAGCCCATTTTATGTTGTCCAATGTTACTGTATTTACCATTGCTGAAGCCTTATACTCCCCACGTTCCAGCAGAACGTTATTGAGTTTTAATGATATTCGAGCTAATGATTACCATGTTGAGACCACAAACGAAAAGAATGTGGAATATCTTTGCATAACCTCCAACTTGTATGGCCGGAAGCGTACATTGGAGAAATTGAAATGCCTTAGGAGTGGACTTTACATGACCACTATTAGAACCATTGAGGCAAATCACATGGCTAGCCGAAAGCTACCTAACCCTAGCAACTATTTATTATGGCATGATCGATTGGGACACCCAGGTCGAGCTATGATGCGCCGTATCCTCAATACATCCCACGGGCATCCCCTAACAAATAAAGACCTTGTGTTTAGTGCAACACTATGCCAAGCTTGCTCAATGGGAAAATTGAACACTAGACCATCATATGCAAAGATAGATAAAGAATCTATCCCTTTCTTGTACATAATACAAGGGGATATTTGTGGACCCATCCAATCACCATGTGGACCATTTAAATATTTCATGGTTTTGGTTGATGCATCAACGAGGTGGTCTCGTGTAACCCTATTGTGCACAAGCAATGCTGCATTTGCTAAACTCCTTGCCCAAATTATTAAATTAAGGGCCCACCATTCGGATTATCCTATAAAGTCCATCAAACTTGATCATGCGAGGGAGTTTACATTGAAATCTTTCGATGATTATTGCATGTCCCTTGGAATTGATGTTGAACATCCACTTGCACATGTTCACACCTAGAATGGTCTCGTAGAAGTATTCATTAAACGATTACAAATGATTGCACGGACCTTGGTTATGCGCACCAAGCTCCCAATTTATGTGTGGGGTTATGCAATTTTTCATGCAGCTATGTTGGTCCGGCTGAGGCCTACTGCCACTCAACCTTACTCCGCGTTACAGCTGGTAACTGGGTACGAACTTGACATTTCACACTTAAGCGTTTTTGGGTGTGCAGTTTACGTGCCAATTGCGCCGCCACAACGTACAAAAATGGGACCTCAACTCCAGAGGGGCATATATGTCGGCTATGAATCCCACTCCATTATACACTATTTAGAGCCCTTGACAAGCAATCTCTTTACCGCTCGATTTTCGGATTGTCACTTCGATGAGATAGTCTTCCCACCGTTAAGGGGAGGTAACAACGTCACCTTTCTTGAAGAACGACATGAATTGACGTGAAATGTCTTCACTATGTCTCATCTTGATCCCCAAACCGCACAAAATGAGAATGAAGTGCAGAGAATTCTAGATCTACAGAGTGTAACTAATAATATTCCAGATACTTTCTCTGATCTAGCTAAAGTAACGAGATCATATATACATGCTGCAAATGTGCCTGTAAGGATAGACGTCCCTGTAGGACGCGCCGTCCCAGATGGACGAAGTACGACCATGGCGGCTAACCAGTCATATATCTCTTCCTAGAAGTGAGGTAGACCAATAGGTTTGAAGGATTCTCATCCCTAGAAGAGGACAAATTTGGCACAATTGAATCCCTTGGATATCACTATATCATCTTATCCATCTAATGAGATAATTTCAGATTATGGGTCTGTCTTAAAAGATACGACGTTGGGGGACGTCTCAACGTCTGAACCCACTCCCGAGAATAGAGAGATCTCGGTAAACTATGCATGCTTAAATGAGATATGGAATCAGAATGATATTATCATCGATGATATATTTGTCTTCGCAGTAGCTACTGAAATAATAACTAGTGATGATATCGAACCTCGTTCCGTTGATGAATGTCAACGTAGAGAAAACTGGCCAAAATGGAAAGAAGCAATTCAGGTCGAACTTGATTCCTTGGTAAAAAGAAAGGTGTTTGGACCTGTAGCTCCCACACCTCCCCATGTTAAACCTGTAGGTTTTAAATGGGTATTTGTAAGGAAACGTAATGAGAAAAACGAGATTGTGAGATACAAAGCTCGTCTAGTGGCGCAAGGATTTTCTCAATGCCCTGGGATTGGTTACGAGGAGACGTATTCTCCCGACATGGACATTATAACGTTCCGCTACCTTATCAGTTTGGTAGTTTCCGAAAAACTGAATATGCAGCTTTTGGATGTGGTCACAACTTATCTCTATGGGGATCTAGATGCATATATATATATATATATATATTAAAATTCCTGAAGGACTTAAGATATCTGATGCAAATAGTTCCACACTACGGAACACGTTCTCCATTCGTTTGAGGTGTTCACTTTAATGTGGTATAACTGTCTAAGTGAATATTTGATTAGAATGGGATATGTTAATAATGAATTATGCCCATGCGTGTTTATTAAGAAAGTAAGTTTCGAGTTTGCTATAGTGGCAGTTTATGTCAACGACATGAATCTGATTGGTACTCTTGAAGAGATCCAAAAAAACCGCTAAGCACCTGAAGTTAGAATTTGAAATGAAGGATCTTGGGAGAACACACTTCTTTCTCGTCCTGGAGCTCGAGCACCGTGCAGATGGAAATTTGGTCCATCAATCGAATTACATCCAAAAGATGTTGAGAAGTTTTAATGAGGATAAATCAAAACCTTCAAGCACGCCCATGATCGTTCGAAGTTTAGACCCTAAGAAGGACCCGTTTCGTCCAGCAGATGATGTTAGGACCCGACCCTCCTCTGCCAAGACCCGACTCATCTAGCACGATATTGTCCGTTTTAGGCCTCCTTGCCCTTGCTCTCACGGTTTTGTTTTCGGGAGCTCACGGTGCAACTTCCTAGGGGGTCATCCATCATGGAATTGCACCAGCCTCAACTCGCTTAACTTTGGAGGTCTAACCAAATCCAAAGCCACTTAGCTCCCAAAAGGCCTCGTGCTAGATAGGTGTGTGCCTACACCTTTAAGGCACACAATGTAACGACCTGTCCCGAATTATTAGGATTAATTAAGAATTAATGACGGATTATCGAGGCTAACTAGGGATTAGCCGAGGATTAACGGACATTCAGGGCGAAATTACAATTTTGCCCCTGAACGAGGATAAAAAGTTAACTTTTAACCCGTGAGGTCCGATGGCCGAGGGCCAAGTACCGCTACGTAGATCGAGTCGAAACAAGTCCGTAGACAGGTGGGACGTCGAAATCGAACGTTCGACGGAAAAGTTACGGTTCGCAAAAGTTCGAGGAAACTATTGTACGAATTCCGAGACGAATACCATTTGGCATTAAGTGGGCCCAGATATTTAGGGGCAAGCCAATGGATGAATGACACTTGCAATTTTCCCGAATTTTTAACTATTTTTAATCGAGCCCTAAAACCTTCGGACATCCCGAAACGTATTGAGACGATATCTGATTGACTCGAAACCAGTGCCAAAATGTTCGTTACATCGAATACTTTAAAAGTCGTGTTGAACACTTCCCCATCATACGTGTCACGCGCCCACACGCATTGCCCAAAGGGGCCCCTGTTCATCTTCTTCCTCGGGTAAACCCAGTCCAAACTGGTCTAGTCCAGCCCGAATCGGCGTGGCCGGTTTTCTGTCCAAACTCAATCCATTTTCAATCCGTTCTCCCCCCTTTGTTTCGTCCAATCCTCCCTGATTAAACTTCATGATCAAATCCCTAAGAGAAACACGATAAGTTACTTGCCAAGGAGAAATTTGATCGAGCAAGTTTCCTTAGCCGTGTTCTGGCGATCTCGGCCACCACAAGCTCTGACTCTTGTTCCATTCACCTCCTTGGCACCTTCAGAAGCTAAACCCATTACTCAAACCAATCATCACTCACTAAAACGAGATTCACCATTGTTGAATTTGAACTTACCCGTTCTCGGGTTCCTCAGCTACCTTCCACGGCAGACCTCGAAACCATGCTCCTTCATCTTCTTTCATCCTCAAGAACCTCCTCCACTATGCCACATCAACCAAAAGCTAGGATTCACCACGTGCCATTTGAATTCGTTAGGGGAGTTCACGGGTTTGCTCACGGGGTCAGGACAACCGTCCACGGCACACCACCTCAATTCTCACTCTACCTCTCCCATTCCTTTTCACCACTCACACAATCATCACCAATGTTGAGAGAGTTAATGGAATTGGTGTTCACGATCAACTCTGTCTCTGTTTCTCCATTTCTTTTTGCCCAAAACCGTTTAAACTAATTAAACATATGTAAATAGGATTTGAGGCGGCTGTGCAATGTTCTACCACCATCCAGAGAAGGACAGATGTCCAAATTCTAGTGGTCCCAACATCCAAAACAGCCAAGTGTCACTAGCACAAATCCCTATGCAAAACAAATTACCAGAATGCTCTTAAAGGAAAAATTACCATTTTGCCCCTAAAGTTCCTAGGCCCGTAACTCTGTCGTCCTACTTCCATTTGATGCATGCCGCTGTCATTGTACTCAAGGCATCGAGACCTACCCTATGATCCTTAAAGTACGTGAAAAATCCATGTCATTTGAAAAGTCAACAAATTGCCCCTTTAACTAAATTACCAAATTACCCTTGAACTTCTGAACATCATAACTTCCTCCTCGGATGTCGGAATTAGACGTGCACCTGTATATGAACTCGTAACGTCCCGAACAATGTCACAGTCATCGGTCAAAGTCCATTTGACTGCCCGAACGAAAAGTGAACATTTTTGCCCATTCTAGGGGTAAAATCGTCATTTTACATCGTCCGTCTGAATTCGTCCAACTAATTACTGATTAGCTTCACTAATCCGCCAATAAGCACTAATCTAATCCCAATTTCCGGGACGGGTCGTTACACTTCTTCATTCGACCATCCCACCCAAACCATTAAACCAATGAACCCAAAACCATATTCCCTCTCCCCAATCGTTTATGTGTGAGGACAGAGAGAGAGAAGGACTATGAGGTGGCTGTAGGGCGGCTTGCCATCGTGGATGGCGGTGGCACCCCAACTAGGTAAAACCCCAATCCATTCTTTGTTTTTACGATTCAAAAATGGGATTTAAATGTTTAAGGTGTTAGAGGGTGATTGGGGGGTGGTTACTGAGTCTTGTGGACGTCTAGGAGTGGTGGTTGACGGTGAGGAGATAGCTGTGCCACCCTAGGAATAGATGGAAAAATTGGACCGTGGGCAAGGCTTCGAACCAACGGGTTTTAGGGGGTGTTTCTCCATTCTTTTTATATGGTTAGACTCCTAGGGATGTGAGGAAGAGAGTAGGAATGATCAGGGGTTGAGTCAGACCAAAATAAGGGGGAAATCAATTGGACCGATCACGCTGGTCTGTTTCGGTTCGAACCAAGCCGGTTCACCTGAGGAAGAAGAGGCATAGTGCGGCGCATGGCTCCCACGCGCAGGGGCTTTGGCCGGCGCTTGTGGGCACGTTGTAACGAACCATCCCGGAATTCGAGATTAGATTTACAACTAATCATGATTAGCGGGGTTAATCGGTGATCAGTTGGGCGAATTCGGACGAACGGTGCAAAATGACCGTTTTGCCCCTAGTCGTGGGTAAAACGTTGACTCTTAATTTGGACAGTCAAACAGACTTTGACTGATGACCGTGACGTAGTTTGGGACGTCACGAGTTCATAGATAGGTGGCACGTTCGATTCCGACGTTCGTGGTGAAAGTTATGACTTTCGGAAGCCCAAGGGCGTTTTCGTAATTTGGACGATTAGGGGGAAAATGTTGACTTTTTGAAATACAATTGATTTTCACACGACCCGAAGACGGTTAGGTTCGTCTCGAGGCCCCGAGTACAACGGAGGGCGGCACGTTGAAAACGAACATCGGGTGATCGAGTTACGGGTCACGGAAGTTGGAGGGCATTTTGGTAATTATTGCCCTGAGGGCATTTTGGTCTTTTTACACGGGTTACTGTAGCACCACCGTGAAAAACAGAGTGTAGCCGTGAGTGCCCTGCACGATTTCTTTGTTAAATCCTGAAGTGGACTGATCAGAGTAATTTGTTTAATTGGATTAAGGATATTAGAAACAAGGCATGATGGTTGAGACTGTATGTCGTGCACGGGTGAGGTTTTAAAATTGATCTTGGTGTCTGTTTGCGAGAAACAAACTGCATAGTGATCAGCTGAAGGATTCCCACGAGTTTCCGCCCATTTAATCGATTAACCGAGGTGGGGAGCGAGAGTGGATTTCATTTTGGCATCATTTTGCAATAATTTGGTAGTCTGAGAGAGAGTTGAGAGTGAGAGGTCTGAGACGGGGAAGAAAAACCAAAAAATGGAGAAAAAAATCCAGTTTAATTCCTGAGTCTTGTTGAACGAAACAGTGGGCCGGGTTAGCATTCTGAGACCTTTACAAACATCACCGTGCAAGAATTGAAGAGGATTGATCACGGTTTGCTCAGGAACTCAAGTTCTAGCTTCTGGAAATTCACAGTGTTGAGGACGATCGTCTACAGGTGAGTTCTTATTCAATTGACTGTGTTAAATTGTTCGTCTAGGTCCCCTTAAACTACTGTCTGAATTAATTTGGGAATGGGTTCGATCTGTGTGAGTTGTGGACTTCGACCCGATTTGAGGTTCGAGTTTGGATTGGTCGATTAGGTCCAAGTCGAGGTTAATAATCGACATAGAACTGAAATTAAAAGGTTATAGAAGAAGTTAGGATAAAAAACGAGAGCAATTGATTGAGAATTGAAGGCTAAGTGAACGGGTTGAACTCACGGGTTGAGGACCCGAATAGCAGGAAACGGGTGAAAATGGTGACATTGTAGCAGGCGTGTGGCCTACACGCGCATCCACTTTGAGCGGCGCGTGACGGCGCGTGCGAGGTCTTTTCCGATCACGGTCAACATGAGATTTAATCCTTTCAGTCTAATTAACATTTTACCTTTAGGGTTCGAGTCAATCGGGAGTCGTTCGGGATAATTTCGAGGGTTCGGAAGATTTAGTCCTTAAGTTTAATTACATCGAAAAATTCGAAAAAATTAGGGAAAATCATACGAGTTATTTGGGGATGTTTGTAACCCTCTTTGTACGTTTTTACAGGCCCGGACATTCCCGAAGCTACAGAGGAGCGCACGGGGCGCGATTGACGCATCCGAAAACTGTGAGTGGACGTTGCTTTCAAAATTTAATGCATGCATAAATATTTCTATGATTTCTATGATTATGATTATGATTTTGTGATTGATTTCGATTTCCGTATTTATACGTATTTTTTACATGCACAAGAATTAGTACGTATTTCGAGATATGGGTCCCGTATATTTTGGATGATGATTTAACGAAAGATTTTATATGACTTGTGCGTATCACGTTTTTAAGATGTTTTGATTACGGTTGTGAGTATGGTTTACGGTTTTGACACGTATTCTGAGAATGACACGTTTTTGCATGTTTTACGAGATTTCGAGTATGTTGTGATTTAACCGTGATTTTGGTGATTATGATTGTGGTTTTGATGCTTTGACCTTTTGGATTTGGAAAATGATGTGATTTCAAGGATTTAAAATGGATTTTGAAAAAGGTGATTTCGGGCTTGATGCTCGGGGCATAAAAGTAATTTTGATGAACGAGGTTTCGGTTTTCGGAAGTTTGAAAATGGATTCTTGGTTTGGGTTCGGGATGATGTTTCCGGATGCCGGCTTACGGAATCATTATTGCGAATTCTAATTCGGGAATGAAAGAGGAGTTAATAAAGTGATTTGGAATGATTTTGCATGCCCTGTGTTTAATGATGATTTGAATATGTTTGGTGAAGTATGATTTGGGGATTTGAATGTGGAAATTCGGACCATGAGTCCTGTTGTGAAAAATGCGATTTCGGGATGGATCCCGCATTGTTGTGATTGAAAAATGTTTTGGGTTTCAAGACCCGTTGGAAACTGTTTTGGGTTTAAAGACCTGGTGCTATTGCTGGAGCACGTTTTGAGTTTAAAGACTCGTGAGTTTAAAGACTCGGTTATTGTGATACCCCCGAGGCCTATTGATTATGTTCTGACTTTAAAGACTCGTTGAAATCCCGGAAGGCCTGTTTATGCGCATGGTTTTGAGTTTAAAGACTCGGACGCACTTGATATCCAGCAAACTGATCGATTGTGAATCATTGTTATTCTATGATGTTCGGATGTGTGGGGCAGTGGCCCGGTTTATATGGTTGATGGATTTGGTTTATGTGGTATACTTGGATTTGATTTCGTGGTTTTGGGCTGAGGCCCTGTGTTTACGATTGCAGGCTAAGACCCGAAGATTAAGAAATGGAAAATGTTTTTGATTTTCATATACGGATTTCTTATGTTGAAAATGTAACGGTTGCGAAACGATTTTTGTATGCATGCATTGTTTTTACGTGGAGGGTAAAAACGTCTTTCCGTAACGGTTTTATAAACTGATTTATTTTTTTCCACTCACACCTTTTGGTTTTTATTGACCCTCCAGGTTGTGGCGCATTGTTCGAGGCTGATCGTAAGGCGGAGGCATGAGTAAGCACGTGTGGCTATCCCTGGTCTGGCACGTACTGAGGGTAACTTGGGAATTTCAGTCATCTTGCCAGACGGGAGCAGGACCGGGCACGGTTAACAATGCCCTTTTCGGGAGCGGTCCTGTCAATTTGGTATCAGAGCACTAGGTTTCTGATTCTGTTGCCACATCATGCCTCCGAAGCGTAAGCCTCGTACGCGACCTGGTAGTAAGACGAGTAGACGAGGGTGTTTGGGACCTCGTGTTAGATCTCGGGTGAGATTGACCCTGGTTTGAAGGTCAGATGTCGGGTAGTGTACACTGTGAACTTCGAATTGTTAGACATAGAGTTGTGTGGGTCGCAGGGACGAATGAGACCGATGGCTGGAAGGCCGCATAATTGGGAAAATTGTACTATCTCTTAGGCCCTATTGGTCGTATAGAATGTGGTTGAGCATTGGAATTTGCTCGGGGACTGGGTATGCCAGTGATGACATGATTGGCTTGGTATGAGATTGGATTCAGGAGGAGTCGAGATGTGGATGTGGGACTCACGGGGAGTCAGGATTTGAAAGTTAGGAAATTATGGCTTGGTTTTGTGGAACGGTGGTCTCGGGGAGATAGCTGATTGTCGTGGGTACTTGGTGCAGGGGTGGTAGTTGAGAATCAGGGAGCATCCAGGGAACGTTCATTATCCTGATGTGGATTGTCTTAATGGTGGTACCCATGGTTGCGAGGTACGTGAGATGATGCGGGATCGTCGCTCGGTATGAGCGGAGATGCAGGGCTACCCACTTTACACCATGTGTGCTAGTGCGGATGATTGTACGTTGGTGCTGGTACTAGCGCTGGTGCTAGTGTAAGTGAGTGAGATTGTGTTGAGCCACGAGCTGGGATGTGACTCTGTCATGATGAGCGTACGTTGGTGTTTGAGATTCAGTAGTGGTTGAGTTATGGGCTGGATGGAATCCAGCGGGAATTGTGATGTGTTGGGATAAGCCCCAACAGTGATGAGGTGATAAGAGATTAGTGAATAGAGGAATCTTGGGACGACGTTCCCTACGTCATGAGAGTTGGAGGATTTGAGGAGTTGTTGTCAACTCCGAGATTGGTGTGACCATGCGTTCCTTATATTCCCATATAGTACAAGGAAATTACTGAATCGGAAAGGATGAGGAAATCATTGGTGATTGGTATTCTAAAGTCATCGGGGTTAACTTCTTATTCTCTGTCCGGGCAGATGTTGATCGCGGATACCAGTACGATGAGCGTGTATTGGGTGGTGGACCCATGTGTGTTTTGGGGTCATCGGGTGGAGTTACGTTTCTCGAGGTTGGGGTAAACGGGACTCCCATTTTCTGCTTGGTGGCAGACGATGTTGGATATTTGGTACGGTGGGTGCAGAGAGTTGTGTTTGCACTCACATAGGATGGATGTTGATGACATCGTATTGGATCATCCTTGGTCTCTCCTAGGTGGAGTGGCAGGGATCGATATGAGGTAATTGGAGGAGACCCGCAGTTTTGAGGTGTTTCTTGGTGGATTGAATGATGGGATGTGGAAATAGTTGGGGAGTGTTATGTGGTTGACCAAGGACCCAAGTGGGTGTAGGACCTTACGATCGGATTTCAGGTGGATTGCTAGCTGTGAGCATGAGTGGATCCTAGGTGGATATGGATTATGATGTCGTCGACTGGGGCGTGGTGACGATCCAGGATCGCGGTGTTACCCGTCGGGTGACGTGGTAACTGATTTCAATTGTGATCGCCTTGATCAGGCTAGGTGAAGAGCTTATCGCTCTGTCATAAAAGTTTAGATATGGGAATAGTTTAACCGAACTTCCTTTCGAAGTTAATCCGTACTCGAGCGAGTGGGAATGTTTATGACTTGACTCGAGGTTTGACCTGTGGATGAGTGGATATCCAACAGGGCCCAATTGGTTAGTCGTAGATATGTGTGATTGGATTGGTCTCCTTTTGAAGTCAATCGTTTGTGATGTGGTAACCGTGTGAGCGAGTATCCGAGAGATTCAGGGTTGGTGCGCCTCGGTAATTGTGAGTGGATGTTCTTTTGGCATGACTGTACATGCCTTGGTGAGCGTGCTTGGATTGGTACATCTTGGATGACGTGTTTGGGAGTGATGTTGTGTTACTGGTCGGGTGACCATGGGATCTAGAATGGATGGTGAGTTGGAATGATCGATTTGTCTAGTATGAGATTGGACAAGGAACCCCAATATCAGATTGTGATTGACTGTGAACATTGTAGTGGGCTTGTTGGAGATGGATATGTGTACCCTGTACGGTGTACGAGAATCGATACTGGATGGGCCGTGTGGTACCTGGTGACGGTACATTGGAGGTACCAGTGGTGTGAGGTTGTATGTGTTGGTAATCGGCTTAGTTCCGACACCATTGGATGTGGTGGTGAGAGCAAACTGGACGTTGAGTACTATACAGTGGGCATAGTGTTTTTATTGGATTCAGTGATTTGTGAATAGATGCTCTTAGCCACGGATGGCTAGTGAAACCCTAGTGTGGAAATGTGTGATCACTGCTTGTCTGGTATTCTGGTATATGAGGACAATATACGTACACTCAGGTTGAGTGAGATGGTGATTATTGTAACGGCGAGTGGCCTTACGTGGTGTAATCACGCCACGGCATCTCCAGCGTCATGGGTCTCTGAGGGAGTTGACAGTTGTGGACATTGAGCTTGATATATGTCGCAGGGTCGGGCTTGCCCTGCGAGATGAGCTTCTGTTGCTGATCGTACGCTTTATTGGGCGAGTTGTAGTACGGGGTGTTGACACCGATTGGCTGATGATTGGAGCTTTACTAGGGTGGTAAGCTTAGTGATGACGGTTTGGCTGGTAGCGTCAGCGTGGACTGACGAGTTGGATTTGGTGACTCCCAGGGGGAGCAGACGTCAGGTATGTTAGTGATTGAGAGGAACCGACTAGCTGAAGGAGTCAGCTAAATGGTGAAATTGACAAGCGGTATTAGCACGAGTCAGGTGATCAATTTCATTCGTGGTGGTCGAGTGCGATTTGTGCGGCGTGAGACGGTATTGGGACGTCTGAGTACAGATGAGTTAGTTGGTGTACGGGTGTACACGTGTTGCGAGGTCCAAATGTTTTCCCCGAGGTGGACGTGAAATAAGGATGTTTGGAAATTTTGAAAACGAAACTAATTTAAGAAGGGGGGAGCAGTTGATACTTGATCGGTTGGAATTTCGGGGACGAAATTATTTAAGGGGGGAAGATTGTAACGACCCATCTCGGAATTCGGGATTAGATTTGCAACTAATCATGATTAGCGGGGTTAATCGGTGATCAGTTGGGCGAATTCGGACGAATGGTGCAAAATGACCGTTTTGCCCCTGCTAGTGGGTAAAACGTTGACTTTTAATTCGGGCGGTAAAACGGACTTTGACTGATGATCGTGACGTAGTTTGGGACGTCACGAGTTCATAAACAGGTGGCACGTTCGATTCCGACGTTCATGGTGAAAGTTATGACGTTCGGAAGCCCAAGGGCGTTTCCGTAATTTGGACGATTAGGGGGAAAATGTTGACTTTTTGAAATGCAATCTGATTTATTTTTGTCCACTCACACCTTTTGGTTTTTATTGACCCTCCAGGTTGTGGCGCATTGTTCAAGGCTGATCGTGAGGCGGAGGCATGAGTAAGCACGTGTGGCTATCCCTGGTCTGGCACGTACTGAGGGTAACTTGGGGATTTCAGTCGTCTTGCCAGACGGGAGCAGGGCCGGGTACGGTTAACAATGCCCTTTTCGGGAGCGGTCCTGTCACGCGTTGCCCACTTTCTGGGGATGGTCACAACGCACGAAATCATCTATTCGATGTAATGAACATTTTGGGACTAGTTTCGTGTCGATCGAACATCGTTTCAATAGGTTTCGGGGTGTCCGAAGGTTTAGGATCGAGTTTAAAAATAGTTAAAAAATTCGGAAAAATTACAGGGCTTTAGTGAGAGGTTAATAACCTAGTTAGTAACCCTCTATTACAATTTGGATAGGTTTGCGAGTCCCGGTGAAGACGATTGGCCCGGGATAACCGTATGGCACGCATATCGAGGCAGCAGCTCGGACGGTCTGTGAGTGAGCCTTGTTTTCTAAATTGGTGCATGCATAAATGTTTATTATATGTTTTAATATTTTTTTTGTGATGCCATGAGTGCATTTGTGTGTGGTTACATATTGGCACGTATTTCGAGGTTTCGGCCGTATACGGTGCTTATACGGGTTTGTATTTCTATGTTGGTTTAAATGAAATGATTTCGGATTTAAAAAAGGATAAACTCGGGTATGAGACCCATTTGGTTTTGTCTCGGGCATGTAGCCCTATTGATGACCTACGGGTCTGAATCGTGGTCGCGGCGAGTGTTATATGCACTGCGACGGACGATACGACGCTCGCCTCCGGACTGAGATGTGTTCCTTTCGGAGAGGTCACGATGCACGATCCGTTGTCGGGTAGCCGAGGGAGGCTTGACTTCGGAGTGCTGACATTTTAGGATATTGATCGGTGATGAGTGCTCCATAATCTAGCGGTGGTCACACCGGTTGATTCATTCACGGAAACATACCAGGATTGAGGGAGGTCCTGGATGGATGGTTGCACGCATCACTACGATCGGAATCGTGACTGACCCTGAGATATCAGGCACGATACCCAGTTGAGTCATGTGTTCGGGCACGAGACCCAGTTACTTTACGTTTATGTTTTCGGGTCGGGGACCCTAAATGGATTTCCAGGTTCATGACGGTTTATGGGGACCGGCATGAACCCTTGAAAGGTTTTTATGGTTCATGAAGGTTTATGGGGACCGGGCATGAATAGTTTTGTTATATATATATATATATATATTCATATACCTTCCTTATTTGGAATGTCTCCTCCGGGGAGGGTCGTTGGCATGGGTGGACCCAGGAGTAGTCACGGAGCACTAACTGAGTGGAGTCGCCCCCGTTGGGTACCTTACTCTCAGGAGGGCTTGGATTATAACCTCAGGGAGGGTCATTGATCTACGGACATTGACCTGAGCGGACCCTGAGAGACTTGGGCTTTGAGGCCCCGGGTAGCACGCGGGTAGCTTTCGAAACCGTGACAGGATTGGTTATGTGATTTATATGTATATATGTTATGTGTTGTGTGATGTGTACAGGATTTGGGCTGTGGCCCGTGTACTTGGTTTCATTATGGTTTTGGGCTTAGTTCCCACTTATGGTTCTTTTGGATAAATGGTTTTCGAATGCATGCATGCTTTTTAGTGAAGGGTACAAACGTCTTCGATAAAATGTTTTTATAAATTGTTTTGTCCACTCACAACTTTTAAATGTTTTGACTATCCTTCAAGTTGATGGCTGATATGGACTGTAGTAGAGACCGAGACATCACATACCTCCTCCAGATCCTAGCGTACTCTGAAGCCCGAGAGGGCTAAAGTCAGAATTTCCCTTGTCTAACACTCCGTGTCAGACGGGATCAGGAACGTCCCGTATTAATCCCGGGGGGATTAGGATGGGTACTGAAAGTGGTAGCTGAGTAGTCACGTATTTGCACGTATTTCGAGGTTTTTGATTTTATACGACGCTTATACGTGCTATGCTTTCTATGGTGGTTTAAATGAAATAATTTCAGATTTAGAAATATGGAATCGGGCATGAGACCCATTTGATTTACGAACCATCGGACTTAGAGTCCATTTGAATTGATGAGAAATCAAGTAGGAGGCCCATTTGAGTTATACGATTGGGCCGAGGGCCCCTTTGGTTTACAAATTCGCGCTTGAGACCCCGTTAGTTGTGATATCGGGCTAGAAGCCCAGTTGATTTTGAAATCGGGCTCGAAGCCCCCATTGACTGTGGTATCGGGCTTAAGGCCCTGTTGGTTGTGAAATCGGGCTTGAGGCCCCGTGATTTATGGTATCGGGCTTGAGGCCCTGTTGATCGTGAAATGGGGCTTCAGGCCCCGTTGGATTGTGAAATCAGGCTAAAGTCCCAGTTTGGTTTATGAAATAAGAATTCGGGTTTGAGACCCTATTGAATTATGGATTTAGGCTGAGGCCTGCGAGATTTGGGTTTTGAATCGGGTTCGAGGAATCCTGTTGAGATTCGGGTATGAGACCCAGTTGAGAAAGAAAGTATTTTGAAAATGTATATACCCTCCGACACAAGTTGATTGGTCTCCTCTAGACGTCGACCTAGAGAGTCACGATCCACTACCCGAAATGAGTAATCCCCATTGGGAGCATTCCAGGAGTGGGAGTTATGATATGGTCTCGGACTGGGTCCAGAGACAGCCATCTAGACGTCGTAGATCCTATATGTTGGACAGAGCCTCCCAGATGTGGAATTCCTTGGGGTAGACTCGGAGTGAGACCCGAGTAGTATACATACTTATAGATATGAATCGTGACAGATATTGGGGATTTGTTCCCTAGGGGCTGTGTGCCCCGAGTTGGCATCTGAGATGCCAAGGACGGGTTGTATATATGTATATATGTATATGATTGCATGGAAAATGGTTTGGGGCGGAGACCCCATGTTTTATGTTTTGGATATGGATTATGGCTTTGTTTGAGAAGCGGTTTGCAATGTGTTTTGAAGTGTAAAACAAAACTGTTTTATGAGGTTTTACAGAAAACGTTTTTGGGTCAAGGCCCTAATGGTTTCGTGAATATTTTGATAACTAGTTTTCGAATGCATACATGTTTTTCAGCGAAGGGCATAAATATCTTTGCGTGAAATTGTTTTTGTAAATTTCTTGGTTTTTTCCACTCGCGACTTTTGATGTTTTGAATGCCCTTTAGGTTCATAGCGGATATGGACTGTAGCAGAGACCGAGACATCACATGACAGGACCCCGTCCCAACTGGATGTCAAAGACCGTGCCCGATCCTGCTCCTGTCTGACAAGTCAACAAAAGGTCCGAAACTGACCTTCATTGCTTGCCAGACAAGGGATGCTTGTGCTGATTTCTGCTGCTGCCACTGCCTCACGATCAGTCTCGAACGTCGTACCACGACCTGGAGGGTCACAAAACAGAAAAGGTGTGAGTGGACAAAAATGACCTCTTATAAAAACATTTGCCAAAATACATTCTTACCCTCCAGTTTTCACAAACTTGCATGCATATCGTAAAACATGAGTAATAGTATGAAATCATTCAAGTATGAACAGTGGACCGATAAAATCAAAACATATTTTCCCATAGTCCATAAAACTCATGTTCCCCAAATCAGTTCATGTTATAAAACATCAAATCCCGGCTCTCAGGCCAAAACATGTGAAAACATAATCACCTGGCCACAAAGACCAAAAACTCGTACTCAATACCAGTATGTCATCACAAACAAAATCAATCAGCACTAATCACAAGTGCACAATAAATATATCAATCCAATCAATCCGCACTACTCACAAGTGCACAAACTATCACAATCACATTTGCACTACTCACAAGTGTTCAATCAATCAAACTGCACTACTCACAAGTGTGGCACTACGCGTAGGCCAATATCCAGCCACTCTCTCGGGAACAGACACCTCTGGGCTCAACCCTCGGGCTCAGTCACATCTGGGCGAACACATCCCCAGGCTCAGACCCATCCGAGTGGTACATCCAGGCTCAGTCACATCCGAGAAGCTAACTACCATAGGATCAACTCCCGATCCTACAATCACATCCCCCAAGCTCCGGTCGTCTGGGTAATCCCCCCAAGCTCCGACCGTCTGGGCATTTCGCAATCACAAAGAAAACCATCTCGGGAATTACACCCTAAAATATTTCAATCAAATCTTGACTTCATACAAAGTCAAGATCATTCCCGACTGGGTCTCAAGCCCAAATTACCATTTTCACGTAAATCCATGCGTTGCAACCTCCGTTGCCATTTTCACGTAAATCCACGAAATTGACCCTTGACTCATTCCCAAGTCACAACATCATTATTCAATCCATGACTCATCATCCAAGTCCAAACATTATTTTCAATCAAATTCAATACTGGACTCATAACCCGAGTCCAAACATCATTTTAACCAAATTCATAATTTCTCGAAAATCGTGCCAATTATAATAATATAATAATCCATAAAATCGAGAAATCACCAGATTGAACATCAACCATGCTAAAGCATATAAAATCATATAATAAAGCATCTTAAATCATATATGCATGCATCACGGTTAGAAAACAAAGTCCACTCACACACACCGTCCAAAACGGTCCGTTTCCGAGCTGCACATTTTTCCGTAAATTCTAGAAATCACAACTCCTGTCCAAAATCATTATAGAGGGTTACTAACATCTCAAAACACATCATATAATTTTCCCCAATTTTTCTGGAATTTAAATCCGTATTTAACACGTAAAACAAAACTTCGGATACGCGGAACATTAACGAAACGATATCCGATTTCCTAGAAACCAGCATCAAAATGTTCGTTACAATGAGAGGATTCAAAGTCATGTTGACCTCACCTTGAAACTAGGCCGTACGCGCCCTCACGCGCCACCGTGAGTGGCTGCGCGTGAAACCCACGCGCCTGCTACAGTAACCTTCTTCCTCACTCGTTTGTCTGTAAAAACGGGTCCTTTTGCCCGCGAACAGACCCGGTTCAAATCCTATCAATTCGATACCAATTTCAACAATTCAACACTCAGTTAGCTTCGGTTTAAGTCCAATTAGAGATTTGCGAACTTAATTACAAACAATCATACCTCAAATCATACAACTCGAAGATGAACATCAAAGAACTCTCGAACACTATTCATCATTCGAAATCCTTCCATGTCGATCGATTTCCTTCAATTGATGCATCCAGAAGCTTCACTGGACTTAGGTAAACTCTTTCCCCATCTCAATTGCATCAATCCAAGGCTCAAACGCCACGACTCAAGCTCGAACCTTGCTCACTGTTACCAGACCCGTTCAGAGCTAATTGGGCCTCAATTCTCTTCGTTTTTGATCTGGATCAACTCGTCACAACCTCAGGAAGCTAAATGAAGCTTCAATTTCGATCCTCACGGCTCAATTTTCAACATTCGAATTTTCCCTCCCAAAATCCAAATTTTTGATTCTCAGTTTCCTTCTCTCTCTCAATCCCTCGTGTTTCCCAGTTCGATTCAATCTCACCATTCACTCAGGTTCACACTCACGAGCTCAGTAATGGAAGAGAGAAATTAAGGTTGGATGGAAGCTGAGTTTTGGTTGTACACGGTTAAGAAAACAGAGAGGATTAATGGAGGAATTAAAAATAATTAAGTTTAATTAATTAATAAAACACAATAATTATGTCTTCCCCAAAACATGGATCAGGTTTTAAGCCTTAATTTAAGGGATGAGTGACACTTGTCACTCATCCAGGTGTGTTCAATCATTGGACACTATTCACAATAAAATAATATTTTAATCCCGGTTCGTTCGGTTAATGGAGTTCGTTCCCGTGACCATAACTTCGTCGTCGAATCTCCGATTTCGGCATGCCGCCTGTCGTTGGATTCGTATCGATGAAACCTACGTAACGGTCCTTGGCCCTCATCCACTGGACTTCCCGGGTCAAAAGTCAACATTTGGCCCCTTTTTAGCCAAATTACCAAAATACCCCTCAACTTCCGAACGCCATAACTTTTTCCTCGAACGTCGGAATCGAACGTGCCACCTGTCTATGAACTCGTGACGTTCCGAACTACGTCACGGTCATCGGTCAAGGTCCGTTTGATAGCCCGAACTAAAAGTCAACAGTTTGCCCACGCTAGGGGCAAAACGATCATTTTGCACATTTCGTCCGATTTCACTCAACTAATCCCTGATTAGTCATTCTAAACCATAATTAATTAATATTCAATTCCGACATTCGAGACGGGTCGTTACATCACATTCCTCCTCCACATTCCTCCTCAGGTTGATAGCGGATGCAGGCTGTAACATGCACATCCCTTGTTAATCCCGAGGGATTTAGGGCAGGTCCTGACAAGTGGTATCAGAGCAGGGTTTTGCTCTCAGAGTGGTGCGCAGGTCGAGGATGTGATTTCTCTACAATAGTAATAGCCCGTCATCAACCTAATAGTTAGGGTATTAGTATGAGGATTCGGTAGTATCGACCCTAGTTAGATTACGTTTGGCAGGAGATGCGATCGTGTAGGGTCCATTTTGGCAGAGGATGCCGCGTTTTTCAAGAGGTTGAATTCGGAGCGGGATTAATGCGCGTGAGAATCTAACGGCTTAGGACCATAGTGTTACTGTAGATAGGATCTAGTAGACCAATAGACACCATGGGATGACTTGAAAGTCGGGACCGTCCAGAGGTCGGGACGACACAGATTGGAGCAACGTGGAATTAGTGGAGGTTAGATGTTAGGAGCAGTCAAGTATACGATGACCATGTTTCGGTGAGTCAAATCCCAGAGGGATGTTGACTGGCAGGGGATACCGGAGTAGCTGTTGTGTGGCATGGTAGGATGCGATTGCGACTCATAGTGCTTGTGTAGTGTTAGGCACAGAGGATGGCCAAGTCGTCATGGACGCTAGCGGCTAGGAGCCCTAGAGTTACGAGAGGACGAGATCCTTAGATTATGGTTGCTGGTTGTTTGGACACCAGTAACTGGGCACGACGACTCTTCGGTGTAAAGCGCGAGGGATCACTCAAGATTGACATGCTGCAGGAAGCAACTGAGTTCACGATATCCCTAGTTGGTGAGTTATGGGATAAGCTACTAGGAGAGTGGTACTTGTTGATCGGACTATGAGGTGGACCGATCAGTGGATACTGTGTGTTGAGCGGTTAGTGCTGGCGGTGAGTTGACCGCATAGATTCAGAGTCTCGGTGGTGATGTAGGTGGTTTGTGCCCCTACGACCTCGTGGTAGGTCCCACCATCGAGGCTGGATTTGATTTCGATTGTTGAGAATCGGGGAAGTTCGGGGAACATCCATTTTCCTGTTGGGATTGTCGAAATGACCATACCCGTGTCGTGGGATATGAGAGAGGTAGAGCCCCTCTGACCCAAGCAGAGATAAGGGTAACTCAGTCGTGATGTGCTCACGGTTGGTTTCTACCCCTATACGACGAGAAGGATTCGTCGACTAGAGTAGATTCTTGGGTTTTGTGTCGAGATGATAGATTTGAAGAAGGTGAACTGGGTGGAACCCAGCGGTGATTGGACTGGATGGGGACTCTGTTCCAGTAGTGATGGAGATGACTTACAATGGACAACACAAGTACTGTCATGGACATTAGTGACCGGTTGGTCAGATGGTGGGATGCAGAAATGCTACCGAAGATTCGAGCGGTACATAAGGTTAGGATGAATTGACATCCTTTTGGATGTGCATAAACGGTCGTAGACGGATAGGCGAGTTGGATTGCTTGCGGACGTGTGGATGATGTCCAAATGAGTGGAAGGCTTGGGTTGTGAGTGAATGGGTATACGTGTGGTAGACGTACCCTAGAGTGGTAAACATGTGAGTTCGATAGGCACTGAGCGAGACAGAGTGGATCCCGAGTGGCTCAGCGCGAGGTATGGGGTATACTTGGATTGGCGACGTATGGCCTATACCTAGATGGGTGACAGGTACCCTAGTTCGTTGTGGACAGACGACGCGAGTGTTCGGTGTTAGATTTTGACCCCACAAGGGTTGGGACGTGCAAACTAGATCACTGATGTGAACAGTGATGGAAGAAGCCGAAGAGAATCTAAGGAAGTTTTTATTCCGGAAGGAAAGGACTAAGCATTACATTAATTATCAGAGAATACTCCTAGTTGGAGGAGGACTTCGCTTTTTCCACCGGCTTGGTCGGAGCTTTAGATTCTCCGTCGACATGATGCAAGACTGAGTTACGAGAATGCTAGCTCAGTAATTGGAAAAGTTAGGTATGTTTCCAACATGGTTGCAACTACTCTCGACTTCGAAGTCGGTAACGAAAATAGTCATTTTCAGCTCTATGTCAAATGAGGTTGGGTGTCACCAGTGCGGTGGTCACGTATTGATTGGTGGACCCACGATCAACTTTGGATCTGTGAACTAGCAAGGTTGTAGTTGAGACGAGGAGAAGAATGCGTGCTTGTGTAGATGGTAATTGGTGTCACTGGATGTGACGAGTTAGTGTCCTAGGTAGTTGGACCCATAGTGGACCCACGGTAGATCGAGATGAATATTAGATGCCTCAAGTTGGACTTGAGGATAGAGATTGTGATGGATTGAGGCTGGCATGTGACGGACGATGAGGTCCAAGTCATGCTTGGAGAGCGGACAGTAGTGTGTGTTGGGCGTTGTCGGAGTGTAGTCCTTGAGCAGGCCGAGGGGTGCCTTGATGATTGGTGATAGACGTGCACGGTGCGTAGTGTACGTTGGACGATGGAATTGACCACGATCAATCAGTATGTCGGGTTGAGGGTTCCCCGAGAGTATGAATGTTTTGTCGACGAGTTAGAGTCTTAGATGGACGTGAGACGGGGATCGGATTTGACCCAATAGTGACATTTCGATGAGGATGATGTTCAGATGTGTTCTGACGTAGGGATGAGTTGACTGGACGCTGAATACTGTGTACTCGAGCAGAATGGGTTGGTAGGGTTCGGTGATTGAAGTGAGCTAGGGCTAAAGTCGTGTATGACTAAGGGAACCCTACAGTGCAGGGTATTTTCTCTGTTGAGACAAGTATTCGATTTAGGATCCAGGTGCACCCAGGATGGGTGAGACGTCATCTGTGTGTCGACAGAAGGAGTAGTACGACAGTTGGGACACGAGTGAGTCACGATTTCAGCATCAGTTGCTAAGTGACACGAGGTATGATGTGAGGACTCGAGAGAGAGTCGAGATCAGAGTGGCGCAACAAAAGCGCAGTGGAGCCGGGAGTTGCCGGCTGGTTACGATGGTTGTGACGTATTGTCGTAATGGAGTTAACCGGTATCCGATTGCATTCGGATTGGTGTGATTTGATGTGACTCTCACTGGAGTCAGCAAGGATTGCTGAGGGAGTCAGTTTACGTATAAGAAGACGATAGTGTTGGCCAACGTGAGTACCAAGGTCGGTAGATGCCGCAGGTTTGAGGGTGACCTGCGAGATGGGATTCGTACCATTACGATGGCAGGATCTAGAGGATATTGTCGGATCGGAGGCTGAATAGGATATCAGCTCCAGTTGTCGGATGGGAAGGGTCATCAGACTGAAAAGCTGACTTCGATTGTCAAATGAGAAGAACTATTAGGCTGAAAAGCCATTTGAATGTCAGTTTGGTATTACTAACCTGTCAAAGTGAGTGACAGACGAGATCGACGAGTTTCAAGTCTCGAGTGAGACTTACGAGCCCACGTGATGACTCTCGAGAGCCAACGATCGGAACGCGCCTAGTGAGAGTTGAGTTGGAGCTTTGGAAGCTCAGGTGGCGGTACGTACCGACGAGTACAACGGTTGTGTCGGACGTGCATGTGTAGAGGAGAATACCCGAGTAGAGGAGACATGGTTGGATTCCACAGTTTGGTTGTGGAATCGGGTTAGTTTGAATTTCGAGGACCAAATTCTTGAAGGGGGGAAGATTGTAACGACCTGTCTCGAATTATCGGGATTAATTAAGAATTAATGACAAATTAGCGAGGCTAACCGGGGATTAGCCGAGGATTAACGGACGTTTAGGGCGAAATTACGATTTTACCCCTAAATAAGGGTAAAAAGTTGACTTTTGACCCGGGAGGTCCGATGGTCGAGGGCCGAGTACCGTTACATAGATCGAGTCGATACAAGTTCGTAGACAGGCGATACGTCGAAATCGGACGTTCGACGAAAAATTTATGGTTAACGGAAGTTCAAAGGAACTATTGCACGAATTCCGAGATGAATGTCATTTGGCATTAAGTGGGCCCATATATTTAGGGGCATGCCCAATGGATGAATGACACTTGTCATTCATCCATTGCCCACCCAAATTGATACATGCATATCCCATTTCCTCATTTCATTCGACTTCCCCGATCTCACCCAAAAACCATTTAACCCAAAACCATTTTCCCTTCCTTTTTGATAGTTATGTCAGGACAGAGTAAGAGAGGGACTGAGAGGTAGTAGCAGAATGGCCACTCGTCGTGGACGGCGGTGGAACACCCAGAAAACTGGTAAACCGATGACCCTTATATTTTGAAATTTCAATTTCAGTTTTAGGACGTTTTGGATTGGTTTTGACGATTGGGCTATACTTCTTCGACATGGACGAGCAGATGAGGATCGGAAGGGAAGGGATTGGTCGGTTGAACGACCATGGAGGGGCGGCCAAAGTTTGGCCGTGTGTTCTTAAATCCAAGGTACCCTCTTCGATCGATTTTTCTTGTGTTTTAGGACCTAGATTGATAGGAAAATTTGAGACAAGTAGATTAGGATTGAAAGGGAAGGAAATGGACGAAAACGACGAAGGAATGGACCTAGCCCGATTCTGCCGGTCCGGTCAAACCGGAATTGCAGGTGTACCGATCGGACCCTGTCCGCCGAAGGTAGTGGACAACTGTGTAGGGCGCGTGAGCCACACGAGCAGCCCCTTTAGGCGGCGCGTGGGGGCGCCTGAAGCATTTTCTGAGGATCTTCCAACATGTATTTTCATCTATTCGATGTAATGAACATTTTGAGACTGATTTCGAGTCGATCGTACACCTTTTCGATATAGTTCGGGACGTCCGAAGGTTTACGATCGACTTTAAAAATAGTTAAAAATTCAAGAAAATTATGGGGCATTAGTGAGGGGTTATTTAAGTAGTTAGTAACCCTCTAAATTTATTTGGACAGGTTTGGGAGCCCCGGAGACAGTGATTGGCCCGGGAGGGGCGTATGGCGCGCGGATCGAGGTGCGACTTCGGACGGTCTGTGAGTGGACCTTTCTTTCTAAATTGATGCATGCATTAATGTTTTATACGTGTTTTAATACATTTTTTGTGATTCCATGAGTGCATTTGTTTGTGGTAGCTGAGTAATCACGTATTTGCAAGTATTTCGAGGTTTTCGGTTTTATACGACGCTTATACGTGCTATGCTTTCTATGGTGGTTTAAATGAAACGGTTTCGGATTTAGAAATATGGAATCAGGCATGAGACCCATTTGGTTTACAAACCATCAGACTTAGAGTCCATTAGAATTGATGAGAAATCGGGCTACAGGCCCATTTGAGTTATACTATCGGGCCGAGGGCGCCTTTGGTTTACGAACTCGTGCTTGAGGCCCCGTTAGTTGTGATATCGGGCTAGAAGCCCATTTGATTTTGAAATCGGGCTCTAGGCCTCGTTGACTGTGGTATCGGGCTTGAGGCCCTATTGGTTGTGAAATCGGGCTTGAGGCCCCGTTGATTTATGGTATCGGGCTTGAGGTCCTATTGATCGTGAAATCTGACTTGAGGACCCGTTGGATTGTGAAATCGGGCTTAAGTCCCAGTTTGGTTTATGAAATAATAATTCGGGTTTGAGACCCTATTGAACTGTGGATTTAGGCTGAGGCCTGCTAGATTTGGGTTTTGAATCAGATTCGAGGAATCCTGTTGAGATTCAAGTATGAGACCCAGTTGAGAAAGAAAGTATTTTGAAAATGTATATACCCTCCGACGCGAGTTGATTGGTCTCCTCCAGACGTCAACCTGGAGAGTCACGATCCACTACCCGAAATGAGTAATCCCCATAGGGAGCACATTCCAGGAGTGGGACTTATGATATGGTCTCGAACTAGGTCCAAAGACAGCCATCCAAACGTCGTAGATCTTGGATGTTGGACAGAGCCTCCCAGATGTGGAATTTCTGGGGGTAGACTCGGAGTGAGACCCCGAGTAGTATGCATACTTATAGATATGAATCGTGACAGATATCAGGGATTTGTTCCCTAGGGGCTGTGTGCCCCGAGTTGGCATCTGAGATGCTGAGGATGGGTTGTATATATGTATATATGTATATGATTTCATGTAAAATGGTTTGGGGCGGAGACCCCGTGTTCTATGTTTTAGATATGGATTATGGCTTCGTTTAAGAAGCGTTTTGCAATGTGTTTTGAAGTGTAAATCAAAACTGTTTTATGAGGTTTTATGGAAAACGGTTTTGGGCCAAGGCCCTAATGGTTTCGTGAATGTTTGGATAACTAGTTTTCGAATGCATGCATATTTTTCAGTGAAGGGCATAAATATCTTTACGTGAAATTGTTTTTATAAATTTCTTGGTTTTGTCCACTCACGAATTTTGATGTTTTAAATGCCCTCTAGGTTGATAGCGGATACGGACTGTAGCAGAGACCGAGACATCACATTCCTCATCTACATTCCTCCTCAGGTTGATAGCGGATACAGGCTGTAACATGCATATCCCTTGTTAATCCCGAGGGATTTAGGGCAGGTCCTGACAAGTGGTATCAGAGCAGGGTTTTGCTCTCAGAGTGGTGCGCATGTTGAGGATGTGATTTCTCTACAATAGTAACAGCCCGTCATCAACCTAATAGTTAGGGTATTAGTATGAGGATTCAGTAGAATCGACGTTTGGCACGAGATGCGATCGTGTAGGGTCCATTTTGGCAGAGGCCGAGATACGAGCTGTAGTAGAGACCGTGATATCACATTTCTCCTCCAGATCCTGGCGCACTCTAGAAGCCCCGAGAAGGCTGAAGCGGGAATTTTCCCTGATCTGACACTTCGTGTCAGACGAGATCAGGCACGTCCCACGTTAATCTCGAGGGATTTGGGGCGGGTCCTAGCACACCACCATTCCCCTCCCAGACCATTCCCCCCTCGCAGGAATGTGGGATAGTTCACCGTTCCCTCTAGGACATGGGTCTTACAATCCACCCCCATTGGGGCCCAGCGTCCTCGCTGGCACACTTCCATGTCGGGGTCTAGCTCTGATACCATTCTGTTAGGATCCGACCCTCCTCTGTCAGGACCCGACTTATCTAGCATAATATTGTCCGTTTTGGGCCTCCTTGCCCTTACCCTCACGGTTTTGTTTTCGGGAGCTCACGGTGCACAACTTCCCAGGGGGTCACCCATTATGGAATTGCACCAATCTCAACTCGCCTAACTTTGGAGTTACAACCGAACTCAAAGCCACTGAGCTCCCAAAATGCCTCGTGCTAGATAGGTGTGTGCCTACACCTTTAAAGCACGCCACCAATACCTTCCCAGACCATTCCCCCCTCGCATAAATGTGGGATCGTTCACTGTTCCCTCCCGGACATGGGTCTTACAGATGATAACGAAAATATATTGACACCAGAAGTGCCATATCTATCTGTAATAGGCGCATTATTGTACTTAGCTCAATGCACTAGACCAAACATTTCATTCGCAGTGAATTTGCTAGCTAGATTTAGCTCTGCGCTAACACGCCGCCACTGGAATGGCGTAAAAGACATCTTCTGATACCTTAGAGGTACAACGGATATGGGCTTATACTATCCCTATACATCGAGGAATGAATCAAACCCCCTTGGTCCTCGGAATGATGCACGCCTTGTTGGGTATACTGATGCAGGTTACCTATCAGACCCACACAAGGCGCGTTCCCAATCTGGTTATGTCTTGACCATTGGGAACACAGCAATATCTTGGAGGTCTACGAAACAGACCCTTATTGCTACGTCTTCGAATCATGTAGAGATTCTAGCCCTACACGAAGTAGTTCGTGAATGCATATGGCTAAGAGACATTACTGGGCATATTCGAAGTACTTGTGGATTGAATTTCACCCATAATGAACAGACAGTTATCTACGAAGATAATGTTGCATGCATAGAGCAGATGAAGACCGATTTCAATAAGGGAGACAACACCAAGCATATTGCACCGAAATTCTTCTTCAACCAACAATAGCAAGAACATCGGAAGATTGAAATCAAGCCAATACGATCTCAAGATAATCATGCAGACTTGTTCACCAAGTCATTACCAAAGGCTATCTAATTTGTAGTTTTCATAGTTATATTTGTCCCATAGAATTTTTGTCATCTGGTAAGGTTTTAACGAGTCAACACATAAACGCGTAGCCCAGTGACATCATTACATGAAATATCCAAGAGGGAGTGGTAAATAATATTAAGGGATGTGCTATTTATGTAAAGGGATATGAGGGATAGATAGGTAATTGTACATATATTAATCATTTCCTTATATAAAAGGGTTAATTACATTTATAAATCCTAACTCTGATTTATTATGAACATACGTTTTATTCAATACAGAGAACGCTTTTCTTCTCTGCCTCCTCTAAAATCTCTCCCTCCTAAAATCCTTCACAACACTTTCCCTCTTGTTTTGATGTTGATCTTCCATTTTTCTGAAATTTCGATGGAAATATCAACAAACTGCTGATATTTTCATAACTGAAATTAACATAGACGCAAGGTCCATATCCACACCATTGCTACAAAAGAAATACATTTACGAGTTAAAATATACAACATACAATTATGTACGCACTAAATAATAACATCTGCACCGTAATTGAGATGCAAAATTTCACATATACGGGATGCATTTAGCAGGCGCCATAAAAGACAATGTTAAAGGAAAAATATCTGCCAAATTACAGTCCTAGCGCTGTAACTTCGATTGCTCATGATAGGGGAAAAGCCACCCCATATTAGCCATCAGTGTATTACTTTGTAGCTGAGAATCTTGAACAAAGAGTTTGCTCAACAGTTGTGTACGTAATGGAGCTGCATACGCGATTACGGGTTACCTCTTGTGTGGATCAACATCGAGGTCTTCACATAGATGGAATTTTCTTGAGGACAGTTTGGTTGCTCAATCCGATAGCTCTACTGATGTAAGCGATTTATACTCAAGGTACTTTTGTACTATCAGTTGAGAGGTCCTTCCGAAGCCAGAAGTTAACAAGAAACGAGTCCATAATAATCTGCAACAATAGAATTATGTCAGTTGAAAGAAAAAAGTTAAGAAAAAAAAGATCCATTCAGATGAACGGCCACAGGAACAACCTGATTTAAGTGTGCTGCAACACAAGGAAGAACAAGCAACCCGGATTCACCCAATGCACCACCAAGTTGATCCACTACAGCAACCAGGACAGGCAGAGTTTTCTGCCAGAAGCATGCCAATGCATTAGGCCTCATCAATTAAAAGTATTAAAGAAAAACCGAATAAATTTTTTTAAGGGACTTGCTTCATAAATATTCAAAAGTTGACCGCTATCCTAAATGGTAGTCAACTTTGGCCTATACGAACGATCTGAGATCAAGTTACATCCTCCCCAAGGATGTGGAGTTCAAGAGTTGCTGAAGGTAGACATTTCTCACCTGACTCGCAACAAGGAGAATAGCATCGGCATTTTCTTTCTTGGAAAACGCTGATCGACAGTCACCAGAGAGAGCTGAGATGCTCTTTAGAGCAAGAGTATTAAAGGCCAACAAGATGAGGTGCAGAAGTCTGCAATACAAGAAAAGAGATCTTGTCAGTGGATGCCAATGCATTTGAGGCCATCAAGTTAAGACAGCTAGCTTATGATTTGCAATCCAAATACATCACATATCTTTTGCATTTCTGACCCAAAATGAAAGTGTGGCTATTTAAAAGTATATTGGATAAAATGTAATCAGAATACCAGTAACATTTTGGATTTTAAACTCTTTTTCAGAAGGAACCTTTTTATTAATGGTATCAAACATTATACATCAACAAGGAATGCACCTTAAGAACTTACAAAAAGAAATAAGGGAGACAAAGAAGAACACAAATTGAACCGTCATATCTAATATAGAAGAATGCTAGAGCCCAAGGAGTCTTAACATTTTTTTCCAATTTGCTTTGATGTCAATTCTATGACAAAATATTCTCAGGCAATATCTGTTGTTTGAAAAATACAAGATGATTCGATGTGCCACTAGCTCCATCCCTGATAAATAAGATCGATGCCTTATATCCTGCAGACTAGTTATTTTTGGGTAGCATCATGCAGTTTCCTACAAAATTATATTCATTACCAAGTTTAGATCTTTTCAGATTTTGTGAAGCGGGACGCCTAACCATGTAAAAGGCCTAGACTCCGAGAACTAAATATAAACTTATAAAGTCCCAGAATTGGATGCAAGGTAATTGTTGATTTAAAACTGACTTAATACCAAAAACAAAATAAAGTAATAACTAAAAGAGTGAAGGAAAATAAATTCAAACTTCTACTATTAGATTAAAGCATTAAACTAGTGAGAAGAAAACTAAACTAAGGAAATAAGGGTGAAGATCATACACTCCCATTCCAACAGCAATAAGAAAAACTGAAGGCTTAACCATCAAAAGCAATGACCTCGACCTGCTAACTTGTATCCATGGCACCTGAATAACAATCAAAACATAACAAATTCACACATCTAATTTTTTTTCATATTTACAAACAATATTTATATAACATTTAAGAACCTTATACTACACTAGACCATAGTACTAGTGGCTACAACTGTTATACTTTAAAAACTGAAAAGAAACGAGGATATCCTACAAGAACAATCAGAGGCCACACCCACGTCCTAATTTCTTTGAAATTAAAGCTTCAGAAAGGTTTTGTATAAAGTATTTCAACTAATGTTTGGGGTAAATTGTTAACTTACTCATTATGAGGAAATGAGAGGGTTGTGACAAAAGAATTAACATTTTTTTTTTCACGATGAGCATGACCAACATCAGAAACTAAAAATGAACCATGAAAGAAACTACATGGAAAAACCAAAAGGCCAGCAGAATGGAGACCTGAACAGCAAGAATAATAATAAAAATGTTATTAGCACTCCAAAAAAGGCATCCCACACTCCTCAGAAGTTAAAAAAACCAGAGGGATCAAATTTTGGATTGCTAATAATAATTCAAGTATAAGACACAAATTTTATTAAACCACAAAATATTGCCCAATAATATGTAGAACCCAGGCATTGCAACAATGAATTACATGTTCAAACAACCTACACACTGCACAGTCATATAATGCCTTGTAAATAAACAAAAAAGTCCATGGTGAGAAAGGGACTTAAAATATTCTTACAGTGCAACCAAAATCATAAAGTGATTTGAAAAATATGAAACAGGGAAGTGGTCTTACTAGGCTGAGGAAGATTGCACTGATCTTAGAAAAAAGCTTACGGTTTTGATCAACAAAGTCTGCAACACCTGCAATGCACATTTTATGAGGACTAGCAAAAGACAGGAATGTTTTTTTCTTGAGAACAAATACAATGTTTAGAGGTTTGTAAAGTGACTAAAGAAGTTAGCATCCTTCTATAATTACCATGAATACGAACTTCAGCCTGCCTGTTTAAACAAGTTATGGTTCTACACCTGGTCAAGCCTAAATAAAAGGTTTATTCAACGCAGCCTGTTTCTATATCCATATTAGAGTTAGCTTTGTAGCTATATCAATCAGGACACCTAGTTTCAAGAGTGTTTCTAGCGTGATAGAGGTTAAGGCCTAAAAATCCCATCCTCTTCACCAATGGATGTAGGCTCTCCAATCAAGTAAAATTTCTGGCAAAGAGTGGAATGTCCATTTAAAATAGAATATTGAGCATAAAGTCAACAACAAGGTTCCATTTCACTGTTTGACACCGTTTGTTTTGTGTGTGCATACACATGCATATGCTTGTGATGTATCTGTATATTTGACATGCATGTGCATGTGTATTATGTCTGTCAATCTATAAGCAATTATTTAGAATGAACTGAATCGTATATTCAACGGTATTGAGCCTCATTTTTAGTACTTAATAATCATCATCTTTCTTATCTAATATCAGTCAGGTCTCAACCTTCAAATTAATTATTAGCTACCGTAAACAGAGTCCTGAAAATGAGAAGAATTCTGAAATAGAAAGAAGAAGATGGAACTCACCAGGGACAAATTCTCGAAACATCTGTTCAAGTAAAGAACAGTTGACTCAATAAAACACAAGCAAGAATATACAATAGATGCTTTGATACTGCTACTAAAAAAAATATTAATAAATAAAAACACTAAATTCATGATCAAGAGACATTAAAAATGTACTAAAATCAGCATATATGCTTCTATGAAACTTCCAAATTAAGGAGATACTGGAAGGCATCCTATGCGCTAACAAATGATAGAGGAAATGAACCAGATTGGAGAACTGTATTGCATTATCATACTCAAAAGCAGTGACTAAAGCAAATAACAAAAAAACAAGGTGGCACCAAAGTCTTCTCCCCATGACCCGACTTGCTTGGGCCAACATCATATTTTAGTTGATTAAGTTTTCTGAATGTCTTTTAATACAAGTAGCTGATCCCAGCAGCTAACTGTCATATTCTGTGGAAACTTTGAGAAATCATGGATGATTTCATTAATCTGCCTGCAGGGCATATTTATACAAAATTCTAGGGTTGAGATAACTACAAGCAGTTATCTCTTCCTTATCTGATTCTAACATAGAACTGCTTATAACTACCTAAGTAACTGTCTAAGGACAGCTGTCCTAAAGTCTAAAAACTGTTCTACATCCCCCCGCAAACTAGGCACCCGGTGAGTGACGAGTTTGGATTTAAGGTGGCAGTGGCGAGCAGTGGAAAGTCCCTTTGTGAACAAATCGGCCAGCTGTTGAAGAGAAGGAACAAAGTGAACTTGATGGGTGCCGGAGACAACTCTTTCTCGAAGGAAGTGGTAATCAAGGGCGATGTGTTTTGTGCGTGCCTGAAATACAGGTTTGGAGGACATGCATTTGGTACTGAGGTTGTCACAGTGGAGTATGATGGGCTTGCTGGGCTGAAAGTGAAGCTCGCGAAGAAGACTTAAGAGTCATAGAGTATCAGCACAAGTGTAGGCGAGTGCACGATACTCTGCTTCAGAGCTGGATCGGGAAACGGTTCGCTGTTTCTTGGAACACCAGGATATCAGATTTGGTCCTAGGTAAAGTGGTATGAATTTCCTTGTTTATTAACTGAATAATACTTTACAATAGGAGAGTCCTATATATACAGTTCCTAGGTGAGTCTAAGTAGGAAAACAATTATAAACTAGGTAGGAAATCGTGGACCTAACTAGGGAAGTATCTACAAAGATCCTAGGACAGTTTTAGGAAGGAATCGGATGAATTCCTTTGACTTCTGAGATCTGGGAATCAGGGAGATTGATCCTCAATCTCCTGGGATTCCTGTGTATCTTTATCACTAGGTAGATGCAGAAACCTGTGACAGAACGGCGGGTGTCTGGGCAGCCAGCCCAATCGGCATCAGAGTAGGCGTGGAGTTGTAGTGGGAAGGCAGATCTGCGAAGGTGGATGCCTGTACCAAGGGTTCCCTTTAGATAACGAATAATTCGCTTGACTGCAGTGAGGTGGAGATCTGTGGGGGCACTCATGAACTGGGCAGTATGCTGAACAGCAAAGGAAATATCTGGACGTGTCAGTGTCAAGTAAAGGAGGACACCAACCAGCTGGCGATAGAGGGTAGGATCTGGGAGAGGGGTGCCTTCGTGAGCAGACAAGAGTCTCTTGGAAGCCACGGGGGTGTAGACTGGTTTGCAATCTAGGAGACCACTGCGTTTAAGAATGTCAGTGGTGTATTTGGACTGAGTTAGGTGTAGGCCGTGAGCAGTAGGAGTGGCCTCAACACCCAGAAAATAGTGCAGGGGCCCTAAGTCTTTGATGGCAAATGCATGTGATAGTTTGGCCATGAAGGTGGACAAGGCAGAAGGAAGGTTCCCGGTTAAGACTATATCATCTACATAGAGAAGTAGAAACATTAAGGTTGTTTTTGTGCGAAAAATAAAGAGAGAAGGATCTGCCCTGCTCTGAAGAAACCCATAAGCAAGAAGGAAGGTGCTGAATCTTTCAAACCATGCTCGTGGGGCTTGTTTGAGGCCGTATAAGGCCTTGTGTAGGTGGCAGACATGATGAGGCTTATGGGGATCAACAAAGCCAAGGGGCTGTTGCATATAGACCTCTTCTGATAGGGTACCATGAAGGAAAGCATTTGTGACATCCAATTGACGGAGTGGCCAGCCAAGGGATACTGCAAGGGTGAGAACCACACGGATGGTAGCTGGTTTGACAACTGGACTGAAGGTTTCTTGATAATCAAGGCCTGCAGTTTGGTGAAAACCCTTGGCGACAAGACGGGCCTTATGTCGCTCAATTGTGCCATCAGCTTTTCTTTTGAGTTTGAAGACCCATTTGCATCCCACTACATTGGCGTGAGGGGGAAGGGGGGTGAGAGACCTAGTTTATTGCTGGATTAAGGCAGAGTATTCTGTGTTCATAGCTTGAGTCCATTGAGGAGAAAGGGAGGCTTGTTTGTAGGTGGTGGGTTCAATGGGGCTGTGAGCAAGAGCAGTGAAAATTTGGGGGAGGGGATAACGGGAAACATGTAGGAGATGACGAGAGGTATCAAGTCCAGATTTACTACGAGTGATCATGGGATGGATATTGGGAGGGGGTCGGATGGGAGGGAGGGAGGAGGTGGAGGAGATGGAAGTCCGAGACTGAGTAGAATGTGCTGGTGTGGCAGAAGGAACAGTGCGGGAAGGGCAGGGAGAATCAAGTTGTGGAGTAGGAAATGGAGGTGGTGGAACTGGAGAAAGAATGGGAGGTTGGTCTGAAGCATGTTGGGCCAGTGGTGGAATAACAGGGATGAAAGAAAAGGAATCTGGTGCTGGTGTGGGGTTGGAAGTGGATGGGAATGTGGTTTCATCAAAGATGACATGACGGCTAAGGTAAACACGTCCAGTGGGGACGTGTAAGCAGCGGTATCCAGAGTGTTGAGGGCTATACCCGAGAAAGATACAAGGGAGAGATCGGGGTTCTAACTTGTGTTTAGTGTAGTCTCCTAGATATGGGAAACAAGAGCAGCCAAATGTGCGTAGAAGGGTATATGGAGGGGGTTTGGCATGGAGTTTGTAGTAGGGAGTGGACCACTGGAAAACTGGGGTAGGAAGTAGGTTGATTAGGAATACTGCAGTGGTGATAGCATCTGCCCAGTAACAGGGAGGGAGGCCAGCTGTGAGGAGAAGGGTACGACCTACTTCAGATATGTGTCTGTGCTTTCTCTCAGCCAAACCATTTTGTTGAGGGGTATGGGGGCAGGAGAATCTCTGATGGATGCCGTGTGTGTGACAAAAGTCTTGGAAAGACTGATTGGCAAACTCCTTGCCACCATCACTGTGAAAGGTTTTGATGGTGGTGGAGAAGTGGTTCTGGACATAGGTGAAAAAGCGGGAAAAATGGGCAAAAACTTCATATTTTAGACGGATGGCAAAGACCCAAGTGTAACGGGTAAAGTCATCTGTAAACAGAACGTAGTATTTAAAACCAGAAACTGAATTAACAGGTGACATCCAAACATCTGAGTGAATTAAGTCAAAAGGTTTCTTAGATGTGTGTACAACAGAATTAAATGGTTGTCTGGTACATTTTGACTGAGCACAGGAACTACAGAAAGGAATTGAATGAAAAGAAACATGAGGATGAAGCTGGTGTTGAGATGACAGGTGCTGGAGGACTTCTTTGGATGGGTGCCCTAGCCGTTGATGCCACAAAGTAGGGGAGGCAGTGGTAAGGAAGACTTGGGGTGTGCTTTGTGGAGGAATAGGGTACAAGCCATCTTTACAGGGGCCCTGAAACAGAACAGCATTAGTAGTGAGATCCTGAATAATGAAATGGGTGGGATAGAAGGTAACACTGACATGATTATTTTGGGTGAGTTTAGCTTCAGAAAGGAGGTTTTTACGGATTGAAGGAACATGAAGAACATCTTTGAGCTTAAAGACATGCAAACCAGAAGGAAAGGTTACAGTCCCGTGTGGGTGATGGGACAGTACTGCCATTGCCAACCATGACTTGGTCTTGGGTAGAAGTGGGCGAGGAAGTGAGAGCAGCAGGGGCCATAGTAACATGGTGAGTAGCTCCACTGTCTGGATACCAGTTGGGATCTGAAACTGTGGCCAAATGGAGACCAGCAAAGGCCGAGTCTGAGTGAGTTGTGGGCAGTGGGCAGCGACATGTCCAAACTGGTTACAGGACCAGCATTGAGGGCCTTGAGAGCGAGTGGGAGGAGGAGACGGTCCAAGGATACCAAGAGAGGGATGTGTGGGTGGGAAACGACCTGAACCACGGCGGTTGAAGGGGCGGGAGCCGCGGCTAGAGCGGTAACCACGCTGAAAGGGTGGGCGGCTAAGGGCAGTGTAGTAGCCGTGAGCAGAAACAGCGGGTATGGGATTTGGATGGGCTGTATAGAGAGCAGTTGGATTTGCAGGGGTGACATAAGGGGAAAAGGAAGTCTGCTGGGCTTCGAAAGAAAGAAGACGGGCTCGCAGATCGGAGAAGGGAGGAAGTGGTGGGAAGTTGAGCATGGTAGTTACTAGGACAGTGTATTCAGGACCAAGGCCAAGCAATACTGCTGTGACCAGATCAGTTGATGAAAAAGGTTCATTAATTGCAGCGAGAGAATCAGCAAGGGTTTTGGCATGGGACAGATATTTGGAAATTGTCTTGGAGCCTTTGGTTAGGGACATAAGTTGGAAACGAAGGTTTGTAGCATTGGCAAGAGATCGCTATGAAAAATTCTGACGCAGACATTCCCAGATATCTCTGGAAGTGTTGAGACCGACAACTTGAGAGAGAATGGGTTCAGTGAGAGTGGCCCGCAACATACTGATCAAGGTCTAATCAATTTGAAACCATTGATGATAGGCTGGGTTGGGGACAGGTCCAGAGGCAGAAGTGAGAGCAGAATCAGAGGCTGCGGATGTTGGGGAGGAGAGAGCAGGTGATAAGAGGGAGGGAGGGGGAGGGTAAGTTCCATCAATAAAGCGCCAGTAGTTGTGTCCTATTAAGAAAGGTTTGATCTGACTTTCCCAGAGAAGATAATTAGTTTCAGTCAATTTGACAGAAACTAGAGTAGAAACATGAGTGGGAGAAATTTGAGGGGAGGAGCAAGAGTCAAATGCCATGACAGGGAGGAGGCAGGGAACTGAGACGGCTGTGGTGTTCAGAAAACAGAAAGGAAAGGTTGAAGTAGAGGGCAGGACCGATTATGGTGGTCAGGCTTTACTGAACTGATACCATGTGGAAACTTTGAGAAATCTTGGATGATTTCATTAATCTGCCCGCAGGGCATATTTATACAAAATTCTAGGGTTGAGATAACTACAAGCAGTTATCTCTTCCTTATCTGATTCTAACATAGAACTGCTTATAACTACCTAAGTAACTGTCTAAGGACAGCTGTCCTAAAGTCTAAAAATATACAAGTGTCAATAAAACCTAGGCTGTAAGGACTGTTCTACATATTCTACTATATACTGTAATTGATACCTATTTGAATATAGCCTTTATATCAGCAATGAAAAAAATCGGAACTCTCAGTTACCAAAGAAACTGATGAAAACATTAAGATTATATCTGATGTCATGCCAATTTTCAGAAACTTGGAAGCAGGAAATGAGTCCCTTATTTGTGTTTTGTTTTCAAAATGGGAGATTTAAAAGACTGATGGCTCCTCAATTGCAAATAGAAAATAGAGAAATCATGTGCGGTAAACCTCTAAGATAAAATATTTTCTTTCTGATGAGTGACCAAAATCTGTTAGTTTGCTCTATCTTTACAGCTGCTGATAGAATAACAATCAAAAGCTATTTGAATAAAAATTTGGGCTGCCTCTAGTTATTCTAGATAATATCTTATTTTCTTTTCAAACAACAAAGATCCAAAAGCTTTTAAAGGCATATGCAATATCACATGGCATCAGCTAGTCATGGAGAATGCTAGAAGGAGCATGAATAAAGATAGAGAGATAGGAAGGGAGGGAGGGGGATAGAGAGAGAGAGTATAGTTGATAAGTAGTATTATTGATTTCTTTCAAACCAAATTAGTTATTTAGAATTCAGCTATAGGTAGTTTCTAGGACTTAGTTCAGTGTACTGCAAAGAGAGAGAAAGAGAGAGAAATTAGTTGGTAACCATGGTGTTATTTATTTCTTTTAAATCAGTTACCTATGTAGAGTTCAACTATATGTAGTTTAAGGGATTTAGTTCAGTTTATTGCATTAAAATTCCACCGCTCAACATAAATTAAAAAACTGTCCTGTCAGACCGAGGAGAGAAGCTGATTTAGTAATTTCTATATCATTTAAGATCTACAATAGCAATTTTTAACTTTGCAGTTAAGGAATCCTCAAAGGAGACCGATCCAGGAAAAATATTATGTTAAATTTAGAACAAGTCATAGCTATTTTATGTGAAATGATGTGATTTATGTATGCTGAGGTTTTATACCTTACTATTCAATGATGTCCATATCAAGTAAAAAACAATATGTTAATAATAGAAAAGAATCAATTACCTTCCCCAAGATTAGGGGGATCAACAATGTGAGAATAAGACTTCTGAGCAGATGCTTAGTTGGAACCGATACACCAGCCCCACCTGCTATGAATTTTGATATAGAAAAAGGGACCTAGAAGGTTACACTATATTAGCATATGCTTAACGAGATAAACAAGAAAAATATATCTGTTAATGCAAGATTCGCAGAGAAAAATTATGGTTTATTACCATCTGACTCTAATTAAATATGAGAAGGCAAAGATAACTGAGAAGAATACTCAAACTCACAATCAAAATTCCTAACAAGTTAGAGATCACAGTCATTGCAAGAGCAAGAGCGGAATTGGCCCCAGCAAGCTGCAGTTAAGGAACATAAACCTTTAGCGAAGCCCCAAACCTAGCAAATGCTGCAAAAAGAGGAGCAGGAAATTGA
Source organism: Prinsepia uniflora (assembly GCA_032719365.1). Lineage (NCBI taxonomy): Eukaryota > Viridiplantae > Streptophyta > Magnoliopsida > Rosales > Rosaceae > Prinsepia > Prinsepia uniflora. The sequence continues at coordinate 54,519,791 of CM064874.1, forward strand.
AAAAGTTCAACTAAGATTGAAGCCAGAGGAATTATAATACCTGAGTAAGCGCCACTCCACTTGATAATGTAGTTGGCATACAGCAAAATATTGCAAGCCCTGCAACAATGGAACTACTATACAGTTTTTCATTTAAGTTTCAGCAAAAATAGATGGATGACTCATCGTTATTCTGTAAATCCAAGGTAACTTATAGAGAAAAATTTGTATTTTTAAATCATGAAATCAGAGGGAAAAAAAGCCCACAACATAACTCGAGCTGAAGATTTAGTTGAAACAAGCAACGCAAAAATCTACATTTCCGATCCTTGTATTGATTTGAAGCCATAGGCAAAGAATAATCATCAAGAATATGTTCTAGTAAGTATTTTCAAAAACATTCCAAGTAACAGACATTTTCTATCTCCAAAAACTTTCTGTCAAAAAAATGAAGCCCAAGGAAAACTCATAATGCATTTCTTTTGTTAGCTAAACAATTTGAAGGGACAACCTTGGAACTTGAACCAAAGACAGCCATTGAATTTTGTTCCCCACAGGGAAGTCCTAAGAGCTCAATTATATTCTAGAAGATGGAACAAATAATGATAATATTTTATAGACGAATAAAACATACTAAACTTCAAGCAGGAATTTTAAAACTGATCGTGGCTAGAATTATTCCACCTAAGAAACATGATACCAAATAGTCCCCTTTGTGAATTTTATAAGAGCTTGAAGAAACCATTCTGTATTATAGAAGAATAGTGAAATAAGAAATTGAATATTCTGATTGAATGAATGAGAAAGAAACAATCTAATCATGGAAATGTTCCCATTCAATGGCTTCATTACCTTGAAGCTAATTAAAATCCATAACTGAATATAAACCTCATAACATTCTTAGAAACTCCAAAAACAAAGAAAAAAGAACAAGATACAATGATTAGTGCCTTCTGTGCAAATGTTCTTCATATACAGGTACGGCAATTGGACTAAAATATAAAACCAAGTGAAGGATAATAGGCACCATAAATGTGAAGTGTTTGCTGCAGTATCTAAAACACTTACACACTTCATAATTTTCCCCAAAGTCCAAACATCCCACTTGCTAGAGTCCTCTTCCATTAGATTTCCCTATCCGTTCATAAAACTCCATCTACTAAACCATTCAAAGTATATTCTTATATTCAAGGCTAGTCAAATTACGAACAAAAATTCCAAAAAGTTAGCCATGCCCAGTGCCCTTTGCTTGTATGTTACATCCCCAACAGACATATTCGTCTGATCACAAGAACCCTTTGGGTGGAAATCTGGTTAAATGTTTGCAGCCTTTCATACCCAAGTTATATTCCAATAAAAAAGAGGCATACATATATGTCATGCCTGGTAATGTAATTTCACTCAGTTTCTTGTCAATTGTTTATCCAATGGCCATAAATCATGATATAAATCACCTAACATCAGACTGTTGTCATAAGTTTCACCTAACATAAGCTTAACATTAATGTTTACATTGATTACACGACAGGCCAAAACTTCACAGCAATTTCATTCAAGGTCTCTCAAACAATAATATTTGAATAACATAAGTCCCTTCTCAGCCAACACTAAATGGGAAAATTAATTGAATTGTCGCACCTCTGACAAACTCTTGAGGTTGGAGCTGCAGTTGCAATATTACCCTCGAGAAATAAGGAGTAAATAATAGAATGGAGACCTGAATCATGGAGAGGATTACCAATAGGAAAACATGCTGGTTTATATTAATGAAAGTGCATTTACAAATCTCAGTGTAAGAATGATCAAGGTAATAATAATATGATAATATGTTTAGAGGCAATGAAATCCTAGTGCAAGCGATATACATTGCAGTTTAATGACGATAATTAATGAGCTCTCAGTGAGATCTTGATCCCACATATTTAACTGGTCTACAGAAAGGCAAGGTCTTGATATCAATGCATAAAAGACTATGTAACTTGTTAAAAGAAACAGCTGACATTGAACTATTTTCCCAGTCAGTAGGCAATTTAAATAGGAGAAGAAAAGGAATACAGGGGACTATATTGGTTAATCCAGTCATAGTTCAGTCTCAGTGCTCTCCACATTAGGTATATTCATCAAAGAAATAACATAGTATTGCATCATTTTAAACCACATCATCCAATAATGTTCTAATAAAAGATTTCATGAGTTTCTCAATTGTTTCCCAAGATATAAAGGAACAGTAACATGTCCTCATATTCACACAAAAGTTATAAGTGATGGCGACAAAAATTTCAAAAAGTATATATAGATATATAGACTTCTATATAGTCAATACTATTTAAAAACAAGTATAACAAAATGTACTAAATCTCTATTTCTTGTCTGAATATGGAAAGAATGGAGTTAAAATCAACACGGGCACAAATTCAAAGTTTGAACGATGCAATTTTATCTCCTAGACAAATGTGCAGGCCCCTATACATACTGTAGTAAGGATGAGAGTGTGTGAGTGGGTTTATGCAAAGACATGCAAAACAGAAGGAAGTGAGACGTTGAGGTCAAAAGGTCATACTAGCCCGAAGAGTCCTGCAGGCCAAGCTTCTGCAGCCGCAACAATTTCTCCAGTATGCAAGGTCAAACCTATGCAATCACATTAATAAAATAGGAACTATAATAAGCATAAACAAAAGAATTATGCAGCAGATCGGAGCAAGAGTAGCCTAGAATTCTAACCTGAGATAACGAAAACCCCACATGTGGTAAATTTTGACAAAGAATAAGAATCTGCAATACAACCTAAAGTAGGATTTGCAATCCCTACAACTACTCCACTAACAAGAGCTGCACATGAAAAGCCACAAAGATTTATCAACAAATAAAACTTGGCAAGTGCAACACATTCGAGAGTGAAAGTTTAGAAAACACTAAATTGTCCACCAAACAAAGAGTTAGAAGTCAAGTCACCTAAGGGAAGAAAATTATTCGCCACAAAATTGGACAATGGTCTAGCCCAATTCAAGCCCTTCTCCGAAATAGGATCCTTACGAGCTTTGTTTCCATTACCATCTTTCTGAAAAAGAAATCACATTTCTGTAAAACCAGATAAAACCCAGAAATGCAATTCAAGATTTATGATTTTTCGCACATAAAACCTAAATTAAAAGGTAGTACAAGTAAACATAACCTCATCGAACTGTTGGCAGGCTTTGGCGGGTTTCGAAAATGATCGGCTAAGTTGAAAATTGAAACGGAGTTTGGCACGTTTGGTATGAAAATGTGGGATTGGATGGGGAAACGGCAGCGTTGTGGTGGGTGGAGGAGTGAGAATTAGAGTCTGGATGGTTCCCGCCATGGGATAACTTCAAAGTAAAAATGGGTATTACTTCTTTTCTGGCTTTCATTTTTATTTTATACAGAAACACAAACGCTGCAAGACTACAAAACCAAACCAACTCGAGGACGTCCGAGGTAGCTGGATGGGCCAGGTTGGCTTATCTTAACGTCTTATTTTTATTCATTATAATAATATTATAATCTTATTCATAATAATAATATTATAATTATATTTCTTTAATAATATAAAAAAATTATTATAATAGCAAATTTATAATTATACTATAATTATAAATCATTACTATAATTCATTAGAATAGTATAATTCTAATATATATTCTCGTGAAACCATAAATTATCGGAATATTCTGGAGCTACCACGTGGTCAACAATTCTCATAATGCCAATATTACCCTTGATAATATTGATATCGACATGTTACGATCTTCACATTGATTTAATATATTTACCAGCTAAATATATTAATTAATCAAATCAATGCTGATAATAAATAACTTCCCAGCGAATTATTGATTCATTAATAAATAAGTGATTACACTCGGTACAATCACTTATTTAGTACTTTCTCCTTCAACCAATCAAACGCTCCGGTGACTCTCAAGACTTCACTATAAATAGAAGACCTCACCTCACTTCTAAGGGTAATCAAAAACTTCTGAAAACACTTCGTCAAATTATTTTCTCTTAGAAAACTAACTTAAGCATCGGAGCGTTTTCAATTGAACCACCCCCCCCCCCCCCCCCCCGGCGGGATTCAACCTTAACCCCGTTTGATTTTCGTTATTGTGTGTAGGGATCGAGAAGGAATTTCACAGAACCGGACGATTTCTGCATCAACAACTGGTGCTTTCATTGATAACCGATTTGAGAAATACTCAAAGCGTGCTCTTTAGTTTTTCCCTGAAAAAAACTCTATCATCACACTTTCGACACTTACCGTTCTTCACATGGCCAGAACACGCCGATCCGCGCGAGCCTACGAGGCTACCACATCTGTCGCTGTGATCGCTGCCGTGAGCGAACTGCTCCCAGCAATTCCAGAAGAATCACTTTTCCGTCTCCTGCACGGCCCGCGCCACACATCAATTCATCTACCGTTTAGAAGGCTGGATTGGACACCTATGTTCAGTTTTGGAACATTCCCCATGGCTGCTGCTACTGTGAACCCCCCCCCCCCCCCCCCAACTGCAACGGGGACAGGCGCAGTGTTTTTTCAACAAACAGACGGTCTACTGGCAGGAGTAGCATCTCTAAGAGTCCCAAATCAACTCCATGTCGACTTGGACCTAAGGAGGCACTTGAACGCCCTGCACAACCCGCAGGCCAACACCCAGGAACCAGGGGGACATGGTTCATCACATCTGACTGAAGGCGCGCGACGTGCTATTTGTCACGAGCAAGCACTTAGGGTCACCTCTGCGACTCGGACTGACACAGCAGGTCGAGCAGCTGAGCAACCAAGTTCGGGCCCAATTAGAGCTCCTACAACAGCTGTTGGGGGATATCGGGACATCTAGAACCTCCGAAAAAGGCAATGAACCTCGCAAGACGTCAGGGAACGTCCCGAAACGCACTGGCAAGGAACATGTCCGCTGCTAGACAATGTCCCGAGACACGTCGCTGGGCGACTCAGGGGAAGAAAGCTGCACCCCCAGAGCAAGAGGACAAGATCAACAGAGGCTATCAGCCCGAGAACGACTCGGAGAACGCCCCGGGGCATTTTCTCGCATTGAGTACCCACGTGATAGCCAACGACAACAAGCAGTCTCTAATGCGTCACGCACCCACTCAAATGATCACAGCGAGGAAGACGAGACCTACTCGCCAACACAGTCGAGAGCTAAGCCCGCTGCAACTCAAGGGAGTCGACGTCATTTGACCCGGTGTGGGAACCCCCATCACGAAGGACCATTGCACGCTGAAGACGTCCGAAGAATGCTAGATCGACGCCTCCAGGGAGTTCAACGCGACGAAAACTTGGAGGATAACCTTTGACGTCAGATTCAGACGTCATCATCTTCGCCGTTCGTGAGGGACATTGAGGAGGAGTCATTCCCACAGGGATTTTCAACACCAAATTTCAATCAGTACAAAGGAACCTCTGATTCAGTAAAGCACATCAATTACTATCGGGGGGTCATGATACCTCACATGCACAACGACGCGCTCAAGTGCAAAGTTTTCCAAGCCTCGCTGCAAGGTCAGGTGACGACATGGTTCAACCATCTTCCCTGGAGATCAATCACTTCCTTCGAATAGTTGGCCCTTTCTTTCGTGAAGGAGTACTCGCAGCTTCGCACCTTCCAAGTCAAGGATGACCACCTCTTCACCATCCGAAAGAGGTCTAAGGAAACCTTGCGGCAATACATCCGGAGGTATTGCGAAGAGAAGTCTCGCATCGTTGGTTGCAGCAATCTCGTGGCAACCATGGCATTTAAGCAAGGCCTACCGCGGGAGAGCCAGCTCTACGGAGATATCATTATGAGCAACGCCCGAAGTGTCACCAAGATACTGTGCCTGGCAGAGCGACATGCATGCTGGGAGGATGAGAAAAACACCACACATGCCGCCAACCATGTCGAGGAAGATGGACATCCCACAAAGGCATTTTCGCAGCCAAAAGATGATGCCCACCACGGGAACTCAGTCGAGAAAGCCAACAAGCGCAAAGGGAACCCGTCATCCAACACGTTTGCGGGTGCAAGTCCAAACACACAGTTTTTGGTACACTTCCTCCAAATATACAATCAGATAAAAGAAAAGATGTGGTTCGAAAGACCAGCTCCCGTCAAAGGCGACCAGGAGAGTGCTGATAAGAAAAAATGGTGTGCCTATCACAATTGCTATGGGCGCGACATAAGCTCTTGCCAGACTTTCGAAAGATACCTCCGGGATCTCTTGAAGGAAGAACACTGCACCGAGTAAGTCAAAAAAAGGCAATGGATCGTCTCGGAAACAAAGACCCCCAGGAACTCGCACAAAAGATGATCTACGTGGATACCATCATTGCCGAGTCCGAGTTGCAGGGAACAATTAAGAAACTGAATCAGTGACCAAGTCATCATTAAAGACACAAATTTTGTGATTAAAATTCGGCTCAGTGCCTACTTTACTCACATAGTGACACGACCCATCCCAATCCCCCCGGGATTACCGTGGAATTGCCATGCTCCCGTCTGACACGAAGTGTCGGACAAGGGATAACCTGATGCCACTGCCCAAACGGGGCTTCCAGAGTGCGCAAGGATCGATGGAGGAGGCGTGCGATGTCCCAGTCTCTGCTGCAGTCGCATCCGTGATAAACCTGAAGGGCATTAAAAACAATAAAAGCTGTGAGTGGACGAAAATGAACAAGTTCAGAAACACATTCATAAAGACATTTATGCCCTTTATTAAAACGTATGCATGCAACGAAAACCAGTAACCAAAATATTTGTTCAACCAAGCCATTAGGGCCTTAGCCCAAAACCGTAACTCAAAACAAGTGTGGGAACTCAGCCCAAAACTGTAGGATACCAAATCCGTAAATACAAAACCAAGTGGGCCACCGTCCAAATCCATAAACATAAATCCAAACGAAAAACCATTTCATAGATCCAATAGTTCATATTTACCACATTACCATCTCCGACATCCCAAATGCCTAGCGTCCCAGACGCTTGACGTCCCAGACATCATTTCTCACCGTATAAGCAAGGCGTGCTGCCCGGGGTCTCTCCGGGTCAATATCTCTGACATCCCAGATGGCTGACGTTCCAGACGTCTAATCATAGCAATCCTGCTCCTGAGTCACTATACGGTCTGGTAGCTCCATACAATGACCCCTCGCAGGCAATGCACCGTGACTTCCAAGTGTCCCAGACACCTGAAGGAGACCATCACATATCCTCGTATCAAGATGGTATATGGAAAATAGTTTTATCAAATCATTTCACAACATTTCAATGGGCCCTGTCCGGAATCTCCATAAAACATCACAATTCCATTTAGGGTCCCTGACCCGAAATCACAATTATGAAACATAGGGTCCCAGACCCGAAATCACGTTTACAACCCAACTGGGCCTCATGCCCGATTCTGTAAACCACTGGGCCCACGGCCCAAATTCACAAATCAACTAGGCCCTTGGCGATTTCGTAAATCAACTGGGCCCCTGACCCGATAATATAACTCAAATGGGTCTCAGCTCGATTTCGTAAACAACTGGGTCCCTGACCCGATTTCATAAAGCAACTGGGTCCCCGGTCCAATTACTTAACTCGAATGGACTCCAAGTCCGAGGTTTCCAAAACAATTGGGCCTCAAGCCCGAGTTCATCTTTCCAATTTCAAAACCATTTCACATTATAAATGAAACCACAAGCACGTAAAATCACAATAAAATCATCAGTCTCGATATACGTGCAATACGGAAAACATCTCGAAATACGTGCAACATACGTGAAATCAATAATCACAATCATCATAATGGAAATCACGTATATAAACATATAAAACCGTTAGGCATGCATAGAATTTATAAAACCAAAGTCCACTCACAGACCGTCCAATGGTGCGCCTTGATACGCGTGCCATAGGCCTTCCCGGGCCATACCACTATCACCGGGACTTCCAAACCTGTCCAAATCACAGTAGAGGGTCACTAACCTCTTCATTAACCTCCTATTAAAGTCCTGTAATTTTCTCGAATTTTTAACTATTTTAAACTCGATTCAAAACCTTCAGACGTCCCGAACAATATTGAAATGGTGTCCGATCGACACGAAACTAATCCTAAAATGTTTGTTACATTAGATAGGACAAAAGTCATGTTGACCTCACCTTGAGATTCGTGCCCACGCGCCGTCACGCGCCACCGTGAGTGGATGCACTTGAAACGCACGCGCCTGCTACAGTGTCGTCGTCCCAACCCGTTTCTCTGTAATTTGGGTCCTGCAACCCGCGAGACAACCCGACCAGTTCTCTGTCAATTCAACCTCAATTCTTTCAATTGAACATTCAAACAGCTTTGTTTTAAGTTCAATTACAGTTCTGTAATCTTAATTTTACAAATCCTTACCTAAAATCAATCGATTCGAAGATGAACATCGAAGAACACCTGGGTACTGTTCCTGCTTCGAATTTCATCGATTCCCTCTGATTTCTTTCAATTGACCCACTCAGAAGCTTTATTGGACCATGAGAAACTCATTTTCGAGTCCAATTTCTTCGCTTAATCTCTCTAAAAACACGACCCAATCTTCGAATTTGCTCACTGTCGTCAGGTCCGTTCAGAGCTAATTAGCCATCAAATTTCTTCGTTCTTGATGTGGATCGACTCGTAATGACCTCAGGAAGCTGCCTCAAGCTTCAATTTCGATCCTCAAGGCTCCAAGCTTGAATTTCGGATTTTCCCCCCAAATTTCCAAAATTCTATTTTTGAGTTTCCAGTACCCTCACTGTCCCTCGTGTTTCCCCTGCTAACTTAGTCTCCTTAATCTCTCAGTTTTCCTCTCAAAATCAGTTGTGGGAGAAGACACAAGTCTCTCATCTCTCATACTCTGTTGTTTTGTTCGTCACGGTTCAAAGAAAACATAAAGAGGATGACTGATGAAGAATGATGAAAGACAGTGATGATTAGGAATGATGATGGAGGATTAACGGGAAACATGAAGTAGAATTTAGGCCTCAAAACAAGGGATGGGTGACACTTGTTCCTCATCCAAGCATCCACAATCAACGGTCACTATTCAATATTTTAATCGAAATCTCGGTTTGTTCGGTTAATCGATTTTAATCCCGTGACCATAACTTTCTCGTTCGATGTCCAATTTCGGCGTGCCGCCTGTCTACGGACTCGTATCGACTCGATCTACGTAACGGTTCTTGGCCCTCGGCCATTGGACTTCCCGGGTCAAAAGTCAATATTTTACCCCCTTTCCACCAAATTACCAAAATACCCCTCGACTTCCGAACGTCATAACTTCTTCCTCGAATGTCAGAATCGAACGTGCCACCTGTCTATGAATTCGTGACGTCCTGAACTACGTCACGATCATCGGTCAAAGTCCGTTTGACCGCCCGATCAAAAAGTCAACATTTTGCCCATTCTAGGGGCAAAATGGTCATTTTGCACATTTCGTTCGATTTCACTCAACTAATCCCAGATTAGTCATTCTAAACCATAATTAATTAATATTTAATCCCGATACTCGGGACAGGTCGTTACAATCTTCCCCCCTTAAATAATTTCGTCCTCGAAATTCCAACTATCCTTAATCCACATCCACCTCGTGGAAAACAAATTTGGCCTCACAACACATGTACACTTGTAGACCCACTAACCGACACAATACTCGTCTGCACTCAGACATCCCATCACGAACTCATCTCGTACCGACTACACTCGACCTCCTCGAGTGAAATTGATCACCTGATCCACGTTAATACCGCTTGACAATTTCACCATTTAGCTGACTCCTTCAGCTTGACAGTTCCCTTCAATTGCTAATACATCCTGACATCTGCTCCCATTGGGAGTCACCAAATCTCACTTGTCAGTCCACGCTGACACTACCAGTCAAATTGTCACCACTAAGCTTTACCACCCTAGTAAAGCTCCAATCATCAATCAATCAGTGACATCACCTCGTACTACAACTCCCTTAATGTAGCATAAGATCAACAACATGATCTCACCTCGCAGGGCAAGCTCAATCCTGCGACAAATACCAATCTCAACGTCCACAACTGTCAACTCCCTCAGCGATCCAAGACGCTGGTAAAGTCACGGCATGATAACATCACGCAGAGCAACTTGTAGTTACACTAACTACCAACTCACTTATCCTGAGTATACGTATACCAACATCTCACTCAATCAGGTGGTGTAACTGGAACACATTGATCACCAGCCCAACAGTGATCACACATCTCAACACTAGGGTTTCACTAGCCATCCATGGCTAAGAGCACCTGCTCACACAAACACTGAACCCAACAAAAATCACTTTGCTCAGTGCATAGTATTCAATGTCCAGTCCACGATCACAACCAATCCAAGGGTATCAGAACTAAGTCGATTACCAACCAGTTCATCCATACACCACTGGTACCTCCCATGTACCGTCACTAGGCACCGCTTAGCCTACCCAGTATCGATCCTCGTACAACATACAAGGTACGGACATCCATCCTCCAACCAGTCCACTACATGGTTCACAGTCAATCACTATTTGATACTGGGTGTTTTTCTGTCCAATCTCGTACTAGACAAATCGATCACTCCAACTCATCATCCATTCTGAGTCCCATGGTCACCCGACCAGCAACACAACATCTACTCCCAAACACGTCATCCAAAATGTACCAATCTAAGCACGTCCACCAAGGCGTATCTATTCATGCCAAATGAGCATCCAATCCATTCACGTCTACCGAGATGCGCTAACTCCAAATCTATCGGATACTTGCTCAAACGATTTCTGTACCACATTCGATTTACTTCGAAAAGAAGCCAATCCCATCATTCACAAGTCAAATATTCGAGTCAAATCATAAACATTCCAACTCGCTCGAGTACCATCTCATACCAGATTAACTTCGAAAAGAAGTTCAATCCAACCATTCTTATATCCAAATATTTAAGATAGGACAATAAGCTCTTCACCTAACCTGATCAACAATATCACCATTCAAATCCATCACCACGTCACCCGACTGGTAACAACATGGTCCTAGATCGTCACAATGCCCTATGTCCACATCATCACAATCCAGATCCATCTAGGATCCACACATGCTCACATAGCTAACAATCCACCTGAAATCTGATCGTAGGGTCTTACACCCTCTTTGAATCCTTCGTCAAATTTCCCTTGGTGGAAAGATGACCTCCATTTTCACTAACCAAATCCAGAATTAAACACAACTCCTTGTGTCCAATGACCCAAAGCCAATCGTGGGTCCACCAACCATTACACACTCAACGTACCGGTAATAATAATCAATGTCTGCCACGGGCAGGAAATAAGAAGTCACCCCCAATGACTTCAGAATACCAATCACCGATGCGGAAATGAGCACTCCTCATGTCTCCTCAATCACAACTCTCCTCGAATCTGAAGTTCCAACCAAGTTGGAAACAGACATGCTCTCAACGAGATGTCAAGTCCAACCACTGGACTTTCCACATCCTCAACTCACTTGGACAACCACGTGTCCGCAATCAATCCATTACTATCTCGTTCTCACATCCCAACCTTTACAAGTTCAACACTCGGTTTTCCAAGTTATTCAAAATCACAAAATCCCACCAATGATTTTCCTCGTTTTCCAATTTCAGTAATTTCCTTGTACTTTCTAGGGATATTATAAATATACAATCACACCAATCTCGGAGTTGCCAACAACTCCCCAAATCCAATAATTCTCATGACGTGGGGGACGTCATCCCAAGATTCCTCAAGTCTCAATCATACCTTTTTATCCACTCATCACTTGTCATCTTATCACTGTTGGGACTTATCCCAACACATCACAATGTCCGCTGGATCCCATCCAGCCAATCACTCAACCACTACTGAATCTCAAATACCGAACATATGTCCATCATGACGGGGTCACATCCCAACTCGTGGCTCATCGTCATCACTATCACCGACACTAGTACCAGCGCTAGTACCAACGCACAATTATCAACACTAGTATCAGCACACAAGCATCCATACTAGCATCAGCACAAAAGTACCAACATCAGCACCAGCATACAAACATCCACACTAGCACACAATGTGCAAATCTTACAACCCTGGATCTCCGTTCATACCAAGCGACGATCCCGTACCTTCGCTCAGGTGAAAGGAACTTTGCCTCTCTCGTACCCCACAACTATGGGTACCACCACTTTGACAAACCACATCAGGATAATGAACGTTCCCTGAACGTCCCCTGATCCTCAATTACTGCAACCACACCAAATACCCTCGATAGCCAGTCATCTCCACACGATTACCGACCAGCAGTCATCGCTATCGAGATCCGTATCCACACATCACACTATTATTCAGTCTAACTCAGGATCCATATTTTATCTTATAACTGTATCCGTGGATCGAATCCCATAGTTCTGACTAGACTCACCAGAGTCATCCACATGGTCATCCATGACCTCAGCCGCTCGTCGCAGCACAAGTTCTCATCCACAAGTCACAACTAAGGTTCACCTTTCCAATCCATCATATACTAGGGTTCCACAGTCACACCCTATGGTTCCTCCGAACCCAACTTTCCTCTGTAGTAAAATCAACAACCTGACCGACCTCGTGGTCCTGACATCGTACAGACGTCAAATCCAATCCTACCATCAACTCAACGTGGGTTCCACCACTAAGGTCATCGGCTAACTCCGATGTACCAACATCCCTCACACTAGCAATCACCACTAGGGTTCTCATTTTTAAACCATTACTCAACAGAGATTCACATTTCCAAATCACTACTCAAATGGGGTTCCTTGAACCCAGTTGCGCCCAGCAGCACAACAATCTAATATCACATGACCGAACCATCGGTCCCACCTTACTAGTTCATCACATATAACCCCACTTGGATCGAATCACATTAATGCACGGCGTATCGGGCCAATCACACTCTATCCACCATTCAAACCCAAAAATTATCTATCAGGTTGATAACGAACTGCAATTCAAAGAGACATCACACCCTCGACCTGTGCGCACAAAAAGAGCAAACCTGCTCTGATACCACTTGACACGACCCATCCCAATCCCCCCGGGATTACCGTGGAATGTGTCATGCTCCCGTCTGACACGAAGTGTTAGACAAGGGATAACCTGATGCCACTGCCCAAACTGGGCTTCCAGAGTGCGCAAGGATCGATGAAAGAGGCGTGCGATGTCCTAGTCTCTGCTGCAGTCGCATCCGTGATCAACCTGAAGGGCATTAAAACCAATAAAAGTTGTGAGTGGACGAAAATGAACAATTTCATAAACACATTCATAAAGACATTTATGCCCTTCATTAAAACGTATGCATGCAACGAAAACCAGTAACCAAAACATTTGTTCAACCAAGCCATTAGGGCCTTAGCGCAAAACCGTAACTCAAAACAAGTGTGGGAACTCAGCCCAAAACTGTAGGATACCAAATCCGTAAATACAAAACCAAGTCGGCCACCGCCCATATCCATAAACATAAATCCAAACGAAAAACCATTTCATAGATCCCATAGTTCATATTTACCACATTACCATCTCCGGCATCCCAAATGCCTAGCGTCCCAGACGTCATATCTCACGGTATAAGCAACGCGTGCTGCCCGGGGTCTCTCTGGGTCAATATCTCTGACATCCCAGATGTCTGACGTCCCAAACGACTAATCATAGCAATCATGCTCCTGAGTCACTATACGGTCTGGTAGCTCCGTACAATGACCCCTCGCAGGCAATGCACCGTGACTTCCCAGTGTCCCAGACACCTGGAGGAGACCATCACATATCCTCGTATCAAGATGGTATATGGAAAACAGTTTTATCAAATCATTTCACAACATTTCAATGGGACCTGTCCTGAATCTCCATAAAACATCACAATTCCATTTAGGGTCCCTGACCCGAAATCACAATTACGAAACATAGGGTCCTAGAACTGAAATCACGTTTACAACCCAACTGGGCCTCATGCCCGATTCAGTAAACCACTGGACCCACGACCCAAATTCACAAGTCAACTGGGCCTCTAGCCCGATTTCGTAAATTAACTGGGCCCCTGGCCGGATAATATAACTCAAATGGGTCTAAGCCCGATTTCGTAAACAACTGGGCCCCTGGCCCGATTTCATAAAGCAATTGGGCCCCTGCCCCGAATACGTAACTAAAATGGACTCCAAGTCCGAGGTTTCCAAAACAATTGGGCCTCAATCCCGAGTTCATCTTTCTAATTTCAAAACCATTTCACATTATACATGAAACCACAAGCACGTAAAACCACAATAAAATCATCAGTCTCGATATACGTGCAATACGGAAAAAATCTTGAAATACGTGCAACATACGTGAAATCAATAATCACAATCATCATAATGGAAATCACGTATATAAAACATATAAAATCGTTAGGCATGCATAGAATTTATAAAACCAAAGTCCACTCACAGACCGTCCAACGGTGCGCCTCGATACGCATGTCATAGGCCTTCTAGGGCCATACCACTATCATCGGGACTTCCAAACCTGTCCAAATCACATTAGAGGGTCACTAACCTCTTCATTAACCTTCTATTAAGGTCCCGTAATTTTCCCGAATTTTTAACTATTTTTAAACTCGATTCAAAACCTTCGGACGTCCCGAACAATATCGAAACGATGTCCGATCGACACGAAACCAATCCTAAAATGTTTGTTACATTAGATAGGACAAACGTCATGTTGACCTCACCTCGAGATTCGTGCCCACACGTCGTCACGCGCAGCCGTGAGTGGATGCGCGTGAAACCCACGCGCTTGCTACAGTGTCGTCGTCGTCCCAACTCGTTTCTCTGTAATTCGGGTCCTGCAACCCGCGAGACGACCCGACCAGTTCTCTGTCAATTCAACCTCAATTATTTCAATTGAACATTCAAACAGCTTAGTTTTAAGTCCAATTACAGTTTTGTAATCTTAATTTTACAAATCCTTACCTAAAATCAATCGATTCGAAGATGAACATCGAAGAACACCTGGGTACTGTTCCTGCTTCGAATTTCATCGATTCCCTCTGATTTCTTTCAATTGACCCACTCAGAAGCTTTATTGGACCATGAGAAACTCATTTTCGAGTCCAATTTCTTCTCTTAATCTCTCTAGAAACACGACCCAATCTTCGAATTTTCTCACTGTCGTCAGGTTCGTTCAGAGCCAATTAGCCATCAAATTTCTTCGTTCTTGATGTGGATCGACTCGTAATGACCTCAGGACGCTGCCTCAAGCTTCAATTTCGATCCTCAAGGCTCCAAGCTTGAATTTTGGATTTTCCCCCCAAATTTCCAAAATTCTATTTTTGAGTTTCCAGTACCCTCACTGTCCCTCGTGTTTCCCCTGCTAACTTAGTCTCCTTAATCTCTCAGTTTTCCTCTCAAAATCAGTTGTGGGAGAAGAGACAAGTCTCTCATCTCTCATACTCTGTTTTTGTGTTGGTCACGGTTCAAAGAAAACATAAAGAGGATGGCTGATGAAGAATGATGAAAGAAGTGATGATTAGGAATGATGATGGAGGATTAACGGGAAACATGGATCAGAATTTAGGCCTCAAAAAAAGGGATGGGTGACACTTGTCACTCATCCAAGCATCCACAATCAACGATCACTATTCAATATTTTAATAATATTTTGATCGAAATCTCGGTTTGTTCGATTAATCGATTTTAATCACGTGACCATAACTTTCCCGTTCGATGTCCGATTTCGGCGTTGTAACGACCCGTCCCGAATTCTGGGATTAGATTAGTCACTAATCTCGTTTAGTGAGGTTGAACGGTGCTTAGTAGGGCGGAATCGGACAAATTGTGCAAAATGACCATTTTGCCCTTGGTCGTGGGCAAAATGTTGACTTTTCGATCGGGCGGTCAAATGGACTTTGACCGCTGACCGTGACGTAGTTCGGGACGTCACGAGTTCATAGACAGGTGGCACGTTCGATTCCGACATTCATAGAGAAAGTTATGATGTTCGGAAGTCGAGGGGCATTTTGGTAATTTGGCATGTTTGGGGCCAAATGTTGACTTTTTGACCGGGAGGTCCGATGGACGAGGGCCAAGGACCGTTACATAGGTATCGTCGATACGAATCCAATGACAGGCGGCATGCCGAAATCGGAGATTCGACGACGAAGTTATGGTCAAGGAAACGAAATTACGAACCGAGGCTCCGATTAAAATAATAATATAATAATGAATAGTGACCGTTGACTGTGCACATCCGGATGAGTGACAAGTGTCATCCATCCCTTGTTTCCAGCTCCATGTTTCCCTCCCAACACCATCATTACAACATCATCATTTATCCTTCATCATTTCCTCCATTTTCTCCCTCATTTCCTCTTCTTTGTTTTCTAAACCGTGCACAAATTTGGGAATCGGATTAGGGAGAATTGGCTCCCTCTCTCTGCCGTTCTCGAGAGAAAAATGAGAGACTAAGATGATTGAATTAACGGGGAAACACGAGGGGTTGAGAGAGTATTGAATTTTGGATTTTGGATTTCGGGAAAATTGGGGGGAAAATTTGAAATGGAAGAATTAGGCCGTGAGGATCGAATTGGAGATTACCTTCAGCTTCCTGGGATCACAACGATTAGAATCGTCGAAGGAGCGAAGGGAATTGGTGCTGTTTTGGCTCTGATCACACTTGGTGACAGAGGAGGAAATTCGACCTTGAGTCGTGGAGTTGGAGGCTTCGATGGACGGAATTGAGGTGGGGAAACTACTTCTCATGATCCCACGATGCTTCTGGGTTCATCAATTGAAAGAAAACGGTCGTGGTTGACGAAACTCCATGGTTGCACAGTGGACGGTGTTCGAGCTTGAGTCGTGATCATTTAGTGATCAAACGACGAAATTGATGTGGGGGAATTGTTCCTCCTGGTCCATTGATGCTTCTGGATGCATCAATTGGATGAAACCTGCAGCCATTGAAGGAATCCCATGATTGAACAGTGACCGAAGTGTTCTTCGTGTTCATCGTGGAATCGATGGAATCTGGGTAAGTGTTCGTGTAATTGAGTTTACAGAACTTAAATTAGACTTAAAACGAAACTAACTGAATGCTCAATTGAAGGAATTAAGGCTGAATTGATGGACATTGAACCGGGTTGTATCGCGGGTAAATTGGACCCGTTTACCAGAGATACGGGCTAGATGGTGACACTGTAGCAGGCGCGTGGGTTTCACGAGCAGCCACTCACGGTGGCGCGTGACGGCGCATGGACACGAATCTCAAGGTGAGGTCAACATGACTTCTGTCCTATTTAATGTAATGGACATTTTGGAATTGGTTTCGTGTCGATCGGACACCGTCTCGATATTGTTCGGGATGTCCGAAGGTTTTAAATTAAGTTTAAAAATAAGTAAAAATTCGGGAAAATTACGGAACTTTGATAGGATGTTAATGATGAGGCTAGTGACCCTCTAATGTGATTTGGACAGGATTGGGAGTCCCGGTGATAGTGGTGTGGCCCGGGAGGGCCGCTGGCACGCGTATCGAGGCATACCGTTAAAACGGTCTGTGAGTGGACTTTGATTTTATAAATTCTATGCATGCTTAAATGTTTTATATGGATTATGGTTGTGATTGTATAATGTTGATTTGGTTGTTGGTAAATTGTACGATTTCACGTATTTCGAGGCGATTTACGTGCTTGCACGTAAATCGAGGTTTTCGGTTTACATGGAGATATAATATGATGAAATGGTTTTGAAATTGGAAATATGAACTCGGGCTTGAGGCCCACTTGTTTTGGAAATTTCGGACTTGGAGTCCATTTGAGAATTGGGCCGGGGGCCCAGTTGGTTAATGAAATCGGGCCAGGGGCCCAGTTGATTTACGAATTCGGGCCGTGGGCCCAGTGGGTTTATAAGTCGGGCTGCGGGCCCAGTTGGTTTGCAAATCGGGTCGTGGGCCCAGTGGTTCATAAAATCGGGCATGAGGCCCAATTGGATTATAATGGTGATTTCGGGTCAGGGACCCTATATTTAATAATTGTGATTTTGGGTCAGGGACCCTAAATGGAATTATGTGGTTTTATGGAAATTTCGGGCAGGGCCCATTGTAATGGTGTGATAAAAGGATTTAATAAAACTGTTATCCATATACCAACTGGACACAAGGATATATGATGGTCTCCTCCAGATGTCTGGGACACTGGGGAAGTCACAGTGCATTGCCTGCGAGGGGTCATTATACGGAGCAGCTGGACCGTATGATGACTCAGGAGCAGGATTGCTATGATTGACGTCAGGGACGTCAGACATCAGGGATGTCAGATATATGGACCCGGAGAGACCCGGGCAGCACGCGTAGCTTATGAAACCGTGAGATATGACGTCATGCGAAGCACCTCTAAGTCTTCGCCATGTGAAGCACTCTAAGCCTTTGCCATGCAAAGCACTTAAGCCTTCGCCATGTGAAGCACTCTAAGCCTTTGTCATGCGAAGCACTCCAAGCCTTTGCCCCATGATGCACCCCAAGTCTTCGCCACGCGAAGCACTCCAAATCTTTGCCACGCAAAGCACCTGAGTCTTCGCCATGCGAAGCACTCCAAGCCTTCGCCCCGCGAAGCACTCCAAGTCTACGCCCCGCGAAGCACTCCAAGCCTTCGTCCGGCGAAGCACTCCAAGCCTTCGCCCCGCGAAGTACTCCAAGCCTTCGCCCCGCGAAGCACTCCAAGCCTTCGCCCCGCGAAGCACTCCAAGCCTTCGCCCCGCGAAGCACTCCAAGCCTTCGCCCCTTGAAGCACTCCAAGCCTTCGCCCCGCGAAGCACTCCAAGCCTTCGCCATGTGAAGCACTCCAAGCTGACAGGACCCGTCCCAATCCCACTGGGACCACCCGGGGACGTGCCCCGCTCCCGTCTGACAATGACTCTAAACATACCAAAATTACCCTTAAATAAAAACCGAAGACTTAAATAGATAGATAACGTACAATCACAGTGTTTAAAGTGATACTGTCAGACAAGGGAAAGTAAAATACAACATGTGAGCACACTAGTCAGAGTACATTTATTCGGTGCTCAACCTACCCACAAGTGGGTGTACAGGTGCACAGCTAGGCAAACTAAACCTCTGCCTCCTCCTCCGGGTCCTCCTCCTCTATTTCCGTGTCAGGGTCTGGAGGGGTCAGTAAAACAAGGGTGAGTGGGCCAAAAATAACAGTTTAGAAATCAATTTAATAATAAAATAATCATAAGGTTTTACCCCTCCGTTTTCCAAATCTTGCATGCAGTGAAAACATAATATTATAATGAAATCATAACAAATGAACCACAATAATAATCGTAAGGTGAAACTAACATATCAGTGCACTGTAAAACCCAACCCAAATGATGTCACGGTTCTAAGGCTACGCGTTGCCACTCAGGGTCTCACACCCGAGACTCTCTAGGTACAGCAGCTCTGTAACGACCCGTCCCGAATTCCGGGATTAGTTTAGTGATTAATCTTGATTAGCGAGGTTGAACGGTGGTTAGTAGGGCGGAATCGGATAAATTGTGCAAAATGACCGTTTTGCCCCTGGTCGTGGGCAAAATGTTGACTTTTTGTTCGGGCGGTCAAATGGACTTTGACCGATGACCGTGACGTAGTTCGGGACGTCACGAGTTCATAGACAGGTGGCACGTTCGATTCCGACATTCGTAGAGAAAGTTATGGTGTTCGGAAGTTGAGGGGTATTTTGGTAATTTGGCTTATTAGGGGCCAAATGTTGACTTTTTGATCGGGAGGTCCGATGGGCGAGGGCCAAGGACCGTTACGTAGGTATCGTCGATACGAATCCAACGACAGGCGGCATGCCGAAATCGGAGTTACGACGACGAAGTTATGGTCAAGGACGTAAAACACGATTAACCGAGACTCGGAATAAAATAATAATATTTAAATAGGTGAACAGTAACTGACGAATCTGGACCCTTGGATGTAGGCCACGTGTCACTCATCCCCACCTTCCCTAAAATCTGGATCCTTGTTGGCCATTGGATTATTTAATCCATTTTCTCCCCTTGAATCCTCACCATCCATTCAAACCTCAGATTAAATCTGGGCCTTTGATCTCATCTCTCCCTTTCCTTTAATTCTGATCACACTCATCTCTCTCTCACTCTGTTTTCCTCCCACCCGAAACACATGCACACACAACCCCTTCTGTTTTTGGAACCGTGAGAGAACACAGGGAGGCTGAGAGGAGTTTGTGTCGCACGTGGCGGCGTGACCGCCGTGGGTGGCGGTGGTGACCGGAAAACAGAACCGTGCACATGCTCACCCGCACACGGCTCCCCCTTACGCATCCCCACCACATCTGTAACCATGAGGCTGTGCGGAGGAATGTGAATTGACTACGGTGAGGCTTGAGAGACGACGGGAGGCGACGGAGACGGCAGGGACGACGGCGGCAAAACAAAAACAGAGAGGTCCGAAAACTCAGAAATTGGAAAATCAGTGTGGACTGGTTTTGATCGTGTTTGAGGGGTGAAAGGAGTTCCTGGAGTCGAACTGGGCATGCTGGTGGCCACGGCGGTAGCCACGGCGGCGAGGTAAGCCTCGAACCCGTGAGTTTGTTTTCGGGTACAAAAATGGTAGGATGGGTTTTAACGTGTTTCGATCGATCTGGTGATTAGGATGATGATCTAGAAGGTGAGGCGAGCTTCTGGGGATCGTTTTCGAAAGGAATGGTGGCCGGGATCGTGCAGACACGACGGTTGCAGGTGGCCGGTCTGCACACCTCCACGAACAGGTAGTGAAACGAAGTTGTTTATTAGTTTTTAAAGCATGGATCAACTGGAATTGATGAGACGATCTTGTAGGAACAAACGGATTTGAAAATGGTCGAGTAATGGCTGAGAACCAGTCGGGTTGGGCCGCGGGTCACGGTGACCCGTTTATCAGACAACCGGGTCAGAACGGTGACACTGTTCACGGCGCGTGAGTTTCACGCGCAGCCACTCACGGCGGCGCGTGGCGGCGCGTGGGCACGAATCTCGAGGTGAGGTCAACATGACTTTTAATCCTTTCGATGTAACGGACATTTTGGAATTGGTTTCGTGTCGATCGGACACCGTCTCGATAGTGTTCGGGATGTCCGAAGGTTTTAAAATAAGTTTAAAAATAAGTAAAAATTCGGGAAAATTACGGGACTTTGATAGGATGTTAATGATGAGGTTAGTAACCCTCTAATGTAATTTGGACAGGATTGGGAGTCCCGGTGATAGTGGTGTGGCCCGGGAGGGCCGGTGGCACGCGTATCGAGGCACACGGTTAAAACGGTCTGTGAGTGGACTTTGGTTTTATAAATTCTATGCATGCTTAAATGTTTTATATGGATTATGGTTGTGATTGTGTGATGTTGATTTGGTTGTTGGTAAATTGTACGGTTTCACGTATTTCGAGGCGATTTACGTGCTTGCACGTAAATCGAGGTTTCCGGTTTTACATGGATTTTCCATATTTATGATTTGGATATAATATGACGAAATGGTTTTGACATTGGAAATATGAACTCGGGCTTGAGGCCCACTTGTTTTGGAAATTTCGGACTTGGAGTCCATTTGAGAATCGGGCCGGGGGCCCAGTTGGTTAATGAAATCGGGCCAGGGGCCCAGTTGGTATGAAATCGGGCTGAGACCCATTTGAGTTATGTTATCGGGCCAGGGGCCCAGTTGATTTGTGAATTCGGGCCGTGGGCCCAGTGGGTTTATAAGTCGGGCTGCGGGCCCAGTTGGTTTACAAATCGGGCCGTGGGCCCAGTGGTTTATAAAATCGGGCATGAGGCCCAGTTGGATAATAAATGTGATTTCGGGTCACGGACCCTATATTTTATAATGGTGATTTTGGGTCAGGGACCCTAAATGGAATTATGTGGTTTTATGGAAATTTCGGGCAGGGCCCAATGGTAATAATGTGATAAAAGGATTTAATAAAACTGTTTTCCATATACCATCTGGATACAAGGATATATGATGGTCTCCTCCAGATGTCTGGGACACTGGGGAA
This sequence comes from Prinsepia uniflora, assembly GCA_032719365.1. Lineage (NCBI taxonomy): Eukaryota > Viridiplantae > Streptophyta > Magnoliopsida > Rosales > Rosaceae > Prinsepia > Prinsepia uniflora. Next base: position 54,541,842 of record CM064874.1, read on the forward strand.
GTCACGGTGCATTGCCTGCGAGGGGTCATTATACGGAGCAGCCGGACCGTATGATGACTCAGGAGCAGGATTGCTATGATTGACGTCAGGGACGTCAGACATCAGGGATGTCAGATATATGGACCCGGAGAGACCCCGGGCAGCACGCGTAGCTTATGAAACCGTGAGATATGACGTCAGGGACGTCTAGCGTCTGGGACGCTAAGCATCTGGGATGCTGGTGATGGTAATGGTAAAATATGGATTAATGAATAAAATGGCTTATTGGTTGGATATGTGTTATGTGGTAAAAATGGATTATTGGTTATGAAATGGTATGCCGGGTCAGGGACCCTAAATGGTTTCGGATTTTAAATTGATGTTCAATTATGGTCGTGGGTGGTGACCCACATGGTTTTAATATGTATGGTGGTGGTATTCCACGGTTTTGGGCTGAGTTCCCACACTTGGTTTTTGGTTAACGGTTTTTGGGCTAAGGCCCTAAGGGCTCGGTTGAGCAAACGTTTTGGTTACTGGTTTTGGTGGCATGCATATGTTTTTATTGGAGGGCATAAATGTCTTATAAATGTATTTGGCAAATTTATTGGTTTTTGTCCACTCACAGCTTTTGGTTTTAATGCCCTTCAGGTTGATTACGGATGCGATTGCAGCAGAGACTGGGACATTGCACACCTCCTCCATCGGTCCTTGCGCACTCTGGATGGCCCGTTTGGGCAGTAGCTCTTGGTTATCCCTTGTCTGACACCCCTTGTTGGACGGGAGCAGGGCACATTCCATGGTAATCCCGAGGGGATTGGGATGGGTCCTGTCAAGCTCCCGGTATCCCGGTCACTGCCCGAGGTATATAAACATGCCTTCCTGAGAGTAAGCAGCCCAACGGGGGTCAACTCCACTCAGTCAGAGCCCCGTGACTACTCCAGGGTCCACCCAGGCCAACGACCCTCCCTGGAGGAGACAATATACACAGGTAGGAAAGTACAGTACAATAATAGTATAGTTTACCCTATGTCCCCCGGACATCCCAAACAAAATCCACAAATAATCCAGACGGGTCTCATGCCCAAAACATAGCAAATATAAACAGTTCATAAGACTCATAAGTGGAAATAGTAAAACAGTTTATGCATGCAAGCCTTTTATAAATCAAACAGCCCACCCACACTCGGTCCTTGCTGCTCAACGATCTCTATAAACCTGTATTATTATTCCTGAGGGTTACTTAAGGACCCTATAATATCAATACCAAGACCCTAGAACAGATCCGCCTCAAAATCGCATCCCGGGCACTATTCCCGGTGCTTCAAACCCCATTTTGACTAACATGACGATCTCCGATCGACACGAAACCACCTCCATTGGATCCGTATCGTCGAAACCTTGAAAATGGTATCGGCCCCACCAAAATCACTGTTCACACGCGCCCCCACGCGCCTGGTCAACGCGTGGGTCAACGTTGCTACAGTACTGCTGACGTCATCACTGACACTTGTCAGGTGACACGCTGCATGTTCTGATTGGTCCCTGTTCTGACAACATCTGACAGGATGACGTCATCATGACGTCAGCATGATGACGTCATCATGCTACAGTACCGGGTCGCCGTCGACCCGCGGCTTGACCCGATTCAACCGTACAATTCCGGCCACCATTTTCGACGGGGTTCATCCCTATAGGGTCGTCTAGGTCTGTTCTATGGTTCTACAACCTCAACTAGAAAGAAAACGGGAGAAAACTCACCAGTTCGTCGTTGAAACTCACGGCCAACGTCCGATCGTCTTCTCCGGTGATCCACGCCGTGTCCGTCGTCCAAACCGGTCCTGATCAACTCGTCTCTCACCCTAGGACATTTCTAACATCACACAATCAATTTCCTAGCACTAAAACATGTCGGTTCGAAATAGAGGATCAAAACGGGTTCTCGGGTTTTCGACCTTACCGCCGCCGTGTCGCCGCCGCAGGCCGCGCCGTCGTCCAGTTAAGCTCCTGGGGTCCTCACGGTGCAGACTGGAGCTTCCCCTGCGTCGAGGTGGTGTGGTTGTCGAGGTTTGCTTCTTGGACCCGTTTCCTTGGTGTTTCGGGTCTGAGTTTTTGGACGGGATTTCGGACGGGAAAAACGGGCTGGTGGTTGCCGGTGTTACACGGTGGTGGTGAGCAGATGATGGTGGTGTTGTGGGTGGTCGTCTGGTGTGATAAGGATGGCTGGTGTGATCGCCTTGGTCGAGAGAAAATGGAAGAAGAAGCACGGGTTGTGGGGGGCTGTATGTGTGTTTGTGTGTGTTTGTAAGAAAAAGGCAGAGATGATCGTGCATGAATAAGGGAAGCAGATGAGAATGAAGGGCCAGGATGCATTTTGGCCAGAAATCCAATGGCTGGAAACAAATGGAGGGAAAAATAAATAATATAAAAATAGATTAAACAGTATAAGTTGCTTTATGGGAATAGTGTAGGCTTGGATGGGTGACACTTGTCACCAATCCACTGGTTTGATTTAAATATTAGGTTGACACGGATTCCCGTAATAAATTAATATTTTATTCCGTTGTTCTCGGTTCGTAAATTCCGCTAAAACGCTTCCTTGACCATAACTTCTTCATACGAACTCCGATTTCGGCGTGCCGCCTGTCTACGGATTCGTGACGTCCCGACCTACGTCATAGTCATGGGTCAAAGTCCAAATTGTTCCCCGGGTCAAAAGTCAAAGTTTCCCCCCTTCAGGGGCAAAATAGTCTTTTTACATTAAAATATTATTATTCTCGGTTCGGGTCGTTACAACCTACCCACCTTACAGAAATTTCGTCCTCGAAATTTACTCAAACAAGTGTGGGTATTGCCCTCTCATCAATTCCTCGGGTTCCCATGTCGCTTCCTCCACCTCGTGGTTCCGCCATAGTACTTTAACCAAAGAAATCGTCTTGTTCCTTAAAACCTTTTCCTTCCTATCCAGAATCTGTACTGGCCGTTCCTCGAAACTCAAATCTGTCATCAGTTCCAGTGGTTGCTCTGGCAGTGCATGAGAGTCATCCCGAAGATACTTCCGTAGCATCGACACATGGAATACGTCATGTACTTGGGAAAGCTCCGAAGGTAGTGCTAAACGGTAAGCCACTGGACCAATCCTCTCGACAATCTCATATGGTCCGATATAACGAGGACTCAATCTCCCACGTCGTCCAAATCGGAGAATCCCTTTCCACGGCGATAACTTTAAAAAGACAAAGTCACCAACCTCGAATTCTAAATCTCGGATCCGTCGGTCCGCATAGCTCTTCTGACGATCCTGGGCCGCCTTCAATCTTTCCCGAATAACCCGAACTGTCTCCTGGGTCATATCCATCAGATCCGGCCCCACTGCGGTTCTTTCTCCGACCTCCATCCAGCATACCGGTGTTCTGCACTGACGACCATACAGTGCCTCATAGGGTGTCATCCCTATACTCGCATGGTAGCTGTTATTGTAGGCAAACTCCATCAATGGCAATCGATCAGCCCACGAATCCTGGAATTGCAACACACAGGCTCTCATCATGTCCTCGAGAGTTTGTATCGTCCTTTTAGACTGTCCGTCGGTCTGTGGGTAGAATGCCGTACTGAAGTGCAATTTCGTACCCAAAGTAGTCTGTAGACTCCTCCAAAAACCTGGATGTGAAACGCGGATCCCGATCCGACACGATCGACTCTGGAGTACCGTGTAGTCGGATGATCTCATTAATGAATAACTGGGCCAAACGGTTGAGCTTGTACGTCTCACGTACAGGCAGAAAATGCGCTGATTTAGTCAACCGGTCCACTATTACCCAGACTCCATCAACTCCACTCCTTGTCTTCGGTAACTTGAAGACAAAGTCCATTGTAATATGATCCCACTTCCATTGTGGAATTGGAAGTGGCTGCATAGCCCCATACGGACGCTGCCGTTCTGCCTTGACCTGCTGACAGATCAAACATTTGCTGACAAACTCAGCTATCTCCCTCTTCATCCCTGGCCACCAATAATAGTCCCGGAGGGTACGGTACATCTTTGTCCCTCCTGGATGCATAGCATAGGCCGAACTGTGGGCCTCGTCTAAAATCTCTCTCCTCAACTCTGGTACCGCAGGTACACACAATCTCCCAAGCTTTACTAATGCTCCATCGCCCCTGACGGAGAAATCTTGTCTCTGTCCGGATTCAACCTCGTTCCTGTAGTCACAGAGTATCTGGTCCTGTAGTTGAGCCTCGATGATCCTGTCGACCAACACGGGTCGCACATGAAAGCTAGCCAATAAGGCTCCCTGCTCGTCCATCCCTAACATAACTCCGCTCTTCCGGAGTTCCACTAGCAAAGGAAGGTACACCAATCTCAAATGCGCAACTGATCCCGCCGACTTCCTGCCAAGTGCATCAGCCACAACATTTGCCTTGCCAGGATGGTACTCGATGGTACAATCATAATCCTTCAACAATTCCAACCATCTCCGCTGTCTCATGTTGAGTTCCTTCTGAGTGAACAAATGTTTAAGACTCTGGTGATCGGTGAATATTCGGCATGTCACACCGAACAAATGATGTCTCCAGATCTTTAGAGCATGAACCACCGCCGCCAATTCCAAATCATGAGTAGGGTAGTTCAACTCGTGCGTCTTCAGCTGCCGGGATGCGTAAGCAATCACTTTTCCATTCTGCATCAATACACAACCCAAGCCCTGCAGCGATGCATCACTATATACTACGAACTCTCCACTGCTGTCAGGTAATGCAAGGACAGGTGCAGTGGTTAATCAGAACTTTAATTCCTGAAAACTCTGTTCACACTGGTCGTCCCACACAAACTTCACCCCTTTCCGGGTTAACCGAGTCAATGGTGCGGCAATCTGGGAGAAACCCTCTACGAATCTCCGATAGTAGCCTGCTAACCCAACAAAACTTCGCACTTCCGTCACCGTGGTCGGTCTTGGCCAATTTGTCACAGCCTTCGTTTTCTGAGGATCCACACTTATCCCCTCGGGTGATATAATGTGACCCAAGAATCCAATACTATTTAGCCAAAACTGACATTTTCTTAACTTAGCATACAGCTGTTCCTGTCGTAGTTTACCCAATACCATTCGTAAGTGTTCCTCATGAGCTCTGACATTCTTGGAATACACCAAGATGTCGTCGATAAACACGATCACAAATTTATCCAAGTATGCTCGAAAAACTTGATTCATCAAGTCCATGAATGCAGCTGGTGCATTCGTCAGTCCAAAAGGCATCACCAAGAACTCATAATGCCCATACCTCGTTTGAAAAGCTGTTTTCTGAACATCCCCCTCGGCTATTCTCAGTTGATGGTATCCCGACCTCAGATCTATCTTGGAGAAATATCGTGCTCCACGTAACTGATCGAACAAATCATCGATCCTGGGTAAGGGATACTGATTCCTTACCGTAGCCTTGTTCAACTGCCGATAATCCGAACACAACCGCAAACTACCCTCCTTCTTTTTCACAAATAAGACCGGCGCTCCCCATGGTGATGTACTGGGTCGGATAAACCCTAGATCCACCAGTTCCTGTAATTGGATTTTCAATTCCCGTAGCTCTGCAGGTGCCATACGATACGGTGCTTGTGAAATCGGTCGAGTCCCGGGGAGTAACTCGATCGTAAAGTCGATCTCCCTGGGTGGTGGTAATCCAGGTAAATCTCCTGGAAAGACATCAGGAAATTCCCGCACAATCGGAATATCCTCAATACTCAAAGATTCATCCGTAGACTCTACCACATAAGCAAGATAACCCTGACACCCCTTCTGTAAGAGTTTAGTAGCTGTGAGTGCAGATATTACCTTGGGTGATGCGTCTCCACACTCCCCCAGAAATATCACTTCCGGTAATCTCGAACCTCTCAAAGTCAACCGCATGTTACTACAGTCGATGAGTGAATTGTACTCCGACAACCAATCAACTCCAAGTATCACATCGAAATCGTGAACATTCATCAGAATTAAGTCGGCCGGAAATTCGACTCCCTCAATCTCCATAGGACAAGCTCGTATCTCCTGGTTCACTTGATAGGTCACACCCATCGGTGTCCCCACTCCCATCTCGTGCTCAAGTGCGGTCACCTCACGGCCCAACAGACTCACACAACGCGGTGAAATAAAAGAATGAGTTGCCCCCGAATCCATCAATGCACGAACAACCATACCATAAATATGTACAGTACCTGTCAACACTCCCGGAATGGATCTGGCCTGCTGCTGGGTAACAGCATAAACACGAGCCATAGACTCTGCAGGTCGTCCCCGTCCTCTAGCTCCTCGATCACGGCCACGCACAACACCGCGTGTCCAGCTGCTGTCAGTCTGAGATGCTGAGCTCTGTGCTGGCGCAGTACTGCCTCGAATCAGTGGACACTCAGAAGCATAGTGCCCCGGCTCACCACAAGCGAAGCAAGTGACCTCCCTAGGTCGACCCGAGTATCCTCCCGGTGAGATGCTCATCACTGACACTTGTCAGGTGACACGTGGCATGTTCTGATTGGTCCCTGGTCTGACAACATCTGACAGGATGACGCCATCATGATGTCAGAAGTGACGTCAGCATGATGATGTCATCATGCTACAGTACCGGGTCAGACCCGTTTGACTGGAACCGGGTCGCCGTCGACCCGCGGCTTGACCCGATTCAACCATACAATTCCGGCCACCATTTTCAACGGGGTTCATCCCTATAGGGTCGTCTAGGTCTGTTCTATGGTTCTACAACCTCAACTAGAAAGAAAACGGGAGAAAACTCACCAGTTCGTCGTTGAAACTCACGGCCAACGTCCGATCGTCTTCTCCGGTGATCCACGCCGTGTTCGTCGTCCAAACCTGTCCTGATCAACTCGTCTCTCACCCTAGGACATTTCTAACATCACACAATCAATTTCCTAGCACTAAAACATGTCGGTTCGAAACAGAGGATCAAAACGGGTTCTCGGGTTTTCGACCTTACCGCCGCTGTGTCGCCGCCGCAGGCCGCGCCGTCGTCCAGTTAAGCTCCTGGGGTCCTCACGGTGCAGACTGGAGCTTCCCCTGCGTCGAGGTGGTGTGGTTGTCGAGGTTTGCTTCTTGGACCCGTTTCCTTGGTGTTTCGGGTCTGAGTTTTTGGACGGGAAAAACGGGTTGGTGGTTGCCAGTGTTGCACGGTGGTGGTGAGCAGATGATGGTGGTGTTGTGGGTGGTCGTCTGGTGTGATAAGGATGGCTGGTGTGATCGCCTTGGTCGAGAGAAAATGGAAGAAGAAGCACGGGTTGTGGGGGGCTGTATGTGTGTTTGTGTGTGTTTGTAAGAAAAAGGCAGAGATGATCGTGCATGAATAAGGGAAGCAGATGAGAATGAAGGGCCAGGATGCATTTTGGGCAGAAATCCAATGGCTGGAAACAAATGGAGGGAAAAATAAATAATATAAAAATAGATTAAATAGTATAAGTTGCTTTATGGGAATAGTGTAGGCTTGGATGGGTGACACTTGTCACCAATCCACTGGTTTGATTTAAATATTAGGTTGACACGGATTCCCGTAATAAATTAATATTTTATTCCGTTGTTCTCGGTTCGTAAATTCCGCTAAAACGCTTCCTTGACCATAACTTCTTCATACGAACTCCGATTTCGGCGTGCCGCCTGTCTACGGATTCGTGACGTCCCGGCCTACGTCATAGTCATGGGTCAAAGTCCAAATTGTTTCCCGGGTCAAAAGTCAAAGTTTCCCCCCTTCAGGGGCAAAATAGTCTTTTTACATTAAAATATTATTATTCTCGGTTCGGGTCGTTACACCAAGCCTTTACCATGCGAAGCACTCCAAGACTTCACCATACGAAGCACTCGAAACCTTCACCATACGAAGAACTCAAAGCTTTTGCCACGTAAAGCACAACAAGTCTTCACCATGCGGACCACGCCACGACTTCGCCACGCGAAGCGCTCAAGGCTCGTCCCAGCGTGGCACATGAAACCATCTAATAACTTGACTTGTTGGAGTCGGAAAGCTTCTAAAAAAATGCATCCAACTCCACCAAGAGGGGCAACTACCAGGCCATGACAAACAGTGGGCAAACGTTTTAACATGTAAAGTCCAATTCTGCATTTCAGTGCACGAGATCAAGATTCATTCGATCATAGATTGCTCAATTTTGCTCAACCTGGCATAAGCTTGATGGCCCTAAAATAATACGGAAGTCAGCATTCCAACGTCATTGACCTCACTCAATTTCGAGTTGTGACGAGTTCCCAGATAACATTTTTGTACATGAAGGTCAACTGCACGTACCAGCGCACTAGTACGAGATTCATTCACTCATAGACCACAGAATTCTTGTCACCTTGACATGAAGTCAACGGATTTAGAAAGATATGGAAGTCAGATTTCCAACTCCATTGATCTCACTCAATTTCGAGTTGTGACGAGTTCCCAGCGAACGATTTTGTACAGCAAGGTCAACTGCACGTACCAGCGCACGAGTATGTGATTCATTCAGTCATAGACCATTGAATTTTGATCACCCTGACATGAGGTCGACGGATCTAGAAATCTATGGAAGTCAGATTTCCAACGCCATTGATCTCACTCAATTCCAAATTGTGAAGAGTTCCCTGCGAACATTTTTGCATACAAAGGTCAACTGCATGAACCAGCGCACGAGCACAAGATTCGACCAATCCTATAAGGCTCAATTCAGATCTTCTTGGAAAAATCTTGATGGCAGTAGAAGGGTATGGAACTCAACTTTCCAACCCCATCAACGACACTCAATTCTAAGATAAAACGAAGTCAAAATACCAAAGTTACTACACAAAGGTCAAATCTGCCGAAAATCACAAAACACTTAAAAAAGTGGAAGGCTTCTATTAATGAAAATTAAAGAAGTTGGAAATTCACAAGTTGAATGCTCAAACATGTATTCAATGCTAAGATCAAGCTACAAGCCAAGAAGGATCATGAAGCTCATCACCAGGAACGGGACGACCTCAGAGTCTCTCCGTCAACCCATGAGCAAGCCTTGGAGACCTTCAATCATCCCATCGTGAACATCCAGTGACACATCGTCCATGACCTTCTTCAAACAATGGGGGCAACCTCCTCAACATTGTCTACTTGGCATAGTTGGCTTCACAAAAGTGACTTCATCACTGCTTGACTCGACGACGACTACAAAGCAGCTTGTCTTTCAACTCCAAGACGAAATGAGGGTTTGGTGCTGTGTCTTCATGCCACTTGGCTTCAACGTCTAGATGATGACATCTTCAAGCTCCCATCCTTCAATTAGGCGATGAAGTACGACGTCTCGAGCTTTTCAAGGGGTATGATCGATCCTCTATTCTATGTCCTGCCTTACTACACCCCATTTTGAGCTCAACAAGGCCTTGAAAATCAAGTCTCTGGAAGGTCATCTGTCATCCAAAGCAACTCCTTGGAAAACTTCAGTTACTTCATGGCACCACATGCACTTCGCCTTGCGTCATGGGAAGCCTTGCTTTGAAGATGAAGCACATCTCGCCTTGTAGCTGTAACACACATTGCCTTGCAGCTGGAACAAGCCTCTACTGGGTTGTGACACGTCGAACTCCAAGTGATGGGACTCATCGCCTCGCACTTGCAGCATGTCTCTCCTTGCACTCTGCTGCACCTCGCTTGGCATTCTATTATACCTCGTCTTGCACTCTGCTGGGTTGTGACACGTCGAACTCCAAGTGATGGGACTCCTCGCCTCACACTTGCAGGACGCCTTGCCTTGTAGTTGCACCATGCATTGCCTCACACTTGCAGCATTCCTCGCCTTGCACTCTGCTGCAGCTCGGCTGGAACTCTATTGCACCTCGATTTGCCCTATGCTGCACCTCGTCTGGCATTGTGATGCACCTCGTTTGGCACTCTTTTGCACCTCGTCTTGCACTCTGTTGCACCTCATCTTGCACCTCCCTCGTTGAAGGTCTTAATGTTAGCTTCGCCCACACTTGAAATTGACAAGTGCGTCGATGCGCTAAGTCCTTCCATCCACAAAGAACTACAAGCATGTCAACTGGAGAAGCGTCTTGATGTCAAGTCTGTCATCTCTTGAAGTCGGAAGTTCTAACAAGTCCCGGACACGCCACCAAATGGTACTCCACAAAGTGAGGTCTTCAAGACTACATCAGAAGTATGCCTTCATACATCTTGAAATGATCGTCTCGAAGAGTAGAGCGCACCACCGCTTGAATCATTGCAATCGAACATCCACAATTCTCAGAATCTGCAAAATATCGAAGCTAAATAAAAAGAAAATTAATATATATAATATATATTAAAATAATATATGTATATATATATTATACATAAAAGTTTTGTAGCTTTTGTTACATCTACCGGGCGCAAAAAGCAAAGGGAAAAAATGTGGCGCTATATACGCTGTAAAAAGAAAGATGAAAAAGGAAGCATCCTTCCAACTGCAGCCAATGCCTCTCCCTGCACCAACTGCAGCCAACGCCTCCCAGCTCCAATGGCCCGCGACAAACCCTGAAGCCGCAAGAAATTCCATTCATTCTCCCATGCAGACATCCCCATAACAATTGCCCTCTCCATATTTGATGTGCAACCAGCTGCAAAAACCAAGACAGATAACATCAAAGAGAAGGAAAAAAATTAATTACCTCCCCAACAGAGACGCAAGATGGTTTGCCTTCCTCAGTCATCAAACCTAGCTAGGGTTTATTTTTTTCTTTATAAAAATAAGAGCTATATGCTCTCATTTAAATAGAAAAAATAAGTAAACCCTGGCTATTAATCGGGCTCTGAAGATCAACTCAAAGTAGGAATACAAGCCCAAAGAATTCCAGTTGGGGTAAGGTCAAGGTTAATCTCCAGCTACATCCAGGAAAGAGGAATCATACTCCCACATCAAATATTAAAGTGTAGTTTACTGGAACCACAAGAAAATTACATCTTTTAGAATTCTTCGAATTCCTAAGTGATGTGGGGGCATTTGTGGAACCATAAATTATCGGAATATTCTGGAGTTACCACGTGGCCAAAAATTCCCATAATGCCAATATTACCCTTAGTAATATTGACATCGACATGTTACGATCTCCGCATTGATTTAATATATTTACCAGCTAAATATATTAATTAATCAAATCAATGCCGATAATAAATAACTTCACAGCGAATTATTTATTCATTAATAAATAAGTGATTACACTCGGTACAATCACTTATTTAGTACTTTCTCCTTCACCTCACTTCTAAGGGTAATAAAAAACTTCTGCAAACACTCTGTCATATTATTCTCTCTCAGAAAACTGACTTAAGCATTGGAGCGTTTTCGGTTGAACCACCCCTCCGGGATTCAACCTTAACCCCGTTTGATTTTCGTTATTGTGTGTAGGGATCAAGAAGGAATTTCACAGAACCAGACGATTTCTGCATCAACAATTCTATTAATAAATATGAAATGCTAATGTTATAATTTTGATAATTTTATTATCTATTAAATTACACGATTTTTTATCCTTGCATTACTTTATTATAAATATCAATAAAAAAATTATTCGCACTTTAAATATTTTATTCATATAATCATTTCGTATATAGGTTATTATGTCAATAATAGTGTATTTATTCATGATAAACTAAGATTTATGTTGCCCACATGCTGTAAGGACCCGTCCCGGAAATTAGAGTTAAGACAGTGATTAAGATGGGATTAGTAAGCTTAATCGGTGGTTAGTTGGTTACGATAGGTCTGTTAACGTAGAATGACGATTTTGCCCCTGATTTGGGCAAAATGTAGACTTTTAGTTCGGGCGGTCAATGGGGTATTGACCGATGACCATGACGTAGTTCGGGACGTCACGAATCCGTAGACAGGTGGCACGTCCGATTCCGACATCCGAGGAGGAAGTTATGATGTTCGGAAGGTTAGGGGCGTTATCGTAATTTTGGCTAAATAGAAGAAAATGTTGACTTTTTATTGGACTTTTGATTTTCACGTAGACCGAGGATCATTAGATAGGTCTCGACGTCCTGAGTACAACGACAGGCGGCACGCTGTCATCGGATGTCGGACGGATTAGATATGAGTCTAGGAAGTTGAAGGGCAAAATGGTAATTTTGACTCTAGGGGCATTTTGGTCTTTTCTCCTTAGGGCCAATCAGATAAGGCCCAATTGGCTTTGTGGGATTGGATATTTGTGTGCTGGCCATAGAGAATGGGACACGTGGGGGAGACCTAGAGGCTTCTAGGAAGGTTTTAGTGTGCACAGGTATAACTTGCACGATTTTGAACCGTGCATTTGGGTTCGAAGAACAGAAAAACAGGGAGAGGAAAAAGTGAGAGTTCTTGATCGATTCAGTGAGTGTGTGAGGTTTTTGTGGATTGGAGAGAGTGACAGAGAGAAGAAGGGAGCTGGTGACTGGATTGAGAGTGAAAATCGTGCAAGTATTGCTGTGGGTGTGAGGTTCGATTTCTCTGGGAAACAGTGAGGTGTCGAGGTAGCTGGTGGTGGTCTTACGGTGTTTTGATCCAAGCAAGGCTGATAAGGAGGCTAGGGTGACTCTGTGAACGTCGTAGGACACGGTGGCAAGCACGGTGGCTATCAATAAGCAGGTAAGCCCTTTGATTTTCTCTGAGTGCTCTGTTTTTCCCGTTTTACTTAATCCAAAAGTCGTGGCTTTTGGGACTGAGTCAAGGGATTTGGTGGGTGGTGTGAGACTCAGGAGGTTCCTAGGAGTCTTCTAAGGTGGTTGCCGTGACGGGGGAGTGTCTGGGTGGCCGGGAACCGAAACAGGGGTTTCGGGTAAATTTCTTCTAGTTTGAAGTCGACAAGCTAGGGCTTCGATGTTGAGGTTTCAGGTGGGGAATAGAGTAATTAGGTTAGGACGAAGTTAAAGGAATGAAAATGGTTGAAAATGATGGAGGGATGGCAGAGAACCGGGTACGCCGGTTCAGACCGGTCTGCCCATCGAAGAAGACGATGAACAGTGCACTGGTGCAGGAGCGTGAGGCCCACGCGCAGCCACTTTGGGCGGCGCGTGGGGGCGCGTGGGGAGGATTCTGAGGAAACTTCCAACATGGTTTTAAGTCTAAATGTGATAACGAATCTATTGGACTAGGTTTCGGGCCTATCGGACGTTGTTTCGAGTTAGTTTTGCGGGAGCGAAGGTCTAGGGTCCCGTTTAAAGTACGCTTAGAAGTTCGGGAAAGTTTTGGGATTTGAGTAGGACTTTTGTGACGTAGGTAGTAACCTCGTTATGGAATTTGAACAGGTTCGGGGAAGCCGAGAATAGCAAACTGGCCGGGAACGGCGTAGGTGCGAGCGTATCGAGACGACGTCGGAATGGTCTATGAGTGGACTTTGCTTTCTAACTCTTGATGCATGGATATATGTTTTTCTATGTTTTCTATACTCGATTCTATGATTTGATTCATGATTGTGATGGTTTACGGTTTTGCACGTTTTTTGAGGAAATTACAGTATTTTACGAGATTTTGACGGATATTGTGATTTAAACCTGGTTTTAATGATTTGCTTTCGGGATTTGAAATACGATTTGCTTTCAAAGACAGTAAAAGGATTTCGGAAAAGTGTTTTCGAAAATGGGTTTTCGGGCTTGAAGCCCAGTTCAAAAGTGGTTTTTGGAAATGTGATTTCGGGTTTTGGAATCGGAATTCCGGGTGACGATTCAGGATTCGATTCGGGACTTGAAGTGGATTTCCGGGTTTGGGTTCGGAATGGTTATTCTGGATGCCGGCTTACGAATGATGGTTGCGGACTCGGATCTGGAAAAGAGATGGATATGATTCTGGATTTGGGTTCGGAATGACGGTTCTGGACGCCGGAAGGGCTTCAGACCAGTGGTTTCGGATTCGGGTTTGGATGTGCATTTAGAAATGATTTTCAATTGGTTTTGGATTGGATTTGCTGGATCTGGTTATTGGGTTTAAAGACTCGGATATTGTGATTTGACGGGGGACGGGCCCGGATTGGGTTTAAAGACCCGGATTGAGTTTAAAGACTCGGATATATTGATATTTCCCCCGTAGGCCTGTTGAGATTAAAGACTCGGGAGTTTAAAGACTCGGATTATTGAGGCCCGGTTATTGAGTTTAAAGACTCGGAAGTTTAAAGACTCGGATAGATCCAGCAGGTTCGATGGATGAGAATGTGGCTTTAAATGTGTTTGGTTTTTCACTGAGACTTGATGATGATATTTTGGGCAGTGACCCGGATGAAATGATTTTCGTTGACTATAATGATTTTGGTGGTTTTGGGCTGAGGCCCGGGATTTGAGAAAAAGAAAACGTGTATGGTTTTGCGACATGAACTGGATATGCATGCATTGGTTTTTAAAACGGAGGGTATAAATGTATGTGTTTTCTGATAACTGTTTTATTGAACTTAAACTTTATTTTTGTCCACTCACAGTCTTTTCGTGTTTTTCGATACCCTCCAGGTTGTTACGGCGCGGGCTGTCAGTCGAGAGAGATGGAGACATCACACGCACAATCCACAGTAGACTCTGCGCACTCTGGGAAGTTTGGAAGTTTTTGGACGGTCGGATCGAAAAAAAAAATCCCTTGTCCGACTTACGTGTCACACGGAGGTTAGACGTCTGTTTGGCCCTTGTGTCATGCGTAAGTTAGACGGGAGCGGGGTTTAGCACTTAATCCCGGGGATTAGGGGTGGGCCCTGACACATGCTCTCTTTCTTTTCTACACCCGAAAAAAATTTAATTTGCCTCACATCCTTGCGAGTGATGAGATTATGAGACTGAGATCTGTTGGGCCAGAATACAAAACATTTAGAGAAATTTCTACACGTGTAGCAGTGCGACTCTGCATGTTTTTTCCTTTCATATATTTTAATTAATTTTTTTATTTAATATAATTAGAATAATGCGACTGTACAGTACCATCTAAAATTTCCAATTGTATATCTCATAATACATAGCATCAAACATAATGTATGATATAGCGTTTCATATCATTACCTTTAACTACTTATTTCAAAATGAAAATAAAATCAAACATTAAAAAAATTAAAATTAAAATACAAAATAAATAAAATATCAAGGAAAATTAGCCAATTGGGCATGGAAGCGAATGATGATTAAGGAACCAAATCGACACATGAATGCAAAATTAAGTAGAGAATGAGAAAAATAGTTCAGTTTTTCAAAGCTTACAGACAATGCTGATTCTTTCAGAGCTTATTTTGATGATGAATCTGTATACTCAGCTGAAAATGGAGATGGAGAAAGTAAAGATTCTAAGGAAAAGGTGAGGTGTTAAAGCATGTCTAACGGGTTGAGTTTGGCCAGAGTTAGGCAGCAACCAGCCCACAACCCTACAATCACTGTTTCTAATGGATGCAATTTCGGCCATGGCAAGGCCAGCCCCAGGGCTATTCTTGCCTCCCACCTTGCCTGGGCTGGGCAGTTGAGCCACCAAGCAAAGAGCAGCCAACGACTACTTTGCTCATCACCCACAACCCCCATTCAACCAAAAAACCCAGAATTCATAGAGAATGCCAACAAAATCCCATAATTTAATTATGAACACAAATTGAAAAAAAATCACAGATTAACAAAAAAAGGGAAAAACCCACAATTATTAAATCACGGATGAACAACAATCAAATACAATAATCCAAACATACTACAATTCACGGATGAACAGAAAATGAGAAAAACAACAAGAATTGGTCAGCAATCACAAAGCTGTCAACAATTTGGGGAAAAGTAAAAAATCACTCAATTACACATTTGTCTACAAATTACAACACTCACTCATCTCTTGGAGAAGAAAAGGACCAATCGAAGGCCTCACATCATCGTTGGAACGTCGCGACATCCGATCATCCTCTCGAAGCAATCAACGACTCTCGAACGGTAGAACAACTCGATGGCCTCAGTGACGACTCTCACGGTGTAACGACCCGTCCTGGAAAGTATGGTTAAGATTGTGTTTAAGATGGGATTAGTGAGTTTAAGTCGTACTTAGTTGGGTACTTTTGGACCGATAGGGTAGAATGACGATTTTGCCCCTAGTTCGGGTAAAAAGTTAACTTTTAGTTCGGGAGGTCAATTGGACTTTGACCGATGACCAGGACGTAGTTTAGGACGTTGTGAATCCGTAGACAGGTGGTACGCCCGATTCCGACATCCGAGGAGGAAGTTATGATGTTCGGAAGGTTGATGGCATAACCGTAATTTGGTTAAAATAAGGGGAATAATTGACTTTTTGTATGAACGGGTTTTGACTTGTTGACCTAGGACCGTTAGAGAGATCTTGTCGTCCTGAATCCAACGACAGGCGGCACGTAGTCATCGGAGTTACGAGGTGTGAGTTACGGGTCTAGAAAGGTAGTGGCAAAGTTGTAATTTTGGTGAAAAAGGAAGGGCATTTTGGTCTTTTGTGCTCTGGGATTTGTGCACCAGATAGGGACAGATGGAGGGCTGAGATTGAAACAGATGTGAGGGAGAGGAGAGGATGGTGACGCGTGGCAAGGGCCTAGTGGCTTCTAGGCGTGTGCACGGTCCCAATTATTTGGGGTGCCCGTGTGTGTGTGTTCTTCGATCCAGAGAGAAACATAGGGAGAGAATTGAGAGAAATTGGACGGTGTTTTGTGTGAGTTGTGTGAATTAGTGAGGGAGTGAGTGATCAGAGGTCAAGAGGGAGACAAAGAGGAGGTTTTGAGGTACGGTGGTAGTGTGTGAGGGAGTTGGGAGCCACGGGAAAACAGGAAGGAAAATAGGGAGGAAGTGAGTGTTTGTGGGTGGTGTTGCGGCTGTGATCGATCAAGCGAGGCCAGAGGAGGTGTCCAGAGGTTGGAGATGGACGGGAGGAGCTACTGCCTCACGGCTGAGCTCACGACGGCAACAGGAGGCAGGATCGGGAGTTCCCGAGGAAGCTGAGGAACGTACGAGACGTTCGGGACGCGATTGAGGGCTCGGTACTGTGAGTGAACCCCTTCTCTAAACTCGAGCATGCATAACTGTTTTCTATAATTGTTTTATGGTTTTAATTATGATTCTATGTTATCGAATATGTTTTATTGATTTTACATAATTGCACGTTTTTCGAGGAAGTTCGGATTTGGCACGTTTTACGAGAAACGTCGATTTCTGAGTAAAATGCCATGGTTTTGGGGTTTTCAAAGGATAACTGGTTTGAATGTGAATAAAGGGATTTTGAAACATGATTTGGTGATTAAAGGATTTTCGGTTTTAGAATCGGATTTCGGAAACAGAATTTAGTTTTAAGTTGAACAGTGAATTTCCGGATTTGGGTTCGGAATGACGGTTCGGGATGCCGGAAGGGCATCAGACCAGTGATTTTGAATTCGGGTTTGGATGTGAATTTGGAAATGGTTTTCAAAAGGTTTTGGATTGGATTTTCTGGATCTGGTTATTGGGTTTAAAGACCCGGATATTGATTGACGGGGGATGGACCCGGATTGGGTTTAAAGACCCGGATTGAGTTTAAAGACTCGGGAGTTTAAAGACTCGGATATATTGATATTTTCCCCCGTAGGCCTGTTGAGTTTAAAGACTCGGGAGTTTAAATACTCGGATAGGTCCAGCAGGTTTGATCGGAAAAGATGGTTTGATATTCACGGTTTATGATACGGCTTTATGATGTTTCTACTATGATTTCTATAACCGTTTTATAGTGTTTTTGTTTCTTATGATGTTTTATGGTGATTGATTTATAACTGTTTTAATAACTGAGTTATGCATGTGGTTTCAAAACGGAGGGCTAAACCCGGTTTTCTTATAAAATGGTTTCAGAACTTTTCTTTTATTTATGGTTAACTCACACCTTCTGTTTTAAATTGCCCTCCAGGTCGTGGAGCTAGCGCGGGGTTTCGGCGTCGAGGCAGCGTCTGAGGCATAGAAGTCGCGAGAGGGATCCCGGAGTGTTTTTCTTTTCCGCGTGCGTGTATCTAGTTTATCGGTTTTCTTTTCTGTGTATTTGGGACTATGATCTGTAAACTTTTAACTTCGGGATGTATTGTATAGTTTCTCCTACGTCTGACTGAGTACTTTGGTGGCTTCGAGTGAGTTTTACTTTGGTGTTGTGTCGGGGAGTCAGACGGGAGCAGGATTTACCTCAGGTTTCGAGGTGAAACCGGGGTGGGTCCTGACACACGGTCTCTCCCCTTCCCGACCTCTCTTTCTCGACCGGTGTCTTCTCCCCTCTCGATCGCTCTCTCGATCCTTTTTCAACCATCTTTCCTCTCTGTTTCAATCGTTCGAAAACGATTGAGAGAGTTGAGAACTTTCCATTTTGTACAAAACAACCGAGCTGCAAAACGGTGCGTTTTGGCCATTTTATTAACTTTTTTTTTCTTTTTTTTAGCTGATTTTTTTGTTTATATTTATTAATATTTTTTTGTTTTTTTTTTCTGATTTATCTGTCTACATTTATTAACATGTTTTTTCAGTTTTTTTTCTTCAGATTTATTTGTTTGTTTATATTTTTTTATTGGTTATTAAATTTTCTCAATTTAAATTGATAGTAGTATGTGTTTTTTTTTATTATTATTAAAGTCTAACTTGATACTTATGATATTATTATTATTATTAAAGTCTAACTTGATACTTATAATATTATAATATTATTATTGTTGTTCATATGAAAATTTAAACCTCCACAAAAAATTAAATATTTACTCCTATAAATATGGCACCAAATCATAAATGGTCAAATGAGGAAGAAGTGATGTTATACAAAACTGGGCAGCCGTCACTTCAGATGCAATTGAAGGAGTAGATCAAACAAACAGTGCATTCTGGGTACGAGTTCGAAACCATTATATCCAAAATTTGGATGGTCCTGTGGAAGGTATCCGAACTGTTCAGGAGTTTTCAAATAGGTGGAAAAAATTACGACCGATGCTCAAAGAGTGGCAAAGGGCTTTAAAACAAGCTGCGAATTTTCATCGTAGCGGTGTTAATCAGATGGATGAGGTGAGAATTTGTAAATTTATAAATGTAGTATCATTGTGCACAATTTATTTTTTAAATTAATCAATTGTTCTTGACTATATATTTAGCTGATACAAGCAGAGGTCTATTATAAAAGCAAAAATGAATTCGCAATTTATGTTTCATTATTGTTGGGAGATATGTAAAGCTTGCAAGTATTTCAAAGATCCACCTCAGAGAGAGTCTGAAGTAAGTCAAGTATCTCCATTTGACTCATCACCACTTGAAGATTCAATTAATTTGGATGAAGACGGGGAAGAAGAAAATCCCCGAGCCAATATAGGTTCCTCTGTAAAACCTCCAGGAATGAAGCAATCAAAAGAAACTCGGAGAAAAAGAAAGTCACATATGATTAATAATAATCGATTGTATGTCACCATGGAGGTCATTGCATTGCAAAATTTGGAAAAGGCGGCATTGAGGAAGAAAAGAGATGAAGATTATGCGAAGGCATTACAATTTGAACAAGCATTGGAATTGCGAAAAGAGAAAGAAAGACGAATAGAACGAGAAGATAGAATTATTGAGAAAGATACCGAAAAGATGAGTCCAAACAAACAAAGATACTAGAGAAAAAGATAATTGGCAATCACAAATAGACAAGAAAGTAATCTTAGTGGTAGCGGTCATGAACATCATGAATAAGGTGATTATCACCTTCAAAATGATCAAGAAGGTGATTATCAGTCTCAAAATGATCAAGATTGGTTCACCCCTCCTCACTAGTTGATTTTAATTTTCAATTTAAATTGATGATTATATATTTTATTAGACTTATTAATGATTGTGATGTAATTTAAATTTTAGTAAAAGAAAGTTTCTTCATTATGATAATGTTTAATATTTTTTTTTTATATATTCATATAAGTTAAATAAAATAAAGTATAATTAAATTGTATTTCATATATATTATGCCAAGATTTGAATTCAAATAAAAATTTGAATTCAAATAAAAATTTGAATTCTTACCTCTTACCCCTCCCCATTAAAAACACTAAATCTTGCATATCCCTATTAGAAACATTAAATCTTGCCCTGAGAAGATGTCATAAATAGTAGAATTTGGGGGGATTCATCTCTATCAATTCCTTTTTCATAAGGGGGGAATGCGAGAAGGGATTACTTGCTAACGCCTTACGGCTCCTACGTATTTATGTCCTATTCTGGGCATCCATATGTGTCAAACTTGGCTACCTTTAGCCCTTGGTGCCTTGTTTTTAGGCCCTCTCCCATTAGATTTACTCTTATGTGATGATGAATTGCGTCTTAGTCAAATTGCGGTTGTTCACCAAGGCCAAAGGCACACATTGAGAAAGGATCAAAAGCAAGAAGATGAGAACGATCCGAGTCAATTGATAAGCACTGCTTCACCAGGTTAACAAAGAAACAATCGAATAAAATCAAACAATCAGATTGAAAGGGCGAGAAATAGAAGTAGAAGGAAATTGTTAAATTTTTAGGGTTTATGATTCTTTGAAAAGGAGATGATTTATCTCATTGGTATTTTATTTATTTTATATTTTTAATTTTATTAATTTATATTTTTAATTTAAATTTTCAACATATTTGATTTGATTTTTATTGTTATTGTTATTGTTATTTTAAAAGATGATGATGGGAAAACACATCAGACGTGAGATATAAAAAAGTGGAATTTTGGGTATGTAACATATAATTAAGCATATGTTTTGCAGAGTAGAAAGTGTACACGTTGGTCCTTCAGTTCAGACATCCACAGTCGGAGTCTACCGTCCACAAGTTGAGAAATGGCAGCGAGAACTCGGTTGCACTTGCAGCAACTGCAGCTGCAAGCCCTCCACCATTCTCCTCCTCCTCTGACCTTCAAGCCTTCCCTTCTCTTCCCCAAACCCAAACAACTTCTCACCTGCTCACGCCCTCGCAATTTCTCCGTCTCTCCGATCCTCTGCTCCAGTTCTCATCACATCCCCGAGGTCCTTTCTTTCGGTCTCTAGATAATTTTGCATATAGAATTTTGTATATGGAATATGTATGTGAATTGCATTTGATTTGCTTTTTCTTGTGTGTGGTTCAGAGCTCGGCGTCAGCGGTGGGGGCGAATGCGTCAATTGTAGGGGATCTACTCAACTACCTGAATGAGTCTTGGACTCATTTTCATGCTACCGGTACTAATTTTTTTTTTTTGGGGTGTATTGTTTGTTCAGATGAACTTTCCAACAAGCCTCCGTTGCCGTTTGGTTACTCGAAATTTTGGGAAGAACGGAAAGAAAGGAAAAAAGCAATGGAAAGTGTTCAAGTGTGGCATTTTTTATGTGTATCTGCTATGATATTGGCTAGAAAACGCAGTCATTTAATTATTTTCGATATTCCAAGTTCCCTTTGATAGTATTTCCTTGAAAAATCGTACTGTGGCTCAAACAGAATATTGAAAGTTCCGCTTGGATAGATAAAAGTTAGGCTTTTCAAGTCCAAGTAATTGCTTTTATGACATCTGCACTGTTGCATTTGGGAACCGTATAATGAGGAATGGTTGTGCTAGATTCTGTTGTTTCACTTGTTAGCATGATTAGGATTATAATGCTAAATGATTGCCTGCATCTTGAAGAAAGAGATTTCTAGACGATCTAGGTGCATGCCCTTAGTTTTGTTCTAACTGAGGATTTGGTCTTCTTTGCAGCTGAAGCTAAACGACAGCTAATTGCTGCTGGTTTCCATATGCTGAATGAGAATGATGAGTGGGACCTAAAGCCTGGTGGACGCTACTTCTTTACACGAAATATGTCTTGTTTGGTTGCATTTTATGTTGGAGAGAAGTGAGTAAAATTATATTTGTAGAATGGGATTATGGTTCGGGCTTCATCAGAAAATACTAATTCAGTCCGTTTTTTTACTAATCTTCCTGAGTATGTGAATGGTTACACTGGGTTGAAGTGGGCTTGTAAATTGTATAAAAATTTGTGTTGGAATCTCCATCTTGTGTGGTTCTTATTACTCCGTAACATCGTCTATCACGCATCTCTAAATTATCTTCATAATAACATAACCTATGCCCTTGGCTTCTTATTTTCTTGATCTTGTTAGGCTACTACTTTTCCATAACTCCTTTTCCAGTTTCAACTTAGTTTTAGTGGTTTGATGATTTGAATATAACGGAAGTCATTCTTTCTTTATTCTCTTATTTCTTTGTTTAGTTTTCTATAGTTTTCTAGTTCTACTCAATTGGCACTTGGTTAATCAAAAGGCTTTTTTAGTTTTTCAGGTATAGTGTTGGTAATGGTTTTCATGTGATTGCTGCACACACAGACAGTCCATGTCTAAAATTAAAACCAAGATCTGCATCATCCAAGCCGGGTTATCTAATGATCAATGTGCAGACATATGGAGGTGGTTTATGGCATACTTGGTTTGATAGAGACCTGAGTGTGGCAGGCAGGGTCATATTGAGTGATAGCAATGGTTCCTTTGTGCATAAGCTTGTCAAAGTGAAGAGACCTCTGTTACGAATCCCAACATTGGCCATTCATCTTGACCGGTTAGTAGATTATTCTTCCATACTTTTCAGTTCTTTCATCTATCTTGGTTATCATGCTTATTTTGAATTCATGAGAATGTCACACATTTGGCTTAGGATGCCACTTCATCTGAAATTGAACAGTTTCTATAGAAAATCTATTTTTTGATGTTCAAAAGTTTATTCTTGGAGTTCTGTTGAGTTTGTGAGTTGCGGGTTCAGTTATAAGAGAATTCTATATGCATAAAGTTGGTTCGAATTTTTTTTTGAGACATGAAAAACCCTTGTAATTAAAAAATTGGAAGACTACGATGATTTAGTTTGTAAGTAGTTATGGTGGAAGCTACATTGTGATTAAAAGATTATTAGCATGAGACATGCCTTAAGGCTTTGTAATCGAGCCAGATGATAACTCAAATCATCTTTTTGTTTCCATTTACTTCTTTAGCACAGTGAACAAGGATGGATTTAAACCAAATGTAGAGACTCAACTTATTCCGTTACTGTCATCAAAACTAGAAGAAGCAACTCTTGAGACAAAAGCGAAAAGTACCACCACATCTTCAAAAGCTGCTCATCATCCATTACTCATGCAGGTATCTGTTTAGTTTTCCTCAAGTAATTGTTTAAAAGGTGCGGAGTAATATGTGAGCTTGCCCTTTCCATATATCTTTTGTCATGTGTCTATATTGAAAAATGGAAAAGGCTTATTCATGTCAAAATGAATAGAAGCATATTGTTTGCAACTTTCAAGAAAGTGTCTTTTTCATACCTTTAAAAAAAAAAAAAACTAACGTTACTGCATTATATTTGAGAGGTGTTCATTATCAGTGCGTGTGCAGTTATCTCCATTTCCCATCAGATAAGAATTTTTGAATTTGAAGGTGTCGTTTAAATGGGAAAGTGCAAGAAAAGTATCATGTGCCCCCTCCTATGTTTTCCTTATATGCGTAACGGACAGAAGATTTTCTTGTCATTTTAAGGCATCTTCGATCTCTAATTGTAACTATAAAAACTTCAAAACATTTATTTTGTGATCATCTTAAGGTATTGGTGCAATAATTGAGTTTTATGAAGTAGTTTTAGGAGTCATATACATTTTCATTGGATTAATATGCAACTGTTATTTTCAGGCTTTGTCAGAGGAGCTCAATTGTAACGTTGACGACATAGTGACTATTGAATTGAATGTTTGTGATACACAACCAAGCTGCCTTGGAGGTGGAAACAATGAATTTATTTTTTCCGGAAGATTAGATAATCTTGCCTCTAGTTATTGTGCGTTAAGGGCTCTCATTGATTCATGTAAATCACCTGGTGATTTATCAAGTGAACATGCCATACGGATGGTTGCTTTATTTGACAATGAAGAGGTATTTCCTTTTTCCCAGGTTATCACAGCATGAAGTTTTTTTTCCCTGATATTAGTAATTTGTTTCTTATGTGAGTTTCCGTATTCATGTGCCCCTAAGGATAGTTTTCATACCTTGAATCTCTATCTTATACTAACTCTTTATCAGCCATACCTTATAATGACCTCTAAATTACTTGAGTGCCCCCTCTTTCCCTTCCAAATATCATTGGATAAAGAAAAAAACTGTAAAATACTTGAAGGATTATAATACAGAGTTATGTATAGGTAGAGACTGTGTGGTTGTTAAAAGCAACAACCTGCGATGATCTGCGACACTCAACACATCTGTAGAGGTATTTCCTCGTGTCAATCTGCCAATCTGCGTGTAGAGGTCAATGTTTTGAATATTATTTCTCTCTTTATGTTACTATTTCCTTAATATAAGTGCCAGGTACCGACAAGCTCGTAACCTATATTATAAACAAAGAGGAAAACGCCTGAGTATCCAAAAAAATTTCCTTTTTTTGTTTTTGAGTCCATAATAACTGGCAGGTTTCATTAATGAATATTGAAAAGAAAGCGGAGGCCTGCCCGTAACAAAATTTTTGTAAGGGAACCGAAGCAGGCTACCATGTGACAAAAGAGCTTCTTTCTAAAGAGAATCTGTTAATAAAACCCATTGTCACTGTTTGTCAGATATCTTTCAATATCATCGTGATAGTTCTTATACTTATACTGCATTTGGATTAGTGCAATCTTACATGTGCCTTTTCCTTGCCTTTTGGGCCAGTTCACAGAGGTTATCTCTAACTCTAAATGTTTTAGGTTGGTTCAGGTTCAATTCAGGGTGCTGGTGCACCAACTATGTTTCAGGCTATGAGACGTATAATTAGTTGCTTAGCTGACAAGTATGTTGGTGAAAGTGCTTTTGAGCGTGCTATTCGCCAATCATTTCTTGGTATGATTGACTCTGCACCTTTATATAAGTTTTTTCCTGCAGGACCTTTTATTTTCCTTTTGCTTAGTTTTGCCAGATTTTTTTTTCTTTTCTTTTTTAGGTTTAGTTTTAGTTATGTTAATATTGGGTGGAAAGATTTATAAAGAGGGATTTGGATTTGAGTTTTTAATGTAGATTGCTTAATTGGACTTTAGCATTATGGAGTTCCTATGTTGATGAAATTCACATAAATATGATGAAGAAAAGGTTTAAAATGTTAAATCAAGGAATGTGTTTGAAATTCCTCCGTTTCTGAAACAATCAAATTTGTGAGTGGATTTTATTGAGATATTAATATTTCCAAAGTCCAATTAAACATTTTACACCAAAATTTAAAATCTGAGTCCCATATTTCAAAACCTTCCTACCAAATTTGTTCTCGCCTCTTTGAGTATGGATGCCATGTAAGTATCTGGAATAATAAGTTCCTATATTGGTATAATACTAATTGGACAACGATGTTCAAGACGGTGAAGCTTGGACTAATTTGCATCTAGTCATTTACAATCATTCTTAATGTTTTGTGCTACATTTCTAATTAATTTAACCTAAATCCTTTTGTACTTTGAAGTTCCTCAACCAAGCATACCATGCCAGAATATCTGAAGTGTATATTTGGAATGGCTTCTGTTTAATAGTGTCTGCAGACATGGCTCATGGAGTACACCCAAATTTTATGGACAAGCATGAAGAACACCATCGACCAGAAATGCAAAAGGGACTCGTTATCAAGCATAATGCGAATCAGCGCTATGCCACTAGTGGAGTCACATCTTTTCTTTTCAAAGAAATTGGCAAAATCCATAACCTTCCAACTCAGGTATTCACTGTTGGTCTGGTCAACAGTCTATTTGACCCATTTCACATTTTTGCATTAAAATGTCACTAAGTATTTGTCCCATGCATTAAATAGGTTGAGTAGGGTAGGTGCCTCTTTCTTTGGAAACTCACCTCATGTATTTCATTATTGATATGTTTTAACTTATACTAACAAGTTGATCCAGAAAATTATATCCAGTCCTTTTTAATGACCAAATAAGTCTAACGTTGTGAAAGTACTTTTCAAATGCCATTGACCTATTACTGTAAAAGTTGAATAATGATATTCCGATGGTCACTAGTAATTCCAGGTGGAAGAAATTAAGTTCTCTTTTCTAAGTTTAAATCCGCCTCCCTGCTTCTTCTCCTTTAAGAATGTTTCCTTTTTGGATGAGAGAGCATTATGGATCCATACCATCGATGAGGTACATCACTGAAAATAGTCATCAATCTGTTTTAAAATTCATTGTAAATCATTTTAGGATGAGGAAAATTTGATCTAACTGAAACATGATCCTATTGGAAGAATATTAAGTGGTTTATTTCTCATTAATTCTAGTTCTTTTTCTACTGTCTTTACATCAAATAATGATGATTAGTTCATTGCTTTTACGTACTATTATTTCTATTTAGGAATTTGTGGTGAGAAACGATATGGGTTGTGGATCTACCATAGGTCCTATACTAGCTTCAGGGGCTGGCATTCGTACTGTTGATTGTGGCATCCCTCAGCTCTCTATGCACAGGTATCAAAATAGAGTAATGTATTACACGTTATAATAAAACCTAAATCTTGACACAGCCAGATATGTTTTATGATTCATCATGATTGTTGGTTTTATTTATGTCATGCCCCATTAATTACAGTGTGAGAGAGATATGTGGGAAGGAAGATATAGATATCGCATACAAGTACTTCAAGGCATTCTACCAAACGTTCTCGAGCATAGACAGGAGGCTGAATGTAGATTCGTAAGTTGCCTCCGTAACCCTGTCTTTCATATAATTTTTCATTCAACAATTCTTCTACGTAATATTTCACTTCAAAAGGAAAATTTTGTTCATGACTAGATTTTTGGCTAGGTAACAAGAACTTAGTGGAACAGAAGGTCTACCAAGACAGTTTGCAGATATTTAGGCAGAGGCTTTCTGCAACGCAAATGCATCTGATCGGATTAGGGTTTACTGGAAGTAATGGAAGCTGAGGAGGAAGCAGAACTAGGATCGACGTCGGAATTCAAGCTTAACTGAGCTTAACTTTAAGTTGGCCCTGTAGATTTTTAACTTCCGCTGAGATAACAACGCCTGATTCTCCTGGATGAGCACAAGCTTTCTTCCTTAGCATTTCATTGTTGGATTACATACCAGTTTTGCAAAACTATCTGGGAGTTTAGCTTCTCCATACCAAGTTGCTTGTGCTTCCCTGAAACCATAAAAGCAGGTTAGCATATATGATCATACACTTAATTCAGGTATTTTTCAAATATATGTGTTCACTTAGGGAGACGTTGAAATTATTGTTTACTGAAACACAATTTGGTAGAAAGAGAATGATGCAAAAATGAAACCTTCTGTTTGCTCCAATATAGAAGAATATCAAGAGGCATGGATTGCATACCAATTTGAATTGGAATATATGCAATAGTTTATTATATAAATAAGGAACAAAACAAGGGTTGCAAAGCCACAGAAAACGACTTGAAAACAAGAACCGCCCATTGTCCCATTATACGCTGTAGAACAGTCCTTACAGCCTTAGATCTTTAGGACAATGTATACTGTTAGATTTTAGGACATCTGTCCTTGGACAGTTACTTAGGTAGTTATCAGCAGTTCTAGGTTAGATTAGATAAGGAAGAGATAACTGCTTGTAGTTATCTCAACCTCAGATTTTTTGTATAAATAGGCCCTGCGGGCAGATTAATGAAATCAACTAGATTTCCCTGAATTTCTACATGGTATCAGAGCATAAAGCCTGACCACCATAATCGGTCCTGCCCTCTACTTCAACCTTTCCTTTCTGTTTTCTGAACACCACAGCCGTCTCAATTCCCTTCCTCCTCCCTGTCATGGCATCTGACTCTTGCTCCTCCCCTCACATCTCTCCCATTCATGTTTCTACCCTGGTTTCTGTCAAATTGACTGAAACCAATTTTCTCTGGGAATGTCAGATTAAACCTTTCCTAATCGGACACAACTACTGGCGATATATTGATGGAACTTACCCTCCCCCTCCCTCTCTCTTATCACCTGATCTCTCCTCCCCAACATCCGCCGCCTCTGATTCTGCTCTCACTTCTGCCTCTGGACCTGTCCCCAACCCAGCCTATCATCAATGGTTTCAAATTGACCAGACACTGATCAGTATGCTACGGGCCACTCTCACTGAACCCATTCTTTCTCAAGTTGTCGGTCTCAACACTTCCAGAGATATCTGGGAATGCCTGCGTCAGAATTTTTCACAGCAATCTCTTGCCAATGCTACCAACCTTCGTTTCCAACTTATGTCCCTCCCCAAAGGCTCCAAGACAATTTCCGAATATCTCTCACATGCCAAAACCCTTGCTGATTCACTCGCTGCCATCAATGAACCGTTTTCCTCAACTGATCTGGTCACCGCAGTCCTGCGTGGCCTTGGCCCAGAATACACTGTCCTAGTCACTACCATGCTTAACTTCCCCCCACTCCCTCCCTTCTCTGATCTGCGATCCCGTTTACTATCCTTCGAAGCCCAGCAGACTTCCCTTTCCTTTTATATCTCCCCTACAAATCCCACCGCTCTCTATACTGCCCATCCCAATCCCATACCCACCACCTCTGCTCACGGCTACTACACTGCCCGTAGCCGTCCACCTTTTCAGCGTGGTTACCGCCCTAACCGCGGATCCCGTCCCTTTAACCGCCGTGGTTCAGGTCGTTTCCCACCCACACATCCCTCTCCTGGTATCCTTGGACCGTCCCCTCCTCCCACTCGATCTTCAGGCCCTCAATGCTGGTCCTGTAACCGGTTTGGACATGTCGCTGCTCACTGCCCACAACTCACTCAGACTCAAGACCATGATCTATCTCAGGCCTTTGCTGGTCTCCATTTGGCCACAGTATTCGACCCCAACTGGTATCCCGACAGTGGAGCTACTCACCATGTCACTATGGCCCCTGCCACTTCCACTTCCTCGCCCACTTCTGCCCACGACCAGGTCATGGTAGGCAATGGCAGTACAGTCCCCATCACCCACACGGGTACTGTCACCTTTCCCTCTGGTTCGTATGTCTAACCTAAAAGATGTTCTTCATGTTCCTTCAATTCGTAAAAACCTCATTTCCGTCGCTAAACTCACCCAAGATAGTAATGTCAGCGTTACCTTCTATCCCACCCATTTCATTATTCAAGACCTTACTACTAATGCTGTTCTGTTTCAGGGCCCCTGTAAAGATGGCTTGTACCCTATCCCTCCACCGAACACACCTCAAGTCTTCCTTACCACTGCCTCCCCTACCTTGTGGCATCAACGGCTAGGGCATCCTTCCAAAGAAGTCCTCCAGCACCTGTCATCTCAACACCAGCTTCATCCACCTGCTTCTTTTAATTCAATTCCTTTCTGTAATTCCTGTGCTCAATCGAAATGTACTAGACAACCATTTAATTCTATTGTACACACATCTAAGAAACCTTTTGACTTAATTCATTCGGATGTTTGGATGTCCCCTATTAATTCAGTTTCTGGTTTTAAATACTACGTTCTGTTTACAGATGACTTTACCCGTTACACTTGGGTCTTTCCCATCCGTCTAAAATCAGAAGTTTTTGCACATTTTTCCCGTTTCTTCACCTATGTCCAGAACCACTTCAACACCACCATCAAAACATTTCACAGTGATGGTGGCAAGGAGTTTGCAAATCAGTCTTTCCAAGACTTCTGTCACACACACGGCATCCATCAGAGATTCTCCTGCCCTCATACCCCTCAACAGAATGGTCTAGCCGAGAGAAAACATAGACACATCTCTGAAGTAGGCCGTACCTTTCTCCATGCCCTTCCCCCACCATTTCTACTGCCCCAACAGCCCCTTCTCCTCAGTCTCAAACTTCCACCTCCTACACCTCCTCCCCCCCCCCCCCCCCCCCCCCCCCCCCCCCCCCCCAATCCGCCCCCTTCCAAATATCCATCCAATGATCACTCGTAGTAAATCTGGACTTGATACCTCTCGTCATCTCCTCCATGTTTCCCATTATCCTCTTCCCCAGATTTTCACTGCACTTGCTCACAGCCCCATTGAACCCACCACCTACAAACAAGCCTCCCAATCTCCTCAATGGACTCAAGCTATGAACACAGAATTCTCTGCCTTAATGCAGCAACAAACTTGGTCTCTCACCCCCCTCCCCCCTCATGCAAATGTCGTAGGATGTAAATGGGTGTTCAAACTCAAACGCAAAGCTGATGGCACCATTGAGCGACACAAGGCCCGTCTTGTCGCCAAGGGCTTTCACCAAACTGCAGGCCTTGATTATCAAGAGACATTTAGTCCAGTTGTCAAACCAGCTACCATCCGTGTGGTTCTCACCCTTGCAGTTTCACTTGGCTGGCCACTCCGTCAATTGGATGTCACAAATGCTTTCCTTCATGGTACCCTCACAGAAGAGGTCTATATGCAACAGCCCCCTGCTTTGTTGATCCCCAGAAACCTCATCATGTCTGCCACCTACACAAAGCCTTATATGGCCTCAAACAGGCTCCACGTGCATGGTTTGAAAGATTCAGCACCTTCCTCCTTGCTTATGGGTTCCTTCAGAGCAGGGCAGATCCTTCTCTCTTTACTTTTCGCACAGACACAACCTTAATGTTTCTCCTTCTTTATGTCGATGATATAGTCCTCACCGGGAACCTTCCTTCTGCCTTGTCCACCTTCATGGCCACCCTATCACATGAATTTGCCATCAAAGACTTAGGGCCCCTGCACTATTTTCTGGGAGTTGAGGCCACTACCACTGCTCAGGGCCTACATCTAACTCCATCCAAATATACCACTGACATTCTTAAACGCAGCGGTCTCCTAGATTGCAAACCAGTCTACACCCCCGTGGCTTCCAAGAAACTCTTGTCTGCTCACGAAGGCACCCTTCTCCCAGATCCCACCCTCTATTGCCAGCTGGTTGGTGCTCTCCTTTACTTGACACTGACACGCCCAGATATTTCCTTTGCTGTTCAGCATACTGCCCAGTTCATGAGTGCCCCCACAGATCTCCACCTCACCGCAGTCAAACGAATTATTCGTTATCTGAAGGGCACCCTTGGTACAGGCATCCACCTGCGCAGATCTGCCTTCCCACTGCAACTCCACGCCTATTCTGATGCCGATTGGGCTGGCTGTCCAGACACCCGCCGTTCTGTAACAGGTTTCTGCATCTACCTAGGCCCCAATCTGATATCCTGGTGTTCCAAGAAGCAACGAACCGTTTCCCGCTCCAGCTCTGAAGCAGAGTATCGCGCACTAGCTTACACTTGTGCTGATACTCTATGGCTCCTCGGTCTTCTTCGCGAGCTCCACTTTCAGCCCAGCAAGCCCATCATACTCCACTGTGACAACATCAGTACTAAATGCATGTCCTCCAACCCTGTCTTTCATGCATGCACCAAACACATCGCCCTTGATTACCACTTTCTTCGAGAAAGAGTTGTCTCCGGCACCCATCAGGTTCACTTTGTTCCTTCCCTACATTAGCTGGCCGATTTGTTCACAAAGGGACTCTCCACTGCTCGCCACTGCCAACTCAAATCCAAACTTGTCACCCACCAGGTGCCTAGTTTGCGGGGGGATGTAGAACAGTCCTTACAGCCGTAGATCTTTAGGACAATGTATACTGTTAGACTTTAGAACATCTGTCCTTGGACAGTTACTTAGGTAGTTATCAGCAGTTCTAGGTTAGATTAGATAAGGAAGAGATAACTGCTTGTAGTTATCTCAGCCTCAGATTTTTTTGTATATTATAGGCCCTGCGGGCAGATTAATGAAATCAACTAGATTTCCCTGAATTTCTACATACGCAGAGCCTTTTTTCTGCCTTTTTTTTGGTATAATTATTACATGTTCTAATACTTTAAGGGCTCATTTAGTACATTATATTATACTGATAATTTCAATTAAATAGATGAATTTGTTGACTGGATGTTAATTATTTAGTCGGCTATTTGGTGTTGTATTGTATTAAAATGTGAATTATATTATATTGGTTAGATTATATTATAGTAATTGATGAGAAATATTTATATTATAAATATTAATTATGTATATATTATTATAATTATTATTTATTTAATTATTAATTATTATTATTATTACATTTTTCAAGATTGCTAATTATCCGACTATTTAATATTGAAAATTTTGAGAATATTATTTTAGCGGATTTCAATTGTATAAAAATATTCAACCATATTAATTTATATAGTGGCTAATTAATATAAGCGGCATCAAATACTGATTTTTTATTATATTATTTTATTTTATTCCTTATACAATGTACTAAATGTAGCGTAACCATCTTAACTTTTTAAAGAGTGGTGGAGCTAGAAAACCTTTCTAGTAGTGATATTCATCTCCATTTCTTGTGTGCCTCTCTATTTGTTGTGTGAGAGGTTTTAGATTCGACTTTCATTTGCTGAGATTGATACTTAATATTTATATTAATTATTAACTATCCTTTAATATATTTGTATCAAAAAATACAAATTCCCGAATTTTCTCCTAATACAAAATCCATATAAAGCAATCAAAATTGTCAAAAAAGGCTCATCCAAATAATGTGACGAAAGACCGGAAGCAACTGTAGATGCAAAAGGGTTTTCTTGTTGAACTATCTTTTGAGAATATTAATTCCAATCGTGTCTTACTTTTCATTTTGTTCCTTCTTGGATGAACTGTTTGCCATTTTCCTACTCTATTGGATTCTAATGAAATTACAACTATTGAAAACAAAAATTGTGACACGCCTCTAGTCTCCCTCTGCTCGTTATGTGTGGGTGCGCGCAGAAAGCCACCCCCCATATGCAAATCCCCATGGAAAGAAAAAAGAAAGTAGCTTCTGTAAAGTTGTAATGCACGTAAAAGAGGAGGCGGGGATATGGACTTTGTCCCCTATAAAATCCACTCCGAAATCACCCACAACACAATAGCAAAATACTAGACTAATAACAAACGCACCCTCCTTATAAATATAGGAGTTTTTTTCTCATAAGAAAAAAAAAAGTTAAATGGTTTCCACAAGGGCATGAAAAGAGTTTCCCAGCGGTTGTACCAAAGATGATAATGAGTAGGGAACCAATTTCAAAACGGAGAACCCTGAACCAAACAAGGCTCATAATCTCAGCGCGTTTCAGGTCCTTTGTCCAAGTCTTATGCCCATCAAGCCTATCCATAACACCAAATTGCCTCGTAACGAACCACTTACACAAAGTCCTTGTTGTGCCTGCGGAAATATGCAGTGCTTTCTCCCTTTAACTCCATCCTCCACCACAAAGATTTTGCAATTATTTTGTTAATAATCCGCAGAACCCTTCAACAGGTATGGTATAGGGTTTTAACGGCTCTTGCCCGTAATTACACAACTTTATAGACAATAGTAAGCATGCGCGGTGTTGGCAGAGAGGAAGCGGGGGAGAAAACCCTTGCTTCAAACATCTCTGTATAAATGTGGCAATTTTTAACACGACTTAATACACGATTTGAATCTTGCACAAAAATTATTCGAGTCAACTCGCACAATTAAAATTTTGGGTCAGTTTTTTATCAATTCAATATGATACGTTTAATAAACGGATGGATTTCAAATCAACCTATTAATCCATATAATAACCTATTAATCATTCACCCGTATGTTGACTTATATATCCACCCATTTAATAAACGTATCATTACTAACTCATATTTCTACCCATTTACTTACCTAAATACCTATTAAATCTTATAGTTTAAATAAATTAAACATATTAAACAGATTAGATGGATGAAACGAATCATAAGTTAATTGAATTTCAAGTACATTCTGTTTATTAAATGAATTAAACAAATTACAAGAATTACCTGAATTATTAACATATCAAATTCGAGTTGAATATCATTAACACGATTATTAAACATATCGAATTCAAATTGGGCATATTTGAATAAAATATAATTCATGACATGACACGACACGACACGACATATTTCCAGCCCTATCTTTATAATAGCACACTAAGGCTTGCAGCGTCTCATGTCTAGCTACTAAAGAACTAAAGCACTTTAAATCTCTTCAACATATTTCGTATAGACATCTCTTTATGATTACTCACACTAATGAACCCACAGCTTACACCGCAAAAACATTTGTACAGTACCATTATGAAAACAATGTACATGTTACAAGCATGGATAAAAATATCGACCAAATCAATGATATATCGATAATTCCAATCGACGACACCTAAAAGGGTGCCTAAAGGGTGAAAAAAATTTGTCAAAATATTGAAATTTTTTATTGTTTTGAGTTCACAACGATGAATATGAACTATTAATTTGTTAAAACTGGACGTAAAATGAAGTAATTTGAGTCAGGTCATGAAATCAGATCGAAAAACCCGAATTACAGACCCCGCTAGAGAAAGAAAATGACTATTAGTTTGTATACATTGCTTAAATTACCAATCAGGTTGGCTAGCCGCTTTGATTGTGTGTTTTGTTTCTTAACCAGTTGCAGAATATTTTTTTTTTATCAATTTTTTTTCAAACTTTCAACAAAGTCCTTTCTTTTTTTCATTTTTTTTTTCAATTTTAAATATATTTAAACTTATTTTATCATTTTTCTTCCATTGAAAAAATTATTGTTATGTTTTTAATTATATTAACATTGACTTATAATAATTCACTTCAATTTATATTTATATTTAAAATTTTATATTATTAATCATCGTCATAATCATATTGTAACATATTATTTATCATAAATTTATTATATCAAAGTCAAATTTTTTAATCTTATATAACCATTATTGGACAATTAAATTTAAACTAAATTTCTATCTTTTATTGACCGTAAACGATATCGATATCGATTTTGATATTTAACGTGAAATATCCATAAATTTAATTAGCGACATATTCATCGATATCAATATTTCAATTCTTTATTATGAGTGCAAATATTTCGATGCCACAAACAAAAACAGTTTCAGATTTAAATGATACAAAGGATGAGAAAAGTTAATTGAAGTGGCGCCAAGTACCAGAAAGCAAACCAAAAAACGCAAACCAAACGTGTCCGACTCATGTAGCCTATAGTAAAACCAGGTCTACGATGCACACAATTGCAAAACCTAGCCCCTGCAAGAGTTTTGGAATTTCAACAAATACTAATGCAAATCAAATAAACCATAACTGGTCATTACAAGAAATAACTAGACCCAAATTGCTTTATGATACATAATCCTTTTTTTATTATTTTTTTTAATGCAAACTGTTCTAGTAAAGCACTAGGAGTAAACTATCAGATTTTTTGTCAGAAGAACCTGGATGCCGACCAAAGTTCGCAAAATCATACAAATAGCTACAAGTATACTCCTGTTCACACGCCCCACTGGCTCATTGCAGTAGAGGAACATCGATGTTGCTTAATCTCTAAAACCGTACCAAAGCCTGCATAAAAAGATCCAAAACAATCTGTTCAAGCTTTCATCTAATTGATGTGGACACACAATAAGTGATATAAAGAGCGCTTCAGTTAGAACTGGACTGTCAACTGCTAGATCAGATACATACTATCCACTTCCCCCACAGTGCATTTCAGCATCTTATTTCAACATTAATGGATCATTGGATCCTTAATTAACACCATTCTCTCCATGTGTGAGTGTGTGCGTGCGCGTGTGCATGTGTGTGTGTGCACATATGTGCGTCTCGTATCTTGATGCAAAATGTTTGGAGAGCATACCTTCATCCATGCAGAGCACATACTTCTCCGACTCTGCTAAAATTCTTCAAGATCATCATCTTCGTCATCATAGGGGCTAAACACAGCCCTCAAAAGAGCTCATTAGATACATTTCGAAACCCACGGAGCATCTTCATCATTCCTCATAGATGGAAGAAGCTCCAATTGAAACCAAGGGGGCAGTAGATGAGATAGGAATACACAGATTTGATCCAACCACCACCCACCTTGGTTCCCTATGCCTGCACTCCTGCCAACTGAAACATGTGCAGCTCACGCAGCACATTATACTTTATGCTCGACTCCAAGCAGGCAGGGTGCAGGCACGGCCCCTGCCCCTCACCGGGGCCGGGCTAACCCAAAACTTGCATCAGGTTGTTGATGAGACTGCAGAAAAACAACTATCAGACAACAAGCAGTCAAAACTACAGGAACCTATTACGTAAGTGGCCTTGAACGACTTTAAACCCCAAAAAAAAAAATTACTCCGAAAGGATTCTTATTTCAGAACATAAAATTCTTTAGCTAAAATGAGTGCATTATATATGCATATTTGTGTTTCTACTTTAGATGAGTCTTTTCCAATAGTAGCGGGATGATTAAAGGAATTTCTCAATCAATCACCATTGTTACTTATAAGGAATTGCCTTTAGGCCAGGCACAATAACGAAAAACCGTCAACATTTCAGAAATGAAATTTCTAATTAATTCCTCTGATGTTTTCTAATCAAACTTTTTCAATTTACTTTCTCTCAAGTGTAAAATTAATTAGGCTGACAACTTGAAATAGAAAGCTATGGAGATTAGAAAAGCAAAGCATTAGAAATTATCAACATAAAAAGCGAAAGGAAAAAAGAATAATCTTTCACTGTTACTTCGCAGAAGGAAGTACATGGAAGAATAGTTATTACACAAACCATGATTTCACCAACGCTGATGTATAATTCTGTAATGGAACAAAATTATTTCCCAGTAGACCCATCTGTAACTTAATTTGTTGATAAAATGATTAGTTGTGCAAGTTAATGGGAAATTTTGGTGAAAAGGGCATGTCATGGAGACTTTAAAAATGCAGGAATAAAATTAAAATCCAAATATCATGTAATAAAGAATGCCAAAAACTAAGATTGGCTATTTTAAATTACCAAAATTAAAATCAAAGTCTACCAATAAGAATAACGTAAAATAGAATGCATCTGTTCAATCCCATCAAATCAGGAATACGTTAATGTACACCAGAAAGTTGATGGTGCCTCTCAAGTGTACAAAGGACACGCAATCAATTTTTTTTAAAAAAAATGCACCTCTTCATTGTCTTCACCAACAAATGCAAGACTCTTAAATGACTCAAGAGAATATAGTTGTTGAACAGAAATACCTGCGAAAAAGGTTGGTGAACATGTTCGTGAGGATGGAGAAAGGGTATTCCAGGGTGCTGACAAGGATACTGGGAAGAATGCAGATATATTCCAGATGTGGATCGTGCACCAACATGATTCGGATTATATGGTGTGATTATGGTCTCCGGATGACCATACCCAATTCCTGCGGGGCCTGATGGTGGAACCCAAGACCCTCCTAAGTGTTGTGGGAGAGGGCGAGGCTGATGTTCAGTAGAAATCTGAGGCCTATGAGCAGAACCAAGTTGCGGAAATTCTGTGTTGTAGTTCAATGCAGTATACATAGGCTGGATGGTGTATGGCCCACCACTGAAACCAAACCCAGGATCGAATCTTTGCACATACCTGAAAAACATTACCATAAATGCACAGCTAAGAACAAAATAACAAAGAAAAACTTGCTATAGTAAAAATTAAA
The DNA here is from genome assembly GCA_032719365.1 of Prinsepia uniflora. Lineage (NCBI taxonomy): Eukaryota > Viridiplantae > Streptophyta > Magnoliopsida > Rosales > Rosaceae > Prinsepia > Prinsepia uniflora. The sequence goes on from CM064874.1 coordinate 54,579,265, forward strand.
TGGCCTATATTAACGTTTTATATCATACCTGTCATAACTCCGGTCATAATCAGGGTCCTTCCGGTCAATCTCACGATCCCTAAATATAGCTACCCTATTATTTGGTTTGTACCTCCCAACTGGCTCCTTCTCTGGCCTACTTCTAGCTGTTCTACTGCTACTTGTTGAAGACTCAATTAAACCCCTACCAGAATGTAAATCAGAAACACTTGATTTTTCTTCCACCTTTGGCATCACCAAGGGAACATGTTGTGGAGTATGTGAAGTATGTGGATTATGTGAAGTATGTGGATTATGTGAAGTATGTGGATTATGTGGAGTATGTGGAGTATCCTGCAATCTAGGCTCGCTCTCTGATTTCCCACTTGAACTGCCACCCATATTAATGCTAGAGTTAAATATTCGTGCACGGGCCCTGTTATAGTCCTCTTTCCGTTCTTCCACACTTTTAGAACTGTTTGCCTTTAACGAGTTTGAATTTCCATTGTTGGCATTCTGTGACCATTTCTGTGGCCTCTGTTTTATTGCAACCTTAGTAACACCACCATCTTCTGATGGTAAATTAACAGGAATGTCTGCAAGGCGAATCAGAGGGAGTCGACACTCAGAAGTTTTACGGACAATAATTCTGGAACCAGAGCCATCAGGCAAAGTATTATCTAATAAAACCATTGACTGAAGCGAATAATGCTGAGCCACACGGTGTGCAGCCAAGCGTAAATAAGAAGTGGGCAACTGCTGAAACTCTAGCTGCTGCTGAATAGGATCACGGATAAACTTCTCAACATCTTGCTCCATCCGTAAAACTGCAGTAAAAAAATATATCAGTGAAGTTCATTACTGAGAAGAATAAATCCTATACAGAAACCAAATTTTAACAGCATGAAACAACACGTTATGAAAACTGTGATAACCAGTGATGTAAGCACAACCACCAAGGCAAATAATTATCAAACTGAACCATTCGTGGAAATAAAAAGAAGCATGAATCTGAACACACAAATTAGCATGATGGGCATAAAATATAACTTGCACAATGTCTATGCAAAAAACAAAAACATAACATAACTAACCCATGACAAAAAAAACAAAAGAAAAAAACGAAAAAATAGGTGAGAAGAACATGAGAATAGTTGGAAGATCTGTTCAAATTCCTTCAGTGATGAGGAAAGAACCATCACTTAAAAAATGAAATGAAACTTATAGATGATAAAGAAAAGTGAGGGGTCGATTCTACGAAAGATACCGTCATTCAATCATACTTGTATACAGGTGTGTGACTGATTATATTTTTCCCACAGCCACAACCATAAACCATCCTTGTGCCCCTCCTTCACATACCCACATTCCTCCCGTTATCCCACATAAAATTCAAGTTCGATATTCTAATGCAATTAGATACCAGATCAGCAAGGTTTGATAAGTTAATCACACTCAAGCATCGTCAAAGCAACCATACCCTTCAGAATCAAACAATCTCTAAAGCTACGGAAATCCTGAAGCCTTTTTTTTTTAACTCACGTGTGCATAAGGATGCATAAAATTAATAGTGAACCATTGAAAAAAACCATGATTTTGCTCCATTTCATATTTCTTCGGGCAAGTCCAAAAGCATCAAATAATATCAGCTCAAATTTATAAAGGGAGTGTTCACCCAGTAGCTTTTTACTTATGTTCGTCTTGATTTCTGTCATTTAATCACTAATACAACCATACAAAGGAAATACCTTCAATAAAGAACCTTAAATGCAACCAAAATTGCATGGGTAGGAAAAAAAAAAGCAATCAATGTGGCACAGGTTACAAGTTGCATACAGCCCATAAACGATCCAGAAGCAAGCAAAATTCGAAAATTACAACAAAAAAATAACCCAATTTTGATTCAATTTTCCCACAAGCTTTTGAGAATCTTAAATATGCTGACGGGAAAATCGAACGTGAATTTGGCGGACTATGAAACTATAGGAAGCTAGTTACTGAAAAATTGTATGAAAGCTTACTTGACAGGCGCTCCCTAGGGTTTTGCAAGGCCTCGCGAAGGAACTGGTCGACCTGATTGAGGGCGTCCTCGGAAAACTTATCAGAGGCATCAGATGCCGAGGAAACCAAAGGCGAGACATCGTTGACGTCTTTGGGCTTCGAGTCCTTGTTGGAGGAAAGTATGAGGCGGTTCATGGCCTCGTCCAAACCGGTGACCTCCCATGACTCTGGGGCTCCGAGATCCTCCCCCACAGAGCCCTCCATGGCCTATCGATCGCTTCTTCTTTCTGTCTCTCCCTCTGGATGTGCAGAAATACGCAATCGAAAGGAAAGGGCAAAAATCGAGGCTAGGGTTTGACGGAGGGTAGCAAACAATTCATCAAAGGACGTGTGTGTCCTCTGAGAGTGAAACCCCAACGAGATTTCGGGGTTTAGATTTCATGTGATTTGGGGGGTTATTCTAGGGTTTCGGAACGAGAGAGATGGACGGAGAGACACACAAAGGAGAGGGAATGTGAATGCGATGGGAATTGCAAAGGAAGAAAGATAGGGTTTGACGATGGATTCAGTGTTGGTTTTGCGGGTGGGGGGATTTTCTTTCTCACGTGCCACGTGGGGAGGCGATTTTGTTTTATTCATAGGCCTTTTAGTTAAAATGATCCCGTTTAAATAAAATATAATTTTTGATCTATAATTCATAGGCCTTTAGGTCTCAAAATATTCCTTAAATATAATTTTGATCTATATTACTCTCTAAGCACGTTTTTAGTTCCAAATTACTCTGTGAAAGTCAATTTTTACACTTCTCCGTTACTTGAAGGGGAATAATTGTCCTTGCCAAGGGTGAACACGCTTAAATAAAAAAAAATAGAAAACACGTGAAGCCACATCGAAGAAGAACCAGAGCATCGTGCATCGAAGAAGAAGAGGGAGAGGGGCAGCAAAGAACAAATACACGGTGCTCAAGCGTGAAGGCATGTTGAGGGGATCTAATTTTCCTATGACTTTGATCTCCTTCTTTGATCGTAAGTAAATTTCCTTCCCCCTTAATGAGCCCCAATTTCGTCCCCAATTCTACTTTCATTTGCCCTAATTGCCTAATATTGATTTTCGCATTTTTTTATCTCTTCGACTGAAGGTAAAAAAAATGGAGAAATAACGGTTCAATCACTCCAATTGTTAATAAGAGCCTCAATCCGTGTAAATGTTGTCACGATCCGACCCATCTAACACAATATTGTCCGTTTTTTTCCTAACCCTCACGGTTTTATTCTCGGGATCTCACATGCAAATTCCTAGTAGATCACACATCATGGGATTGCACCAGCCTCAATTCGCTTAACTTTGGAGTTCCCAAGGAATCCAAAGCCAGTGAGCTCCCAATAGGCCGTGTGTTAGATAGATACGTGTCCATACATATAAGGCACTTCACTTTTCCCTCCCCTAGCAATGTGGGATTGTTCACCGATCTTGCCTTTCCAAGCTCACGGGTCTTCCTCACTGTTCTTACTTCTCAAGCTCACGGGTTTTTCTTACCGTTCTTACTTACAAGACCAGGTCTTACAATCCACCTAACACGACCTATCCCAATCCCCCTAGGATTACGTGGGATGTGTCATGCTCCCGTCTAACCCACGTGCGACACAAAAAGACCAGGCACCCATCTAACCCACGTGTAACACGAAGGCCAGACAAGGGATAACCCAAGTCAACAACCTAGATGGGCTTCCAGAGAGCGCTAGAATCAATGGAAGAGTGTGATGTCTCAGTCTCAGCTATACCCCGCACCGCGATCAACCTGAAGGGCATTAAAACCAGAAAAGAATGTGAGTGCACGAAAATAAATAATTTAATAAAACACATTTCATAAGAAGACATTTATATCCTTCACTTAAAAACCATGCATGCATACAAAACCTAGTTAATTCAAATATCATAAAACGTTTATAAAACTCAAGTCATTTCCTTCCTCAAATAATTAGGGTCTTAGCCCAACACCATAAAATTCAAGAATATGTGGGAAAAAACAGAAAAACAACATTTCAAACTTAGAAACTGCAACATTAAACAAAAAAAAAATAGGATTTCAAACTCAAAAACAGCTACTCACTATCATCAAATTCAAGAGCAGAAGCTGCAACAAGGAGGTGACTCAAGTAGAAGTTTACATATACGAACCAAATTTAGAAATTGATATAAAATTCTAAACCTTCCAATGTAAATCGGGCCACTTCCAATAGCCTAACATCGATGAGGCTACCATGATACGTAGAAGATAAAGCATACAAAGCTGGTCATAAATTAAGAGAAAACCTTTATCAAAGAACTTGAGCATGTAATTCCACAGCTGAGGTTCCTTGGAACCTAGAATTTCCACTTGATGGAATCTGCGCAGTTCCTTAGCGATTGCAGCAGCCAGCTTCAGAGTCCTCATGTTTTTCGAGATGAGAAGAAGTTAAAATCATGTCAATGGGTAGATTCAGTTCACTAAGAACCCTGAAAATGCATATAATTTATTCAATGAAAATGACCTATTATCGAACTTTATACTAGTTTCAATTGAAGAAATTTTCTTCAAGAACATTTTCATGGACTGAGGCTCTTATTAACAATTGGGGTGATTGAACCGTATTCACTCCAATTTTCACCTTTAGACGAAGAGATAAAAAATGCAAAAATCGATATTGAGAAATTAGGGCAAATGAAAGTAGAATTGGGGATGAAATTGGGGCTCATTAAGGGGGAAGGAAATTTACTTACGATCAAAGAAGAAGATCAAAGACATAGGAAAATTAGATCCCCTCGACGTGCCTTCACGCTTGAGCACCGTGTATTTGTTCTTTGCTGCCCCTCTCCCTCTTCTTCTTCGATGCACGATGCTCTGGTTCTTCTTCGATGTGCCTTCACGTGTTTTTTTTTATTTTTTTATTTAAACGTGTTCACCCTTGGCTAGGACAATTATTCCCCTTCAAGTTTAGGAAGCAATTTGGAACAAAAAATGTATTTATGGGGCAAATTAGATCAAAATCATGTTTATGGGGCATTTTGAGACCAAGCTCAATGTTCATGGGGCATTTTGACTAAAAAGGCTTATTCTTATGGACGAGTCGAATGCAAAATTATATCTATTTTTACAAAATTATAAAATTGAAGCTTTTTAGTTTAAAGATACTGTCAAATGCACCTTCAAATGGACGAGCCGTCCCATCCAAATGCTTTTCCATTAATTTCATCCATTTTCCACAAAAAATAGTCAAAAACCTAGACAAATAAACTTAAATACCCTTAAACTCTCCTATTTTTTTCTCTCTTCCCATCATCTTTGTTCTTCTTCCTTGTGACCACAGACACCATTCACCATTATAAGAGTGTTAATCTGTTTTTCAGTTTGGTTTTTTTACCGAAATCGAAACCAAAACAGGTTGGAGAATCGGTTCGGTTCGGTTCGTTTTTTCCTCCAATGCGGTTCGGTTCGGTTTTTCCTCCTATTCGGTTTGGTTCGATTCCGGTTAAAACCGATTTTTTTTCTTCAAATTATGGTGAATCGGTTCGGTTGAACCGGTTCATTTTTCTCTAAAAATCCATTTTTTTGTACTTTTATACAATAATCAATATTTATTATCTAATTAATGTTTATTACAACTAATCAAGATCCATTATAACTAATCAATGTTCATTACAAAGTAACCTAAAGTATTTTGGTTCGGGTCGGTTCGGTTTTCTCCAAATGGTCTCAGTTTTCCTTCGATTCGGTTTTTTTCAGTTCGGTTCAGTTTTTCGGTCGATTTTTTCGCTACACCACTGTCCTCGACTCCGACCAAGACAACCTCACCATTCCACCTAAAATATTTCCCTAATTGAGCGATCTCATTTCTACCATCCATCACCGTCAAGGCTCATTGTAGAGGAGGAATCAGAGCCACGAACCAAAAAACCCTCGATGACATCTATCAAGGTTCCTAGTGGACCTAGGCCATGCGATTGCCACTGATCGAATTAGCTGAAAAATGAGAAGAGAATCATGCCCTCTTTCGCAATTATTGGTGCTCAAGCTAGCGAATCGAGGGCCAACATCCATCGATGTTCAAAATTTCGCGGCCGTTTTATTCTAAATCCATGTACATTCTTGGATAATCAAAGCCCAGACTCGTACCCCTGGGGTCTCGTAGATAAAGTTAGGTGGCTGAATCATGAGATTTGGTGAAGTTAAGTTTCTGAAAAGCAGCGATCATAGAAGAATGGGCCTGAATTTTGGGTAGGTGATGAGAATGATGACACCTCATCCATGGTTCTATTCTCTGCATGCAAATCGATTTTTCAACGAGTAAATCAAGTCACTCTGTATGATTTCATATTGATACTTGTCGAGATTTTCTTACATGCAATTTGAGTTGAGTTTTGAGAATTTTGGCGTAATTTTGGTCAATAATTGATGGGTTTTGAATTTTGATTTCTTTACCATGTTTATTCGAAATTCTGAGCAATTGGGTGTGTTCGATTGTTACATGCGGTTTGAAATTTAGATTGGGATCGAGATTTGATCGTTTGTGCTGAATTGGGTTTGATTGAGAATTTATTATCATGAATTGGGTTGAAATTCTCTACATTTGATGAGCGGGAATTCGTTTTCCAGGTTTTTGGTTCATGAACTTCAATGTAATTTAGATTTCTAAGTTCTCTTCTATATTGCAACTTACTTTCATATGTGTGGAACCCAAAATCACCGGAAAAATGTGGAGCTGCCACGTGGCCCATAATTCTCAAAATGACCAAATTGCCCTTGGCAATAATACTTGTAAGCCCAAGCACCGGACATGGCCCAAACCAGAATGACATGTGGAAGCCTCTCCACCCTCGATTTGTATAACACGTGTTAGCATGCAAATTGATGAGCATTTGTCCCACATTGAAACTATGAAAATTGAACATCTCACTCACCCCTATAAATAGCAAGGCACATTTCATTTTCAAGGTAAGTTGATTCTTCGCTTCGAAGTATATCATTTTCCTCTCTCAAAGCTAACTTAGGCATCAGAGTGTTTTTGGTCGAACAACCCCCCGGGTAAATCGATCGAGACAACGATAGCTAATTGTTTGCTGTTTGCAGGAATTGTGAGAACTTTTCGCGGCGGGTTCGATTTCTGCTTCAACAATTGGTGCTTTCATTGAGAGCTATTGAGTTATACTCAGAAGAAGCTCTCTCATTTGTTCATCGTTCATCTTTCTTCGTTCGTCGTTCATCGACATTGTTCGAAGATTTTGAACGTTGTTCATCACTCATCAGAAATTTGTTCATCGTTCATCTTTCTTCGTTCGTCGTTTATCGACATTGTTCGAAGATTTTGAACGTTGTTCATCACTCATCAAGAATGCGTTCATCGTTCATCTTTCTTCGTTCGTCGTTCATCGACATTGTTCGAAGATTTTGAACATTGTTCATCGTTCATCTCTCTTCGTTCGTCGTTCATCGACATTGTTCGAAGATTCTGAACGTTGTTCAAATTACCCATCAACAGCTTTCCAAATTCAAAATTCTTCGAATCGGCATGGCTAAGGCTCGTCGATCCGCTTAGTCAGCCGGAGAAGGTATTTCTGCCTCAACAGCTCAGACGAGGAATGAAGCTCACATAGAAACTCCGGAGAAGCGCCCAGCTCAACTCAGGCGCGTGTCTATGGAAGCGCCCCTTGAGACACTCGAAGGGAGGCCAACCTTCAGTTTTGGAGCATTCCCCTCTCCAGCTAACCAAGTACCCGCGCTAGGGGAAGGAACTTCGACTTTACAACAAGCGAATGAGAGGTTGATGGGAAATGCATCACGACATGATCAACCCACAACAAACATGGTCCTAAAGGACTTTCTGGACGGATGTCATGCCATCTCAGGGAGAAGTCGTCACCAACCTCCCCAAGACAATTTGGCGCAGCAAGTTGAAGGGTTAAGCAAACAAATTCAACTTCAGTCAGAGCTCTTGCAGCAACTCCTAGTAGGGAGACCAATCCAGGAGCGGGACGGACGATCCACGTCACGTGGCCGACAAGAGAATGCCCAGGGACGACCTAGGAAAGAGCAGGCCCGCTGCCAAACAATGTCACAAGATACTTCGCTGGGAAACTCTGGAGAAGAAAGTCACGCTCATCAAGCAAAAATCCCACAACGCCTAAAGTCGTTAGTACGTGAACGGCTAGGAGGTAGGACTGGGGCAACTTCATGGGCAGAGCATTCACAGCACTCACGTGGGGGCAGGGGGCAACTTCGAGCTCAAAACAAAAACCCAAAACGATCTGCCCACGACAGTAAAAGGGGAGAAGCTCAAGGAGTTTCTCAACAATTAGCAAAAGAGGACTCATCGGCTCAGCAAGGAGCACTGCGGGCTAATGATGTTCAAAAAATGCTGGACATGCACCTTCGTGCTCAACAGGGTGGCGATCTAGAAGACGATCTACGTCGCCAAATACAGCTCTCTACGCCCTTCATAAGGGATATTTAGGAGGAGCCATTCCCCCAGAGGTTCGCAACACCAAACTTCACTCCATTCAAAGGATTCTCCGACCCAGTAAAACACATAGATTATTACCGAGGAGTCATGATCCCCCACAGGTCTAACGATGCGCTCATGTGCAAAGTTTTTCAAGCTTCCCTTCGAGGCCAAGCCGTGACTTGGTTCAATCATCTCCCCCCGAGGTCGATTGAGTCCTTTGAAGAGTTGGCTTTGGCATTTGTGAAGGAATACGCACAACTTCGGACAATCGAGGTGAAAGATGACCATCTTTTCTCTATCCAAAAGCGAGCAAAAGACACTCTGCGACAATACATACGGAGATTTTGTGAGGAAAAGTCTCGCATTATCAGCTGTAATGACCTTGTTGCGACAATGGCATTCAAACAAGGACTCCCTTGAGACAGCCAGCTTTACGGGGACATCGTAATGAGCAATGCGCGAAGTTTTTCCAAAATACTTTCGCTAGCAGAGCGACATGCAAGTTGGGAGGACGAGAAGAGCGCTGCTCATACTCATGACCACGCCGGGACTAGCGAAGGGGCCTCCAATGAGGATGAACCTCATGAAAAGTCTGCGACTGGAAAGCTCAACAAGCGAAAGGCCGGGCAACACTCCCAAACGCCAGTTATGGGGAAGCCTAACTTACAGCTATCTTTACCAGCCCATCAGATCCACAATGAAATTAAGAACAAACCATGGTTTAAAAGGCCGGAGCCAGTCAAAGGCAATCAAGAGAATGCTGATAAAACCAAATGGTGCGCCTATCATGAATGTTATGTGCACAATATCAGCACATGTATATCTTTCGAAAGATATCTCCGAAATCTCCTGAGGGAGGGGCATTGTACAGACTACATCAAAACTGTAAATCACATGGAAAACAAAGGGCCAAACGAACCAGCTTCAAAGGTGATCCGCATCAACTAGACTGTCAACATTAGAGAGACATAAAATTCTATGGAGCTTTTCAATTTTGCTTTTCAAGTTGTCTTCTAAATTCAAGTATCAATGAAATGAGATCGACAAATTGATTTGTTCACCATGTACAATTTTCAAAGCTTATTCTCTCTAGTGTAAAAAGCCTTCGCCATGCGAAGCACCTAAGCCTTCGTCATCGAAGCATCCAAGCCTCCGTCATCGAAACATTAAGCCTTCGCCCTGCGAAGCATCTAAGCCTTCGCCTTGCGAAGCATCTAAGCCTTCGCCCTGCGAAGCATCTAAGCCTTCGCCATGCGAAGCACCTAAGCCTTCGTCATCGAAGCATCCAAGCCTTCGTCATCGAAGCATCCAAGCCTTCGTCATCGAAGCATCCAAGCCTTCGCCCTGCGAAGCATTCAAGCCTTTGTCATCGAAGCATCAAAGCCTTCTGAGTCCTGCAAATTTCTGCGCAGCAAGGAGAGCTCATCTCGAGCGGTATCTCGCTCATTTTCTATCAGCATCCTCTCCGCACGGCTCCTCTCCAACTCGCCCACCTTGGCTTCCGATGTGAAATTAAGACCTTAAGTTTTCTTAAGTTATCGTAATATCACATCAACAACATAATCTTCCATTTATGCGGCCCTTCAAAATAGCACATTCGCAGGACCGGAACGGAAAGGTTAGGAAAGAAGTTGCTCGGTATGCTTTTTGGTTAGGAAAGAAGTTGCTCGGCATGCTTTCTTCTCCCAAGAACCAATAAGTCCTTGTTTATCGTCCTTCTTCTGAACAATGGTCTCCTTCGAGCACAGTGGAACGCACAACCACTCCTTGATCGGGATGTCTGAAAGCCTCGCGCCATTCATGGAGAAAGTAGCCGGCTCATGTCCCGGAACTCTAGAAGAACATCTGTCGCCAAGCTCCACGAGAACGTCGTTTGGAAAGGAATTTTGATTGCAAGCCTTCCACTCCATGAGGTCTTCAGGCTTCTCAAAATCCATATCTTTCCCTCGGAATGGACTTAGGCCACGAAAACCGCCACGCTCCCACAGGACAAATTTGCTGGGTCTCTCGGCATCTTGACGCATGGCAAGCATGTATGTGGTACTAGCAAGAGTCACAGTAGGTGTGATCCTGCCTACCGATGCTCACTAGTCACGTCCGCAAGTGCACTCAGTCACCACCAAGTCCCCGTCGACTGTTCGGCCAAACTCCGTCCACGACGTGACATCGTGAGAGTATAAGGAACGATTTTACAAGATCAATTTGATAAATCCTTACCTCCAGCTAGTAAAACTCAAGCTCGATTTTTCGAGGATTTTGAAGCTTCTGTTCTTGCTCGATACGGCCTCAATCCTCCCCGTTTTTGATTTGGATCGGTTCGAATTAGTCCCAGGAGACTTAATCCAGCCTCAATTTTGATCCTCAAGACTCACGAATTCGAATTCGAATTTTCACCACAAATTTCCAAAATTTCGAAAATCTGCAAAACCAGCGACCCTCTGTCCTTCGTGTTTGTTTTGCTCCAATTCAGACTCTCTAATCTCTCATTCTCACAATCGAATTGCTCTGCTATTTAACAAAATCAAGGTTTGGACAAAATGATTGAGTTTTCCCTAATTAAGGGTTTAGGGTCCCTAAAATCCTTGATTTCCTCCATGTTGTCTAGACAAAGCAGCAAGAATCATTGTTAGGTAGCATGAGTCAGCGTCCACCGTTCGCTTGTCTCAAAAAGACCGTTTTGCCCTTCGCTTCCAAAATTACGAAAATGCCCCTCGCCTTCGTAAACACATAACCTTCGCATCCGATCTCCGATTTCGGCATGCCACCTGTCTATGGATTTGTATCAACTCGACCTACGTAACGGTCTCTGGCCCTCGTCCTTTGGACCCCCCGGTTCAAAAGACAACATTTTGCCCATGCTTGGGGGTAAAATGGTCATTTTGCACATTATGTCCGATTCACACCACTAAACCCAGAATAGTCATTCTAAAACTAAAAATGGACTTTTTACCTTTATAACCAGGGGCAAAATCGTCAAATAAACACTGAATCGATTCTTGAACCCAACGGTAACTGGTAACCCGGTAATATAAGTCTTCAAACAATGTACATCCCTCCGGATTCCCTGAATACCGAATCGATGTGGGGGCATTTGTGGAACCCAAAATCACCGGAAAAATGTGGAGCTGCCACGTGGCCCATAATTCTCAAAATGACCAAATTGCCCTTGGCAATAATACTTGTAAGCTCAAGCACCCGACATGGCCCAAACCAGAATGACATGTGGAAGCCTCTCCACCCTCGATTTGTATAACACGTGTTAGCATGCAAATTGATGAGCATTTGTCCCACATTGAAACTATGAAAATTGAACATCTCACTCACCCCTATAAATAGCAAGGCACATTTCATTTTCAAGGTAAGTTGATTCTTCGCTTCGAAGTATATCTTTTTCCTCTCTCAAAGCTAACTTAGGCATCGGAGTGTTTTTGGTCGAACAACCCCCCGGGTAAATCGATCGAGACAACGATAGCTAATTGTTTGCTGTTTGCAGGAATTGTGAGAACTTTTCGCGGCGGGTTCGATTTCTGCTTCAACAATATGTGATTGGAGCTTTAACTTTTAATTTGGGTACAGTCTAGGACTAATATATGTGTCTAATTTTCTGGAAATTTCTTTTCAAAAGGCCTCTGATTAGGATTTGAAGATCAAATTACTCATTCAATGGGAAATTTATTCATATTTTTTTTTGTTTCATCTTGGAGATGATAGAGTTACACTTAAAATTCCAAAATTATGTTTAAAATTAACGCCCACATAATAGATGGAAGGAAAAAGGTGTTGAGTGGATCAACTTGACTAATTTATGATGCAGTGTGAGTGAATAATGAGAATATGGTGCAAAGTGGGATTTCCAATTGAGTTCAAGGTGCATTTAAACTAAGAACCTAAAAATTAGGGGAAAAAACTTGTTTAGTGCTCTGTTATCATTGGATACCTAATTTAGACTTCCAGTTAAATTCTTAGCTTCCATCTTCTATTTCTGTTAGGTCCCTAGTTAAGTTAGCAAAGAAAAAATTACTAACATGTACTAATCTACCCTTTATAACATATTTAATATCTAATTCCATTTTCTTTATAGTTAGAGTGCAATTTTAACTTTGAATTGGAGAGAATTCCAGAAAGCACACAATTTTCTCTTTTTCTTGCTCTTTATCATTCAATAGAGTGATCTGAAAATTGTAGTTGTGCTAATCACCTATACAAAAACAGCAAAGTTAGCGAAGACAAATATGGAGACTGCACCCAATCTCCAAATCATATGCAATTTGGAGATCAAACACGATCTGAAAATTGCATGCATTTAGAGATGATCGAGACGCGATCTAGATATATCGCAAGGGCAACAACTGATATTGAATATTGTACTTGTTAACAATATCGTTGTCAAAGTGGGAACCGCTTTTGTCATAGTGAAGTTAATGATGTTGCAACTATTATCAATATTTTGGGACGTTACAAAATTATAAAATTTGGAAAACTTATGTAATATTAACTACTATGAATTTAATACATTGCACATAAATTATTTTGGATTTACCTTGTGAATATAAATTATAGTTGTGATTAAGTAAATCCAATGTACTGAACTTATATAACATTTAGATACTAATTTATTTTTTTATAAATGGGTTTACATTCTCTCGATCTACAATATTCGTTGCATATAATTTTCACATAACAAATTGCTAATGCAAAAATCGTCCATATTGAAGATTTTCTTCCTAATCCCTACACAATATAAACGAGGCAAAAATGTTAAGATTGAAGCATAAGAACACTTTGATATCTAAGTCAGTTTAATCAAAAGAATAAATTGAATATCAAAAAATTTGAATATTAATATGTACATGGGAGGTGATGAGATACATTATGTTTAGAATGGAAACCTTATAAGTGACTAGAGAGTATAATTGGTTGAAGAAAGTTGTAATGAATAAGTAATTCCCCTAGTTATTAATAACCTATATTTTTAAGAGATTATCTCTTATTAGACCATATGCAGTAGAGTAATCAAGGACAAATTTAACCGAACTGCCTATTGCTAGCTATTTCTTCATCTTGTTTATCTCTCCTCTCCCCTTCATCCTCTTCATCATCTCTTCTTCTCAAACTCTCTCATTCATTCCCAAAACATATAATCATTTGCATTAACAAGCTCTAAATTTTCGTGGGTTATTCAAAAATTCAAAGAAAAGAAAACACATTTCAATTTTTTTATTATTTATGGGTAGTTAATTGACTTGAATTTTTCACATCGAGTTGTGAAAAGTTGATTATTTTAGGTATTTGAGAAATGTAGGTTTTGATATTTTGCAGCTTTCACGTAACGATTAGGAAGACCGAGTTATCGCAAACAGAGTTTGAGTATGATAATTTTAACACATTTCAACAATTAGGAAGAGGAAAAGAGAGAAATTTTATCATAAAACACGGTGATAACATTGAGGAAAACGATGGTCCTTACTTTCTTGGAGGTGAAAAATATCATTCGCCACATATATTGACAGGACCTGCCACTAACTCTCTTTGAAAACTAGAACCAGTCCTACTCCCATCTGACCACTTTTGTCAGATAAGGGATATAACTTAACTCATAATCAGAAGTAACTGAAGTTATGACCAAATTGAGTCCACTCTTGCGGGGCTTCTGCCCACATTCAACCCGCTTCCCCGTCAAGTAGTGGGTTTTACTAGTCCGACTATATTCAATTTTATTTCTATACCAATTACTAAATATAATTGTGATTCCACCATATTATAATGACTACATTCAATTTTATTTTTATGTGACATCTTACCATTTTTATGTAAATATAACTATATGTCCATAACCATAAAATCAATATACCTTCACGGATTATCATTATCACGATGAGCCATGAAAAGATGCATAACTTCTCAAGGAACAATATGGTTATAGTTTATCTGGTTATCCAATTTAGACTTATATTGCTTGCATAATTTCCACTTCTCAAATTGTAGTATAATGTAAATTTGTAACGACCCGTCCCGTAAATCGGGATTTGCTTAGTGATTAATGGCGGATTGGTGAGGTTAATCAGTATCTAGTTGGACGATTTCGGACGGACGGTGCAAAAATGACGATTTTGCCTTCGGAATGGGTAAAAATGTTGACTTTTAGTTCAAGCGGTCAAATGGACTTTGACTGATGATCGTGACGTAGTTCGGGACGTCACGAGTTCATAGACAGGTGGCACGTCCAATTCCGACATCCGAGGAGGAAGTTATGACATTCGGAAGTTTAAGGGCAATTTGGTAAATTTGATAAATTAGGGGCATTTTGTTGACTTTTTGAACGCCGAGTCAATTTCATGTATTTCGAGGACTGTTACGTAGGTCTCGATCCTCTGATTACAACGACAGGAGGCATGTGTCATTTGGAGTTCGGGAAATAGAGTTATGGTTTAAGACATACGAAGGGTAAAACGGTAATTTGGACAATAGAGGGGCAAAATGGTCTTTTGGCAGTTTAAACATTGTGAGCAATCAGATAGGGACTAGTGGGCTTGAGTAATTTGATATTTTTGGCTGAACCACTAGTTGGAGGACACCTGGTCAGCCTCCAGTGGCTTCTAGCCAATTCATTCAGGTGTGTTTAAACGGTTTAACCCTTCAATTGAGAGAAAAACAGGGGCGTCAAACCAATCGATCCTTTCAGTGAGTGAGTCGTGTTTGTGAGTTTTGATGATGAAGTGAGAGATCAGGAGGTTTGTTGTGACTATTTGTGCGTGTGTCTAGGGGGGGACCTAGTGCAGAATGTGTGTGAGACGGGAGAAGCACAGAAAACAGGGGAGGCACGCCGTGAACAACTGGACCGAAATCGATCAAACCTATCGAAAACCTTGGTCTGTGGTGGAGTTCAGTGAGCAGATTGACCTTTGGACGCGAGTGAGTAGGGTGAAGGAAGCATGACGGAGGTAAGGCAGAGTCTTGAAAATTTGCAGTTTAAATTCAAATATGGTGTTTTGAGATTTAACGGTTGTTTTGTGGTTTCAACGATCAAATATTAGTTCTTGAGGTTCCAGAAACTTTTTGGAGTAAAAAACACGATGGGAGATGGCCGGAAGTGGCGGGACACGGCAGGGGAAACATGGCCGGTTCACCTGCTGGAATTGGAGAGGTAAATATTAGTGTTTAAACTCAAGGTTTTAGGTCACAAATTCATTACAAGAACTAAGACAAACATTAGGGATGAAGAGGATTCAAATTGGACTGAAATTGGTAGAAAAATAATGTCGAACCGCTCACGCCGGTTCAGTTGAACCGGCCGGCCTGCTGAACCGGTTTGAACCGGTTGATCAAAGGTTGAAGAAGATGAACAGTAGGTGCGTGGCTCCCACGCGCAGCCCCTTTGGGCGGCGCGTGAGGGCGCATGGGACCCCTTTTGGGGAAGTTTCCAACACGACTTTTAAAGTATTCGATGTAAAGAACATTTTGGCACTGGTTTCGAGTCGATCGGACATTGTCTCGACATGTTTCGGGTTGTCCGAAGGTGTTAGGCCTAGGTTAAAAAGAGTTAAAAATTCAGGAAAATTACGAGGCTTTAGTAGAAGCTTAATGAAGTAGTTAGTGACCTTATTATGGAATTTGGACAGGTTCGGGAAAGTCGAGGATAGCGGATTGGCCGGGAAAGCATTAGTGCGCGCGTATCGAGGCGACGACGCTATGGTCTGTGAGTGGACTTTGTTTTCTAACTTATGATGCATGCATATATGTTTTTATATGTTTTCTATACGTGATTCTATGATTTGATTTCTGATCTTGATGATTTACGGTTTTACACGTTTTTTGAGGAAATTACGGAAATTCACATTTTATGATAAGTCGATGGATATTGTGATTTGAACTTGATTTTAATGATTTGATGTCGGGATTTGAGATATGATTTAATATCAATGATTTAAAATGGATTTTGAAAAATGACTTCGGGCTTAGTGGCTCAGTTCAAAAGTGGTTTTAAGAAACGTGTTTTCGGGTTTTGGAATCGGATTCCAGAATGACGATTTTGGATTCGGTTGAGAACTAGAAAGTGGAATTCCGGGTTTGGGTTCAGAATGGTTATTCCGGATGCCGGCTTACGAAATGATGGTTTCAGACTCGGATTTGGAAATGGATATGGACATGAGTTCTGGGTTTGGATTCGGTATCTTGATGAGATTGCGGATTCAGATTCGGAAATGGAAAACGGTTTGCAAATGGTTTGGATTGGATTTGCTGTATCTGGTTATTGGGTTTAAAGACCCGGATATGATATGATGGGGGCGGGCCCGGATTGATTTTAAAGACTCGGGAGTTTAAAGACTCGGATTATATTGAGGCCTGGATTGAGTTTAAAGACTCGGGAGTTTAAAGACTCGGATAGATCCAGCAGGTTCGAGGAATGAAAATGTGGTTTCAAATGTGTTTTGGTTTTCACTGGGACGTGATGATGATGGTTTTGAATAAAGTTGTCCGATGTTTTGGGCTGAGGCCCGGGATTTGAGAAAAGGAATTTGTGTTCGGTTTTTCTTACATGGTGTACTTAGCCGGAATACTGAATGGTTTTATAACATAAATTTGATATGCATGCATTGGTTTTAAATTGGAGGGTATAAATTTACTTGTTTTATGAATTGTTTTTAAACCTACACATTATTTTTGTCCACTCACAGTCTCTTCGTGTTTTTGCTACCTTCCAGGTTGTTGCGGTGCAGGCTGTTGGTCGAGAGGGACGGAGACATCACACTCGCGATCCACAGTAGATTCGGCACACTTTGGGAAATCTGGACACTTTCAGGACGGTCGGATCGAGATTCCCTTATCCAACTTACGTGTCACACGAAGGTTGAACGTCGGTTTAGCCTACGTGTCATGCGTAAGTTAGACGGGAACAAGACTTGGCCCTTAATTCCGGGGGATTGGGGGTGGGTCCTGTCAAAATTCCTTATAATTAAAAATGTACTCATATTCCTCGGTGGTTATTAATATCAATATCGATATCAACTATCCCAACTTTTATCGATATTAATTCAATTACATTACCATAAGCTTAGGACTTAAATCCTTAACTACCACAAATTTCATGATTAAGAAAATGTAATTAAAAAACTAAAGCTTTGGACAAGCATAACTTCTTCATATGATGTCCACTTGACTCAATTCTTGAACCACTGAACTCAGAAGACAAGAAGGAACAAGTTTCATGTTAACCGTTTTTCCAGATTCCAGCCAAAGCGCCCGTAGGCGCCGGGAGAAGTAGGAGACAGCCTCTATGCGTGGGCCTCATGCGCCTGCATAGAGGTTGTCCCTAACCTTCCGGAGGTCATGTTTTGGGTCTTCTTGACCCGCGATCGTGACCCGGTTTTATCTCCCAATTTTCATGTGTAGTTTTATTATTTTAACCATCTAACATCACCTACATAGCCTGTAACAACCCGTACCTTCGGGAAGGGTATAAATGTAATTTTGTAAAAGTTTTGTAAATAAAGGACGATTTTGCCCTTGTGAATAGTAGGTCAAAAGTTGACTTTTCGATTTACCAGTTGGATGAGTGTTGACCCTTGACCGTGACATAGTTTAGGACGTCACGAGTCCGTAGACAGGTGGCAGGTTCGATTCGGACAATCGGAGAGAAAGTTATGACGTTTGGAAGATTGAGGGCGTTACCGTAAATTTGATTAATTGAGGAAAATGTTGACTTTCTGGAGGACTTGTGATTTTCACGTAGACCGAGGACCGTTAGATAGGTCTCGACGTCCTGAGTACAACGACAGGCGGCACGCTGTCATCGGACGTCGGACGAAACATTTACGGGTCTGGAAAGTGTGAGGGTAAAATGGTAATTTGTGTAGGAAGGGCATTTTGGTCTTTTCCCTCAGCCCAATCAGATAAGGGCAAGTGGCAGGGATATTTTGTGCTGACCAAAGAATGATGGACACGTGCAAGGGGTTGGAAAGGTCCAGGGAATTCTATAGTGTGCACGGCCACACTTTGCACGTTTTCAAACCGTGCAATTGTTCGAATACACAGAGAAACAGAGGAGAAGAAACTGGGAGAGATTGATCGATTCAGTGCAAGGGTGAGTGAAGAGTGAATTGAGAGAGTGATAGTGAGACGAGGGTGAGGTGTTGATCATGATTTGGGGGTGAAACCGTGCACGGAGAGACAACGGTGGTACGACGGAAGTCTGAGAAAACAGGGAAGCCGTGAGACTGTGGCGGTGGTTTTGCCGTGTGGTGGATCGATTCAAGCCAATAGGAGGCTCAGGAGGTTACAAGGAACCCAACAAGCACCGTGGCAAGCGGCGGTGCACACGGCGGAGACAGAATCGAAGGGTAATACTTTTTCCCCTGTTTTTCCCGTGAACTTCAAATCGAAAGTCGTGGAGTTGGGCTTAGAGTCGAGGGATTTGGAGGCCAGGGTGAGACTCCTGGAGGTCCCAGGAGTTGTTTGGTTACGGTGTCGTGCCAGGGGAGGACCTGGGCGGCCGACGGCCAAAACAGGGGCCACGGGCCGTCTGTTTCGAAGCCGTGAACGGTGGGTTTTAAGCCGTGATGGTTCGATGTAGGGACGTGGGAAGGTTGCTAGGGACTGGACGATGAGAGTAGGATTGGTTTGGACTGGATTGGTGGCTGAACGGAGGAGAACCGGTCACGCCGGTTCAACTGTGTTGAACCGGGTGGCTCGAGGAAGTAGAAGCACTGTAGCAGGCGCGTGAGGCCCACGCGCAGCCACTTTGGGCGGCGTGTGGAGGCGCGTGGGGAGGATTCCGGCCAAGCTTCCAACATGGTTTTGGTTCTAAATTTCCTAAGGAGTTCATTGGTATGGTTTTCGGGTGAATCGGACGATGTTAGGAGGTTGTTCGGGAATCCGGATGGTTTAGGGTCTAGGATTAAAATATTATTAAATTCCCGAAAAATTGGGAAAATTAGGGTTAGTATCCTTGATGTGTTTGTGACCCTATTTGGTGCATATTGACAGGACGGGAGACACCCGAGACAGTCGAGGAGCGCACGGAGCGCGATTGACCCGTTCCGAGCTGTGAGTGGACTCTTTCTTTTCTTTCGAGCATGCCTAACTGTTTCATTGATGTTGTATGTTATTAAATGTGTTTTTATGCTTCTTAATGATGCTTTTATATGGTTGATATGTTTGCACGTTTTACGAGATATTCCGGGATTTTATACGTTTTACGAGAAAAGCTGATTTTTGGATTTTGATGCCAGATTTGTGATTTTAACCTATAAATGTGTTATGACGATGATAAATGGGTTATGAAATATGATTTGTGATTTTCTGTGGTTTTTGGTATAATAATGGATTTCTGGATTTGGGTTCCGAATGTCGGTTCTGAACGCCGGAAGGGCTTCGAACCGGGGATTTCGAATTCAAGTTTGGCGAGGGATTTCAAATTGGTTTTACACTGAATTGGGATTGGATTTGCTGGATCTGGATATGGGTTTAAAGACCCGGATACTGATTGACGGGGGACGGGCCCGGATTGAGTTTAAAGACTCGGGAGTTTAAAGACTCGGATTTTTATGATATTACCCCCGTACGCCTATTGAGTTTAAAGACTCGGGAGTTTAAAGACTCTGAATTATATTTGAGGCCTGGTTAAGTTTAAAGACTCGGATAGGTCCAGCAGGTTTGATCGGAAAATGATGGTTTGACGTTCTTGGGTTATGCTATGGTTCCGATATACATACTATGATTTCTATAACTGTTTTTATAGTGTTTCTGTTTCTTATGATGTTTCACGTTAGGATTTTCTAATTCTTAGTTGGGCATGCATGTTTTTCAAAACGGAGGGAACAAATATTATGGGTTTTTCTTATCTCTGATTTGATGATAAATTGATTTTAAAACTTTTAGTTATTCTAGTCCACTCACACTTTTGGTTTTATATTTTCCCTCCAGGTCGTGGTGATAGCGCTGGGGTGAACGTTGAGGCAGATATTGAGGCATAGAGCTTACGACGTTCGTCCGTTGCGAGACTAGCATAGTAGGATTTTGTGCCCATTTTGTAGAACTGTGCTCTGACTTACAGTTGTATATATTTACTCCTTCGTCTGATAGTTATGCTTATTGTTGTTTGGAGGTTATCTTGGTACTGTAGGTGTGATTGTCAGACGGGAGCAGGGTTCGTCCCGGGTATCTTGGCGATATTTGGGACGGGTCCTGACATAGCCTCAAAAACTGATATGTATGATCAAATGCACGAAAACTTACCTCAAACTCTCGTTCCAACCTCATGGTTTTCAGCCATGGTTTTACAGTCTCATCCCCTACCTTCTAGTGTGCAGAGCTCCATCCTTTCAAGCTTAAAATGATCCCAAGGGTTCCAGAAGGTCACAGGAACACACCGTTTTGATGTTCATGCTTCTAAATCGTAAACCTAATTTCCATGCTCACGAGTTCAAGGTTTACCCACTGTTTTCTCTCCCTTTTTCTTCCCAAACCTTACCAACTTCTCTCTCTTTCCTTCTGTTCTTCTTTTCCGTCTTCATTTTTTTTCCCTAGCCTTTCCTTTGTCCATCACGGTGGTGGGTTTCCATATTTTTCTCTTATTCGGCTTTTCCCCACCGAATTCCAATTGCACATACAACATGCCCTTAAAAAATGATGTGAGGCAGTGGAAGAGATAAAAATATAAGGGAGGGAAAATGTGGAGAAAATTCTAGGGTATTCTAGGCCTTTTATATGATTTTACTAAAATACCCTTCAAAGCGAAATTAGAAAAATGCCCTTGCACAGTTTTTACCCAAAAAAACCTTATACAATCTCCGATCTTGGAATGTCGTATGTCTACGAACTCAGGATCCCAAGACCTACATAACAGTTTTCTCTGAATTCTCAAAAGTTGTCCTGATAAAAAAGTTAACATTTTGACTTTTTGAGGCAGAATAGTCATTTTTGTTCTCTCGAATATCCGGGGTGTTACAATCTCCCCTTCTTAATAAATTTTGTCCTTAAAATGTTAGAACCGAACCATACTTATCCTTGATATCCAATATCACTGACACATAACAATTTATCTTACAATGCATGGGTATCGGGAAATCACATGTATAACATATGTTAATGCCATAGCCAAATCCATGTTCCGTCATCTCGAATCACAACTATCGAGAAATCGTGTACTGCAAACAAACAAATCCCAAATCATAATGTAATCAAATTTCAGAATATATCAGGCAAGTAATAAACCAACAAAAAAATCTACAATTAATGCCAAATATTATGTAATCATCGATTAGATAATCACACATCATCATGGCAGATCAACACATCAACTATTTCCGACATAAAAATTCTACATAATATCAGGGCATCATCACATCACCAAATTGATATAATCACACATCTATACTTCCATACATCGATTTACCATATAACCTCTAGTCCATTTAAGCTCAAGCATTATTAGGACCCCGTCTAGCCTTTAAATTCCATCATTTCATAACCAAACTCAATCAATTATTTTATCATATCCCAACCATATCACACAACGACACTATATAACGACCCGTTCCGAAATTATGTGATTAGCGGGGATAATCAAGGATTAATTGGGAATTAATCGAGGATTATCGGACGATCGAGGTGAAATGATGATTTTTTCCCTGAAAAAAATGTTGAATTTTGACTCGAGAAGTCAAATGCAAGTGGACCGAGGTCCATTACGTAGATCGGGAGATTACAAGTACGTAGACAGACGACACGTCAAATTTGGACGTCGTATGAGAAAGTTACGGGTCTAGAATGAATTGTTTTACGATTATACGAATTAAGAGGAATTTGGCTTTTGTTTCTCATGGGCCTAGATATTTGTGTTCTGGTCCAATGGATGATTGACACTTGTCACTCATCCATTGATCCTTATCCCATATTCATGCATCCACTCCCTTCCTTTGTTCGATTAACCTAAAACCCATCACCCCATCATTTTTCCTTTATCCCTTCAGCCTCTGGTGCTGGTTGAGTGAGACAGAGAGTGAGGTTGAGAGACAGAGTGACGGTGTGGACTGCGGAGGCACGACAGGGTAAGTTGGCTGTGGAACTTAGGTAAAACCCTTGACCCGTAAACTTTGGTTGATTGGGTTTTGGATTTGAGACGTTAGGACCTTGTTTTCTTATCACCTCTATTTTCTTTGTGTTCTTGCGTGACAGGACCCACCCCGATTATCCCCCGATAACCGGGACGAACCCTGCTCCCGCCTGACAAACCAACACAAAAGACCAAAACGACCTCACAAAACCCTCAAGTAAATACATTGCCAGACCTGGGAGAATTTAAAATCCAACAAGTCAACAGTCATACAGAGCATAGTGCAGTATAGGAGAAAACAGAAATCCTACTAAAAACTACCTACACGCGCAACGAGAAAAATCGCAACGAAAAACGCTGAAAAACTCTATGCCTCTGCCTCTGCCTCAACGTTAGCCCCAGCGCGAGCACCACGACCTGTAGGGTATTTAAAAACCAGAAAAGTGTGAGTGGACTAAAAATAATTAAGAGTTTCAAAAACAGTTTAATAAACAAACCAGGATTTTGCCCTCAGTTTTAAAAACATGCATGCATAACTCAGTATCTGAAAACAACAATATAAATCATATGGAAACATTATCATCAAAATATGAAAATACCAATTATCATCCTCCGATCAAACCTGCTGGATCTATCCGAGTCTTTAAACTCCCGAGTCTTTAAACTCCCGAGTCTTTAAACTTAATCCAGGCCTCAATTATAATCCGAGTCTTTAAACTCCCAAGTCTTTAAACTCAACAGGCCTACGGGGGAAATATCATAATATCCGAGTCTTTCAACTCCCGAGTCTTTAAACTCAATCCGGGTCTTTAAACCCAATAACCAGATCCAGCAAATCCAATCCAAACCGTTTGAAAACCATTTCTAAATCCATATCCAAACCCGAATTCGAAATCACTATTCTGAAGCCATTCTGGCGTTCAGAACCATCATTCCGAACCCAAATCTGGAAATCCCTTTTCCAAGCTTTAAAATCACATCTCGCTATCCGAAACCCGATTCTAAAACCGAAAACCTTAATTATCAAATCATGTTTTAAAACCCATTTATACTCATTGGAAACCAATTATAGATTTAAAGCCCAAAATCATAACATCAGAACCATAATCAAACCATATCTCGTAAAACGTGCCGAAATATGTATAATTCTAAGAAATGCCTCAAAAATGTGCAATTATGTAAAACAGATAAATCATAATGCGAAACACGAAACCATAGTTAAAAGCATGAGAAATAATAGATTAAAATAGCTATGCATGCTCAGTTAGAAAAACAAAAGTCCACTCACAGTTCCGGGCACGTCACTCGCGTCCCGTACGTTCCTCGGTTGCCTCAAGGATGTCCCAACCTGTCAAAAGTCACCAATCCGGGTCACAAACACTTCTTTTAAGCTTACCCTAGTTTCCCCAATTTTTTCCGGATTTTACACGTAATTTAAATGAACCCCTAAACCTTCGAACACTCGAAACTACCTCGAAACCATGTCTGATCGATACGAAACTTATCCTAAAATGTTTGTTACATCGATTAGAGTAAAAACCGTGTTGACTGTTTCCCCGGAACAGTCCCCACGCGCCACCCAATGGGGCTGCGCATGGGAGCCACGCGCTTGCACTGTTCATCGACCCCTACCTCCAGCCAACCCAGTCCAGACCGATCCAGACCGGTCCAGTCGAACCAAGCCGGCGAAGCCGGTTCTCACTCAAATCCAGTCCATTTTCAACCCTTTTGATTCCAATAGTTTTGTCCTTGCTTCTATGATCGATTCACTGAACTAAAACACGAAAGAAAGCACAAAAACTCACCTCCTAACCTTCGAACCAGATCCTTGAAATTCTGGTCACCGTTTTCCGGCCACCCGCCGTTGACTTTGGTTGGCCAAACTTTGACCGGCGTGTGAGGGTGTATGGGCATGAATTTTGAGGTCAAATTAGTTTTGTTCGAATGATTTCGATGTTCTGAATCCAATGGTGGTAATTTCAAGTCAATCGGAGATCGTTTGGTTAGTATTTTTGGAGTTTTTTCTCCTCGGAAAGCGCGTTCGGGGACACATTTTGACAGGACCCACCCCGATTATTACCTCGATAATCGGGAAGAATCCTACTCCCGTCTGACAACCGAACACAAAAGCCCAAAATAACCACAATACATACATTGTCAGACCAGGGAGAAGTTACGATACAACAAGTTAATAGTAGTACATAGCATAGTTAACAGTACAAGATAAGAAATAAATCCTACTGTGTGAGCTAACTACACGCGCAACGGGAAAACTTTATGCCTCTGCCTCGACGTTAGCCCCAAAACTTGCACCACGACCTGGAGGGTGTTAAAAACATTAAAAGCGTGAGTGGACTAAAATAATAGTTATGAAAAATAGTGTTAAAGAAAACTAGGGTTCACCCTCCTTTTTCAAACACGCATGCATAACCAAGTATCTAAAAACAATGATATGGACGATATGAAAATAGGTATGAAAATCAATCATGAAATCATGTAAATCACCGGAAATCAAAATCAAGGTTCGGGCACTCGGCCCAAAATACATAAAATCCAAATCATCCGGGCCACAACCCAAAACATTTGAAAACCAGTGAAAAACAAAAGTAAAACATCAATTAATCTAGTTGCTGGATCTCAAGCACCGAGTCTTTAAACTCAAAACACATGTGCATCATCAGGCTTTCCCGGGATATCAACGAGTCTTTAAACTCAAAACACAATCAATAGGCCTTAGGGGATATCACAATAACCGAGTCTTTAAACTCAAAACATATACCGAGTCTTTAAACTTAAAACATATCAATCAAGGGCCCTCCCCCGTCATCAAGCAACCGGGTCTTTAAACCCAAAAACAGATCCAGCCATATACCGGGTCTTTAAATCCAAAACCAAGTGAAAGTCATAGGAAATTCATCAAAATCCGGAGTACAAAACCAAAGTTGAAATCATCGATTGAAGTCCCGATTCAACACCCAGAAATTATCTCACAATCGAAAACCGAAATCATATTTAATCAAAATGGGACTCATGCCCGAATTTCACTTTCAAATCCCAAATCATATCCACAAATCGTTATCAAAATAGAGTACGTATAGACAGAAATCATCCATCAAAATCATCATCAAAAGCATAGCAGAAGACATATTCTCGAAATACATGTAAAGACGATAAATCACATTAAAAAGCGTGCAATCATGTAAAGCAAGAATATCGTAATCATAAACATAAAATCATATACTAAAACATGAAATGAGTAGGTAAAACAGTTATGCATGCTCGGTTAGAAAACAAAAGTCCACTCACTAAGTCCGAACACTCACTAAGTCCGAATGCGTCAATCGTGTCCTGCACGCTCCCCAGGTGCCTCAGGAATGTTCTGGCCTGTCAAATATCATAATTTCGGGTCACAAACACTTCAATTAAGCTCACATTAATTTCCCTAATTTTTTGGGATTTTCAAACGTAATTAAATTAAACCCTAAACTGTAATGATCCGTTCTGTAAACCGGGATTAGATTAGTGGTTAATGACGAATTAGTGAAGTTAAAAGATGATTAGTTAGCTGCGTTCGGACGGACGGTGTGAAATGACAATTTTACCCCTAGAATGGGCAAAAATGTTAACTTTTTGTTTGGGCGGTCAAATGGACCTTGACCGATGACCGTGCCGTAGTTCGGGACGTCACGAGTTCATAGACAGGTGGCACGTCCGATTCTGACATTCGAGGGAAAAGTTACGATGATCGGAAGGTCACGGGCATTTTCGTACTTAGGTTCAAAAAGGGAAATTGTTGACTTTTTACGTGACAAACATTTTGCACGAAACTCGAGGACCATTGGGAAGGTCTCAATACCCTGAGTATAACGACATGCGGCACGTGTCGATTGGAGTTCAGACGACGAAGTTAGGGGTCAAGGAAATTGAAGGGCAAAATGGTAATTTGGACATTCAGATGAGGACACCTGGGCTTGGCCGGTTGGATATTTTTGGCAGGAAACCACTGAGATGAGGACACATGTCCACTCTCCAGTGGCTTCTAGCCACGTCTCACACGGTCTGAGTTATGTTTATTCTGGTTGATCGATCAAACGGAGGGAAAACAGAGACAGATAGGAGAATGGTCCAGCTGAGTCGTGGGTGTGAGTTATCATGCCTGAGTGAGAAACAGGGACGTGTGGTGACTTGAGTAATTGTGTTAGGTGAAGGATTGAGTGAGAAAGTGTGTGAGCTGTGAGACAAACCCAGAAAACCGAGAGGGCTAACTGTGAACATGACAGGACCCGTCCTAACTGGACTTTGATAACCATGCCCGGTCCTGCTCCCGTCTGACAAGTCAACTGAAGTCCCGAAACTACCCTTCAGCACATGTCAAACCAGGGATGACTGCACTGACTTCTGGTCATGCCTCCGCCTCTCGATCAGCCCCGTACGTCGTGCCACGGCCTGGAGGGTCATCAAAACAGAAAAGGTGTGAGTGGACAAAAAACAATATCGTTTAAAACGCATTTCAAAATACATCAGTTACCTTCCAGTTTATCAAACCATCTATGCATAGGGAAAAACATATGAATAACAATCACTGGCTTTCCAGCCAAATCACATAACAAGTCAAATCCCAGCTCTCAGGCCAAAACATATGAAAACATACTCACTTGGCCACACAGACCAAAACCCGTACTCAATACCAGTACGTAATCACAATCAACATGAAACAACACTATGCACAAGTTCACAATCAATACAAATGGTCACACAGTTACATCCGCACTACGCGGAGGCCAATCTCGGGAACTGCACTCAGGCACCATCCGAGTCATATCCATCATGTCTGGAAACTGCACACGCACCATCTAGACGTACCACATACTCGGGAACTGCACTCACTCAACATCCGAGTCACGTCTAGGAACTGCACTCGCACCATCCAGGACATGATCCAGTATCCAGTATCCACAATCACAAACAAAATCCATACCACAACATATATCAATCATATCCATGACTTCAAACCAAGTCATAAGTATGCCCGACAGGGCCTCAAGCCCAAATACCATTTATACGTAAATCCGTAATATCACATTAAAAACATTAAAATAATCCAGAACTCGTCCTTGACTCACCAACTAAAGCAAAACATCCTTTTTAAAACCTTTTTGACTTCGGGCCTAGCCCAAAACATCATTTGTACATTTCTCGTAAAACGTGCCCGAAATACCGATTAAAATAATCATATAATCACAAATAATCATGCCACATCATCAAGACATCATTGCAAATCAAATTATGCAATCACTCATGTAAAACATTTAAATATGCATGCATCATGGTTTATAAAACAAACGCCCACTCACACACCGTCCAAACTGCTCGTTTCCCGAGCTGGACGCGTTTCTGTAATTTCCGACACTTGCCAGGAATCTCGAATCCTATCCAAAATCATTATGCAGGGTTACTAATAACTCAATTTACATCATATTAATTCTCCATAATTTTTCGTGAGTTAAATATTATTTTAAAATATAACATAAACCTTCGGACCCTCGAAACATTATCGAGACGGTGTCCGAATGACTCGAAACCAACTCTAAAATGTTCATTACATTACATAGAGTAAAACACCT
Source organism: Prinsepia uniflora (assembly GCA_032719365.1). Classification (NCBI taxonomy): domain Eukaryota; kingdom Viridiplantae; phylum Streptophyta; class Magnoliopsida; order Rosales; family Rosaceae; genus Prinsepia; species Prinsepia uniflora. The sequence goes on from CM064874.1 coordinate 54,607,401, forward strand.
GTTGAACACTTCCCCAGAAAACTCACCACGCGCCCTCATGCGCCCGCCGCAAGCTTGAACAGTGTCATCCCTGCAACCTGACTCTCTGTTATACGGGTCTGCAATCCGCGGTGCAACCCGATCTGTTCTCCATCAATTCATCCCCAATTTCTCCATTTCATTCACTTATGTTTATCTATTCAATCTTAATTAATGATCTGTATGCTCAATTTCATGAAAATAGGCCTCAAATCAGTCGACTCAAAGTGAAAACCCGACGGGTCTTAAATCGGGTTCCATCCCATTTCATGTTGTTTCATTAAATTAAACACATGGGAAGCATCCTATCTCCATTCTAAACACAATTTCGAAACCAATTTCATGAATGCTTACCTCCAAGTTCTCGAACTCAACCTCCACAATTCACGGATGTCACAGGACCTGTTTTTCGTGTTGGTTCATCAATTTCTGTCAAATTAACTAGTGGTCCAACTCGTCTCAATCCTAGAAAGCACAATTCACAATCAATTTCACTCCTTAACGTCTCAAAGATCGAATTCGATATTCATGTTCTTGGGTAGTGTTTTCGGGTTTCTCAGTGTGGTTTCAACTGAGTTTGCTTTGTATCCCTCTCGATTTTCACTCACAAAGTCACGTATGTTATCACTACTTTGCATTTGTTTCACACTTGTTTCACAATGGGTTGCTGCACGATCAATGTTGTTCTCTGTTCTCTATGGTTTAATACAACTAAGCTATGAAGGCAGTGTTGAGTTTATCACTTAATCACATTCAAACGACAACCATTTGCCACCCATCCCAATTAGCAAGAGACACATGTCACTGACCTACTCACCTGACTCACCCATATGGATGATTCAGCCAATCCACCGCTTAATTAACTTTGACTGCCCAAAATTACCATTTTACCCCTGCACCAATAATTACCAAAATATCCCTCATAGTTCTAGACCTGTAACTTTCACGTCCGAACTCCGATTGATGCATGCCGTCTGTCTACGGATTCAGGATCCCGAGGCCTATCCAACGGCACTTCCAGAAAGTCCAAACAATGTCTTGATCAAAAAGTCAACTTTCGGCCCTTATAACTAGGGGCAAAATAGTCATTTCCTTCAATTTTTCCAAATTTTCGTTTTCCGAATTTCTGGGTCGTTACAGAACAGCCGTGGACAAACCCAAAAAATCGATCAAACTCATCGAAATCTAGTTTGTGGTAGTGTTCAGTTCGCAGAAAGGAACCTAGAACGATTGTCCATCCACGGTGGAAGTCACGGTAGAGCACAGGGAGCAGGTAAGTAGTTTCGATTCCTCTGTTTTCCAGAAATAATTCAAGGTGAGAATCGACAGGTTTGCTGGGTTCTTAAGTGACTTTGATGACCTATGCAAGTTTATAAGGTTCCTATTAAACCCAAGAAGTCGAAACCATGGTCGGAAAGGTGGTGGTGGCCGGAAACAGAGGATGGGAAAAACTTGGCGTTTTGGTTCGACTTTGGAAGGTATGAAACAGGACTCATTCACATGTTTTAGTTAGTTAAACCAGTTCTAAACGTTGGGACGCAATTAATGGTGAAATCAGGATAAAAAATTAAGCTAAAATGAACGAAAACCGTGAACGCCGGTTCGGGCCTGGACCGGTTCAAACCAGGTTCACCTGAGGACAAGGATGAATAGTGCAGGCGCGTGAGGCCCACGCGCAGCCTCTTTGGACGATGCGTGTGGGCGTGTGGCAGGGAATTTGAGGGAGGTTCTAACACGAATTTTAAATTATTTGATGTAACGAACATTTTGGCACTGGTTTCGAGTCGATCGGACATCGTCTCGATATGTTTCGGGGTGTCCGAAGGTTTTAGGCCTCGGTTAAAAATAGTTAAAAACACGGGAAAATTATGGAGTTTTAGTATGAGTATTGTGAAGTAGTTAGTGACCTTAGTATGGGATTTGGACAGGTTCGGGGAAGCCGAGGATAGCGGAATGGCTGGGAACGGCCTAAGTGCACGCGTATCGAGGCGACGTCGGAATAGTCTGTGAGTGGACTTTGCTTTCTAACTCTTGATGCATGTATATATGTTTTTATATGTTTTTACAGAATTTCACGTTTTACGAGATTTCACACGATTTTGTGATTTGACGATGGTCTTAATGATTTGATTTCGGGATTTGAAATATGATTTGATTTCAATGATTTGAAAAGGATTTCAGAAAAAGATATTTCGGGCTTGGAGCCCTATTCATGTGATTGAGATTTCGGATTTGGTTTTCGAGTTTTGGAAAGGGAATCTGGATTTCGGACGTTCCCATAAACCGTCATGAACCACAATGACCTTTCCAGAGTTCATGCCGGTTCCCGTAAACTGTCATGAACTTGGAAATCCATCTAGGGTCCCTGACCCGAAATCATAAACCGTAAAATAACTGGGTCTCGTGCCTGAACATATGACATCAGCTAGCACCGTGCCTGATATCTAAGGTCATATGCCCGAGACAAAACCAAATGGGTCTCATACCCGAGTTTATCCTTTTGAAATCCAAAACCATTTCATTTAGACCGATAAAGAAATACCGATCCGTATAGGCACCGTATAGGGCTAAAATCTTGAAATACGTGCCTATACGTAACCACACATCCAAATGCACTCATGGCATCACAAACAAGTATTTAAAACATATAATAAACATTTATGCATGCACCAATTTAGAAAACAAGGTCCACTCACAGACCGTCCGAGCTGCCGTCTCGATTTGCGTGCCATAGGCTCTCCCGAGCCGATCACCATCACCGGGACTCCCAAACCTGTCCAAATTTTAATAGAAGGTTACTAACTACTTAATTAACCTCCTACCAAAGCCCCGTAATTTTTCCGAACTTTTAACTATTTTTAAACCGATCCTAAAACTTCCGATAGCCCGAAACCTATCGAAACGATGTCCGATTGACGCGAGACCAGTCCCAAAATCTTCGTTACATCGAATAGAAGATTTTATTTGTTGAACATTTTCCCAAATTATGTCCCACGCGCCCCTAGAAGGTCGAAAACACTGTTCGCCGTCTTCAACCTCCTGCTTACTGTTCACGGTACTGTTCATCCGTCTTCAACCTCGGTTTTCTCCGGTTTTTGGACCGATTCGGGGTCCATTTCATCCCATTTTAATCCTAATATGATCCTAATCTCATTTCTAATCTTTTTAGCTATTAAAACGGAACCAAAATCCACCAAACCCGTAGCTTCAACCGCCGTTAATGGTGGCCGGATTTTCCCCCGCCATTCACGGCCATTTCCGGCCATCACAAGCCCCAAAACTAATCCTATTAGCTTCCTAGAGTCCCCAGAAACCTTACCCAATTAATGAAATCGAGTAAAAACCATTAAAACCGAAATTTAAATTTTCAAATATTTTTCTTACCTCACGGTCTCTCTCGCCGTCCACCACCGTGAGCCACCATGGCCGGTCGTCGTGGCCTCCTCATCATCCCAGTCCTGCCCTAACTCTCACACGGTCACACATGATGGAGGTTTGTGGTGGTGTTGTGTGTTTGTAGAAAATGAAGAAATGAAGAAAATGGTGGATAAGGGGGGGTGCGGGTTTGAAGAAGAAAAGAAGAAAATGATGATAGTTGATGAGGGAGATGGATCAGATAAGAGAAGAGAAATGGAGGGTGAGGATTTGAGAGATTAAAATAGAATGGAGGGCTAGGATTGAAAGTTGTTAAGATTAATTATAAAATAAGAATTATAATATTATTTAATTAAATAAATCCACAATTTAGGGGATTGGACCAATGGGATGAGTGACGCTTGTCACTCATCCATGGGACCCACCTAAAATATCTAGCCCAATCATATTTTGCCAAATCGTCCCCATCTCGAAGTACGTGCATAGTGAAATCGAACTTCCGTGACCTATAACTTCCCCGTTCGAAGTCCAATTTCAGCATGCCGCCTGTTTATGGATTCGTATCGTCCTTATCTACGTAATAGTCCTCGGCCCTCGGCCATCGGATTTCTCGGTCAAAAAGTCAACATTTGCCCCTTTTAACAAAAATTACTAAAATGCCCATAAACTTTTGAACGTCATAACTTCCTCCTCGAACGTCGGAATTGAACGTGCCACCTGTCTATAAACTCGTGACGTCACGAACTACGTCACGGTCATCGGTCAAAGTCCATTTGACAGCCCGAACAAGAAGTCAACGTTTTGCCACGACCAAGGGCAAAACGGTCATTTTGCATCATTCGTCTGATTTCGCTCAACTAATCACAGATTAGCCTCACTAATCGTGATTAGTCACTAATCTAATCTAGGAATTTGGGACGGGTCGTTACAAGTGGAAACTATAGAAAATCCTTATCCGAATTCGCAACAATGATTCCATAAGCTAGCATCCGGAACCATTGTCCCGAACCCAAAATCCAGATTTCCTTTTCAAGTCTCAAAACCAAATCCGAAATCTCATTTTTGAAATCCAGTTTCAAAACCGAAAGTTCGTTTATCGAAATCTCAGAAACAGAGCTCAAAGCCCGAAATCACTTTCCTGAAATCCATTTCACATCCTTGAAATCAAACCATATTTCAAATCCCGAAATCAAATCATTAAAATCATGATCAAACCACAAGATTAATCGAAATCTCGTAAAACGTGAAATTTCATAAATATCTCAAAAATCGTGCAAAACTGTAAATCATCAAGATCATAATCCAAATCATAGAATCAAGTATAGAAAACATATAAAAACATATATGCATGCACCATAAGTTAGAAAGCAAAGTCCACTTACAGACTATTCCGAACCTATCCAAATCCTATACTAAGGTCACTAACTACTTCACAATGGTCATACTAAAGCCTCATAATTTTTTCGTATTTTAAACTATTTTTAACCGAGCCCTAAAACCTTCGGACATCCTGAAACATGTCAAGACGATGTTCGATCGACTCGAAACCAATCTTAAAATGTTCGTTACATAGAATACTTTAAAAGTCGTGTTGGAACCATCCTTAAAAGGTACTCCACGTGCCTCACGCGCCGCCCAATGGGGCTGCGCTCGGGAGCCACGCGCCCAGTCACTGTTCATCTTCAACCCGCTGTCGACCCGGTTCAAGCCCAGTTCAGACTAGCCTCTGTAACTCGAACCGGCGCAACTGGTTCATCCCTTAATTCGTCCAATTTTTCCATCTTTTCCCATCCTTTTCAATCTATTCAAATCGTCCTATTAATTCTAACCGATCTTGATAATAAAATCAAGAATTTAGGTCCTGAACCGTACCTTCCCGATTGAGTTTCCTTCCTTCGAAAATACTCTTCTCTGTTTCCATGGTTCCAGCCAATATTGTCCGTCATTACTCATCCAAAAGTTTCCTTTGGGCGTCCAAACCCTCATCAAAATAACCAATTCGATTAGTAAGCATCAGAAACCAAGTTGCCATTTTTGATCTTAACAAAACCAGTTAATCGAAAGGATACTTATCAGACCCCTCAAGCCTCGAAAATGAACTTATTCACTTCCCCAGTCCCCCAGCAACCTCTCTCGTCCACGACAATCGATCCTTAGGCCTCAATCCACTTCCTAAGTTCACATGAAAACAGAGGGCTTCACGGGTTTTTCTCAGTTTCCGCCACCGTACTCCGCCGTCGTGCCTCACCGTGGCCACCAGTAAACGCATCACAACTTCTCCTCCAAATTTCCTTCATACTCCATCCTCATCCGATCAAGTTTTGAGTGGGTTTAGGTTCAACAATCACCCATGTCTCTGTTTTCTACGTTTTTCATTCATTCCCAAAATCGTACAAACCTCAAATATGTGTTTAAAACGTGTGTGAGAGACGGTGAGGACTTCTACCACCATCCTGAAGGGTCCAGGTGTCCTAAATCCTGTGGCCACACACCCTGATGCAGCCAAGTGTCCTCTGACCACTGGGCACAACTCCCCATACAAGTCAAATGACCATTTTACCCTTATTTCACAAATTACCATTTTGCCCTTCGTATTCCCTAACCCATAACTTTGTCGTCCGACGTCCGATGATGGCGTGCCGCCTGTCGTTGTACTTAGGGCATCAAGACCTACCTAACAGTCTTCGGAATGCGTGAAAAGTCTATGTCATTGGAAAAGTCAACAAAGTGCCCCTTTTCAACCAAATTACCAAATTAACCTCGAACTTCCGAACATCATAACTTCCTCCTCGGATGTCGGAATCGAACGTGCCACCTGTCTGCGAACTCGTGACGTCCCAAATTACGTCACAGTCATTGGTCAAGGTCCATTTGACCATCCAAAATAAAATCAACATTTTTGCCCATTTTAGGGGCAAAATCGTCATTTCTCACCGTCTGTCCGAAATTATCCAACTAATCACCGATTATCTTCACTAATCTGTTATTAACCACTAATCTAATCTCGGTTTACGAGACGGGGTGTTACAACCTCCTTCCTTGCTTCTACTCCCAACAGTTCTTGGAACTCCTAGAAACACTTCCCAATCGTCACAACCTCTCAATAGCCATCAATTCTTAACTTACCATAATCGATTTCAAACTAAGCTATTTCGAGAAATGACCTTACCTCCACCGTTGCCCTCTGTTGTGGCCACCACCAGTTTTACCTTATCACCCTTAGCATTTTTGAAGAACAAACCAATAGCATAGGATCATGTTTGAAGGTATTGGAAATTCATGGTTCTTCGGGTTTTTTCCCTGCACTCTGTTTCTTTATTCCTCCTAAAATCCACGGCCGCCGTCCACGACGGTGGCACCACCACTCGTCTCATCTCAACACTTCACTTCCCTTCACATAACACTCACAACTAATGAAGATCACGTGGTTAATCTGGGTTGTTTTCACGGTTCCCCTGCTCTGTTTTCTCTCACCTCCAACCCGTGCAAACAAGACTCCCAATTTTTCAAAACTGATCAAGTCGGCTGAGAAAGGTTCCACATCCTTCTAGAGATGGGACAAGTTAAACCACCATTCCAAGGCAGCCAAGTGTCCATTTAGTACTGGGCACAGATCTTAATGCATTATAAGGACCAAAATGCCCCTACGTTCACAAATTACCCTTTTGCCTTTTAGGCATTTAGACCAAAACTTGAACCAGCCGACACCGAATGATAGTGTGGCACCTGTCATTATACTAAGGGGATCGAGACCTACCTAACGGTCCTTGAATTACGTGAAAATAACTTGTCATCTAAAAAGTCAACCATTTGCCCTATTTCAACCAATTTACTAAAATACCCTCAAACTTCTGAACGTCATAACTTCCTCCTCGGATGTCGGAATCGAACGTGCCACCTGTCTATGAACTCGTGACGTCCCGAACTACGTCACAGTCATCGGTCAAAGTCCATTTGACCACCCGATCAAAAAGTCCACATTTTGCCCATTCCAAGGGCAAAATTGTCATTTCGCACCGTTCGGTCGAAATCACCTAACTAATGACCGATTAACTTCACTAATCCGTCATTAACCACTCATCTAATTCTGATTTCCGGGACGGGTCGTTATACCACGAGCTCCTCCGGCCACGAGTTCGTGTTTCTAGGCTAAGTAGCAACCTTCAGAAGCTAGAATGAGCATCACATGCATTTATTATCTCACCAAAACGTGCATCTACGATTTTGATCAAAACCAGGAAAACAGGGTATTTGAGACGACTTACCTACCCTCTGTCCTCCGCCGTGGCCTCCATCGCAGTCCTCTCGACTTCCTGGTCTCCCTCTAGCCCACTGCTCAACACCAACAACTAGTTCCCAAGAGTTTGAACATTTGGTTGTTTGGTGGTCACAGTTTCCTCTCTGTCTTTGTTTTTCTATTTTCCTCACTCTCACACACCACGACTCACTCTCCTATCACTCAGTCACATACCCAAACACAAGCACTGATCACAAGCACAAGCACAAGCACACACTGATCTCTCACTCTCTCGACTTAAGCCATATGCACGACTACTGCCCTGTTTTTTAATCAATCACAGCCCTATTTTAATCGATCATTTGTGTGAATTGGCTAGAACCAACCAGAAGCTGGATATATGTCCACATCTTCCCTTGCCTGGTGAAAATATCCAACCCCTTAGGGACATGTGTCCCCATACAATTGCTCACACATTTCAAAAGTAACCAAAAGACCATTTTGCCTTTAATAACCAAATTACCATTTTCCCCTCACGTATTTAGACTTATAACTGAACCGTCCGAAGTCTGATGACAGCGTGCCACCTGTCGTTGTACTCAAAGGATCGAGACCTACCTAACGGTCCTCGAATTACTTGAAAAAGACATTTCAAATAAAAAGTCAACTTTGACCATACTATTCATAAGGGTAAAAACGTCATTTTACATCAAAGTTTCCCGAATTTACATTTTTGCCCTTTTTGACGTTCCGGGCCGTTACACGTTTACTATACCGGGGTTTAAGGGGTATTTACGTGTGAACTCAATAGGTTGTTAGTGACCCTCGAGTGTGATTTGGACATGCTCGAACGTTACGGAAGCTGTGGATCGGTTTACAACTCGTGTTTTGAGCGCACATAATTGACCGTGTGTGAGTGTACCTTGATTTATAAATGATGCATGCATATATGTCTTTATGATTTACGAATATGGTTTGAAATAAAATGTTTGCATATTGCTTTGATTTATGAAATACATAAATGTTTTATATGCTGGTTGATTATCGGTTTTGAAATATCTTATGGATTTTCGTGAAAATGGCTTTTTGGGCTTGAGACCGAGTTGGATTATGATTTGACTCAGTTTGTAGTCAAACGTGAAATTGACAATGTTTTGATTGATGAAATGATTTTAAGTATTGTGAAATGAGGACTGGACACTGTTTTATGATATTTGTGGGAAACATGTTTTGGGCTGAGACCCTATGCAAAATAGTGATTGATTTGAGATACAACGTTTTATGAAAATGTGTTTCCATTGTTTTTCTTATGACCATTCTCCGAGATAATGGATATAACTCCGGTAGGAATGTGTTTCCCTGTAGAGGACCCTATGATGATTGTTGCTCGCCTCTGGGATGTGCTGTGTCCCCCTTCCCCTGGAGAGGTTATGATGCACTGCCTGTTGTCAAGCAGTCGTGGGAGGTTTAACTCAGGAGTGCTTACGATGTATGAGATTGTTCGTTGATTTGTTCACGACCTGGAGCATATGTGCAAGCGTTGTTTGGATATCGTGGTTGATGATGATATGATGGTATGAGACAGATGTGGGATATGAGAATGGGTCACATTTTTTATTTACTACTTTGTGTCCAAATATTTTCACGTGTGTTGGTTTTGCAATGATTGCAGAGGTTTTCTTATATTACTATTTTATTTGAAAGAAAGGTTTTAAATTGATATGCATGCATGCTTTGTAAAACGGAGGGTCAAATTATGATTTCGGTAATTGGTTTTTCGAAACTGTTTATTTTTGTCCACTCACACGTTTTGTTGGTTTTAGCACCCTCTAGGTTGATCGCGGATGCAGGCTGTAGTAGAGACTGAGGCATCACATGAAGCTGCGTACTCTGGAAACCCCTAGTGGGTCACGGTAATATCCCTGGTCTGACATGTGGTGTCAGACGGGAGCAGTTCCTCCTACGTTAATCCAAGGGGATTAGGGACGGGTCCTGTCACACTATGTGTAGGCCGTTACCATAACCACTTTATGAATCCAGTTCAAAAATAGTACCAATCACATCATCAGACACATTCCCCCGGGGATAACAAACCACTATCCTCGTGAAAACTGACTCAGGATACAGAGCCCAACTCGACGTATGAGTCATCACCACGATGTTAGTCTCATGATACAAATCCCTGCTCAACGTTCGAGTGCATACTAACTCAAGATACAGAGCCCTGCTCGACGTCTGAGTCAGCCCTAGTCTCAGGATATAAAGCCCTTCTCGACGTCTAAGTTAGTGGCAGTCTCAAGATACAAAGCCCCCCGCTCGACCTCTACGACTGACTACCACAATACCGGTACCTCGATCTGGAGCTCTGTTCAACGTCCGAGACCCACCAACCATCATCCACTTAGGAACTAGAGTCTAGCTCGACGTCTGAGAGGTTACCTACATCACATTAGTCTCAGGAAATGGGCCCGAGCCCGACGTCTGAGACTGTCCATAATCAACTCAAATATACAACTCATAATCATCAAATCATGGCATCATATCATCAGGTTATCATCATATACATCATCATCATTGTCATCATGTCATCGTATCATCATCAGATATATTCATTATACCATATAATATCATGTCATCATGCGAGCTTACCATTATACCATTATTATCATTATATACACAACATCATCAATCACATATCATATCATAATGTCATATCATCTCATATTGTTTTGGTATCCTTATCATCCTCTTATGCCATGTCATCACATTTCACATATATCATCATCATATCATAAGCTTATTTCAATTTAATTCACCATCATCTCTTTCCTTTAGAGCCAACTTGTCATTTTAGACGTATACTGAACATAAGTTACGTAAAACCCTCATAAGTATATATATATATATATATCAATTTCTTTACTTATAATAATTTTAGAAAAATAATAAAAATATGATCCTCAAATTTCGTGAACAACATAATCCCCTAGCTCTGATACAAAGTCGACAAGACCCGTCCCTAACTCTCGTTGAAAACCAGACCGATCCTGCTCCCATCTGACCACTTTTGTCAAACAAAGAATATAACTTAACTCGTAATCAGAAATAACTGAAGTTATGACCAAATTGAGTTCACTCTTGCGGGGCTTCCGCCCACATCCAGCCCGCTTCCCTATCAAGTAGTGGGTTTCACTAGTCTGACTATATTCAATTTTATTTCTATACCAACTACTAAATATAATTGTTATTCCACCATATTGTGATGACTATGTTCAATTTTATTTCTATGTGACATCTTACCATTTTTATGTAAATATAACTATATGTCCATAACCATAAAATCAAAATACCTCCACGGATTATCATCATCACGACGTGCCATGAAAAGATGCCTAACTTCTCAAGGAAAAATATAGTTATAGTTTATCTTGTTATCCAATTTAGAATTATATTGCTTGCATAATTTCCATTTCTCAAATTGTATTATAATGTATATTCCTTATAATTAAAAATGTACTCATATTCCTCAGTGTTTATCAATATCAATATCGATATCAATTATTCCAAATTTTATCAATATCAATTCAATCACATTACCATAAGCTTAGAACTTAAATCCTTAATTATCAAAAAATCTATGATTAAGAAAATGTAATTAAAACACTAAAGCTTTGGACGAGCATAATTTCTTCACAGGATGTCTAATTGACTCAATTCTTGAACCACTAAATTCGGAAGACAAGAAGGAACAAGTTTCATGTTGACAGATTTTCCAGATCCTGGTCAACGCACCCAAACGTGCACGGAGAAGTTAGAGACCGCCTCTACGTGTGGGCCTCACGCGCCTGCGCAGAGGTTGTCCCTGATGTGATGACCCGGAAATTCAAAAAAGGAGATTTTAGAAAATTCAAAGAAAATGACGATTTTACCCTTGGAATTGGGTGAATGGTTGACTTTTGGTTCAAGCGGTCAAACGAACTTTAACCGATGACTGTGACATAGTTCGGGATGTCACGATTTCATAGACAGGTGGCATGTCCGATTTCGACATTCGAGGAGAAAGTTATGATGTTCGGAAGTTCAAGGGTAATTTGGTTTTAAAAGGGGCCATTTGTTGACTTTTTAAACGACATGGACTTTTCACGTAATTCGAAGACCGTTGGATAGGTCTCGGGATGCTGAATTCGTAGACAGGCGGCATGCGTCAATCGGAGTCCGAATGGAAAAGTTATGGGTCTCGAACGGCGATGGGCATTTTGGTCATTTTGTTGGAAAAAGGCAAAAAGGTAATTTTGGGCTGGGATGTGATGAGTCAACCATCTGGTGTGTCATACAGTTGTGTGAGTGACATCTGTCACTGTGATAGTGTGAGTGACATATGTCAATGTGATAGTGTGAATTAGTGGCAGTGAGGTGTGGCGGTGGTGTGTGAGTCATCTTCACCACCTTGTATGGATTTTAGGAAAGAAAAAACAGAGTTTGATGAATGAAAATGTAACGACCCGTCCCGAATAGCGGGATTTAATAATATTTAATGGTGATTTACTAATCTGGGATTAGTTGTGTGATTTCGGACGAATTGTGCAAAATGACCGTTTTGCCCCTGGGCGTGAGCAAAACGTTGACTTTTAATTCGGATGGTCAAATGGACTTTGACCGATGACCGTGACGTAGTTCGGGACGTCACGAGTTCATAGACAGGTGGCACGTTCGATTCCGATGTTCGTGGTGAAAGTTATGATGTACGGAAGTCCAGGGGCATTTTCGTAATTTGGACGATATAAGGGTGAATGTTGACTTTTCGACCGGGATGTCCGATGGCCGAGGGCCAAGGACCGTTACGTAGGTATCGTCGATACGAATCCAATGACAGGCGGCACGCATCAATCGGAGTCCGTATGACCGAGTTACGGGTCAGGATGCGTGAGGGGCATTTTGGTAATTTTCTGCACAAGGGCAGAAATGTAATATCACATGGGTCACTGTTTCATTGAACTGGCCGTGTGGTGGATGCCTTGTGCGATCGATCCCATGTTTGTTTATCAATTAAATGATGGAATTGGACCGGTTTGGGGTGGATTTGCACATGGGAATGAGTTGGCATCGATTGCACGACATGGGCACTGGGTTTTTCTATGATTTTCGGGTCAGTGCGGGAACCTTTACACAGTGGATTGAGGACGGTTTTGGACGCCTTTAACGGCTAAATTGAATTAAAAGAATGAAGAGTGTGTCGAGGGCAGTTCACTGAGATTGAGAGATGGAAAAATGGAGTGGAAATGGTGGAGGAATGCTCAAAAACCCGAAACTGGGTTCTGGGAAATTCAAATTCGAATTTCCAGTTTTAGGCCAGCCCAAGCCTAATTGTTGATGGATTAAGCTTTCTGGAACTTCAACGCGTCGAACCAGATCAAATGGGGCAAGATTGGGAGCTCCTAGGGCCGTGAACGGACATGGTGGACGGCCGGGAAACTCAAGCTTGAGTTGTGACGATTGAGGTATTGTCGAGTTCAATTAATCATGGTAATTGGTTCGTATTAGTCCTTATTAGCTTCCTGTGAAGTTAATTTGATAATGGTTGAGGATTGGAGGAGTTTTGGTGATCGACCCGTTTTGGGTGATCACGGGTTGTTGACTTGATTAGGGAATGGTTGATGCTAATCATGGACACAGAACTGAAATTGGTGGATTGATGATTGTTGTAGGATCAAGAACGGATTGAATTGATATCTAATTGAGGGTGATTGAACCGGATCCTATCGCGGGCTTTCCAACCCGTTTACCAGACAAACGGGTGAAGAAGGAACACTGTAGCAGTCACTGTAGCAGGCGCGTGGCTTTCACGCGCAGCCACTCACGGCGGCGCGTGACGGCGCGTGGACACGAATCTCGAGGTGAGGTCAACATGACTTTTATCCTATACATTGTAACGAACATTTTGGGATTGGTTTCGTGTCGATCGGACACCGTCTCGATATTGTTCGGGATGTCCGAAGGTTTTAAATCCAGTTTAAAAATACTTAAAAATTCGGGAAAATTACGGGACTTGAATAGGATGTTAATGATGAGGTTAGTGATCCTCTAATGTGTTTTGAACAGGATTGGGAGTCCCGGTGTTAGTGGTGTGGCCCGGGAAGGCCTATGGCACGCGTATCGAGGCGCTCGGTTAAACGGTCTGTGAGTGGACATTGGTTTTATAAATTTGATGCATGCATAACTGTTTTATGATTGTTATAGTTATGATTAAATGATTTACTTTGGATATCGGTGAATTTAAATGATTTCACGTATTTCGAGGCGATTTACGTGTTCGCATGTAAATCGAGGTTTTCTGGATTTGCACCGATTTCCATAAATGTGGTTGGATATGATTTCATGAAAAGGTTACGAACTTGAATAAAGTAAAATCGGGCCAGGGGCCCAGTTGAACTATGAAATCGGGCCAGGGGCCCAGTTAACATGTGGATCGGGCCAGGGGCCCAGTTAACTTGTGGAATCGGGCCAGGGGCCCAGTTGATTTCTACACGTGATTGCGGGTCGGGGACCCTAAAATGGAATTGAATAAATGTTTCCTGGTTTACATTTTATATATGTTCACATGCTGTACCCGAACGGGGTTCGGGGATTGAACTCGGAAATTGATACCCGAGTGGCACGCGTAGCCTTGTGATTGTGACCTTATTGACGTTAGGGACGTCAGACATCAGGGATGTCGGATTGGAGTGTATAGTGCAGTGGCTAAAATTATGGTTCTGGTTTATAGTATATGCCTTATGGTTCATATTACTGGATTTATGAAATAACTCTTGGATTTACTTTTGGAAATTGAAACTATGCTTTGGTTTCCGGGCTAAGGCCCTAATGGTTATTTCTAAATAAATATGGGATTATTGGTTTTGGTGCATGCATATGATTTTACTGGGGGGCATAAATATCTTATAAATGTTTTAAACAGACTTGTTTATTTTCGTCCACTCACAGCTTTTGTTTTCAATGCCCTTCAGGTTGATTCCGGATACGACTGCAGTAGAGACTTGAGCATCGCACACCTCCTCCATCGATCCTTACGCACTCTGGAAGCCCGGTTGGGCAATGGCAATCGGTTATCCCTTGTCGGACGCCTCTTGTCCGACGGGAGCATGTCACATCCCATGGTAATCCCGGGGGGATTGGGATGGGTCGTGTCAAGTGGTATCAGAGCAGGTTTTGCTCTTTTGTGCGCGAAGGACGAGGGTGTGATGTCTCTTTGGGCTGCTGTTCCGTTGTCAACCTGATAGATAGTTTTGGGTTTGAATGGTGGATTGGGTGTGTTTGGCCCGATACGTCGTGCCTTGATGCGATTCAACCCGAGTGGGGTTGTATACGATTAACTGGTAATGTGGGACCGTCGGTTCGGTCATATGATTATGGATTGTTGTGCCACTGGGCACAGCCGGGTTCGGGGAACACCATTGGAATAATGTTATGGAAATACGAAACTCAGTTGAGTAATGGTCTAAAGTATGGACCCCGGTAGTGTGGCTAGTGTACGGGGTATTGGTGCATCGGAGTTAGCCGATGTCCTTCGTGGTGGGACCCCCGTTGAGTTGACAATTGGATTGGATTGGACGTCTATACGATGTCAGGACCGCGGGGTCGGTCAGGTTGTGGATTTTAATGCAAAAGGCAGTTGGGTTCGGTGGAACCTTAGGGTGTGATTTTGGAACCCTAATTTATAATTGATGGGCAGGAAAAGTGAACTTTAATTAAGGATTTGTGCTGCGACGCGCGGCTGGGGTCATGGATGACCATGTGGATGACTCTAGTGAGTCTAGTCTGGATTATGGGATTCGATCCGCGGATGCGGTTATGAGATAAAATATGGAATCCCGTGTCGGATCGAATATTAGTGTGATGCGTGGATACGGATCTTGACAACGATGACTGTTGGTCGACAGTTGTGTCGAGATAACTGGCTATCGAGGATATTTAGCGTGGTTTTAATACTTGGGGACGTTCAGGGAACGTTCATTATCCTAAAGTGTGGGTGGCCAAATTGGGGGTACCCATGGTCGTGGGGTACGAGTGGTGTTACGGGATCGTCGTTCGGAATGAACGGAGATCCAGGGTAACAACTTTGCACACTGTGTGCTAGCATGGATGTTCGTGTGCTAGCATGGGTGTTCGTGTGCTATGTATGGATGTTGGTATGTTGGTACTTTTATGCCAATACTAGTATGGATGCCCGTGTGCTGATACTAGTGTTGATGATTGTACGCTGGTGCTGGTGTCAGTGATTGTGATGACGATGAGCCACCAGTTGGGGTGTGACTCTGTCATGATGGACATGTGATTGGTATCTGCGACTCAGAGGTGATTGAGTCTTGGACTGGATGGGTTCCAGTGGAGGTTGTGTTGACAGGACCCGCCCCGATCCCCCTGGGACCACCCGGGACGTGCCCTGCTCCCGTCTGACACCCGACATTAAAATACCAAAAATACCCTTATTGAAGATGAAATGCATAAAGAAAAACCAAAGTTAAGTCATACATAGCACGCCACACAAATACTCGAATACAAATAGTGTCAGACAAGGGATAGTTCCCGAATACAGTTTATTGAGCACGACTCTAGACACCCTACGTGCCAACCTACCCAGCAGTAGGGTTCAGGTACGCAACGTAAACCTATGCCTCTTCCTCCTCGGGATCCTCCTCCTCGATAGCACTACCTGGAGGGGTAGTAAAACAACAAAGGTGAGTGGGCCGAAACTCAAGGTTTACAAAGTAGTTTACCATTTCGAAAACATATAGCTTTTCCCCTCCGTTTTCCGAAAAGACATGCATAGTATCATAAACCACAAAACCATATAGTCATAAGCAGAATAATATCAACATAATATAATCTTAGTCACTGCACTATACATCCCAACCCTGACATCCCAGATGCCTGACGTCCCAGACGCCCGATAAGGTCACAGTCTCAAGGCTACGCGTGCCACCCGGGGTCTCAATCCCGAGTCCAAATCCCGAACCTAGTCCGAGCATGGCATTCTAGATGCCTGACGTCCCAGACGTCCAATAGTAGCAATCCTGCTCCTGAGTCACTCTACGGTCCGGTCCCTCCGTAGAATGACTCCTCACAGGCAATGCGCCGTGACCACTCCGGTGTACCTACATCCGGAGGAGATAGAATCCTAGGGTAGATCTATACAGTGCAGTACCACAGATAATATCGAGATCCATTATATATATATGACTCCAAACCATTCATAAACAACCAGACGGGTCTCATGCCCAAACATCGTAATACGTGCCATAAATCATACACAAGATAAACAGATACTTTTACTTGAATCACATATAGATATAGTAGAAAGTAAAACAGTTATACATGCCGAAGTTTAGTGAAATCAAAGGCCCACTCACAGTACAATCCCGCTGCAATCCCGAGCGTAAAGCCCCGTCCAAGGGTTAAAGTACAATTCCTGTCATGCCCAAAACATACGTAAAGGTCACTTTAAGTCCCCACTAAACAACTAAGAAACCCTAGACTGAAACCGGCCCGGGAAAGCCGTCCGAACACGCTTCCCAAGGCGTCAAACCCTAATTTGACCAACTTAACGATCTCCGATCGACACGAAACCACCGCCATTGGATCCGTATCGTCGAAACCTTGAAAATGGCACTGGTCCCACACAAAATACTGTTCACACGCGCCCCCCACGCGCCGGTCAACCCTCTGGTCAACAGTGCTACAGTGATGCTGACGTCAGCATGACGTCACTGCTGACGTCAGCATGACATCATCACTGACAGTGTCAGAGGACACGTGTCAACAGCCCATTGGTCCCTGGTCTGACAATATTCTGACATGATGACGTCATCATGACCTCACTGCTGACGTCAGCATGATGACGTCATCAGCTACAGTACCGGGTCTGAGAACCGGGTCACCGCAGACCCACGGTTCGACCCGATCACAGATCGTGATTCCGACCACCATTTCAGGTGGGATTTGTTCCTATGGACTCGTCTCTACCTCAACAATGGTTCTGTGCAAATAAAACTAGATTTTAAGTTCGAGAAACCACCTGAAAAACGACGGGGAACTGGCTGCCGGTTCTGGTTCGTCTTCTCCGGCGAGCCGTCAAGCATCCAGCCACAAACTCTGGTCCAAAATGCTCGTCTAGTCCCCTAGGTTATGTCTCAAAAACAACCAAACAAGTTTAACGTTAAAAACAGACGGTTCAAGGCAGGGAAGGAAAATCGGTCTTCTCGGGTTTGCAGGCTTACCGTCGCCGTGTCGCCGCCGTGGGCTGCCCAGTCCAGTCCTAAGCCGTCCAGAGGTCACAACGGTCCTAGCCCTAGGTTGGTTCGAGCCCAGAAGTCATGGTTTGGACGGTTTGGTTAGTTTTGGGCTGCACGGGTTCCTCTCGGGTTTGTGGGTTTTCCGGCCGTGCAGGGTGGCCGTGGTGGTGGTGATGGCCGTCTGGAGGTTGCTGGTGGTTGCCTGGTGCTGCCTGGTTCGTGAGTTGAGGCTGAGAGGCTGTGAGGTGTTTGTTCGAAGGATGAGAGGGTGCACGGTTTAGGGAGGAATGAAAATGAAAATGTGTTTCTCTGATGGTTTAAGGACAGAAGGAGAAAATGGAATGAAGGGCTGAGATTCAATCTGAGTTAAGAGTGAAGGGTGAGGATTTAAGGAAATTAAATTAATTAATTA
The DNA here is from genome assembly GCA_032719365.1 of Prinsepia uniflora. Classification (NCBI taxonomy): domain Eukaryota; kingdom Viridiplantae; phylum Streptophyta; class Magnoliopsida; order Rosales; family Rosaceae; genus Prinsepia; species Prinsepia uniflora. The sequence continues at coordinate 54,625,732 of CM064874.1, forward strand.
GTCTAAAGGCAGACATAGATCCAGATTGTTGGGGATGATGTGGATGAGGTAGATGAGTGACATGTGTCACTCATCAAGGGTCCAGATTGATTGGGTTAAAGTGAACCAGATTCTAATATTTTATTATTATTTTAAGTTCCGAGTCTCGGTTAGTTCGGTTACGTTCTTGACCATAACTTTTTCGTCGTAAGTCCGAATTCGGCGTGCCGCCTGTCTACGGATTCGTATCGACGAGACCTACGTAACGGTCATTGGCCCTCGTCCGTTGGACTTCCCGGGTCAAAAGTCAACATTTGGCCCCCAAATGGCCAAATTACCAAAATACCCCTCGACTTCCGAACGTCACAACTTCTTCCCCGAACGTCGGAATCGAACGTGACACCTGCCTATGAACTCGTGACGTCCTAAACTACGTCACGATCACGTGTCAAAGTCCTAAATACTTCCCGAGGTAAAAGTCAACTTTTTCCCCCCTTAGGGGCAAAACGGTCATTTTACAATAAAATAAGAATTACGAAAGTTCGGGTCGTTACATGTGTCGTGTTGGGATAAGTCCTAACAGATATATGATGACAAGTGATGAATGGATCAAAAGGTATGATTGAAAATTTGGGGAATCTTGGGATGCTGTCCCCTAGGTCATGTGTATTGGTGGATTTGGGGAGTTGTTGTCAACTCCGAGATTGGTATGATGGTATACTTCTTATATCCCCAGAAAGTACAAGGAAATTATTGGAATTGGAAAAATCGAGGAAAACCATTCGTGGTATTGATGTGGGATTTTGTGATTGTGAATCATTTGGAACCTGAGGATTGAACCTGTTAAGGTCGAGATGTGAGGCAAAGGCTGTATGGTATGCACATTCAGGTAAAATTGTAGATATCCCGTTCGGAATCGGGGTGTGTGCATACATGATTATTGACGGACGTGAGGTCCGAGTAATGAATTGATTTTGGACACGTGGTGGTCCAAGTGAGGTATGGACGTGGGCAGTCCAGTGGTTGGACTTGACATCTCATTGGGAGCATGTCTGTTCCCAACCTGGTTGGGACTCCCGATTCGGGGGAGTTGTGATTGGGGGACGAGAGGAGTGCTCGTTTCCACATCGGTGATTGGTATCCTGAAGTCTTTGGGGTTGACTTCTTATTTTCTGCCGTGGCAGATGATGATTGTTGCTACCAGTACGTTGAGCGTGTATTGGTGGGTGGACCCATGTTTGGCTTGGGGTCATTGGACACAAGCAGTTGTGTATGATTTTGGATTTGGTGGTGAAATGCGAGGTCATCTTTCCACCAAGGGAGATTTGGCGAATGATTCAATGAGGGTGTAGGACCCTACGATCAGCTTTCAGATGGATTGTTAGCTATGTGAGCATGTGTGGATCCTAGGTGGATCTGATTTGTGATGTTGTTAACTATGGACGGTATGACGATCTAGGATCGTGGTATTACGTTTCGGATGACGTAGTGTTGGATCTGGGTCGTGATCTTGATGATCCAGATTGGGTGTGAGTTTATCACTCTTACCTTGGTATGCGAGTCGTAAACGACGGGTCCGAACCTCGTTTCGAAGTGGAGTCCATATGGTTTGTTACTCAGGTGAGTAGGGTTTCCGATGTGGTCGGATTTCGTAAACTTTTTGACGTGTGGATATTGGGATTGGCTTCCCTATGAAGTCAATCGAGTGTTTTGAGCGGGTAACCGATAGGATCGGTTATGTTACGTCTTGATGGACGTAAACGAGATTTTGGGTTTTGGAATCGAATTTCTGGGTGACGATTCAGGATTCGATTGCGAAGCTCGAAAATGGATTACTAGATTTGGGTGCGGAATGAATATTCCAATGCTAGCTTACGGAATAATGATTTCGGATTCGGATTTGGAAATGGATTAAAAATATGATGTTGGGTTCGGATTCGGGATTTCTTACGAAATTGCGGATTCGGATTCGGAATTGGAACTAGATGACGGGTGGAGTTCGTTTTGTCTCATGTTGGTTTGGGGCAAAGGTACTTCATTTTTGGAACGTGTTTGGCTATGACCTGGGTGGCTATAGTCAGATTGATGGATTGAGGTACGTACAGGGTACGAGGATTGATACTGGTTAGGCTGAGTGGTGCCTGATGGCGGTACATGGGATCTACCAGTGGTGTGTAACTAATGTGTTGGTAATCGGATTGGTTCTGATATCATTTGTTTGGCTGTATTGTGGACTGGACATTGGATACTGTGCGCTGGGCAGATTGAGCTTGTCAGGTTCAGTGATCTTAAGAGCAGGTGCTCTTAGCCATGGTTGGCTAGTGGAACCCAGGTATTGACATGTGTGATCACTGCTGGGCTGGTATTCAATGTGTTCCAGTTACACCACTTGATGGAGTAAGTTGGCGGTATACGTACACTCAGGATGAGTGAATTGGTGGTCAGAGTAACCACGAGTAGCCTTGTGCGATTTTATCACACCGTGATTTTTCCAGCGTCTTGGTTCACTGAGGGAGTCGGTGATTATGGACATTGAGATTATTTTGTGCCGCAGGATTGGGCTTGCCCTGCGAATGGTGATCATGTGGTTGATCTTGCGCTACATCGAGAGTGATGTAGTACGTGGTGTTGTCACGGACAGACAGATGGTTGGGGCTTTACTAGGGTGGTAAAGTTTTGTGATGACAGTTTGACTGATGGTGTCAGCATGGACTGACAAATGAGATTTGATGACTCCCAATGGGAGCGAATGTAAGGATATTTTGAATGGAAAGGAACCGTCTAGCTGAAGGAGTCAGCTAAATGGTTAAGCGATTTTATCGCGAATCAGGTGATTATGTCCACTCGAGGTGGTCGAGTGTTGTTGATTGTGACGTATGACTGAGATGGGATGCCTGGGTACAGACGAGACTGGTGTTGTTCCAGTATGTGGGTGTACAGGTGTACACATGGTATGTGGTCGAAATGTTTTCCACAAGGTGGTTGTGGAAAAAGGTTGTTGGTAATTTCGAGGACGAAATTCTTTAAGGAGGAAAGGTTGTAACGACCCGTCCCGAATAGCGGGATTTAATAATATTTAATGGTGATTTACTAATCTGGGATTAGTTGTGTGATTTCGGACGAATTGTGCAAAATGACCGTTTTGCCCCTGGGCGTGGGCAAAACGTTGACTTTTAATTCGGATGGTCAAATGGACTTTGACCGATGACCGTGACGTAGTTCGGGACGTCACGAGTTCATAGACAGGTGGCACGTTCGATTCCGATGTTCGTGGTGAAAGTTATGATGTACGGAAGTCCAGGGGCATTTTCGTAATTTGGACGATATAAGGGTGAATGTTGACTTTTCGACCGGGATGTCCGATGGCCGAGGGCCAAGGACCGTTACGTAGGTATCGTCGATACGAATCCAATGACAGGCGGCACGCATCAATCGGAGTCCGTATGACCGAGTTACGGGTCAGGATGCGTGAGGGGCATTTTGGTAATTTTCTGCACAAGGGCAGAAATGTAATTTCACATGGGTCACTGTTTCATTGAACTGGCCGTGTGGTGGATGCCTTGTGCGATCGATCCCATGTTTGTTTATCAATTAAATGATGGAATTGGACCGGTTTGGGGTGGATTTGCACATGGGAATGAGTTGGCATCGATTGCACGACATGGGCACTGGGTTTTTCTATGATTTTCGGGTCAGTGCGGGAACCTTTACACAGTGGATTGAGGACGGTTTTGGACGCCTTTAACGGCTAAATTGAATTAAAAGAATGAAGAGTGTGTCGAGGGCAGTTCACTGAGATTGAGAGATGGAAAAATGGAGTGGAAATGGTGGAGGAATGCTCAAAAACCCGAAACTGGGTTCTGGGAAATTCAAATTCGAATTTCCAGTTTTAGGCCAGCCCAAGCCTAATTGTTGATGGATTAAGCTTTCTGGAACTTCAACGCGTCGAACCAGATCAAATGGGGCAAGCTTGGGAGCTCCTAGGGCCGTGAACGGACATGGTGGACGGCCGGGAAACTCAAGCTTGAGTTGTGACGATTGAGGTATTGTCGAGTTCAATTAATCATGGTAATTGGTTCGTATTAGTCCTTATTAGCTTCCTGTGAAGTTAATTTGATAATGGTTGAGGATTGGAGGAGTTTTGGTGATCGACCCGTTTTGGGTGATCACGGGTTGTTGACTGGATTAGGGAATGGTTGATGCTAATCATGGACACAGAACTGAAATTGGGGGATTGATGATTGTTGTAGGATCAAGAACGGATTGAATTGATATCGAATTGAGGGTGATTGAACCGGATCCTATCGCGGGCTTTCCAACCTGTTTACCAGACAAACGGGTGAAGAAGGAACACTCTAGCAGTCACTGTAGCAGGCGCGTGGCTTTCACGCGCAGCCACTCACGGCGGCGCGTGATGGCGCGTGGACACGAATCTCGAGGTGAGGTCAACATGACTTTTATCCTATACATTGTAACGAACATTTTGGGATTGGTTTCGTGTCGATCGGACACCGTCTCGATATTGTTCGGGATGTCCGAAGGTTTTAAATCCAGTTTAAAAATACTTAAAAATTCGGGAAAATTACGGGACTTGAATAGGATGTTAATGATGAGGTTAGTGATCCTCTAATGTGTTTTGAACAGGATTGGGAGTCCCGGTGTTAATGGTGTGGCCCGGGAAGGCCTATGGCACGCGTATCGAGGCGCTCGGTTAAACGGTCTGTGAGTGGACATTGGTTTTATAAATTCGATGCATGCATAACTGTTTTATGATTGTTATAGTTATGATGAAATGATTTACTTTGGATATCGGTGAATTTAAATGATTTCACGCATTTCGAGGCGATTTACGTGTTCGCACGTAAATCGAGGTTTTCTGGATTTGCACCGATTTCCATAAATGTGGTTGGATATGATTTCATGAAACGGTTACGAACTTGAATAATGTAAAATCGGGCCGGGGGCCCAGTTGAACTATGAAATCGGGCCAGGGGCCCAGTTAGCATGTGGATCGGGCCAGGGGCCCAGTTAACTTGTGGAATCGGGCCAGGGGCCCAGTTGATTTCTACACGTGATTACGGGTCGGGGACCCTAAAATGGAATTGAATAAATGTTTCCTGGTTTACATTTTATATATGTTCACATGCTGGAATCTATAAATGGTTTTGATGATATTTCGGTTATGGCACGTTTCACGGTATTTGGGCATGAGACCCGTTTGATGAAACGTAACGAATGGTTCGGATTTTATCTATGTATACCTATATGTTTTGCATGTGGATATCTATAAAATGTATTTGGTACTGCACTGTATAGATCCTTCCATATTATATTGTCTCCTCCGGATGAGGTACCCCGGAGAGGTCACGGACGTCTAGTACGTCCAGCGTCTATGACGCTAAGCATCGGGGATGCTGTACCCGAACGGGGTTCGGGGATTGAACTCGGAAATTGAGACCCGAGTGGCACGCGTAGCCTTGTGATTGTGACCTTATTGACGTCAGGGACGTCAGACATCAGGGATGTCGGATTGGAGTGTATAGTGCAGTGGCTAAAATTATGGTTATGGTTTATATTATATGCCTTATGGTTCATATTACTGGATTTATGAAATAACTCTTGGATTTACTTTTGGAAATTGAAACTATGCTTTGGTTTCCGGGCTAAGGCCCTAATGGTTATTTCTAAATAAATATGGGATTATTGGTTTTGGTGCATGCATATGATTTTACTGGGGGGGCATAAATGTCTTATAAATGTTTTAAACAGACTTGTTTATTTTCGTCCACTCACAGCTTTTGTTTTCAATGCCCTTCAGGTTGATTCCGGATACGACTGCAGCAGAGACTTGAGCATCGCACACCTCCTCCATCGATCCTTACGCACTCTAGAAGCCCGGTTGGGCAATGGCAATCGGTTATCCCTTGTCGGACGCCTCTTGTCCGACGGGAGCACGTCACATCCCATGGTAATCCCGGGGGGATTGGGATGGGTCGTGTCAGAAAAACCATGTCCCTACAATCACTACCAGTTAGTCGATTCAATTGAGAGGATGAACTAGAGTGAGAAACGAGTCAGAATAAGAGAAGAAAGGAAAACAATAACCCTTAAACCCGAAAGCCCAAACCGTGGAAGTTTAAGGCTTCAAAAATTCGAACTTGAAAGTGTGTGCTGTGATGAGTGAAATTGACCCTCAATTGTAAGACACGTGTCCTAGAGGGAACGGTGAACAATCCCACATTCCTGCGAGGAGAAATGGTCTAGGAGAGGATGGTGGTGTGCCTTAAAGGTGTAGGCACACACCTATCTAGCATGAGGCCTTTTGGGAGCTCAGTGGCTTTGGGGGGGATTGGAACCCCAAAGTTAAGCGAGTTGAGGCTGGTGCAATTCCAGATGGGTGACCCCCTGGGAAGTTGCACCGTGAGCTCCCGAAAAAAAAACCGTGAGGGCGAGGCCCAAAGCGGACAATATCGTGCTAGATTAATCAGGACCTGACAGAAGAGGGTCGGGTCCTGACAATTTGGTATCAGAGCCAGGCCCCGACCGGGAAGTGTGCCAGCGAGGACGCTGGGCCCTAAGGGGGGTGGATTGTAAGACACGTGTCCTAGAGGGAACGGTGAACAATCCCACATTCCTGCGAGGGGAAATGGTCTGGGAGAGGATGGTGGTGTGCCTTAAAGGTGTAGGCACACACTTATCTAGCATGAGGCCTTTTGGGAGCTCAGTGGCTTTGGGGGGGATTGGAACCCCAAAGTTAAGCGAGTTGAGGCTGGTGCAATTCCAGATGGGTGACCCCCTGGGAAGTTGCACCGTGAGCTCCCGAAAACAAAACCGTGAGGGCGAGGCCCAAAGCGGACAATATCGTGCTAGATTAATCAGGACCTGACAGAAGAGGGTCGGGTCCTGACATCAATTGAGTCTTCTGGGATCATTTCGACCTGAAACAACTCAAATTTGACGACAATTGATGTCGTTTTGATATAGAACAGAAGGGGTGTGAACTTTGGAATTGTGAGTTTCAGTTCGAGTACTTGGAAGGATTGAAGACTGTAATTGGCCTTGGAAATATACTTAGTAGAATCCCACGAAGCATTTTGATGCATCAATTGAAAGAAAACAATCGATTTTGAACGAAATTGGAGGATGAACAGTGCTCGGGTATTCATTGAAAAGTTGAGATCGAATGGAAGAATTGAGGTAAGTTCTCAAGTAATTGAGATTACAGAACCTTAATTGGATGAATAACGATGCTAATGGACGGTTCAATTGTAGGAATTGATGCAGAATTGATGGGGATTGAGTCGGGTTCACACGCGGGTTGCAGACCCGTTTGACAGAGGAAATGGGTTGGGACGATAAACAGTAACCGCTACTGTAGCTGGCGGGTGGACTTTACGCGCAACCACTCTCGGTGGCGCGTGGGAGCGCGTGAGACCGAATCTCGAGGTGAGTTCAACATGAAACTTACTCCTTTTAATGTAACGAACATTTTGGCACTAGTTTCGAGGAAATTGGATATCGTTTCGATAGTGTTTAGTGTATCTGAAGTTTTCGTATACGTTTAAAATACGTATTTAAATCCCAAAAAAATTGGGGAAAATTATATGAGATATATTGAAGTGTAAGTGACCCTAGATAATGATTTTGGACAGGAATTGTGATTTCCAGAATTTATGGAAAAACGTGTAACTCGGAAGCGGGCCGTTTGGACTGTCTGTGAGTGGACTTTGCTTTCTAACTTATGATGCATGCATAAATGTTTTTATATGCTTTCTATACATGATTTCTATGATTATGATATGCTCTTGATGTTTTACGATTTTGCACGTATTTCGAGATATTTACGAAATTTCACATTTTACGAGCTTACGATTTATGTTGTGATTTGACCATAGTTTTGATGATTTGATTTTGGGATTTGAAATATGATTTGATTTCAATGATTTAAAATGGATTTTGGAAAAGTGATTTCAGGCTTGAGACCCGGTTCATAAAAGTGGTTTCGATAAACGCGATTTCGGGTTTTGAAATCGGATTTCAGGATGACGATTCGGGATTCGATTTTGGAACTTGAAAGTGGATTTCCGGATTTGGGTTCGGAATGATGGTTCCGGATGCCGGCTTACGGAATCATGATTGCGAATTCGAATATGGATTTTCTATGATTTTCACTTGGTTTTGGGTTTAAAGAACCGTTGAAAATGGTTTTGGGTTTAAAGACCGGAAAAATGGCTGGATCTGATTTTGAGTTTAAAGACTCGGTTGATTGACAGGGGAGGGCCTTCGATTAATATGTTTTGAGTTTAAAGACTCGGTTATTGTGATATCCCCCGAGGCCTATTGATTGTGTTTTGAGTTTAAAGACTCGTTGATATCCCGGGAAGGCCTGATATATGTGAGTTTAAAGACTCGGTGATTGAGATCCAACAGATTGATTGACTTGTGGTTTATTGTTGATTTCCGATGTTTTCGGATGTGTTGGGCAGTGGTCCGGTTTATATGGTTTTATGGATTTTGGGCTATGTTCTCGTGCTTGGATTTTGATTCATGGTTTTGGGCTGAGGCCCCGTGTTTATGGTTTTGGGCTAAGACCCGAGATTTGAGAAAAGGAAATGATTTCGGTTTTCATACACGGCTTTCTTATATTGGAAATGAAATGGATTATGAAATGATTTTCGAATGCATGCATTTGTTTTACGTGGAGGGTAGAAATGTCTTTTCTGTAATATATTTTATAAACTGATTTATTTTTTTCCACTCACACCTTTTATGTTTAATTGACACTCCAGGTCGTGGCGCGATAATCGAGGCTGATTGGGAGGTGGAGGCATGAGTGGGCACATGTGCGATTATCCCTTGTTTGACAAGTGCTGAGGGCAATTTTGGAACTTCAGTTGACTTGTCAGACGGGAGCAGGACCGGCCACGGTTATCAATGTTCCTTAGGGGACGGTCCTGTCAACAGACGTCCCGCAGGTCCTTGTTACGGATCTTTTTGACCCGCGATCGTGACCCAATTTTATCTCCCAATGTTCACGTCTAATTTCATATTTTAACAATCTAACATCACCTACACGTAGCCATCGTCATTGGGCCGGGTCGGGCAAGCCAGGCCCAAATTTTTTGGGCCTGGTCAGGCTTGTTAAATAATTTTTTAATTTACGGGTCGGGTCAGGCGGGCTTACTTACATATATAAAAGCCCTTGGGTTTTATCGGGCTTTTTGGGTCGGGCCTACTAACCCACTTTGGCCGGGCTTACGTGGGCTTTTGTAATAAACTATTTATCAAATTTTAAAGTTACAAAAAAATATATGAATATGAAAAAAATATATTAATAATGAAAAAAAAATACACAAGGGTGCAAAAACGTGGCCTAATTAAAACCTTACCTTAAAAACCCTAAAAAAACTGGTCAAGAGTACCCAACTAGAGGGAAGAATGGGAAGTGAAAGTAAGCGTAAAGGGAAGAATGAGGTTGAGAGATAAGAGAGATTGTGTTGAGTGAGTGTGGGTTTGTGAGATACTGAGATATGAGTTTTGAACTTTGAGAGTTGGGAGAGAGATAATGCAGTTAGTGAGGAGAGCCAGAACGTGGAAAGGTTTAGGGTTGAGTGAAATTTATTTAAGTAGGTGGACATAGGGTTAGCTAGTTAGGGTTTGTATTGAGTATTGGCCATTGAGTTTTCTAAAATAAATTAGGTTGACTTGGGGTTGAGATTTGAGTCTGGGCTGAAATATTAATATTAAAAATGGGTTAGGTATTAATTCTTAAATAATAAGAATTTTATATATTCGGGCTTATGAGCTGGGTTTATATGGGAGGGTCGGGCTGGGCTTACTGGGTTTTTCGGGCTCGGGCCTATCGAGTTTGAACACCATAAGCCCAAGCCCAGCCCGCTAACTCTCGGGCCGGGCTGACCCACGACCTATAGCGAGTCAGGTCGAGCTTTTGTCCACCGGGCATATCGGGCCTCCATAAGCCCATGGGCTTTTTGGGCCAAATGGTGAGGGCTACCTACACGGCCTCAGAAAATGATCTGAGCAAATGCTGAAAACTTACCTCAAACTCGCGTCCCAACCTCATGGCTTTCGTCCATGGTTTCACAGTTCGATCCCCGACCTTCCAGCGTGTAGAGCTCCATCCTTTCAAACTTAAAATGATCCCAAGGATTCCAGAAGGTCAAAGGAACACACTGTTTTGATGTTCATGAATCTAAATCGAAAACCCATTTTCTATGCTCACGAGTTCAAGGTTTACCCATTGCTTTCTATCAGGACCTGTCTCAAATCCCTCGGGATTAACGTGAGACACGCCTAATCCCGTCTGACACGAAGTATCAGACCAGGGAAAATTCCGTCTCTAGCCCTCACCAGGGCTTCTAGAGTACGTCAGGATCGTAGGAGAAGGAGTGTGATGTTTCGTCTCTGCTACAGCTCGCGTCCGCGATCAACTTGAAGGGCATTAAAACATCAAAAGTCGTGAGTGGAAAAAATAATCATTTCATTAAAAACATTTTCACATAAAGACATTTATGCCCTTCATTAAAAGTATATGCATGCATTCGAAAACCGTTTGTCAAAACGTTCATAAAACCATTTGAAAACAATCTTAAAATCTTTTAAGGGTTCATGCCCGGTTCCCATAAACCGTTATGACCCATAAAAACCTTTCAAGGATTCATGCCGGTCCCCATAAACCATCATGAACCATAAATACATTTATGGGTCCCCGACCCGAAATCACAAAAACCTGTAAATCCATACATGTGGGAACTCAGCCCAAATCATTCTCAGTGAAATACCAAAAGATACAATACGGAGTCTCCGCCCCAAACCATTTCCAAAACATCGAATACGGGGTCTCTGCCCCAAATCACTTTCTAAAACATGGAACACGGGGTCTCCGCCCCCAAATCACTTTCCAAAACCTCATACATATCAACATACGTATAACCCATCTGTGGCACTTCCGAGAAGATGCCAACTCGGGGCACATAGCCCCTAGGGAACACATCCTCGATATATGTCACGATTCATCATATCTATACTAGTGTGCACACTGCTCGGGGTCTCACTCCGAGTCTTCCCCCAGGAATTCTCCATCTTGGAGGCTCAATCTCTGGATCTAGTTCGAGCTCTATCTCCGAATCTAGTCTGATCATCTCTCCGGAATCTGGTCCGGGACCACATCATAAATCATAACTCCCACTCCTGGAATGGGATCCCTATGGGGATACCCATTCTGGTATATGGATCGTGACTCTTCAGGTCGACGTCTAGAGGAGACCATATAATCATATGGAGGGTTTCATACATTTTCAAAACACTTTCTTTCTCAAATATATTTCAACTGGGTCTCATACCCGATTCGTCTCAAAAGGATTGCTCGAATCCGATTCAAATCCATTTCACAGGTCTCGGCCTAAATCCACAGTTCAACAGGGTCTCATGCACAAATTCTCATTTCATAAATCGAACTCGGACTCAAGCCCGATTTCACAATCAACAGGGCCTCAAGCCCGATTTCACAATCAATAGGGCTTCAAGCCCGATACTACAGTCAAAGGGGCCTCAAGCCCGAGATTACAACCAACTGAGCCTCAAGCCCGAACTCGTAAACCAACGGGGTCCTCGGCCCGATCGTATAACTCAAATGGACCCTCGGTCCGATTTCTCGTCAAATCAAATGGACTCCAAGTCCGAGAATTCGTAAATCAAATGGGCCTCGTGCCCGATTTCATATTTCCAAATCCAAAACCAATTCATTAAACCCTCATTGAAAACCTAGCACACATAAGCATCGTATAAAACTAGAAATCTCGAAATACGTGCAAATACGAAAATCCTAGGCTACCATGAGAAAATGCACTCATGGTATCACAAAACATGTATTTAAAACATTTATAAATATTTATACATGCATCGAATTCATAAAACAAGTCCACTCACAGACCGTTCGAAGTTGAGCCTCGATACGCGCGCCATACGCCTCTCCCGAGCCAATCGTTTCCTCTGGGGTTCCCGAACTTGTCCAAATTAATTTACAGGGTTACTAACTACTTAAATAACCCCTCACTAAAGCCCCGTAATTTTTCGAAATTTCTAACTATTTTTAAACGCGAACCTAAACCTTCGGACGTCCCGAACTATATCGAAACGATGTCCGATCGACTCGAAACCAGTCCCAAAATGTTCGTTACATTGAATAGATGAAATTACATGTTGGAACCTTCCCTAAAGAAGAGCTCACGCACCCGCACGCGCCCCAAGAAGGTTCTGCACGTGGGCCTTACGCACCAGGACATTGTGCTTCTTCTTCCTTGGTCGAACCGGGTCCGACCGGTTCACTGGTTCGCCTAGACCGGCGTGACCGGTCCGGCCTGGTTTCTCACCCATTTTCGGTCTGTTTTCTTCCATTTTAATTCTATTCTTCCTATTTCATGATTTCCTACCTATTCATATGAAGAAAACAAGGAGAAACTGCCTGAATCCCATCCGTTCTAACCTCCCCTTCACGGTTCAAGCTTGCCCGAACACCCCTGGGCTTCCTCAGCCGTGAACCACCCTCAAATCCATCTTAAAACCTCCATAGAAACCTACTAATCATCTCCTAATCATCCAAAACTATCCCTAACGTCAAATTCGAAATAAAAAGGAAAAATGGGTAAACCGAGTACCTTGCTCGGGTCCATGGCCGCCGTTCACGGCTGCGTTGTTCTTGGCCGGCCACCAGCATCCACACGGCCCTCCATCACTCTCTGGTCTCTCAAGCATGATCATCTGGGGTAGGGGTTTGGATTGGGGTTGGGTGTTCGATCAGGTTTGGGTTGGAAATGGGAAAAATGATCGATGAAGAAAGGAAGGTGAGATGCATGAATTGTTTGGACTGGGCAATAGATGGGTGACACTTGTCACTCATCCATTGGGCCTGCTCCAAAATATATGGGCCCCACTTAAATCCAAAAGTCCCTCGTCTCGTAAAACGTGTAATAGTACTTTTGAACTTCCGTCAACCGTAACTTCTCCGTCGAACGTCCGAATTCGACGTGCCACCTGTCTACGGATTCGTATCGTCCTAATCTACGTAAGGGTCCTTTTTCCTCGGTAATCAGACCTCCCAGGTCAAAAGCCAACTATTTTGTAAGACCAGTGTCCTGGAGGGAACGGTGAACAATCCCACATTCCTGCGAGGGGGGAATGGTCTGGGAAGGGAATGATGGTGTGCCTTAAAGGTGTAGGCACACACCTATCTAGCATGAGGCCTTTTGGGAGCTCAGTGGCTTTGGGGGGGATTGGAACCCCAAAGTTAAGCGAGTTGAGGCTGGTGCAATTCCATGATGGGTGACCCCCTGGGAAGTTGCACCGTGAGCTCCCGAAAACAAAACCGTGAGGGCAAGGGTAAGGAGGCCCAAAGCGGACAATATCGTGCTAGATGAATCGGGACCTGAAAGAAGAGGGTCAGGTCCTGACAATTTGGTATCAGAGCCAGACCCCGACCGAGAAGTGTTCTAGCGAGGACGCTGGGCCTTAAGAGGGGTGGATTGTAAGACCCGTGTCCTGGAGGGAACGGTGAACAATCCCACATTCCTGCGAGGGGGGAATGGTCTGGGAAGGGAATGGTGGTGTGCCTTAAAGGTGTAGGCACACACCTATCTAGCATGAGGCCTTTTGGGAGCTCAGTGGCTTTGGGGGGGATTGGAACCCCAAAGTTAAGCGAGTTAAGGCTGGTGCAATTCCATGATGGGTGACCCCCTGGGAAGTTGCACCGTGAGCTCCCGAAAACAAAACCGTGAGGGTAAGGGCAAGGAGGCCCAAAGCGGACAATATCGTGCTAGATGAATCGGGACCTGACAGAAGAGGGTCGGGTCCTGACATATTTGCTCGTATTCAACCAAATTACCAAAATGCCCCCAAACTTCCGAAAATCATAGCTTCTTCCTCGAAGGTCGGAATCAAGCGTGCCACCTGTCTATGAACTTGTGACGTCCCGAACTACGACACAGTTATCGGGCAAAGTCCATTTGACAGTCTGAACAAAAAGTCAACGATTCACCCATTCCAAGGGGCAAAATCGTCATTTCGACCTGTTCGTCCGTTAATTCTCGTCTAATCCCCGATTAGCCTAGCTAATCCGTCATTAATTCTTAATTAATCCCGATAATTCAGGACGAGTCGTCACATTTTCTCTCCATTTTTTCTTCCTAAACCTTACCAACTTCTCCCTATTTCCTTATGTTCGTTTCCCTGGACTTTCCTTTTTCCCTCATGGTGGTGGGTTGCCATATTTGTCTCTTATTCGAATTCTCCCCACAGAATTCCAATTGCACACACAACATGCCCTTAAATAATGATGTGAGGTGGTGGAAGAGATAAAAAGATAATGGAGGGAAAATGTGCAGAAAATTCTAGAGTATTCTAGGCCCTTTATATGATTTTACCAAAATACCCTTCAAAAGCAAAATTACTAAAATTCCCTTGTACATTTTTGACCCAAAACAACCTTATACAATCTTTGATCTCGGCATGCCGCTTGTCTACGAACTCAGGATCTCGAGACCTACATAACAATGTCCTCGGAATTCCCAAAAGATGTCATGATAAAAAAGTCAACATTTTTGTTCTCTCGAATATCCGGGGTGTTACAAATAACGTCTCCCAAAATGGACATATCTAGTTGAACCGTTAAAAAACTAGTTGTTGTAGGAAAATTATGTTGTTATATATTCAAATTTGAAAAAATAAATTTAATATTTAAAGTTGGTCAAAATATAGAGTCTAATTTTAATAGTTTAAAAATTTGTTAGCTATTAATGTAACGATCCGTTTCGAAAATTGGGATAATTTTGTAAATTAAATTGAAAAATGGCTTATTTACCCTTATCATTATTAAGGGTTCAAGAGTCAATTTTTAATTCGGGGGACTTCTCGGAAATTCCAATTAGACCAATGTGTGCATATAGATAGGTGGAATGAGGAAAACGACTACCGTATGAACCAATTACGGGTCTAAATGTCGAAGGGAATTTTGGTAATTTGGCCAAACATGGGTATTTTGGTAGTTGCAGTCAAGCTGCTTATCATGACTCAGTGAGTTGTTGGAATTAACTCACTGATTGGATAACATGTGTCACTAGGATAAAAAGGCACACAATCCCTTAACCGTTCTTTGTTTATGTACATTGTTTAAACTGAAGGGAAGAAGAAATGATTTTCCTTAGTTTTTCTCTCTCGATCTAGGCAGTGGTGATAGTTGGAAGATTAGAACTCTCCATAGCAGAGTTATGTACGTTTGAACAAGAGCTTTGAAGAAAATGAGTACATGTAGCGACAGAGAAAGGGAAACCATGATTCTTGGCATTGAACTTTCGGTTAGGGCCATCAAAGCACGAAACTGAGGTCACAACCACCTTCCATGGACCTTGGAGATTGAGATTGGCTTAAATTTCAAGAGAATTGGACCTGGGAAGGCTACTCTATTAAGCCTAAACCTTGACCGTAAGATTTGGACATCCACCCCTAAAATTGACGTGAGTTTCTAGTATATAAGCTCATATTTACGTTCATGAGGATGAGAAGGCGTGATTTGATGGTTAAAACATAGAAAATGGTGGGAAATGGAAGAAATGGCATCGGGGTTGGGGTTACTCGGGTGGGGATTCTTTGAGAAAATTTGGGTCGATCCATCGCGAGGAAATAGGCAACTGCAGCTACAGTGCACGTGGGTGACACACATATGTAACGACCCGTCCCGAGAGTTGGGATTAGTAAAGTGATTAGTAACGGATTAGTAAAGTGATTAGTAACGGATTAGTAAAGTGATTAGTAACGGATTAGTAAAGTGATTATAAAATGGTTTTTGAAACTTTTATTCTTTATGGTCCACTCACACTTTCTGGTTTTTACTTGCCCTCCAAGTCGTGGAGCTAGCGCGGGGGTTGACGTTGAGGTAGCGTCGGAGGCATAGAGTACTCGAGAGTTTTCCCGGAGTGTTTCCGATTTTCCGTTGTGTGTGTACTTTGTGTATCGGTTTTTGTTTTCTTAGTTTGGTACTATGCTCTGTATAACGGTTGACTAGTTGGATTTTTTAAATTCTCCTGCGTCTGACAATGTAATTTGTGGTTTTCGTGAGGTTATTTCGGTCTTTCGTTTTTGGGTTGTCAGACGGGAGCAGGGTTTAGTCCCTAATCCTGGGGGATTAGGGGTGGGCCCTGACACATATGTCGTCCATCGGCGGGTGGCGACGCGTGTGGCGTACCCTTGACATCTGGTCAACCTGAAAAATTCTCCCTTTTGAATTGTGGATCCAATGCTACGATTTTTGAGGCAATTAGATATTGTTATTGGGTAGTTTAGTATATCTGAAGTGATGATGTTCATAGTTAAAGTATATGTGTAACTTCCGAGGCCTTGGGGATTTGACTATGGAATCCTTGTCTGACTAGGATGTTGAAATGAACTTAGGAAGAGTCGAGATATCAGTTGGACGCTCAGAAGGAGCTGGGAGAGTTGGGTTTAAGGCTCAGACAGACATGACATAAGGGGTTGGGGGGGGGGGGGGGGGGGGGGGAGTGTTGGGTCAGTAGGTTGGTATGAGCGGTGACTCCATGAGGACGAATTCTCTTTGGTTTTATTTTGAGATAATAACTTCGACATGCTCAAGGTACATCCTTTGTCTAATAGGTTCTCCGGTTGTGTTGTCCTAAGGGTAATTCTAGAACGTGAAGTAAGGTTCTCAAACGGGAGTAGGACCATGCACGGTTATTAAAATGATTTCGGGAAAACATCTGTCAATTAATAACTTTTGAGTCTTTTCAAGTTAAATTTGTCTAAAAATTAAGTTAGTCTAATGTTGATGCTCTTAGGTAATGATCTAATTAATTAATATATTTAGCTAATAAATATATTAATAAATGTGCATAGATTGCATGCCATTAATATTTGAAACAAGGGTAATATGGATAGTTATGTGAGAACATACACACAAAACTCATCTACAGACTCTCTCTAAATATATTTTTCTCTAACCTATCTCTAAAAATTCTGAAATCGTAGCCAACGATCCTCCTTGGGGTCGGCAACAACCCATTTATCTTATATTCTTTTGCTCTTTCTCCTTATCCTTTTTTTTCCTTCTCTCTCTCTTTCCCTCTCTTCATTTTGCTTTGTCGCCTCTACCTTCGACCAACTTTGCTGTGCTCTTTTGGTGGTTAGCCATGTTGCGATCGTTGTCCTGGTGTTGAGACAACCTTGATGGAAGTCTAGATATGTCCATTGGCTTTGTTGACGGTATGTTTGATCTGAGATGGTAGTGGGGTGTGCTCATCTGCTTCTTCGTTGTTTGTTTGTAGTGACGCCATGATGGAGGTGTTGTGATTTTTTGTCGGTAACGGCGGCGAAACAAAGAGATTGCTAAAGCTACGGAGATTAAGGGCGATTTTACTATGGCACAAGCGAGGCATAAATGTTGTGCTGCTGAGGCTGCGACACCGCTTGGGGAGGGGGCGTTGCAGCTACAACGGGGTTTCTTTGATATACTACGACTATTGTAAGTGTGCCGACGATGATAACTCTCAATCTTGCTTGCTCGTTTGTTGTGACTGCGACTACGTCAGAGACTTTATTAGCGGCGACGATGGCTACTGCGGGGGTCGCCACGACAGTGACTACGATTACGTCAGTGAGAAGGGAATGCATTTCGGTAGGGTCTGCGGTGAGCTATTAGTGAGATATGTCGTTAGACTCTGCTTGTGAGCTTTCTGTATTTGGGCCGAGTTTGGCTTAACCTGTTTTGAGTTGGGTTTGGGTTCCTTTCTCTCATACCTAATGGGCTTGGGTTTTCTAATTGCATTAACTTAGTAATTGGGCTAGGCTAATATTTTAGTTTGGGCCCTCTTCTGGGACCGAAACAATGTGTGATGATTCGGTTTGTTTTGATCCATGTCAGGCTTTTTGCTTGTGCTCTATGAATTTATGTTTGGACGTTTCCATTTCTTGCTTACTAGAGCACACCCCTTTTACACTTGGTGAACTTTTTGTTTTTTTTTTGCTTTCCTCATTTTACCGGTCTAAATGCGCTCACCGGCAGAAGCCTGTATGTTCCCATCCTCCGTTTTCATTCAGTGCCGACCACCGAGTTTGCTGCGTTTCGCCGTGAATCCAGTTTGCGTTGAGTGATCGTTGTTTTGTTCCTCTTTCTCAAACAGTAAATCTCTTGTCTACGTTTCTTCCACCGAAAGAGAAATCAGAGAAGAAAGAGAAAACCCAGAAACTCCATCGCGAAGAGACAAAGAGTGCGTACGGAGATGAGAGGGTTACGCAGATTGGTTGGACGTAGTCTTTCATCTCATATGAGATGCGAACCTTCTGGGCAACATCACAGCTTCCCTTTAATCCGTCGCCGAAGCTATTTCGTAGCCACTTCTTCCCCTGCCACGACGTCGTATCTGCCTCATCGTAATTCATCTCTCTCTTCTTCTGCGTCTCCTTTCACATCTATGAAATGGGGCCTTCTCGGAGGTTGGTTTCCTTGAAAAAAAGCATTCACCATTTCGCATAATTTCTAGGAAACGAATTTTTATTTGTATCTCTTCTATTCAGTCGTCGGTTTTACCAATAATTGTAGTGTTCAAAATTTATACAGAAATTAATGCTTAGTAAAACCTTGGCTGTCATGAAATTGGGGATATAACTAGCTTCAGATTTCTGTATGAAATTGGTTTTTCACAGGGCAGAGGAGGAGCATGTTTATCCAAACTCAATCTACACCAAACCCTGCATCTCTTATGTTTTATCCCGGGAAGTCTGTTATGGAAGTTGGCAGTGCAGACTTTCCGAATGCTCGTGCTGCCATGAATTCACCACTGGCTAAAGCCCTTTATGGAATCGATGGTAAGATTGTTGTTTCCATCAGAGTATGCAGAGTCATCCTATTTCTCTTTTTTACGCACGAGAATAATTGGCTGCATGTTAATGTGAGACCTGAATTTCGACTTCAAGGAGGTTAACCACTTTTTTTTT
Organism: Prinsepia uniflora; assembly: GCA_032719365.1. Taxonomy (NCBI): domain Eukaryota; kingdom Viridiplantae; phylum Streptophyta; class Magnoliopsida; order Rosales; family Rosaceae; genus Prinsepia; species Prinsepia uniflora. The sequence goes on from CM064874.1 coordinate 54,644,728, forward strand.
CTTGTTGTCTATTACCCAGTGCCTTTAGGTTTCAACTTATTTTGGTGTATGATCTATTTATTTCTAAGTTGTGGTTTTTGCTGTTTTATTTTGCAGGAGAACACTTAATAAGAAAAAAAAAAGCGTAAACATAAAAAAATTATAGTGCATGCTAGAAGTGTGAGAAACAGGCTTAGAGATACAATAATTCTCAAACATTCCTTAAGAAAAGCCTCTTGAGAAATGGCGTTAATTGTTATCTGGGGGAAATTTGCGCTTTTCTGTTACCTACTTTAGTTACTATTAATGTAAATTAAATTTCCATGCATCAAGATCTTACCGATTTAGCTGCCCCTTCCCCTCCTCCGGGTTTTGGTATACTAGTGGGAGATATTACTACTTGTTTTTAGCTCTTTTCACTTTTTAGTTTAATATGAAATCAATAATAAGCTCTTTTTTCTCTTTTCCCTGGCCTTCTTTGGGTTACAGGCATATACTGAGGCCTGAGGGACTTCTTAGGATTGGAGGGATGTTGGAGTTTGGAGGGAGAGTTGTGATTGTTGGAGAATGACTCCCTGTTCTATATGAGGAAAGAAACAGGGTGTGTTTTATAGAATGATGAGGTCCCAATAGGGTGCCGAAGTTTTTACTGTGTAAAACTCTTTCTTTTCGGATCATGGAGCTTTATTTTTTCTTATCTGAGTCATTTATTGGTTTTGTGTCAGAATTTTACTGCATCTATGTAGACCATGCACTGGTCAGGCCTCCTTGAAACTTAACCTCAGCTTTTGTTGTTCTATGAACAAATTTTTTTGTCTTATTAAAAAAGAAAAGGGGAAGGTTCTGCCTTTGGTAATTTCAGGGACAGTTGCTTGTTTTAATATTTTGAGGCTAATATGAATGGTTTATTTTTATAGAAGCTCATTGTATCTGGAAACTACGTGAGTTTTTTAGGGTTGTTGCGAGAAAATGCGTCAAGAAGGCAACTTGAAGAATCCATACGTTTGCATAGGAATTTATTACCTTTACTTTTTCCTGCAGGAATAGGATTTGACTAGGACTCCTTAATCGATTCAGATGGTAATATAAAATCCGAAAAGCCTAACTTGACTTCCTAACTAGTAAAATAAGATCATTGACATTGTCCTGAAATTACAGAAATTTCGAAATTGTAAAATAAATGCTAATAGCCAAGAGAACTGCTCTGGAATTTTCTATTCTAACTTATTGAAGTTATTGTTTGTTATTGCATCATATGATTATTTATGAGATTGTTCTATTTGAGCCCTTAAGTTGCACAAGACTGACCAATCACGTTTATGTTTGATGCCGTAAGCATATCCATAAAAAATACTGAAATCATCCCTATTCATCCCAAAACCTATTATTTAGGGTACTTTACCATCTATACTCACCATAGCCCTGCTCACTTATTATGTAACCTTAGATTTTTCTTATTTGATTTCTGCTTTGTCTCATCATTAAGCTTAATTCTATCTTTTTCTGGATTCCTCTTTTTCAATTTCTCTTAAATTGTAAGTGGGCATATTTTTTTTTCCCTGTTGGGCGTTTGTGTTTCTTTCTTATAGTTTGTGGAGAAAAAATAATCCTTCACTGTTCTTGCTTTAGGTGTTAATATTTTTTACTCCACCTAATCCCTTGATATTGCATCATAAAATTATGGGATTTTTCTATTTGAACAACTAACTTGTAAGTAGTTGACCGACCAATCATGTTTAAAGTTGATATCATTATGCATATCCACCCAAATACTAAAATCACCCCTATTGATCGCAAGCTTATTATTCAGGGTCACATTACTATTTATGCTTACAAAATTCGCCCTGCTCTTTTTATTATGCCACCCTGGATTTAGACTTCTTTCATCATTTATGCATTTATCTATCTTTCTTTTGGTTCCTATTTGTGATATTTCTTAAGTTGGGGTGGGGTATTTATTTTTTCCCTTGGTTATTTTACCTGGTTTCGATCTAAGTATTATCCTTAACCAATTGCTGCAAACTTGATTACTTACTAGTTATTTTCCACTCACCGAACTTTGTTGATTCAGGTTTAATATAGTTTTGTTTAATTTTTTGGGTGAACTAAGAAATCTAACCTGGGTTCCCAATATAGGAATCACTAGAGTGTTTTATGGATCAGATTTTGTTACTGTAACAAAGTCAGACGATACTTCTTGGGATCTTTTGAAGCCCGAAATCTTTGCAGCAATCATGGATTTCTATTCTTCTGGGCAGCTACTCTTCCTAGACGAAAAAACTGCATCAGCAATGGACACAGCTATTCAAGAAGTATGTCTTCAAATCTTTGTGAACTTTTAAGATATTTTTATTTTACTCAGTGCTCGTTTGGGACTGCTTCTTCTGCTCATATTTGCTTCTAGTAAAATTTCTTTTATTATGAACATGTGGAATGTTTAGAAGCTGGAGCCTTGGTTTGAGCAACTGTCATAAGTAACTAATCCTTTGGTCTTACTTTGTAATGTTAGTGAGTGCTTTTTTACTCTTACAGTTAGAAGCTGTTCCCGCTTCATGCTGAATGGGGTTTCTAGGTTATTTATCTGACTGTTCCTTCTATTAAAGGCTAAGAATGGCATCTATGAACCTTTCTACAACTATTTATGTTGGCATCTCCGTGTGCTAGTTTGCATAACCTTATTGTGTTATATTATAAGGTTCCTATTCTTAATAGGAGTTTGTATTCCCAATTGGAAAGCAAGTTGGAATCCAATTAAGATTAGGATTCCTAATTGAAGGCCATTATTGTGGCTATAAAAAGAGGACTGCTGCGCTAGTCTTGTTTCTGTTTCTTGTTCTTTCTAGTTGTTCATCAAGCCTTAGTTCTAGAGGTTTGATAAGATAATTCGTTGCACATAGCCAAACCACGTTAATTATTGGTTTTGTTTATCTTCTTTCTTATTTTTTTTTTATTCCAAAGTTTTGTTTGTCTTTCCCTTTCTTTACCGAAATCACAACATATCGTAGCTTGTAATTCTGTCTATTAGAATACCGTATATGCAACCTTACCAAACCTACCAACAGTGCTTATAGCCGCTAGTACATCCTTGCTTGTTGACTTTACTAATCCTTGCTTGTTGACTTCACTAATCCTTGCTTGTTGACTTTACTAATCCTTGCTTGTTGACTCTGCTACCCATTTCCTATTTCAGTGCTTTGGTACCTTACCGCCATGTTTACTTATCATAAAAGAATATCAACTACTCTGCGGAACAAGATAGCTTATATATTAGAAAACCCTAAAGAATATGCAGTGCCTTAGAAGTAAAATGAAATGAGAATTACCATTAACTACAGTAACATCACTGGAACATATTGATATGTAACAGACCTATGAAAAGGGCAACCTTGGCTATAGCCCAGGCGAGTTCTTTTCTTTTTAGTTACCATTGTGTTTTTTAGTGCATAGCAAGCTCACCTCTTGTTTAAATTCTAATCCTGCACACAATTTAGCCCACCCCATTTTGAATTCCGGGGTCCGTCCTTTGTGGCCCGTTTGGAGTACTGTGGATTTGGATTTGATAATAAAATTAAATTTGTTGTTTAGAGTATTACAATTTATGTATACTAGGATTTGAGTAAGAAAAGAATTGATGAAAGCAAAATGGATTTCAAATGACTTCGGGCATTTAGTTATATCAAATATCTTTCATCACCACTACATCTTGTTAAAATTTGGTTCAAATACATTCAATCTAGTATTTGTGAGTTTTTGTATTAATGCGAGCCATGTTCGCAGATCCAAATCCCTACCAAAACAAACTGAACTTTGTTTATTTTTGGTTTAGTAGGGAATCATGGACTGAGTCATCATTATATCTGCTTTTAAAGTCTTGTGTTTGTGTTGTCATGGTTGCATCATTTTAACCACCCATGCTGCCTTATTAGCTCTAGAAATATTGGGGGCCTTCTCTTGAGTGAAGTTTTGTATTTGTTTTAATAGTTATTACAGATGTTTTGGTGAGCAGTCATATGTGCTTGAATTTACATATGATTCTATGTAGTAGTTATGATTAGAATACTTGTCAATACAAGGCTATTGTGGGAATGCAAGATGATCCATTAATTTTTCGAATCAGGGATCTATTTTTGGGTAGAAACTTCAGTGATGTGGGATGCTGTTATTTAACAGGATTTGGTTTTGATGGACGATCAGTAAAGACAAAAGAGTGGAAATGAGAACTGGACATTGGAAAATCTTTTTTACCAATTTTTGTGTGTTATTAATTTAGATATAACCTTTTGGGCGGTTGTTTGCAGGATGATTCAGAAATCTTTGCAATGATCAAAGAATTGCTGGAGACTCGAATCCGTCCAGCAGTGCAAGATGACGGTGGGGACATTGAGTATAGGGGTTTTGATCCGTAAGTTCTCCTTCGTTTGACGGTCTTTTTGAGTTGTAATATTGGATGATGCCAAAATCTTTGCTTTTTCTTTTTTCTTTTGTGTGCTTGTCTTTATTTGTTCTCTTTTCATGTTGAATTTTACTCTGTTTAGAGAAACCGGAATAGTGAAATTGAGAATGCAAGGAGCATGTAGTGGCTGCCCAAGCTCATCAGTCACCTTGAAATCTGGCATTGAGAATATGCTAATGCATTATGTACCTGAGGTAAGAAATGACAACCATTTTTCTGCATTTCAACTATGTGCATATTTCTTTGGCCATATGGCCGTATGATAGCAACGGTAAATGTTTTATTTTTTAATTTTTTGGTTCAAGAATTAATAATCTTGTCCATCTAATGTAAGTGTCAAACCAAGAACGAACTTTACATAATCTTGTAGTCTCACACCTGTTAGGGGCATCAGATTTTTGGAATTTTATGTACGACATCAGAAAAGTCGATAAAATCGCAATAGAATGCAGTAGCTTGTGAAGATACTGGACGTCAGAGACAAGATAATCACTGGTACTTAACCTTTGTCAGACTTAAAATCATAAAATAAAAATAAATAAATTAAAAAATTAACAGGTTAAAGAGACATTCAACAATTGAAAATCATTTGAAGGTTCTTTCATTCAAATTGTGCCTGGATCCTAGTTTCTAGAGATTGTAGAATAAGACCAGGAAGCTAGTTAAGAGTTTACAACATTATGATTAGATGCTCCTATATAAACAAGGGTACAAGACTTGGAAGATGAATCTTGATGGCTAAAATCTTCCTATATCTAATTCTAAAACTATTTCCACTACTATTGTAGACTTCTAGAAGAACGAGAGATGATTCCTAGTCCTTTAATTATGAATTTCCATGGATAATAATATTTCCTATCTGCAATTAATTTATCAGTTTGTTCTACTACCACTTAATATCTAATGAAATAGTTTTCGTGCTGTTAATTCATTCTTTGATTATTTATATTAGGTTTTAGTGTCCAAGATAGTACTCTTTTTAGGACCTGTCCATCAATTTTATTCTTTAGACAACCTATTTGTCTTTAAAGCTCCATTTCTGCTCCCTACATCTTCTAGATTATCAATTTCCTTGATTGTATTCAAAATGACATTTTTGCCTTCTTGGTCTATTATGTATCAAAGAAGGTATTTGGTAAAAGGCATGTAGGTAGGCAAGGTAACTTGGCATATATTAATGGAATTCAGTGCATGTTGAGACACCTCTATATAATGATAACTAGCCTTTTTAGAATTAAGATGAATAGATAAATTACTGAATCTATTTACAATTTTAGGGAGCAGAATTGCTATAAATAATACTGAGCAACAATTTTTCTTGGAAAAAATATTAATGTGATTAGTGAGGTTAGCCTAATCTTTTAAGGAGGTCTCTGTAGTAGGGGATGTGTATAGTTTTAACCGGAGCTTAGTCTGAACCTTCCTATTTCCCCCGTTCAACCTCCGCCCATCTTACCTTTTCAGATCACATTTGTCTTCATCTGACATAGATGTCTGCATTTACAGGTCAAAAGTGTTGAGCAAGAACTAGATCCTGATGATGAAGAGGCAGCACTAACAGGTCAAATGGAGTAGGAATTTATACTCTGCAAGAGACGCATATTATTAGTATAAACGGTGACCTCTGGCTGGAGTAGGAGTGTCCATTCCTCTGTACAGGAGCAAATAAAGTGGTTATACTTAATTTATTAGTTGGCCGCTGGTCGTGGAATTATTGTCGTTGTACTTGTATGCGTGGTAAAAGAAATTTTGAGCTTTGTAAGAACATTCTATAACGGGGAGGATGCTTCATTTGCTGTTACTGGCCTCTTAAATTTTCGTCTTCATTAGAAGGTCCGCTATACTAAGGTCACGTTTGCTTCTCTTATGCGGATTGCGTAGGCGTAGGCTATGATTTTGGGTGGTTCCAAAATAAATTGTATCTCCAATTTTTAAGCAACATTTGGTATCTCTTTTGACTGACATTATTCATTGTTATACCAATTCGTTCGGTTCAACTGTTTAAGCCCAGCAAAATACCTAGAATACTTGTTCAAGCAGCGATTGTGATTCGATTAAGAAGCTCAGTTTATTTAGTATGAACATCCGATCCAAACTGTGGTTGATTGATCATTGGTAACCTCATCTCATTGAACTGAATTCATATGTGAAGGTCTTTCTTTCTTAACCTACTCTATAATTTAGGCTGAGTAGGTTTGGCCTGTGTTAATCGGTGGCACGGAGGTAAATAAATGTTTTAAGGGGGTAATTCATTGCCTAAATTGGAGCCGGGTGTTTTTGAAAAGCAAATTTGGGCTAAGAATAAATTAATGAATTATAAAACCCCTCCCCTGTAAATAATATTTCTTAGTCCCCTGATAATTCAAAATATAAAGAAGCTAATGGCAGGACAGATAAAGCATGCAGCAGAGTGAGCTCAAGAAACCATAGCAGGCAGCTATGGAGTCTCTTTCTCCCTCCGCAGCAGTCGTCATTTCCACGAAATTCTTGTTGAAACCTTACAAAGCCCAGATCGAGACCCTCGCCACCAATCTCAGATTTTCCATTTCACCAACTCATAAGAACCCATTTTCTTTCCCTTCAATTTCTTTTTCTTCTTCTTGTAGTTGTTTCTCTATCAGAGCATGTGCAGCTTCAACATCAACAACAGCATCACCTTCAGCTTCTCTTCCTTCATCTCCCACTTCTGGTGACAACCGTCACTGGATGGTGCTCATGGAGACTCCTCCACAAGGGGCCAATTCCAAGCAACAAGTTATTGAATATTATGTTAAAACCCTTCAAGGCGTTTTGGGCAAGTGGGTATGCTACAATTTCTTTTCTCTATTATGTTATGTCTTAGATTTTCCCCTGAATTGTAGTTAGATGTTGGTTTTTTCAGCGAGAATGTTTCTCAAATGTGCATATATGATGCTTCCTGGAATACCCATTTTGGCTTTTGCTGTGATATTGATGAAGAAACTTCCTACAAGCTAGCCCGTAAGTTTCTATCTTTTTTCCCTGGTTGAATTGGTTTTTGTTTTCTTGCAGATAAATGTTTGTGCTTTATTATTTGATTGCCATAAATTGATTGCTTCAGAGATTCTCTTTTTGAAGATATAATGAACTTTTATGAGATTGCAAGTGTTGAAAGAGTTCGTTTCTTGTATGTGATTTTTGTAGGTCAACCAGGGGTTTTATCAGTTAAGCCTGACCTGGATTATAGTTCTGTGAAAAAAGATTATAGTCCACCAAATGTTCAACCAGGTCATATATCTTTTCCTCAAAGTGGAAGCTCTTTGTTGTTTCCACTTTTGAATACCAAAAGGTGGCTTGTTCGAATGGATAAGCCCAGCATTGGGGTTGTTACAAAAGCACAGATGGTTGATTATTATGCTCAAATACTAACAAAGGTGTTAGGAAAGTAAGTATTTGATTGTGAGCATCAATGCTGTTTGCTTTCTTTAATTTGATTGTTCTAATTGGTGTTGTATGCATCTTTATGTTTTTGATAGTGAGAAGGATGCACAAATGTGTATTTATCATGTTTCCTGGAAGTTGAACTTTGGGTTCTGTTGTGAACTTGATGAAGAGTGTGCACGGGAAGTATCTGGTTAGTGTATGCTCTTAATTTCTGTATTCCATTTTTGTGTTAACACGGTTATCTCCTTGAGTACTAATGCTTCTATATGCTGCAGGTGTTCCTGGCGTTTTATCGGTTGAGCCAGACAAGAGTTGGGAATCAGAGAATAAAGATTACGGAGGTTATTCCTTTTCTAAATTAGATAATATCTTTCATAAATATCTTCTAATTCGTTGCTAGGTTAGGTTGTGCTTCTCTATTGATTGCCTTTTGGACCTATGTTTGGCAAACCTAATCTGTTTGTATCAACTTCAGAGGGCAATTCACTGGAAAGATACTTATGGGGCAGTTTAATAATTTATGTCTGTACATCAAATGCAATAAAAAAAATTGTTATGTGACTGGTTACTACCCGTTGTCAAATTTAATTGTGTCAACCTAATGTTATGTTCGTAGCTTGGAATTAGAAGGTTATGCAGGTTGATGCCCAAATGACTGTGTTCCTTGGTCACCAAACTAATAGAAACTGGAAGGTTTTGGTGATGAAGGTTTCAGAGTGATTGTTAGGATTGTGAAGGTGTAGGACCTTGCAATAGAAACCCCATAATGCTATTGTCCCGTAAACATTAAGACTCATTTTGTTTTGGAGGGATTTGGATGCGGATTTGATAACAATGCTAATTTTTTTTGTTTAGAGTATTAAAAATACATGTATGCTAGGAATTGAACAAGAAGAAAATGAAGAAGGAAAGTGGATTTCAAATGACTTTGTGCACATAGTCATCCTTTTCATTAGTACTGCATCTTGTTATTTCAAATATATTGAATCTAGTGTTTTTTAGTTTCATAGCAAGTTTAGCCTTGGTTATCGAATCCAAATCCCTCCTAAAACAAGCAGAGCCTAAAATAATTTGGATTTTATATAGCAGAAAATGGTGTATATGAGATTTAACTGCAAGGAGAAAGATTGAAATATGGTGTTGAAGTTTTTAGAAGATTGATATATGGTGTTGAAGTTTTTAGAAGATTGATATATGGTGTTGAAGTTTTAGGTTATGTGACACCTTGAGATGGTGCAAACCTCATTTCAGAGCAAAATGTTATGAATCCTGGAATATATAAAAAAAAAAGTTTGATTTCGTGCTTTGTGAAAATCATGGAGTTCTGCCAGTAATTATCAGAAAAGACCTGTTACTGCTTATAGAAAGGACAGATTCAATGTAAGAAGGACATTCTTTGTACCATGTTTAAAAAGTGGTGGGAAATCCACGTTTATTAATGCTTTCATAGAATTATGTCAGCTTAATCTTAGTTTGTTGTGGAGGTTTGATGTATTGATAGAGATTCCAGAAGGAGAATATGAAGCTGGTCGTTAATATTAGTATCAGTTGTTGCAAACTTTCTTAGCTATTTCTTTTGATTTTCTTTTCAGAACCCAATCTCTCTTAGTTTTATTAGAACTCAATCTCTCATAGTTTTATTCAACATTATGCTGATACTTTCTATTTAATGGTGTTAATGCGAGCTATTTCAAGAATATATTCCACTGTAAACAATTGTATGTGACTTTGCAATATGTGTCTCTCAGGTATTGATTTCCAGAATTCTACAGATCTGTCGGCATCTGGGAAGGCAAGTGAAACAAACCCGACAAAAACAAAGAAACTTTTTGTGACTGGTATGCTGTTAAACTTTAATGTTGAATTAGGGCCCTGATAGCCCGATTTTCTCCCATGAACATTTGTGTCATTGAATTAGTTCGATTAGAATATGATCCTTTGTTTGTTTGTCTGATGTATCAGCAGCCTAGTATTTTCAAAATGAAAGGTGACTCTTCCCCTGTGTCATAACTTTTAGTTGCTCTACCGGAGTTATCCTTTGTAACTTTTCATAAGATATCGAGATTAGTCAATATTCTTAGCTTCTTTCTTTTTAGCGTTTATGACAGAGGTGCCCGATAGCCTTTTTTATTCCTCTCAATAGACATTCACTTGAAAGTGCTAAAAAGATCTTGGTTTCTGAACAGGCCTATCATTTTATACATCAGAGAAAACTCTCCGTGCAGCATTTGAAGGCTTTGGTGAGCTTGTTGAAGGTACTTAAGCTTTTCTCTTAAAGCATATAATGGGTTGCCAATTTCTTGCTGGTGCTGATGAACTGGATTTCTTAACAGTTAAAATAATAATGGACAAAATTTCTAAAAGGTCCAAAGGTTATGCATTCATAGAATACACCACAGAGGAAGCTGCCAGTGCAGCACTCAAAGAGATGAATGGCAAGGCAAGTTTGAACATGTTCTGAATAAATCAAACACATAGCCTGTCTTGACTTGGGTTTTATGTAAACAGTGTGAGAATGATTAAAAGCTTAGCCTATTTTGTTAAAACATTGTTTGCAGATCATTAACGGGTGGATGATTGTTGTTGACGTTGCCAAGACCAGCCCTCCAAGATACAGCCCGGGCCAGAGCAGACCAGTAAAGAGATGAAAGAGAGCAAGAGAGCAAAAGAGGGAGATAATTGTAATTATAAGGATTTTCACAATGACTTTTCTTTTACCACAAATTAACATCTCCAACTTTGCTCATGGTTTTGTAACTAAAAGAAGTTTGGTCAATGCTGAAGAAAGCAAGTCGCATTCTTTATATAAATGTTTCCTAAAAGCAATCCTGTTGTAATCTCCGTTCAATAAATTACAATTCGATTGATTAAAAAATTTACAATTACAATAATGGGGGTCAATAAGAATTCACGATATTGAATTGGAAGGGCTATTTAGGAAGAAAAAGATATACTTATGAAAAGCAAAGAAAATAAATCTGGAAGGAAAATTACAGTGAGTTATGAGAGTATGTACTCTTGAAATGGTTGTAGGGGTTCCAGGCTTCAAGGCATGCACAGGTTCAGAGATGCAGATACACATTTCGGTTAAGTGACGAACACATCAGGGTTAACCCGGGAAAGCAGATAGTAGAATCACTTATTTAGCTGTCGAAATTCCTTAAACTTTCAAAAATATATGATGAGCTTGAGAAAGATCAAGCATGTTTGAAGAGTTTCATGCTGAGCCAATGAAAATATACAGCAACCACGAGTACCGGGAGAGTTAAGGGCACCAAGAAGCAATAATACCTATATAAGAAGGGAAACAAAGTTAGAAAAACATGAACATTAGGACCTTTATGTTAGTAAAACTTTGAACACTAGGAGCTTGAGTATATTACTACTGCCGATGACAAAGATATCAAAATAGTTTCCTGCAACATAAAAATCAAATCAAGCCACAATGTTTATCAATGAACTTTTGATAACCACTCAGTACCTGTCTTTTTTATAGACAAACATACGCATATGAACACAACTCCATTAGCAACAGATCAGATAAATATCTTAATGAAGAACCACATACAATTGTCCAATTTCATGGCAGGAACAGCTTCAATTTCCTGTGTTAATCTCGCTCTACCAGGTCTAACCAGTCTTAACTAGTCTACAATAATTTGGGACATTTTGGCTGTCATTCAAGCCAAGTGCCAACGGTTAGGACTTTGCAAGCAAATGTATCTTGTGTGTTATTTTTTGTGAACTTCTCAATTCAAGAATCAAATATTTCAGCATCTTTACTTGTGGCCCATGTTGACCTTCTTTCTTGAGCACAATCAGCTCATTACCTTTAGTATCTATATATTTTCAAGGAAGCCAGTATATAACAGTAATTTCAGTCCCTCCTCATCATTACTGTTGGAAGGCCATATTCTGGATTTCTGAGGATGCCTAAATACCCCTACCCTGATGCCTACACTTGTTTGATAAATCTTCCAACTTTTAATTCTTTACTCTTAACTACCGTATTTCATCTCAGCAAAAATACAGACCTCCCATGCACCAATCGAAACCAAGCTTTTTCTCACAGATCATAGCATCCTAAATCCTAAAAGCTCTAAATTTTACCCCAAAAAAAAAAAATCAAACATGTTCGCCAAACTAGCCTCAAATCTCAATCACAATCACCCTATAATGTTTATCGAAATTGCAGGGAAACTGCCTCGTCAACACAAAATATAGGCAGCCTCTAGCTACTCATAACAAAAGAAACCCAAAAGGCAAGTCGATATGTCTGTCACAACCCTAACATTGCTCAGTCTAATGAAACCCCGTTCTCCTATTTATCGATAATAACACAGAAGAAAACCACCAGCTGAAAACTAACTCAAATTTGTTGTTATCATGGACCTAAAACCACATTACAAAATTTCAAATAACATCACAACGAGAAAAATAGAAGCTGACCCACAAAAGAAAAATATCATATGAAGATAAAGGATATAAATTGGTTAAACTAGCACATTGCAACCCCAAAATAAACTCTCATTTTTTTTCTGGGTTTTTTTTTCGAAATAATTATGTAAAGGGAGATGAATTCTACACTTCACTTTTTACTTGATGCCTCCAATTTGTTCTACATTAGCAGTTGACGGCATAAAATCGAAAAGAGGATAGATTGATTGACTAACCGATCATTCTGTATGGCAGAGATGATAGAATTATCGGAAGGTGGAAGAAGCTTGGATAGGACGGTCGCATAAAGAAACCCCAGAAAAAAGACAGAGCCTGATGCGATGAAAATCCATCCCCAAATCACATTCTGTCGCATTTTACGTTTATCTTCCGAAGAACCTATGCTTTCATTTGCAGAAGCTTCCAGAGATAATTCGACTATTGTTCGGGTGCGTTGTAAACGATATATGGAATAATTAAAAATTATTCCAATTTTTATGTATTAACATATAAATTACTCTAATTACTAGATGATTATATTTCATTTATGGCGTTTTTGAATGAAAAATTTATAATTTAACGAGAATTTACAAATGTTATAATTTGTAATTTCATATTTATAATTTTCTTATTTGTAAATTCTAGTGTTTGGATATCAATTTTATGAATAATGAAAATTATAATTTTACTTGTTTTAACTTATCATTTGAAAAATTATGTACATTGAGACAAAATTTCAACTCGATCCTCAATTTTCCCAAATTTTCCTCTGAAAATTTACCAAATCCTGACTCAATTTCCCAAACGAAAAAAAAATTGATTTTCCACTCACCAAAAACTCTCTTCACCTCAAATGACCTCTTTGTTGCTTGGAGCAAACGCAGCCTTAAGGTGTTTTAGTGTTTTTTTAACTGTATTGTTTTTTTTTTTTTAAGTTTACTAATACAGTTTATACTTTTTTATCAAATGTGAATGAGAAAATTTCAAAATTTGAATATATAATATTTTATATTTAATTTTTAATATTTATTTGATAAGATAATTTGTCTAACTAAATTTCATAAGTCCATATTTCTTTTGGGAATAAATTATTAGTGAACTAGTCATTTTAATCCACCAAACTTCTCATTTCAATAGAGGTATATTGCGTATAAATTACCTATACAAACAATTAAATTCCCATAAGTAGATAACATTTGTACGTGAGAAAGATAGATTAACCTACATAAAACCCAGCCATAATTTGTGAAATATACTTTTAACCATCCTAAACAACCACTCTAATTCACTAGATGAATTATAAATAAATAAATAAAAAAGTATAAATGAAAAAAATTAATTGAAGACAAAGGAGGCATATGCATCTCACGTTGAACTTAAACTTAAACGGCCCCTAGCTTAAACTTATATATAGAGTTAGACTTTAGTTATAATTTATATGTGGTTATATCACCAATTTAAATATGTAATAGTATGCTTGTAATTCTATAAAAAATAATGGACTAAAATTAAAGCTACATTTTGAACAAACGAGAAAAAAATAAGTTATTTCTTAATTACTGTTCTTATTTACCGTAATAGCTAGACTAATTTATATGTCAAGATATAATTACAACCATAACTCTCAAGTTTCACACATAAACCCTACTCTTTCAGGATTTACTTGTTTTGGTCTTCCTTCCAGTTATGCAATAACTATTGAAGATTTATTTTTTTTTTGGCCAAAATTTCCTTTTAACCATTATAGTTTAGTTAAGTTCTCATTTCAGATTTAACGATTTTAATCTTGTAGTTTCGTAGTCATAATAATTGAAGAATGCATCCAAATTTTCATACAATTAATTTACAAAATAAGGTCATACTTCTCACGTAAAGGGATATAATTTCATCTAGGTTAGAATTATATATCATTTATTTATTTTTCCATGCTCGCGTTACAACGTAAATTACAAAACGATTTGCACACATCAAGTAGCACGAAAACTAAATAACAAACAATATGTATATTCCGAAAAAAAATATGATATATAATTGTAATATAACAAAATATCATCTCATAAGCGGAGTATTAACCATATTTCTTTTGTAACATTTCATGCATGGTATCATCTGCCACATCTTGTATAAAATTTTATTCATACAAAAAAAAAATCGATTATTAAATAAAATTGAGTGTATGTGTTAACTAGTGCATATGATTTAAAAAATCTCTAAATTTTATTTTTTGCTTAGTTATTTGCATATTGTGATTTCATTTCAGTTGTTTGGAGTGCGTGATATTTTTGTTCTTCAGCCCGTCTAGAAGGCTAAAATTTTGAAGAAACCCATACAACTAATTAATAACAAACATATATGGAGTAGAAGAATAGGTGATCAGTATCCGTAAAAGAGTGAGCAGATGAAGTAATCACTCATCTACTCATCTCTATATGATTTGCTTATGGTTGCTTATGGCTGCTTATGGCTCAAGTCTAAAGTTGGTAAACCTTCGTCTTACTTACAAAACCAACTTTGCAGTTTTCATATATCCTCCGGCCATCTCCTTTTTTCACTCTCCTAAAATCTCTCCTTTCAAATAATGGAGAAGAAGCAAACCACCATCGCCTCTTCTTATTTTCTCTTTCTTTTATCCGCAAACATCGCCACTTTTACAGGTATGCAACAATTATTTTTTGTATATATACACACACACACACACATAGTTAGACAAAGAAAACATGCTCGATCTAAACAATATTGGTTTTGGTTATATATATCTTTATAGGGGCACGAGTTGTTGATGAAGAAGATCTTCATGTTCATCGTCATCGTTATCAGAATGGTTGCGATGGTTCTGTCAAGCTTTTCGCTTTCGGGGACTCGTATGCTGATACCGGAAACACCATACAATCATCGTCTCCTTCGTGGAAGGAACCGTATGGGATCACTTTTCCGGGAAAGCCCGCCGGTCGGTTTTCAGATGGCCTTGTGCTCACTGACTATTTAGGTTTGTTTCTCTTTACTATATGCGATTTGTACGTATGGTAATTAGAAGTCTCAAATTCAAGTATATATTGAAAAATGAAGTTCATACCCATCGTTTATGATTTACGGCTTTAAGATATTTTGGATTTATTGAATTATATTATTTTGAGGAGTTTGAATTAAATAATTTTTTTCGATGCAGAAATTGAAAAAATCTTGCTTCATGTTTCACCTCCTCATAATTAAATGTGTCATTCACATTTATATATTTTCAAAATAATTAACTTGAGTTTAAATCGTATCCAATCCAATTCAACTTCCTCATTCAAACAAGCATCTATATATATATATATGTATGGTCTTAAAATCTTAAGATGGGCGTTGATATTGGTGTAAATTTGAATTTTGTGCAGCTTCGTTTTTGGGCATTACATCTCCAGCACCATACGCATTGAGAAAATCTGTTGAGAAATCGACCATGGTGGATTACGGGATGAACTTTGCATACGGAGGGACTGGTGTTTTTGATACAATATTTGGCGGATCAAACTTGACCACCCAAATCGACGATTTCGAGCAACTGCTCCTCCAACAAAAAATGTATACCAAATCGGAGATCAATTCCTCCATTGCCCTCGTGTCAGTTTCAGGAAACGATTATGCCGCTTATTATTACGGCAACCACACTAAGGTAAGTACCTAAATGGTTAACCTAACCTCATCCTCTCTCTTTATTTTCATCTTCTTTTGTTTGCTCATAGAGGATAGGGTAGGTGCATTTTTGGTGATCAAGAGTTTCTTTTATTTTTTGTTAGAGTGAAGTTGGTAGACTTAATTAATTGTACCTCGTTGGGAAATTTGAAACGTACATTTTGGTTTGTCAAACTTCATTTGTTGTTTATTATCTAACTATTATGAATATAGGATATGCACGGTCATTTGGAGCTAAGTTAATCGAGTCCACAAATCATTTTATTACCCTACTTAGTTACAAATTCACGTTATAATTTAAGTGTTATGCCCATCGCAGTAGCTAGTCTTGCACACTTGCTAGCTGCAAACTTTAATAAACTATGCATCCTCTAAATTGTAGGATCTGGAAGAGGTCACCAAATCTGTCATTAATCAGCTTGTTGTGGATATGAAGCGAATACTTGGTTCGGGAGTGAAAAAAATTGTTGTGACGACAATGGGGCCCTTGGGATGCCTTCCCCTCTTCACTTCCGTCCTTTCCTATCGGAATTGCAGTGAAATGCCCAATTCACTATCGGTGTCCCACAACAAACTTTTGCTCCAAAGCTTGGAAGAGTTCAATAATCATACCAAGGAATCCAATGTTGTAACCTTGGATCTCCATAAGGCCTTTATGTCTGCTCTTAAACCCCAACAACACGATCATCAAGGTAATTCACCCTAAAAACAAAAAAGTTACTATGCGTACTTAATTAATCACATTTGTTATTTTGTAGGTGGAAATTCGACGATGGTGATGAATCCACTAGAGCCATGTTGTGTAGGAGTGAGCAGCAAATACTCATGTGGAAGCGTGGATGAGAAAGGAGGGAAGAAGTACAGTGTCTGCAAAAACCCACAACTATCTTTCTACTGGGACATAGAACACCCTTCCAAAAATGGCTGGGAAACAGTTTATTCCACTCTCAAATCTTCACTATCCCAATTATGCTAGTCATATACTCATACAAATATAATGGTTGTTATGAAAATTATTCCTCAAGGGGATCAGATTGCATAAGAATTTTCCATTTTTCCTTTACTATGTGGACACCTTCTAAGAGAAAGATCGACTCGTTTAATTTTAGCTTAATGATATAGATTATGCAATTATGTGACTGTTCACAAATATATATTATTTAGGACCAATTTATAATTTGTTGTTAGTTAATTAAGGGCTAGTCTGTGATTGCTAATTTAAAAAAAAAAAATTGATTTGACTCTATTTTTTTTTTGAAAAGTTATTTATGTTTTATCTTCATAATAAGAAGTAATGCACTAAAATATTTTTTGTAAAAGCAATTTTCAAAAACAATATATATAATACTTTTAAAAGTTGTAAAAAATCCATTGCTGTTATATAAAAAAAATTCATTATTTTACCTAACACTTTTGGTATTTTACTCAAATCTCTTTGTCGCTCAAACCTCAGGAAAAATTGATCCCATCAATTCGTTCGGTTTTTTGTTTCCATCGGTATGAGGCTAGGAAATCGAATTGTATCGAAATCGATTTCCACGTCAGTTCGGTTTCAATAAAATAACCGAACCAAAAAAACCCATTAACAACCCTAGTTAAAGGTTAGAACATCTATAATAGATTAGCGAAATAAGGCCTATAGTCAAATTGAAGGGAGAACACTCAAAAGTGCAACTCCAATCATACTAGTTATTGACCTCCTAAAATAACTTTACTTCTAGATGCTCCTAAATCTCAAGAGAAAGATCTTGAAAAAAAACATATATAATAATTATTATTTAACTATTATAATAGTCAAATTGAAAGATCCTAAAATCTTAGCATTTCGAGCATTGCCTCGAAAGGCATGTCGACTCTGGTTTTGTTGCAATCACCATGGAGAGTGTTGTTGAGTTCACCATCATCTTACTCGGCAGACATTGTGATCGGCATGTAGATGGAGTGGTGGTATGTGTGCTAGTGGGAGAACTTACTCAGAATTCCCACAGACGGAGCCAGATGTTTGATCCAAAACTGGATATAACGTGATGAGACTCATTGGGGGTTCTAGGACCCACTAAAGGGGTGTTCGAACCTGCTGGGGGAGGGGGGGCGCTGGTTCAAATGTTGTTTAAGCTTTCCGAATGATTTGCAAGGCATATAGAATACTAGACACCGGTGGGGTGCTGACCTAAGAGGCTCCGATGTTTAAGTCAGTAAGCGTGATGGAGAACCAAATAGGCAAATCAAAGCATGAAGACTGACGAGTCAAGGTTATGTGTTTAGAGAGAGAAGTAGATCAGAGAGAGTTACCTTTATAAAAAAGTTTTGGGGTTATTTATAGTGGCAATGAATGTGGTGGTTGAACACTGTTGAAGTAGGTTTTGAGCTACAGTAGGAGATGATGCCACATGTCCCACAGATTCTGGATGTGTGTCAGGTGGTCATGGATCTCTTGGCATGTCACGGGGTTGGTATTGACAACTACTCTTTTTCCTTTGTTCGTCTAGAACAACAAGATTTTAACAAGGCTACACGCAGAGCATACGTCATATCTTAACTTTTCATTGTAATTTTTATTCAATAAAATTTAATATCTTATCTTAAAAAAAAAAGATACGTGGACAGAGATGCTTTTAAAATATAATAGAATACGAAACATTTTTTCAATTTTCAATTTTTTTACTAAATATAATTTTGATTTGTGAGAAGTAAACTGATAATGAAATTTAATGCATTGATGAAAGAAATAATAGAAGGATCCAATCAAGCCAAATAGGGAGGGAATACTATTTTACATTCTTTTAATTTCTTTCGTTAGAATCTCTTTTAATGTTAATGATCTCTCTCAATGATGTTGAGTGAGAAAATTCGAATCCAATAACAAAATACAAACTAATAATTTATTTTATACAAATATATTTAAAAGGAAAATTATTTATATTGGGTATAGATCATATATTCGACATATATTTTAATATTAATCGTCATCTCCCGATGATGATGATGATGATGAGGAGGAGGAGTGAGCAAATTCGAATTCAATAATAAAAGACAAAAAGATTATATTTTATAAAATTATATTTAAAAGGAGAATTATTTATTTCGTATATCATATATTCTTTACAAATGTCGAATTTGAAATTCCTGTTAAATAATAAACCGGCAATTGTGATATATAAGAGCACACTCGGTAGCTAGTGTCTTCCATTTCATACGTCTTTCAGCACCCATATACGTTTCAAATGAAGAAGCAGAACAAAAACACCGCCGTCGCTTCTTCCTGTCTCTTTCTTTTGTATATCGCCACGTTAACACGTCAGTGGATTCTTCTCTGTTTATTGATTTTAGAGCTACGAAAGTAAATAACTTTTGATTAATTGCTTCATTTACAACCTCATAATTCCTTCATTATATGGTGGCGTGGCGGCAGGAGTTGTTGAAGGACATCACCACCACCACCACCACCGCGGCCATCATCATCATCATCATCACAGGCGTGATGGATCCGCAAAACTTTTCGTTTTCGGAGACTCATACGTTGATACTGGGAACATTAGAAAATCTGTTTCTCCTTCATGGAAGCAACCTTATGGGATCACTTTCCCCGGCAAGCCGGCGGGTCGGTTTTCCGACGGCCGTGTGCTCACTGATTATTTAGGTTCGTAATTCTCCTCTCTCTCTCTCTCTCTCTCTCTCTCTCTCTCTCTCTCTCTCTCTCTCTCTCTCTCTGTCTCAGTTTTCTTTCTATGACTTCGGAGCCTGCCTAGCTTTTTGCTTTTTGGTAATGGTCTGCCATTCAGGCTGAGATCAAGATGCGACTTTCTTTTATTTGTTAGAAAATTTAAGTGCCTCAAATAAATAATAAATTAATGTTATTACAAAAAAATTGAGACACTGTTTAATATTTCATTATTAATTCATAGTTTTTAAATTCATAACAAAATCTTAAATGTGCCAGTTTTTTCATAAATTATGAAGTAAATAATTTCTTTGCAAATTATAAGAATTCGCAAAAGAGAAGGAAAAAAAACCCATTAGGGCCAAACCTAGGAAGAAATGAAAAAGTACAGCTGTCCAAAGCATTATCACATTCATTGTAAACCGCTGTATGCAACATTTGCACACCATCAATCTAATTCAGTTGATTTTAGTGTTAATTTGTAAATAATTAGTTTAAATTCGTACCTCAATGATATATTATATGCAAAATTTCCAAATATTAATTTCTCCGTCCTCTATAATAAAAAAACAAACGTCAAAAGTTAAAAATAACCGTAAAATCTCAATCACATAATTCCCCACTTAAAATGTCTTCATCAATCATATGTGCTTATGTCCTTTCCAATGCATGTTATTGCTAACCCATTTAGCATATTTTGAGCCATGGTGGCCCTCAAAGTAAGACGTACTCTTTAATAATTTTGATTTGAAAGAATTCTTTAATATTCGTAATATACGTTTTGTTTAAATTTATCCTTTATTCATTAAGAGTAATATCAACTACAATATAAAAAAATGATTACTTCTAGAAGAATCCATAGCTAATTAATTTCACTATCAGTTTTAGAAGTCTTGTCAAAATGCCTTTTTGCTACAAATTGTCTCATCAAAATGCCATTTTTCCTCATAAGTTCTTTAGCATTATTATTCGTGAGTGAACGTTGTAATTGATATGGATTTCACATTTTTAAAGTATATATTAATAAAATATTCACTATGATTATAACATTTGGATTCGTACACTCCGTGATAATGATAATCACATGTAATAATCTCTTCAACTACGGACTTTTACTTATTTTCTTGAATGTATGTTGAAGTGGATACTTCACTGAATGAAAACAAGAAAGTAAGTAATGAATAGTCTTTTTACGTAGTGATTTTTTTTTTCCTTCAAGGAGTTATGTGTAATGTGTAGGTTGATTTATATTAGTCTGTATTTATGTTTCCTAATGTTTAACTTGTTACAATGCAGCTTCGTTTTTGGGCATAAGATCTCCAATGCCTTACGAATTAAGAAAATATGTGAACAAATCAAAAATAAAGCATGGTATGAACTTTGCATATGGAGGGACTGGTGTTTTCGATACATTGGTCCAAGGACCAAACTTGACCACCCAAATCGACTTTTTCCAAAAGCTAGTTGAACAAAGAGTCTATACCAAACGCGGCATAAGATCATCCATAGCTCTAGTGACGATTGCTGGCAACGACTATTCTGCTCATATGGCTAAACATGGCAACGACACTGAGGTAAAGTGCTTAACCTAACTCAATCTACATGTTGGATCCTCATCCTAGGTAATTTTAAGGGGCCATTCGATAATGATTTTTAATGAACAAGAAAGTTAGATCACGAAAAGTAGTGGTATGAAGAAAAAAACATAACGAAGAACAATGGAAGCTGCAAAATCTTGGAAGTAATCGCAAACCAAATAAATTAGATTTTGGTTTTTAATTTAGTTTTGTTTAATATATATTGCTTCTACATTTTTCCCTAACTCTTTCATTATGTTTTTCCTTCAGTCATTTTCACCCTCATCTCCATATATCACGCATAAAAAGTGAAAAAAATAATAATTAAATGGCCGTTTGATAATTATTCTATTTTTTAATTTTTAATTTTATGTTTGAGATATAAAGAAGGATATATTAAAAGAGACGTAGTACAATTGTAGAAGAGAAAGTAGACAGAAAAATGTAATTAATAATCGAAACCAATATATATTTGGTGGGTTTATTTTTATTTTTTTCATTTTTCCTTTTTTAATTTCATCTCCACAATGTACACTATTCTTCCTCATCCCTAACTTCTACCTAGGCGTGGGTACGGTGCAGTTTGATACGAACATTGGTATCCAAATTCAAACCATAAAAATTTTAATAGTTCGATACGGTTTAAATTTTCTAAAATTAGAAATAAAATCGTTTTGATCCAAATCGATACTAACGGTTCGGTTTGGATTGAAACGATTTGAAACCGTTTAGACATAAAAAAAAACAACATGTATCTTAAAAAAAAAACAAGGATAATAAAAAAACAGCATGTATATTTAAAAAAAGTAAGAATATTAAAAACAACAAATATATTTAAAAACAGTAAGCATATTAAAAAAAAAAAGTAAAGATGTTAAAAAATCAACAAGTATATTAAAAAACAGCAAATATATTTAAAAAAACAGTAAAGATATATTTTTTTTAAGTAAGGATACAAAAAAAAATTAATAATTAATATTTTGTATATTAATTTTGCGTATAATTGAATTACAAATATTACCACTATATTAAGACTAGCAAACAAACATTACCACTTAATAATCTTTTATTATATTTTTATATATGTATACATATATTTATCTGGGTATATTTGAGTATCTTTTTATTTTTATTATTTTTATTTGTATGAATAATATATATTAAAAATTAATAAAAATTAATATATTTATTAACAGTCAGGTTTGGATTTAACGGATTTTCAAAATGAAAATCCAAACTCAAACAGTTACTAATAGAACGGTTTGGATTTTTAAACCGTTTGATAAATAATGGTTTAATTCAAATTGATTAACAGTTTTAACGGATTCGTGTCCACCCCTACTTTTACCTCTAATACTTTCTAATGTCTCATGCATTAAAAAGTGAAAGTAGGGAAAAAAAAAAGAATGGTAATTAAACAGCCATAAGGATGCGTTCAATAAGCATTTTATTTTCACTTTTCACTTTTTTTATTTTATACTTTTTTTTTAATCATGAAACAAATTTAGATTAACTGAAAATAGAACCCCCATTATAGCTTTGGATGAGGACATTCTCCAACTGAAGTGGAGTTTCCTTAGGCCAAACATCAATAGCAACACTGGCAACAACCGAAACAATAACACCAACACTAACAAAAATAAGACTAGTAATTTTGGAAAAGCACGGGATCGAGAAACTGAGAACCGGAAGGGCAATTTTCACCAAAACTTCCCTACAATAATCTATTTTCCATACTGGAAAGCCAAAATTCGCAAACAAACTACACCCATAAACAGGGCTATATAGCCGATTCTTAGAGCTACTGGATTATTTAGGGAAAATCCAAAATAAAACTAAGGCTGGCTGGGGGGAAAAGAGATTTTAGAGAGAAGGGAGAGCAATTTTTTAAGGGAGAGAAGCTCACCCTTTTACTTTTTATACTTGATATTTGATAAAATGAAGAATGGAGGAAGGTTATGAACTTATGCTGAAAGAGATGGAGTGCAAATGTAGAAGAAAAAATAGATAAAATACCAAAAACCAAAACCTTTTTTTTGTGGGTTTCACATTTTGGCTTTTTTTTTTTCTTCCTTTTTTTTCCATTTTTTTACCCTTCATCCTCACTTCTGCCCCTGTTTTATTTTCTATGCTAGTAAAAACAGAATGGTAATCAAAGGACCCCTATATATAATGCTATCAAACACATATATTAATTCTCGTGAATATTCCAACATCTAAATCTGTATTTGTCAATCTATATTATACATAGTATTTCTTTAAATGAACTGACTTCTGAGAATTCCATGCTTTGTTGGATTAAATTCTACATATTGAACCATGTTTGAATAAAGTTGACTATTAAATATATGCATGAGCAGAGTTTCTGCTAACTCCAACACCTCTTATCCTATCAAAATTAAATGAAGGATATGGCAGAGTTTACCAAATCCCTTATCAACCAGTTGGTGGTGGATTTGAAGCGCTTGCATGGCTTGGGAGTGAGAAAACTAGCCGTTACAGCATTGGAACCCATAGGATGTCTTCCCGCAGTAACTTCCATTCTTCTGTACAAGAACTGCAGCGAAGTTGCCAACTTGGGCGCCGTGTTCCACAACCAGATTTTGAGCCAGAAATTGGATGAGCTGAACAAAGAATCTAACAAATCTGTATTTGTAATCGTGGATCTCTATAACTCATTTATGTCTGCACTTAAGCCCCGACAACACCATCCAGGTAATTCTATTTTGTTTTGTACGTATTTGCGTATTGCACATGATGAACAATGTTATTTTGTTTTGTTTTGCCCATCTTTCTCATGTGTAATGGTTGAGTCTTTGTTATCGCAATATTGAGCAGTGAGCATGAATAGAGATCTAAATGAGATAGTTAAAGGTCTTTTTTACACAGATACATTAGAAATATATCGTACATAATATGACACAATATCTACAAATAAGAGCGTAAATTGTGAGACTTTTAACTATCTTATTCTGTGTCAAACTGTCAATGTCCATTGCTCATTGACTCACAAGAG
The DNA here is from genome assembly GCA_032719365.1 of Prinsepia uniflora. Taxonomy (NCBI): domain Eukaryota; kingdom Viridiplantae; phylum Streptophyta; class Magnoliopsida; order Rosales; family Rosaceae; genus Prinsepia; species Prinsepia uniflora. The sequence continues at coordinate 54,668,928 of CM064874.1, forward strand.
ACTCACAAGACTATCTTTGTTTGGCTGCAACCCAAATACTTTTTCTGGAAGTTGTTCTTTCACTTCTCAAAGCTAAATCTAGCTAGTTAGTTGCCCATCCCAAGTAAATCTAGAAAAATTAATGATAATCGTGGCTTTGTTTACGGTACATTACGTTTCATTCTCTAATGCTGTTTTTTTTTTTTGAAAGTATAAGAGATTTTAAATTTGACTTTTATGAAGGACGATAATATATCGGTACGGAATATCATGATAAGTTTAGCTATGTTATTGTGTAGTTCAACCCAATTCATCTTCTGTTTTTTCCTCTTCTAATCCCAACTAATAACTAACTTATGTGAACATGGTGAACAATATTTTGTTGAGTAATCCCACACGTGAGATCCAAAAAGACCACATATGATTCATTGAGTACATATATAAGGCCCAATCTTGTTAGTGAAAAAATGAGCTATATAGTCCTCCCCTTGAAAATTCCTAATTAACTGCATCAACTCATTGCATTATTTTTTGGTTGCAGGGAATTCGAGGTTCGAGATGAATCCACTAAAGCCTTGCTGTGTGGGAGTGAGCGGCGAATACTCATGCGGGAGTGTAGACCAAAATGGAGAGAACAAGTACACGATATGTGATGAACCCAAACTTTCTTTCTTCTGGGACAACGTACACCCATCGCAAAATGGCTGGCATCGAGTTTATTCCTCTCTAAAACCTTCCCTTCATAAATTGTATTCCTGACTTAATGGCGACTTGGATTGCATAAGAATTGCTAAATATGTTCTTTGATATCAATAAAGAGAATAGAACACTACTAGGAGCCCTTTTTCTCCTCAGGTTTATAAGTTGGAATAATTTAAGGGATGGTTGGAGTTAATTGTTTGGTCTTAAAACATTTATACAAGATCATGATCAACATCCACGAAAATTCAACTTTAAACTTCTCAATTACAAGCCGTGGCGGACCGAGGAATTTTGCTTGAGGGAGTCAATATGCAAAAAGTCAAAAAATTTGGGAAGCACAAGTTTAGGTGTATAGGTGGGTGCAGCAGAAATAGGTATTTTTCAGGATTAGGGTTTTGATGTTGTAGAGACCGATTGAAACCCGCTCTGATATTAAGTCGAAAATACTTAGAGTTTTAAAAGGACAATGAGGCAAGACAACACAATTCTCATGGGTGCACAGAGTACTTAGGCTCCGCACACCCACAAGGGAGGAATCGCACCGGATTTGTGTTTCAAGAGTGTAATTACTTTGATACCAACTCAAAATAATTATGGTTTAAACTGATCTATTTATTCCTCTCTCAAAGAGGAATATATATACTACATATATAGTAAGTATAAATAGGAAATATGTACCAAATATCCTAATTCTACTCAAATTAGATAATTACAATACAATATAAATTATATTCCTAATGGGAACAAGTTCTATTCCTAGTAGAAACGTTGACTCACGCCAACATGAGTTTCCGTCAATCGATCTCAATGTATTTACAGCTACATTTTAGTGTCTATTTCGTATTTTGTTTGCATTACCATTGAATCTCAATTTGAACTTTGCTCCTCATTTTCGTAAGAAGCTGAAGCTATAAAGAAATGGTATGCTTTAATGTCAAGGTCACTAGGAATTCAGAATTGTTAATTAAGTTTGGAGAAAAGATGATACATGTTTTTTGATGTCAAGGTGGCTAGGAATTCTGTTATAATGATAGTATAGCATTTGTTTTTATGAAGAGGTTGATGCTATATATTGTATATAAAATGCATCAGAATTCAATGACTCTAATGTGTTTGGAATTCAACGCCTTTAGTGCGTCTGAAGGGGACCATAAACATCAGATATTTTGAAATATTGATATTATATATGGAATACACTTCTATGAAAAATCAAAATCTATTATTCCCATAGAGAAGGTTTCCATCACCACTACATCAGTGTTTATGCCTAATAGAATTCGAAAACGAAAAGGCTAATAGAAAAGGTTTCAGTCACCAATAAACCCAAGTCTATAACAAAATTTGGCATAGTGCTATTGCGATGTACGGGACTACTTTTAATAATTGTGCGTGGCAAGTCTACACTAAGTAGATACTAGTAATTTAGTAGAAGTTGGCATTACATTATTTGCATATATAGCTAATTAGTTAACTATTGCTTAGAGCAATATACAATGACCTCGTGTGCATCAACTCTAAAGGCAACAATTTTAGCTTTCATGCTAACATTTTTCCTATATATATATATATATATATTATATGCATATGAGCATCAACGAGCCACAAGAACCGAAGTTCGTTTTTGAAATTGATCGACCTTACTTGCCGACGATCCAAAAGCTGGTTGCTTCTTGTCATTGCAGTTGCGACTGCTATTGCTTCCCTGTTGCAGCTGCTCCGTCTCTTCCTCGATGGTTTCCAATCTCTTTCCAAAACTAGGCCGCCGTTCGCCACAGATGAGTCGCACCGGCGCTGCTTCGGAGCCCTGCAAACTGATGAGATGACCTGATGGCCTAGACATGCTATTATAAATCTCACTTAAAAGTAAGAATATGTATGTTGTGTTGTGTTTGGGAATAACCAGAGGGCATGCAGAAGCTTAATTATATGGACAGAAAAGCATCCAGTCTTTAAATAGTTGCGTGATGCCATCAGCTCATATATTCGTACGTGCACTAATTTATTCAATCGGAAATTGATTAACATATACATATATAATAAGCCACTTTTGTATCCATGGGATGAACTCATTGACTACCATTTCTTTGCTTTGATCATGAAGAAATCCATATATTATGGCAAATAGTATTATATATATATACACAGAAAATTGGCCAATGAATAATTTAATTAGCTTAGTGGCCACTGGATGCATCAATGAGATCAACAATATTCTCAATGATCAAAAGGGAACCAACAATAATTCAATGAGTCATTATATTCTTGATGCATCCATTTCCAAAGAAAGAATCCATGAGTTCGGCAATATTATTCTCACTTGATAGATATATATAATTTGTATGCTTGGTTTGCATGCACTTGGATAGATAACAACCAAGTGAATCTGTTCTTTCCAACCATAGAATATAAATATTTCGGCGTTCAAAAGCCAAATAGTTGGTATTATAATAAGGCGTTAATTATTTATTGAGGTAATCATAATTAATGGGTCCAGTTTTAATACGTGATTTTTTTTTAATTAAATGGAGAGGAATTTTTTAGAAATTATCTCCATACAACGTGTTATCGGGATTCGAACTTGAGATATTGTCTACAAATTAACATTAGAATCAACTAAACTAAATCCACTTGACAATACGTGAACTTTTAATGTAATTCAGTTTTAATACGTGAACTTTTTAATGACACATTGAATAGGAGTCCTAACTCACCATTATTTCCAGCCAATAAATAAATTTTTATCCATATTTTAATCACAAATTAATTACATATTATACCATTTTAACAAACAAAATTTTAAAAAACTATTATATGCTTATAAAAAAATTAAAAAAAAACCTATTTGTCTCTGAAAAAAAAGCATATTTACATATGTAACTAATCGAAAACAATAGATTTTCCTATATATTTATCCTCCTAGAACCTATAATAAGCAGATGCAACCCACAATCTTCTCGACATGCAATCTTCTCTCCAAGATGAAATCTCCTTCAACTTGAGCTTTTTCTACGTGCGTATACCTATCCTTAGATATTTTTTTCGTATATCCAATTTGGAGAAATAATTTATTACTTTTTTTTTTTTGGGTAGTTTCATTATCTAAATTTTGATTTCATTTGTTTTTTGCTTGCATTGATGTACGTGGTTTTATTTGATTTTTATATATATACCCCATCACACGTCAGATTAATTATTTCTTCCTCTGTAATGAGTATATAATGTGTTAATTTTTTTTTTTTTTTTTTTATCTCAAAGATCGATATATTCTCGTTTGCATTTTCACTCACATGTGATTTTCTTTTTCAACCTAATTTGCAGGTTAATTATTCAAATAACCTAATTTATAGGTAGACTCATTTCATAAACATTTTCTTCAAGTTTTTTATATTTTGTACGTACTCTGATATGTTTCCAAATTTTTTTAATATAATTATATGTTTTCTATTTGCAAGTAGCTAAAGGGATGAAAAAACCTTTTGAAATTCAAACACTTTAAAACTAGATTCTTTAAGAAATACTAGTTAGGATCATATAAATTTTGGAGAAGAACAAGAAAGGAAGACAAATTAAAGCGTAATCTAGGGAAAAAATACATTAAATAGTTTGAAAATTTATATGTGCAGAATCTGAATCATCAATAAATGGACAGTTTTAAATGTTTACTATTAAAATTGGACTAATATTTAATTAATTCTTATTTACACTTATATTTTAAAATAAAATTATAATTTAATTATTAACTTGAATAAAATTTCAAATATAGATGAATATTTAATGAAATAATTATATATTAATCCAATTTTAATATCAATTTGTAGAATTAAGTCCACTAATTAACATTTATGTTTTGCAACATTCCAAATTTACCCTAATGTCATTATAAATTATATTTTATTAATTTTTTAATTCAATACTATCTCTTATTTATAAAATTATTTTAGATTAGTATTTGACTTTAATTTAATCCCTTAATAATAAGAGTAATTATAGGACTGTGTCTTGTTTTAAATGTTGTTTCTACGGTGGATTTGTTGTGAAAAATCAGTGATTATTCATGTACGTTGTTTCACTTTTTTTTTCTCATCCTGTTTTTCATTTACATGTTCTTGTATTCTACCAACCACTTACATTTTCTTCTATTTTATTTAAACCTTTAGCTTCTATATTGATTTTTTTTATCTGATTTCATTTATGTGTTTATTATTGTTTCAAAGTGGGGATTATTGAGATGATTCAAATTTCTTAACCCTATTCTTTGAATTAATGTCATGATCTGAGGACTTATTCAAATTCAAATTTTATTTTCTCTCACTTTTCTAATTTTTTTTGTATCATTTAAATTTTGGGTTTTGTTTTTTCAAACCCATATATAATCCCAAATTTGCTAATGAAATCTTTTTGGTTTTCCTCAGCAAAGTTTCTTCATCTCCAACGAACGGTTCTCTATCCCATCCATAAATTCATCTATTAGCACCATCATCCACCTATATATTTCCCCTTTTTATGTTGGGTTTTCTCTTTATTATTCCTTTATTTCTTTACTATTTCTTTGTTTTTTAGAGAATTGTATAAAAATCATTCAAAACTTTCTACAATGTCAATTTAAAAATAAATTCTCCAAAATTCTTTAGAATTCTAATTGAATATACCCCGTTAAGCTTACATGAATTTCAAATATATTGATGAATGATTTAGATGAACAGAATGAAGTTTTTACAATGTGTTAACAATATAGCCCAATTCACTTAAGCCAAATCCATGGAGAAAATAGTGATCAAATTAAGAAATGATCAAGAGGGAATATCAATGACCAGTTCCACTCAGTGACTATTGAGGCATGTCCTGGAAATTAATTAACAAATTAAAAAAAATACAAATTAAGCACTAAGTCATCTTTTCTGAAAACCGAACGTAAATCTTTTCTGACTATAATGCTGATTAAAAGATAAATCTCTAATTATTAATGATAACGTACCGCCCGAAACCTAGAGAAAGCCTGCGAGACTCCAACAGGAGTGAAATCGTGGTTTCTGTGTTGGACGTAATTTGACGGCTTCCCCATTTTCATATTACTGGGGCGAAGATTCCAAAACGAAACTTTTTCATGCTAATCTTCCTTTGTATAATTATATAATCAAAGTTTAATTTGTCTTTTTTATTCAACAACGTCGCCTTTGCCAACTCCATTAATTTTGGATCAATTTTTCAGTGACTAGGATACCAGTTTACTTAATATGTATATGATTAATATGAAAGATTATGTAAGATTCAATCAAATTCCCTAATTATAATTATTTATAAGTGGATCCAGCTACACCGCTACTTCCAGTAACTTTGGATTAAGAATTTACAGAGGAAGAGAGAGTGAGGAGATTATTAATAAGAGTGGGGATTTGAATAATATAAAAATATAATGAAATTTAAATATAGAATTTTACTGTTTATATATAAATAGTACATATCAAGTGGGGATTTGGGGTATCTAAATTCCTTTTTTTCTTTTTGGTTAAATCTAAATTTTAATTTGTATGAATTCAAATAAAGAAATTGACGCATATAATTTTTAGAATTATGATGTTTTACCAAATCTCTTGTTATTTTCTCCCACCTAAACATACCTTTTTGGGAGAGGCTGGCAAATAAATTATGATAAAGGCTATGGCCCAGCCCGTGCCCACCTATTCTCTCAGCTGCTTCAGGTTACCTAAGTCTCTAGTTCGGAAAGTCATGGTATATATGCCAAATTTTGGTGTATGTATGCCAAATTTTGGTGGGGTAAGTCACAGGGCAGCAAAGGCATATACTAGACAACGCGGGATGCTTTATGTCTCTCCAAGAAATTTGGGGGACTCGGATTTCGGTACATAGAGGACTTCAATCAAGCTCTTTTGACAAAATAGATTTGGCGCCTATGTTGTCATTTAACATCCATGGTGGCTGTAATTCTAAAAGCACGATATTATCTTCATTATTCGGTTCTTGAGGCTGATAAGGAATCTCGACCCTCTTTCACATGGTCTTTGTTACTGTGGGGGCGTGATCTGCTGGTCTAGGAACTCAGGTGGCGGGTTGGGGATGAAAGATATTGCGTATTTATCGTGAAAAGTGGATTTCGGTTCCTCACTTGTTCATTATTCAATCACCACCACAGTTTCCTTTATGTTCCTATGCGAGCGATCTTATCACTACTGAGGGGGTAATGGAATGTCGAGTTAGGTACAAGAATTTTCTGGCCTTATGAGGCATATGCTATTTTGGGGATCCCACTTTGCCATATGGGGTCTCCCCGGATTGCTTAATTTGGCATTTTGAGCGCAACATGTTGTATAATGTTCATAGTGGGTATTGGCTTGCAATCCATCAAGGATAGGTCAAATGGCAACATTGGAACTTCCACTATGTGGGTGCGATTATTTGGCTCCGACTTTGGAAATTACTGGTGGTCCCCAACGTCAAGATGTTTCTTTGACACTGCATGAAGAATATTCTACCATGTGGGGAAAGGTTCTTCAACCGGTGGATCTATTTAACCTCGGTGTGCTTTCGATGCAACTTGGATGTGGAAACTGGTTTCCATGCTTTATAGCGGTGTTCGACTGCAAAACAGGTATGGAAGGCTTCTTTCTTACCATGACAGGACCCGCCTCGATCCCCCCTGGGACCACCCGGGGACGTGTCCTGCTCCCGTCTGACACCCGACCTCACATTACCAAAAATACCCTTAAAGAAACTCAAATGCATAAATATCCAAATAAAGGTTATACAAACATCCGAAATAAAAAAGTGTCAGACAAGGGATAGTTTCCAAAATACAAGTTTTGAGCACGACTCTAAGCTATTCTGCGTGCTAACCTACCCAACAGTGGGGTTCAGGTGCGCAGTGTAGATCTATGCCTCAGCCTCAGGATCCTCTTCTGCCACAGTAGCACGGCCTGGAGGGGTCAATAAAACATTAAGGGTGAGTGGGCCGAAACTCAGAGTTTATAAAACAGTTCAACAAAATAGAAACATATACTTTTATCCCTCCGTTTTCCAAACATGCATGCACCAGTATCAAAACCATAAGATTATATAAGATAAACATGAGTAACATAATATAAACATAATCATAATCTCAGTCACTGCACTATAGATCCCAACCCTGACATCCCAGATGTCCGACGTCCCAGACGTCCAATAAGGTCACAGTCTCAAGGCTACGCGTGCCGCTCGGGGTCTCAATCTCGAGTCCAATCCCCGAACCCAGTCCGGGTATGGCATCCCAGATGCCTGACGTCCTAGACGTCCAATCATAGCAATCCTGCTCCTGAGTCACCCTACGGTTCGGTCCCTCCGTAGAATGACCCCTCGCAAGCATTGCGCCGTGACCACTCCGGGGTACCCACATCCGGAGGAGACAATATCACACAGGTAGGTCTATACAGTGCAGTACTAAAGATAGTCATCGATATCCATGTATATATATAACTCAAAACAATGCTTAAGTTAACCAGACGGGTCTCAAGCCCAACATCGTAAATCGTGCCATAGTTATAAATCAACATAATCATATGTTTTTGCCTGAATTACATATATATAAGTATCAAGAAATGAAAACGGTTATGCATGCAAGGGTTTAATGAAAACAAAGGCCCATTCACAGTACAATCCTGCTGCAATCCCGAGCGTATAACTCTGTCCTGGTACTATTGTATGATTCCTATCACGTCCAAAGTACACGCAAAGATTACTACAAGTCCCTAAGATTCAACCATGAAACCCTATACTGAAACCGGCCCGGGAAAGCCGCATGAACAAGCTTCCCGAGGTAATAAACCCTATTTTGATCAACTTAACGATCTCCGATCGACCCAAAACCACCGCCATTGGATCCGGATCGTCGAAACCTAAAGAATGTTGGTGGTCCCACCAAAAAAAATGTTCACACGCGTCCCTACGCGCCGGTCAACGCCACAGTCAACGCTGGAACAGTACCTGCTGACGTCATCGCTGATGTCACTGCTGACGTCATCTGACAACTGTCAGGTCAGACATGTCAGATTCTGATGGGTGCCACGTGTCATCACGTGATTGGTCCATGTCACGGCTCTATCAGTGCCACGTGTCATGTAACGACCTGTCCCGAGTATCGGGATTTAATATTATTTAATTATGATTTAGAATGGCTAATCTGGGATTAGTTGAGCGAAATCGGACGAATTGTGCAAAAATGACCGTTTTGCCCCTGGGCGTGGGCAACATGTTGACTTTTAATTCGGACGGTCAAATGGACTTTGACCAATGACCGTGACGTAGTTCAGGACGTCACGAGTTCATAGACAGGTCAACGCCAAAAAAAATGTTCACACGCGTCCCTACGCGCCGGTCAACGCCACAGTCAACGCTGGAACAGTACCTGCTGACGTCATCGCTGATGTCACTGCTGACGTCATCTGACAACTGTCAGGTCAGACATGTCAGACTCTGATAGGTGCCACGTGTCATCACGTGATTGGTCCATGTCACGGCTCTATCAGTGCCACGTGTCATGTAACGACCTGTCCCGAGTATCGGGATTTAATATTATTTAATTATGATTTAGAATGACTAATCTGGGATTAGTTGAGCGAAATCGGACGAATTGTGCAAAAATGACCGTTTTGCCCCTGAGCGTGGGCAAAATGTTGACTTTTAATTAGGACGGTCAAATGGACTTTGACCAATGACCGTGACGTAGTTCAGGACGTCACGAGTTCATAGACAGGTGGCACGTTCGATTCCGACATTCGTGGAAGAAGTTATGACGTTCGGAAGTTTAGGGGCATTTTGGTAATTTGGTCAAAATGGCCAAATTATTGACTTTTTGACCGGGATGTCCGATGGCTGAGGGCCAAGGACCGTTATGTAGAGCGAGTCGATACGAATCCATAGACAGGCGGCACGCCGAAATCAGACTTCGTACGAGGAAGTTATGGTCTGAAACGTGAAATCGGGGATGTTTACGTCTCGGTAACCGTGTTGATTATTTTATTCTGAAATGGTGGTTGGAGGACACTTGGATGAGTGACAAGTGTCACTCACCCATTGGCTAGATTGGATCATGTTCCATTAATTATAAATTATAAGCTAAAGTTTCCACTATGAAATTAATTAGGATTAAATCTCTTCTTTTAATCTCGGCCATCCATCTCACTCCCCAGATTGCATCTCATCCGTTCATCTCATCTCTTCCCTTCTATTTCTGATCAGTCCTCACTCCCTCACTCTCAATATTTTCTTACCCGTGAACAAGCAAAACAGGGAGGTGAGAGTTTGAATTCTGGCCATCATAAATCGTCCTTCCACAACTGATCTTGTGAATGGAAATTGAGTGAGTTGGGGAAGGAATTGGTTGAGGAAGAACACGAGCGACTGAGAGGGGCAATGTAACTGAGAATCAGAATTTTGGAGCAATGGAGGGAAATTCGAAATTTTGAGCTATGAGCTCTGAGGACCGAATTTGAGTTCAATTTGAGCCTTCTGGGATTGCCTCGATCACAACCAACTCAAGAACGATGAATTTTGGCAACCATTTGGCTCTGAACTGACTTGGTGACAGAGAAGGAGCTTGAAGATTGAGTCGTGATTCTAGAGGGATTAAACGGTGAAATTGGATTAGGAAATGAGTTTATCTTGGTCCAACGAAGCTTCTTAGTGGATCAATTTAAGGAAATCCAATGGAATTGATGAAATCAGAATGATGAACAGTGCCCAGATGTTCTTCGATGTTCATCTTCAAATCGTTGGATTTCAGGTAAGGATTGTTGTAATTGAGTTTGCAGACCTCTAATTAGACTTAAAACGAATATATTTGAATGTTCAATTGAAAGGATTGAGGTTGAATTGACAATGAACAGATCGGGTCATCTCGCGGGCTAACTGGACCCGTTTACCAGACATACGGGTTGGAACGATGACATTGTAGCAGGCGCGTGGCTTTCACGAGCAGCCACTCATGGCGGCGCGTGGCTTTCACGAGCAGCCACTCATGGCGGCGCGTGACGGCGCGTGGGCACGAATCTCGAGGTGAGGTCAACATGACTTTTGTCCTATACAATGTAGCGAACATTTTATCGTTGGTTTCGTGTCAATCGGACCCCGTTTCGATATTGTTCGGGATGTCCGAAGGTTTTAAATCGAGTTTAAAAATACTTAAAATTTCAGGAAAATTACGGGATTTGAATAGGATGTTTATGTGGCGGTTAGTAACCCTCTAATGTGATATGAACAGGTTCGGGAGTCCCGATCTTAGTAACGAGGCCCGGGAAGGCCAGTGGCACGCATATCGAGGCTCTCGGTTAAACGGTCTGTGAGTAGACATTGGTTTTATAAATTCGATACATGCATAACTGTTTCATGATTGTTATAGTTGCTTTTATATGATTTGATTTGGATATCGGTGAATTTATGTGATTTCACGCATTTCGAGGCGATTTATGGGTTGCGTGTAAATCGAGGTTTTTCGGATTTGCACTGATTTCCATAATTGTGGTTCGGATATGATTTTATGAAACAGTTACGGATTTGATAAAGTAAATTCGGGCCAGAGGCCCAGTTGAGTTAAGAATTCGGGTCAGGGGCCCAATTGACTTATAAAATCGGGTCAGGGGCCCAGTTGATTTATATATGTGATTTCTGGTCGGGGACCCTAAAATGGAATTGAATAAATGATTTCGGATTTAATAATGAACTATTTGGACTTATGACGGTTTTATGGAAATTCGGGGCAGGGCCCTTGTGATATTTTGGAAATGAGTAATAAAATGTGTTCCATAAAACCATCTCGATACGAGGATATATATTGGTCCCCTCCAGGTGTCGGGGACACTGGGGAAGTCACGGTGCATTGTCTGCGAGGGGTCATTGTACGGAGCAGCCGGACCGTATAGTGACTCAGGAGTAGGATTGCTATGATTGACGTCGGGGACGTCAGACATCGGGGACGTCAGACATCGGGGACGACAGACATCGGGGATGTCAGAAAAATGGACCAGGTGAGACCCCGGGCAGCACGCGTTGCTTAATACCGTGAGATATGACGTCGGGGATGCCGGAGAAGGAAAAATAATAAATGTATATTACTGGATTTATGAAATAACTCTTGGATTGACTTTTGGGATTTGAAACTATGCTTATGGTTTCCGGGCTAAGGCCTTAATGGTTATTTCTAAATAAATATGTGATTATTGGTTTTTGACGCATGCATATGTTTTTACTGAGGGGTATAAATGTCTTTATAAATGTTTAAAACAGACTTGTTTATTTTCGTCCACTCACAGCTTTTGTTTTTAATGCCCTTCAAGTTGATTACGGATGCGACTGCAGCAGAGACTGGTACATCGCACACTTCCTCCATCGATCCTTGCGCACTCTGGAAGCCTGGTTGGGCAGTGGCAACAGGTTATCCCTTGTTTGACACCTCTTGTCAGATGGGAGCATGACACATGCCATGGTAATCCTGTGGGGATTGGGATAGGTCGTGTCATGTCATCTCTGACAAGTGCCATGTGTCAGCACGGTACTGGTCCACGTCAGTGACACGTGGCAGCCCCTGATTGGGCCACGTCACCGACATGTCAGTGCCGACTGTGCACTGACATGTGACACGTGTCGGATGCTAATTGGGCCACGTAGTCTGATAGATCTGACCGTGGTGACGTCATGGTCTCCTTCCTCGCGACGGGTCGACCCGTTTCTCTGAAACCGGGTCGTTCAGACTCGCGACTTGACCCGGTCGCCAATTGCTCATTTCTTAACCATTTTAGCCCTAGTTTATCCCTAGATGATCGTCTAACTCCCAGTAAGGGTTCTAGCTAAAAAAAATAACAAACACGGGCTAGATCTGCGGTTTTACCTAGATGAACAGTGGGCTGGTTTTCTGCCGCCTTAAGTCATGGGCTGGTTTTCTACCGCCGTTAATTCGCAGCTCTGGTCACCACCGGCTTCGAAACCAGGTCCTACGAACTCATCTCAGCCCCTAGAAGCCATTAGGAATAAAAGAAAGGTTAAACGGACGTGGAAAACATGAGTTCTATTTTCGGGTTCAAGAACACGGTTTCGGGTTCAAGAACACGGTTTCGGGTTCAAGAACACGGTTTTGGGTTCTCCGAAACTCACCCTCCGCCGCAGCTCCGTCGCAGCTCAGGCCCTCAGAGCCATCGCCTTCCTTCCCTGGTCAGTCTCTCCGTTTAAACCTCTCAGCCACTCACGGTGGACGTGCAGTTTTGGTGGTCGGGTTCTCGGGTGGTTTACGGTTAAGGGCAGGGAAGATTTGTCTAGGTGGGGGAAACCGTTTGTTTTAAACGGACGAATGGGGTGAGGAGAGAGGGAGAGTTTAGAATTTATAGCCAATCACAAAAACCCTAAATCTAACCCTAGCTCACTGATGAGTGACATTTGTCACTCATCCAAGTGCCCTTTAAATAATATCCCACCTAATCTGTCATTAAATAATTAGAACGGTTTTCGAGACGTAAACTTTCCAGTACGAAGTCCGATTTTGGCGTGCCGCCTGTCTATGGACTCGTGACGTCCCGATCTACATCACGGTCATGGTTCCAAGTCCAAAATAGTCCCCGGGTCAAAAGTCAACTCCCTCCCTTAGGGGCAAAATAGTCATTTTGTAATAAAATAATATTTACAAACGTTCGGGTCGTTACATACCACACCACTGGCTTTATTGGAATTCTGGCACCTTTTTGGATTTATGGTGTTATGTGTGTGCAGTCTTGAGCGAGGAGGACCTATGTTTTGCTTATATATGTTGGGGTTTGTGGAACTCCCAAAATGACTTCATATTTCATAACTCTTCTCAAGCTCCGGTCACATCACTATCCTGCTGGATGAGTTTAGCTTAGCTTCTGAATTCAGGTTTCTTTCTGTTTCACGACCAAGAGCAAGGGGCTAGGGGGTCAGCTAGGGGTGGCAATAGGTCGTGTCGTGTCGGGTTCGTGTCGTGTTATGAATTCTATTTTACCCATTTATGCCTAATCTGAACCCGACCCATTTAATAATCGTGTCAAGAATGTCCAACCCGAACCCGACCTATTAATGACCCGTGTAACCCATTTAATAAACAGGTCGTACTCAAAACTCAATTAACCTATGACCCGTTAAACCCGTTTAACATGTTTAACCTGTTTAAATTATAAGATTTAATAGGTATTTAGGTAGGTAAATGGGTAGATATATGAGTTAGTAATGACATGTTTATTAAATGGGTAAATATATAAGCCAATCTACCTGTTAACCCGAAATCTACCCATTTATTAAACGAGTTAACATGTCATTATACGGGTTAACAGGTTGACCCGAAACCCATTCGTTTATTAAATGGGTCATAACAGGTTGACCCAAAAATTTAACCGTGCGGGTTTAACCGTGCGGGTTGACCCAGATAAATTTCTTGTGAGTTTCAAATGGTGTATCGAGTCGTGTTAAAAATTGTCACTCTTAGGCTCAGCAGTCGATGTTCAGTAGTGGGAATGTCCAAAGGTTTTTTTTTTCAAAGTGAATGTTTATGTGACTCTAAACCTTGGTAGTTTACAGCGTGGAGTTAGGATTATTATTAGAAATGATAGTGGTGACATGTTGGTAGCTGCATCTGTCCCTTCGGTAGGCTTTTGGGATCCCACAATGACGAAACTTCTGGAAATAAGTAGGGGGATGCAACTAGATCTTGATACTGGTTGTCTTTTGGTGTTAGTTGTAACGCCCCGGAAAATGCGAAAAACGAAAATTTAGAAAATTTGAGGAAAATGACGATTTTGCCCCTAGAATTGGGCAAACGGTTGACTTTTTATTCGAGCTGTCAAACGAGCTTTGACCGATGACTGTGACGTAGTTCGAGACGACACGAGTTCATAGACAGGTGGCACGCCCGATTCCGACATTCGAGGAAAAAGTTATGACATGTGGAAGTTGGAGGGTAATTTGGTAAATTGGTCAAACGGGGCCATTTGTTGACTTTTTGATCGGGACATTGTTTGGAATTTCCGAGAAGACCGTTAGATAGGTCTCGGGACGCTGAATCCGTAGACAGGCGGTATGCGTCAATCGGGGTCCGAACGAAAACGTTATGGGTCTAGAACGATTAGAGGTATTTTGGTAATTTGTGAGAACAAGGGTAAAATGGTAATTGTATGTACAAGCTTAAATATGATTGTTATTATATGGTTTAGGGTGCTGAATCAGTTCACCTTAATGCAGTTAGTGACACATGTCATATTAAGAAACCTCTTAGTGGCAATTGAATTGCAATGGTGTACATTTAAGTATATAAATTAATTTGCAAAGAAGTCTTAGCAGTAGTCGACTAAGCATAAGAACAAAAACAGAGAAAAACAAACAAAACCGCCCACCTTGTGTATTTGAATTCGTCCAAATTGATTGATCACGATTCCATTGTAAAACTGAGATTGAACAGAGAGATTTATGCGAGGGAATTGAGTGAAAATCGCCTAGAACCCTACTGAGAAACCCGAAAAACTACCTAAACATATAAATCTCGATTTTGATTTTGTAAATGGTTTCGAGGGAAATTGAGTAGATATTCAGCTTCCTGGGAGCTGGACGACTCGAACCAAATCAATTGGGAAGCCAATTGATGGTGAATTGATGGTGAACAGCCCCTGCGACTGTGTCGAATTTTGGAGCTTGAGTTCTCCCATTTGAAGGTAATGATTCATGAAATTGATTTGAGTTTCCTGTTTAGCATAAAGGTTAGAAGCTTCGGGTGCAATCAATTGAATAAAACAGTGTGAAATTGGATAGAACCCGATTAGGGACCCGTCGGGTGTTCTTATTGAGTCGAGGGCTTTGGGGCTTTGATTTCTTAAATTTAAGTTACAGACCCTTAATCCATATTAACTTGATGCTAATGAGTGAAAGAAACGGTAAAATTGAGTTCGAATTGGTGAAGAACTAATCGAGTCTGAGCGCGGGTCGTAGGATCCGTGTATCAGAGAAACGGGTAGAGAAGGGCACTGTAGCAATCACTGTAGCACGGCGCGTGGACTCACACGCAGCCGCTTACGGCGGCGCGTGAGGGCGCGTGGCATGTTTTCTGAGGAAAGTTTCCACAGGTGTTTTACTCCCTGTAATGTAACGGATATTTTAAAATTGGTTTCGAGTCGATCGGACACCGGCTCGATAATGTTTCGAGGGTCCGACGGTTTAAGTTATATTTTAAAATAATATTTAAGTCCCGGAAAATTATGGGAAATTGATATGATGTAAATTGACTTGTTTATAATCCTGTATACTGATTTGAACAGGATTCGAGATTCCTGGCACATATCGGAAATTACGGAAACGTGTGCAACTCGGAAAGCGAGCGGGTTGGACGGTGTGTGAGTGGACGTTTGTTTTATAAACCCTGATGCATGCATAGTTAAATGTTTTCCATGATTGATTGCATAAATTGACTTGCAATGATGTCCTGATGATGTGGCATGATTATATGTGATTTAATAAATATTTTAATCGGCCTTTCGGGCACATTTTTCGAGGAATTGTGCAAATGGTATTTTGGGCTAGGCCCGGAGTCAGAAAGGTTTCCAAAAGAGTGTTTTGACTTATTGGGTGAATCAATGATGATTTCTGGATTATTTTACTATGTTCAATGTGATTTCACGGATTTGCGTGATATTGATGTTTTGGGCTTGAGGCCTAACTGGATAGTGTTTTTGACTTGATTTGAGGTCATGGATATGCTTGATATATGTTGTGATATGGATTGTGATTGTGATTGTGGATATTGGATACTGGATCATTCTGGATGATGCGAGTACAGTGCCTAGACGTGACTCGGATGATGCGAAAGTGCAGTTCCCGGGTATGGTACGTCTAGAGGATGCGTGTGCAGTCCCCAGACATGATGGATATGACTCGGATGTTGCGAGAGTGCAGTTCCTGAGGGACTCGAATGTTGCCTGAGTGCAGTTCCCGAGGTTGGCCTACGCGTAGTGCCAGTGTGACAGTGTGATGGTTGGTGCACTTGTGAATAGTACTGATTGATTGAGTAATTGATTGTTGACCTTGTGCATAATACTGTTTGATGTTGATTGTGATTACGTACTGGTATTGAGTACGAGTTCTGGTCTGTGTGGCCAGGTGACTAGGTTTTACATGTTTTGGCCTGAGAGCCGGGATTTTGACTTGTTATGTGGTTTGGCTGGAAAGCCGGTGATTATTGTTCATGTGTTTTTTTCCTATGCATGCATGGTTTGATAAACTAGAGGGTAAATGATGTGTTTCAAATGTATTTGCAATGATATTATTTTGTCCACTCACACTTTTCTATTTTGTTAACCCTCTAGGCCGTGGCACAACGTTCAGGGCTGATCTCGAGGCGGAGGCATGAGCGGCAGTTATCCCTTGTCTGATAGGTGCTGAAGGATCGTTTCGGGACTTCGGTTGACTTGTCAGACGGGAGCAGGACCGGGTACGGTTATCGAGGTCCAGTTGGGACGGGTCCTGTCATTAGTAGAGTCTGATTCAATGGGTATTATGCATGTGAGTAATGGTGATGATGGACGACTTAGGTCTGCTGGAGTGCTGGTTGCCGAAATTAGGTTGTTAGTGGTCTCGATTGTGCATGCTTCTTGCCAGTTTTGACCAATGCAATGTAATATAGTGGCTCATCATCTTGCCAGACACGTTTTGGGTTTATTGGAGACTACAGTTTGGATGGAACAAGGACCAAATTGGCTTGATTCTTTGATAGCCGCCTATCTGCCGGACACATATATAACGACCCGTCCCAAATTTCATGATTAGATTAGTGACTAATCACGATTAGTTAGGCTAATCCGTGATTAGTAGAGCGAAATTGGACGAACGATGCAAAATGACTGTTTTGCCCCAAGTCGTGGCAAAACGTTGACTTTTCATTCGGGCGGTCAAATGGACTTTGACCAATGACCGTGACGTAGTTCATGACGTCACGAGTTCATAGACAGGTGGCACGTTCAATTCCGACGTTCGAGGAGGAAGTTATGACGTTCGGAAGTTTAGGGGCATTTTGGTAAATTTAGTTAAAAGGAGCGAAATGTTGACTTTTTGACCAAGAGGTCCGATGGCCAAGGGCCGAAGACCATTACGTAGATAAGGATGATACGAATCCATAGACAGGCGGCACGTCGAATTCGGACGTTCGACGGCGAAGTTACGGTTCACGGAAGTTTCGGGATACTATTTACGACGACACGTTTTACGAGACAAAAAGTGCAGTTTTGTCTCTAGTGGGCCCAAATATTTGTCCTGATGCCAATGGATGAGTGACAAGTGTCACCCATCCAATGGACACCATATTTCATTCACGGACCAAAACCCATCCTCGTGCATCGTCCATTTTCTTTGTTCCCAAACACAAACCCGATCCCATTTCTCACCCAAAACCCATCCCACCATAACCCATGACCAGCCGTGAGGACCAGTGAGACTGAGGGAGTTGAGGTGGCCGGCCTGGAGGCCAGAACCGCCGTGAACGGCGGCGTGGAGGAAGAAACCCGATCGAGGTAATCGGTTTTCACCGATTTTCACCATTTTCAATTATTGTGATTATGGGCCGTTTTCATTGTTTTCATTGATTTAAATAGGTTGTTTAGGGAGTATAGAGATGATTTTGGATGGTGGTTGACGGCTGTGAAGCCCAGGGGGGATTTTTGAAAAGTTGAACCATGAGGGGGTTTTTGGGTTCACGGGTTTTAATCGGTTTTAGGTCGTTTTGTTAATTGGAATAGATAGGAAATGAAGAAATAGGAATTTAGGAATTTAAATGGAGGCAAACGGACCAAAATTTAGGGAGAATGAGGCATGGACCGGTTACGCCGGTCCAGTTGCAGGCGAACCGGCCGGTTCAGACCAGCTGCGCGAGGAATAAGACAACATTGTGCAGTGGCGCGTGAGGCCCACGCGCAGTGCAATCCCAGGGGGCGTGGAAGGGAATCTTGGGAAGGTTCCAACATGTAATTTCATCTTTTCGATGTAACGAACATTTTGGGACTGGTTTCGAGTCAATCGGACATCGTTTCGATAGTTTTCTGGGTGTCGGAAGGTTTAGGGTCGGCTTAAAAATAGTTAAAAGTTCTGGAAAAATACAGGGCTTTGATGGGAGGTTAATTAAGTAGTTATTAACCTTCTTTTAAAATTTGGGCAGGTTTGGGAGTCCCGGTGATGGTGATCAGCTCGGGGAGCCGAATGGCACGCAAATCGAGGAGGCAGCTCGGACGGTCTGTGAGTGGACCTTGTTTTCTAAATTGGTGCATGCATAAATGTTTATTATATGTTTTATTACATGTTTGATGATGCCATGGGTGCATTTGTATGTGGTTACGTATAAGCACGTATTTCGAGGTTTCGGCCTTATACGGTGCTTATACGGGTCTGTATTTCTTTATTGGTTTAAATGAAATGGTTTTGGATTTCTAAAAGGATAAACTAGAGTATGAGACCCATTTGGTTTTGTCTCGAGCATATGACGCTACTTACGACCTTCGGGTCTAAATCGTGGTCGCGATGGGTGCTATGTGCACTGCGATCAACGATACGACGCTCGCCTTCGGATTGGGATGTGTTCCTTCCAGAGAGGTCACGATGCACGATTCGTGGTCTGGCAGCCTGGGGAGGCTCAACTTCGGAGTGCTGACGGTTCAGGATAGCGATCGGTGATGAGTGAACCATGATCCTGTGGTGGTCGCGTCGGTTGATTCGTTCAAGGCGACATACCAGGATTTAGAGCGGTCCTGGATGGATGGCTGCACGAATCACTATGATCGGAGTCGTGACTGACCCTTAGATATCGGGCACGGTGCCCAGTTGAGTCATATGTTCGGGCACGAGACCCAGTTGTTTGACACTGATGATTTCGGGTCAGGGACCCTAGATGGATTTCCAAGTTCATGACGGTTTATGGGAACCGGCATGAACTTTGGAAAGGTTATTGTGGTTCATGACGGTTTATGGGAACCGACATGAACCCTTGTCAGGTCATTATGGTACATGACGGTTTATGGGAACCAGCATGAACCCTTGTTATGGATGTTATGGATCATGACGGTTCAAGGGAACCAGGCATGAACGTTTATGTTATGTATATATATGTATTCATATACCTTCCTTTACTTCTATTATCTCCTCCGGGGAGGGTCGTTGGCCTGGGTGGACCCCGGAGTAGTCACGGAGCACCGACTGAGTGGAGTCACCCCCCAATTGGGTTCCTTACTCTCAGGAAGGCTATGATTACTATTACCTCGGGTAGGGTTAGTGGTCTGCGGACATTGATCTTGACTTTGAGAAGACTCGGATTGAGACCTGGGTAGCACGCGCGTAGCTTTGGAAACCATGACAGGATTGGTTGTGTGAATTATATATATATGTGATGTATGCTATATATGATATATGATGTGTGTTTACACAGGTTTTGGGCAGTGGCCCGTATGGTTAGTTTCTTATGGTTTGGGCTGAGTCCCTTATGGATTTGGGCAGTGGCCCGTGTATTTGATTTCATTATGGTTTTTCTGGATAAATGGTTTTCGAATGCATGCATGCTTTTTAGTGAAGGGTACAAATGTCTTCTCGTTAAAATTTTTTTATAAACTTTTGTTTTGTCCACTCACAGCTTTTAATGTTTTGACTGCCCTTCAGGTTGACAGCGGATGTAGACTGTAGCAGAGACCGAGATATCACATACCTCCTCCGGATCCTAGCGTACTCTGATAGCCCGGGAGGGCAAAGGTCGGAAATATCCCTTGTCTGACACTCCGTGTCAGACGGGAGTAGGGTCATCCCACGTTAATCCCGGGGGGATTGGGATGGATCCTGTTACATATTACCACGAGGGAGTTTAGTTTGTGGTTATTTTGGGCAAGGCATGGGCTTTATTTATTTATGAAAGCAGCGCGGCTGGTCTAGGGAGATTGTCATTGGTATGTGGTTGTTGTCTCTTGGCTTGCGGTGATTTTTGTTTGGTTTTTTGCTGGTTTTTCTGTTGTTTACCATTGGTGCGGGTTTTTTTCTTTGTTTTGAGTTGGCTTGTGCTTATTGGTGCATGATACTTTTTTTTCTCAGTTGGGTTTTTTCTCAGTTGGGTTGAGATCCCCGACGAGGTCTTAACAAGGTCACGTTATGCACCCCTTGCTTGTAATTCTCTCATTTCATTAATGAATTACTTCTTCTAAAAAAACACATTTTTGGTCTATAAAGAAGACTCCACTATTAATATGATGGTATATTTATATAAGGCTATTAATATGATGGTATATTTATATAAGGCTTTTTACTTAAGATGTCAGGACCCGACCCTCCTCGGTCAGGACCCGACTCATCTAGCACGATATTGTCCGCTTTGGGCCTCCTTGCCCTTACCCTCACGGTTTTGTTTTCGGGAGCTCACGGTGCAACTTCCTAGGGGGTCACCCATCATGGAATTGCACCAGCCTTAATTTGCTTAACTTTGGAGTTCCAACCAAACTCAAGTCACTGAGCTCCTAAAAGGCCTCGTGCTAGATAGGTGTGTGCCTATACCTTTAAGGCATACCACCATTCCCCTTCGAGACCATTCCCCCTCGCAGGAATGTGGGATCGTTCACCGTTCCCTCTAGGACACGGGTCTTACAATCCACCCCCATTAGGGCCCAGCGTCCTCACTGGCACACTTCCTGGTCGGGGTCTAGCTTTGATACCATTCTGTCAGGAGCCAACCCTCCTCGGTCAGGACCCGACTCATCTAGCACGATATTGTTCGTTTTGGGCCTCCTTGCCCTTGCCCTCACGGTTTTGTTTTCGGGAGCTCACTGAGCAACTTCCTAAGGGGTCACCCATCATGGAATTGCACCAGCCTCAACTCGCTTAACTTTGGAGTTCCAACCGAAATCAGAGTCACTGAGCTCCCAAAAGGCCTCGTGCTAGATAGGTGTGTGCCTACACCTTTAAGGCACACCACCATTCCCCTCCGAGACCATTCCCCCCTCGCAGGAATGTGGGATCGTTCACTGTTCCCTCCAGGACACGGGTCTTACATATGATACACCATGAACATTAAGATTAGTCTCAAAATACGCCCTAAACTCAATTTTGACCCAAGATGAGTCTAACCTCTTTTTTGGGTCTCAAAATACTCCATAAACTTGATTTTGACCCAAAATGCCTCCTGAACTCCTTTGTTGTCTCAAGTTACCTCATTTATGTCATCTTTATTAACTGACCATCAAATTTAAGTGAAAATTTGTCAAATTAAAAAAAAAACAAAAGATGAAGAATAAGGTGATGAACACCATCTAGGTTTCTCAATCCATGAATCTTTTTATCTTCCTCATCTCTACATATCAATCCCCACCTTTTCTCCATCTCAGCCGCCACCTGCGACCCAAATCCAACCCACCCATGACAAGATCCATCCCAATCCCCCAGGAACCACGCGGGGATGCGCCTTGCTCCCATCTGACACAACCCTAGAGAATGACCAAAATACCCTTAATGGTTAAAATAATTCACAACATAAAGTTCAAACATAATTAAATCCGAGTACGGTTTCAACAATGCTAGATAAAGGATAGAGAGCACTACAAAAATGCGAGCACAAATATCAGTTTTACAAAATGGTGCTCGACCTACCCAACATGGATATCAGGTACGCAGCAGTAAAACAACTATGTCTCAGCCTCGGGATCCGCCTTTACCTCTAGGCCACGTCCTGTAGGGGTCAAGAAAACAATGAAAGTGTGAGTGGGCCGAAAATAAAGGATATTTTAAAACCGTTTATAATCAATAGTAAAATACTGTTTTACCCCTCCGTTTTCAAATCATGCATGCATTTGAGTCAAAACATGTATAATAGTGACCGAATCATACATCATATAATCACACACAATATAATAATAACATATCCACAATAATCGTATTGCACCGTATATCCCAACCTTGACATCCCCGATGTCTGACGTCCCAGACGTCTAATAAGGTCACGATCCTAAGACTACGCGTGCCGCCCGGGGTCTCAATCCCGAGTCCCATCCACGAACCCAGTCCGGAGTGTGACATCCCAGATGTCTGACGTCCCAGACGTCTAATGACAGCACCCACCCCGATTATCTCCTCGATAATCAGGAAGCATCCTGCTTCCGTCTGACAATCGAACACAAAAGACCAGAAAAACCAAATAAAATTACATCACACCCATTGTCAGACCAGGGAGATTAAACAGTACACCCCACTGGACACAAAGTCCATAGTTTCACAGAGCATAATTTACAAAACAAGATAAAGATCAAATCCTACTCTGTGAACTAAACTACACCGCAGCGGAAAACTTTATGTCTCTGCCTCTGCCTCGGCGTTAGCCCCCGAACTTGTACCACGACCTGGAGTGTCAGGACCCGTCCCAAATATCGCCACGATACCCGGGACGAACCCTGCTCCCGTCTGACAATCACACCTACAGTACCAAAAATAACCTCATTACTACTATAAGCATAACTATCAGACGAAGGAGGAAATATATACAACAGTCAGTCAGAGCATAGTTCTACAAAATGGGCACAAAAATCCTACAATGCTAGTCCCGCAACGGAAGAACGTCGTAAGCTCTATGCCTCGATATCTGCCTCAACGTTCACCCTAGCGCTATCACCACGACCTGGAGGGAAAATTTAAAATCAAAAGATGTGAGTGGACTAAAAGCAAATGAAAGTTTGAAAACCGTTTATTCTCAAATCAACGCTAAGAAACTAGAACATTTTGTTCCCTCCGTTTTGGAAATCACATGCCTAACTCAGTGATTAAAATAATTATAAACCAAGAAACATCATAAGAAACAGAAACACTATAACATACCATAAGAAACAGATACACTGTAAAACGGATATAGAAATCATAGCATGAGCATCAAACCATCGTTTCCGATCAAACCTGCTGGACCTATCCGAGTCTTTAAACTCAACCAGGCCTTAACTGAAATCCGAGTCTTTAAACTCCCGAGTCTTTAAACTCAAGGCCTACGGGGGAAATATCAATATATCCGAGTCTTTAAACTCCCGAGTCTTTAAACTCAATCCGGGCCCGTCCCCCGTCAATCACAATATCTGGGTCTTTAAACCCAATATCCAGATCCAGCAAATCCAATCCATATCCAGTGTAAAACCAATTCAAAATCCATCGCCAAACTCGAATTCGAAATCCCCGGTTCGAAGCCCTTCCGGCGTTCAGAACCGTCATTCCGAACCCAAATCCGAAAATCCATTCTTATACCCAGAAATCACACATAAGCATAAATCATATTTCATAACCCATTGATCATCATCACAGGAAACATTTATAGGTCAAATCGCAAATATGGCATCAAAATCCGAAAATCAGCTTTTCTCGAAAAACGTGCAAAATCTCAAAAATGTCTCGAAAAACATGCAAACATATTTAAAAGCATACAAACACATTTAATAGCAATAAACATCGATAAAACAGTTAGGCATGCTCGAAAGAAAGAAAGAGTCCACTCACAAATCAGAGCGAGTCACTCGCGCTCCGTGCGCTCCTCGACTGTCTCGGGTACCTCCCGTCCTGTCAATATGCACCAAAAAGGGTCATAAACACATCAAGGATACTAACCCTAATTTCCCCAATTTTTCGGGAATTTCATAATATTTTAATCTGAAACCCTAAACCGTCAGGATTCCCGAACACTCTCCTACCATCGTCCAATTCACTCGAAAACCACACTAATGAACTCCTTAGGACATTTAGAACCAAAACCATGTTGGAAGCTTGGCCGGATTCCTTCCCACGCGCCACCACGCGCCGCCCAAAGTGGCTGCGCGTGGGCCTCACGCGCCTGCTACAGTGCATCGCCAACCTCGATCGAACCCGGTTCGCACCAGGGCTGCAACCCGGACCGGCGAGAGCCATTCTCCGCCGTCCGGCCACCATTTCACTTCCTTCCTTCACCCAAAGCTTTGTCCAGTCATAACGAACTCATCCCCCTCACTCTCCTGGTTCGACTCAACCCCCAACTTCACGACTGAAGCTCGAAAGAAAACACAACCAAACCCCTGTTTTCCTTCCGGGCCGTCCAGTGCTTCCCTCTTCACGGTGGCGATTCCAATCTCTCCCTAAGACCTCACTAAGTCACCCCCAACTCACAGAAACCTTCGATTCACCCCTGAAGTCCACGACTTTCCGTTTGAGCTCACGGCCAAAACAGAGTACAGAGTACTCGCCGTCGTCTGAACTCCGCCGTGTACTCCCCCGTCACAGCGACCGTCACAACCCACTCCTAGGACCTCCCTAAGCATCACTTCACTCACCAATCCCTTCGACTCTAGCTCCAGGTCCACGATTTTCAATTTGAAACTTACGGTAAAAACAGGGGAATAGAACTCACCTTTCGATTCTGTCTCCGCCGTGCGCACCTCCGCGTGCCACGGTGTTCGTTGGACTCCCTGCAACCTCCTACGGCTCCTACTGCCTTGGTTTGAGCCACCTCACGACGTAGCCACCGCCACAGTCCACCTTCTCTCTGTTTCCCCCAGAAATTGCAACCGTCCTCCGCCGTGTCCCTGTGCACAATTTCCGTCCAGCAGCACGACCACCAGCTCACTCTTACCTCCCTGTCACTCTCACGAATCACCCTTCACTCTCCCTTGCACAGAATCGATCACTCCTCCCCAATTTCTCACCCTCTGTTTTCTGTGTTTGAACCAAATGCACGATTGATTTTTTGAACGGTTTGTGGCCGTGCACACGTAGACTCCTCCAAAAGCCTCTGGCTTCTCCCCACGTGTCCACAATCCTATGGACAACAGCACAAAATATCTTACCCCACTCAGGCACTTGTCCTCCAGAAGGTGATCTTGGATGAGGCTCACTGTTCAGCTTATGCGATGCATCCTGGTGGGACCAAGATGTATCGTACACTACGGGAGCATTACTGGTGGTCGGGAATGAAACGTGAGGTTGCAGAGTATGTTAGTAGATGTTTGATTTGTCAGCAGGTAAAAGCCGAGCGACAGAGACCTTATGGAGCAATGCAACCTTTGCCGATTCCCGAGTGGAAATGGGATCACCTGACGATGGATTTTGTATTCAAGCTGCCCAGAACACCGAAGGGACATGATGGTGTATGGGTGATCGTAGATAGACTTACGAAGTCTTCTCATTTCTTGCCAGTACGGGAAAACTTCAGGTTGGCACAGCTTGCTCAGTTGTTCATAGATGAGATTATTCGGTTGCATGGGACTCCAGAGTCAATAGTAGCTGATAGAGATCCGAGGTTTACTTCCCGTTTTTGGCAGAGTTTACAGGAAGCTTTTGGGACAAAGTTACATTTCAGTACTGCATTTCATCCTCAGACCAATGGACAGTCTGAGCGGACTATTCAGATTCTCGAGGACATGATGCGAGCTTGTGTCTTGCAGTTTCAGGGTACGTGGGAGTCTCATTTACCTTTGATGGAGTTCGCCTACAATAATAGTCATCAGGAGAGCATTGGGATGGCTCCTTATGAGGCCTTGTACCGGCGACAGTGTCGAACTCCATTGTGTTGGACTGAGGTTGGTGAGAGGAGATTGACTACTTCCGAACTGGTGGACCTTACACAGGAAAAAGTGTCACTGATCAGAGATCGTTTGAAGGCAGCTCAGGACCGACAGAAGAGTTACGCCGACCGTAGGATCAGGGATTTGGAGTTTGCAGTAGGAGACTGGGTTTTCTTAAAGTTTCACCCCTGAAGTCCACGACTTTCCGTTTGAGCTCACGGCCAAAACAGAGTACAGAGTACTCGCCGTCGTCTGAACTCCTCCGTGTACTCCCCCGTCACGGCGACCGTCACAACCCACTCCTAGGACCTCCCTAAGCATCACTTCACTCACCAATCCCTTCGACTCTAGCTCCAGGTCCACGATTTTCAATTTGAAACTTACGGTAAAAACAGGGGAATAGAACTCACCTTTCGATTCCGTCTCCGCCGTGCGCACCGCCGCGTGCCACGGTGTTCGTTGGACTCCATGCAACCTCCTACGGCTCCTACTGCCTTGGTTTGAGCCACCTCACGGCGTAGCCACCGCCACAGTCCACCTTCTCTATGTTTCCCCCAGAAATTGCAACCGTCCTCCGCCGTGTCCCTGTGCACGATTTCCGTCCAGCAGCACGACCACCAGCTCACTCTTACCTCCCTGTCACTCTCACGAATCACTCTTCACTCTCCCTTGCACAGAATCGATCACTCCTCCCCAATTTCTCACCCTCTGTTTTCTGTGTTTGAACCAAATGCACGATTGATTTTTTGAACGGTTTGTGGCCGTGCACACGTAGACTCCTCCAGAAGCCTCTGGCTTCTCCCCACGTGTCCACAATCCTATGGACAACAGCACAAAATATCTTACCCCACTCAGCCACTTGTCCTAATCTGATTGGCTGAAAACAATGACCAAAATATCCCTCATTTTAATAATTACCGTTTTGCCCTCGAACGTTCTAGACCCGTAACTTTTCCGTCCAACGTCCGATGACAGCGTGCCGCCTGTCGTTATACTCAGGACGTCGAGACCTATCTAACGGTCCTCGGTCTACGTGAAAATCACAAGTCCCCCAAAAAAGTCAACATTTTCCTCATTTAATCAAATTTACGGTAACGCCCCCAATCTTTCGAACGTCATAACTTTTTCTCCGATTGTCCGAATCGAACTTGCCACCTGTCTACGGACTCGTGACGTCCTAAACTATGTCACGGTCAAGGGCTAACCCTCATCCAATCAGTAATTCAAAAATTCAACTTTTAGCCTACTATTCACAAGGGCAAAATCGTCCTTTTATACAAAACTTTTACAAAATTACATTTTTACCCTTCCCGAAGGTACAGGTTGTTACATGGAGGGTATTTAAAAATAGCAAAGTGTGAGTGGACTAAAACAAAAGTTTCCAGAAAACAGTTTAATGAAATCGGGGTTCACCCTCCAGTTTTATAACACGCATGCATAACTAGATATTCGAAAACCGCATACTAAACATTCGAAATTCCTTTTCCGAAATCATATGGAAAACGTTACAGTAAACGACCATAAACTCATGTAAAATAATATAATATTACCAAAATCCAGAAATCGTCATATCAAAACATCAATCATACCAAAATCATGTAAAACTGAAATCAATAATCACAATCAAGTCGTTGGATCCATCCGAGTCTTTAAACTCAATATCAGGCCTTCCCGGGATATCAACGAGTCTTTAAACTCAAAACATAATTAATAGGCCTCGGGGGTATCACAATAACCGAGTCTTTAAACTCACGAGTCTTTAAACTCAATCCGGGTCTTTAAACCCAATTCGGGCCCGCCCCAATCATCAATTAACCGGGTCTTTAAACCCAAAACTAGATTCAACAATCACACCGGGTCTTTAAACCCAAAATCATGCGTAAAATCATAATAAATTAGGATCCATCGTGATCCATTTTCCAAAACCATTCTGAAATCACATTTCATCATAAAAAGGACTTATGTCCGGATTTCACATGCAAATCCAAATCTTACTCACAAATCATGAACAAATCATCATTAAAACGTAACATGCATAATCATCTCAAATCACTTTATCCAACCAGAGAAAAACGTAACCTCTAAATACGTAAAAACATGATAATCTCCTCGAAAACGTGCATTCATGTAAAACCGAAATATAGAATACTCAATAACATAAGATCATATTTAAAAACATAAGACAAGTAAATAAAAACAGTTATGTATGCTCGGTTAGAAATCAAAAGTCCACTCACGGATTTCGGACGCGTCAATCGCGCCCCGTGCGCTCCTCGGTAGCTTCAGGAATGTTCGGGCCTGTCAACAAGTACAATAAGGGTTACAAACATCCCCAAAAAGCTCGTATTAATTTCTCTAATTTTTCGGGATTTTTCGACGTAATTTAACTTAAGGCCTTAAACTTCCGAACCCTCAAAACTATCCCGATCGACTCGAACTTTAAATGAAAAATGTTCAATAAATTGAAAGGATCAAATCTCAAGTTGACCGTGACCGGAAATAAGGCCTCATGCGCCGTCACGCGTCGCCCAAGGTGGCTGCGCGTGAAAGCCACGCGCCTGCTACAGTGACTGCTACAGTGTCACCATCTTCACCCGACTGGCCTGTTAAACGAGTCCTCAACCCGCCTCTCGACCCGGCCAATTACCCCTCAATTCTCACTCAAAACCTTCCCTTCTTCCACCTAATCATTCCTTAATATGTTAATTTAAGATCTCTTTCCTTAATTAGCTTCAATTTTCCCTAAATCGATCAATTAATACTTGAACAGTCGAACTGGTCGACTTTCGAAACTCCCCCAAATCGACTAGGTTTCCTAATTAATTAACACTGAAGCTTCATACGACCTAAACAAACATTAAACCGCAACCAATTTCACAAACCTTTACCTGTAGGTAGTCGTCCTCAACCTTGATATTTTCCAATAACTGGAACTTCCATTCTAGGCCAAACCGTGCTCCACTTCCCTCAATTTTTGTATGGTTGAGTTCGTAATGAACCCAGAAGGCTAATTCCAATCTCTGTTTAGCTCCTCTCACCTCACAAATTAATCTTCGAATTTTCCCTCCAATTTTCCCAATTCTCCGAACTCTGGTTTTTCTCTCTAGCTCTCAGCCCTCACTCGTTCAAAATGAATCACAGCAACCCCCAACTCTCTGTTAATTGATCTGTGTAGACGGCAACCGGTGGGAATCTCACACAGACCCACTGAGACTCTGTTTCCCGCAAAACAGACCCAACATGAATTTTAAACTCCTCATGTGCTCTGGATTCCTGCCCAAACCATGCCTCAATGCCATTAACTCTCCCCAAGGTCACTATCCTGGTTAAACAATTCTCTGATCAGACAATCCAGGTTTAAACAATTGCACTGAACAGTCCACTACTCTGTTAAACAATGTCCACCCACGACTGTTCAAACTGGCTTGGCAAAATTACCATTTTGCCCTTCTGCACAAAATTACCAAAATGCCCATCCTCTTCCGAGACCAGTAACTCAACCGTCTGATGTCCGATTTCAGCGTGCCGTCTGTCTACAGACTCAGGGTATCGAGACCTACCTAACAGTCCTTGAATTGTGTGGAAATCAGTTGTCAATCAAAAAGTCAACAGTTTCCCCCCTTTTGTCCAAATTACGGAAATGCCCTTGAACTTCCGAACGTCATAACTTTTTTCCTAATCGTCGAAATTGGACGTGCCACCTGTCTATGAACTTGTGACGTCCCGAACTACGTCACGGTCATTGGTCAACTTCCATTTAACCTACCAATCAAAAAGTCAACAAATTGATCATACTATTCACAGGGGTAAAAACGTCATTTCATTCATTATTTTGCAAAATTACATTCTCTGAATTTTCGGGGCGTTACATCTAATACTAGTAATCCTGCTCCTGAGTCACCCTACGGTCGGGTCGCTCTGTAATATGACCCCTCGCAGGCAATGCGCCGTGACCACTCCAGGGTACCAATAACTGGAGGAGACAGTAATCCATATGGTCAATATATACAGTGCAATAGTATGAACCAGTGACATCCATGTATGACTCCACAAACCAACAGTATAATAACCAGACGGGTCTCATGCCCAACACCGTGTAATACATATATACATAATCCATAAATAAGACCCAACGTAATCCACACACAATCATGTAATAGTATAATGAAAATAGTTATGCATGCAATCAGTTTGGAAACCAAAAGACCCACTCACAGTACTGTCCTGCTACTTAATTGAACGTCTAAAACCTGTCCTGAAACTATATCACAGTCTCTGACATGTCCAAAACATATCCAAGGATCACTAATGGTCTCTATAAACTCATATCTAAAACCTAGGAACGGTGTCGGCTAGGAGACGAGCCTCGAACATGCTTACCGAGGCTATAAACCTCATTTTAACCTATCAAACGATCTCCGATCGACCCGAAACCACCACCATTGAATCCGGATCGTCGAACTTTTAAAATGGCATTGGTCCTACCTCAAAAAATGTGCCCACGTGCCCCCGCACGCAGGTCAAAGTAACGGTCAACGTTGACCAAAAAGTCAACGTCGATGTCAAGTCAACGCTAATGTCAACATGAAGTCATCTGACAGTGTCAGGTCTAACTCGTGTCAGACTCTGACAGGTGCCACGTGTCAGCTGTTGGTTGGTCCACGTCACTGACATGTGGTAGCCACTGATTGGACCACGTCACTTACATGTTAGTTTTGATTGGGCACTGACATGTGACACGTGTCATCGTCCAATTGGGCCACGTCATCTAACAATCTAACAGGGTGATGACATCAGCTGATGACGGCATTATCCCTGTCCTCTCAACGGATCTGCAATTCGGGTCGCACAGACCCGCGATCCGACCCGGTTCCAAAACTCTTATTCCTTAACCATTTTCGATCTAGTTTCTTCCTATGCACTCGTCTCATCACCCTTAATCAATCTATGTGAGTGAAACTAGGAAAAACAATCTAAATCATACCTACAAGTCGATGAACAGTATCCCGTGATTTTCAACCTCCTTTTCCTCTTAGCTCCGGCCACCCCTTGCTTCGAAAACCAGCCCACTGAGTTCGCCTTGGTCTCTAAAACCGTTTACTGACCAACAAAACCTTCAACACATGTTCAAAAATGAATTTCCAAAATTGGGTCAAAATGGGCTTTTCGGGTTTTTGAGTTTTCCTCACCTTTCTGTTGTGATCCCCTAGTCATCCTTCACGCCCTCATACACTCAGCCTCACTGATGAGCTAAGAGATGATGGAGAAATAGAAGTTAGGGTGGTATGGTGTTTGCGTGTTTTGGTCCTTCACGGGTCTCGAGAGAGGTGAGATGGTGAGGATGATAACAAATAAAAATTAAAGAAAAGATGATGAAGATGGAACCCTAAACTGATCCAATTGCATGGGGAAACCCACCAATAGGATGAGTGTCACTTGTCACTCATCAAATGGTCCCACCAGATTGCCCTTATCCAATAAGAACCTGCCAAGTGTGAAATTTCTGGGATTTTGTGAATAGTACTGTTTTCGCATCCTTAACCATAACTTTCTCGTCTAGTCTTCGATTTCGTCGTGCCGTCTGTCTACGGACTCGTGACGTCCTGATCTACGTCACGGTCATTGGTTAAAGTCCAAAATACAATCCAAGTCAAAAGTCAACAATTTCCCCCAACTAGGGGCAAAATGATCATTTTACATTAAAATTTCAACTTTACTAATTCATAAAAATTCAGGGTGTTACAACCCATCTTTCAAAAGAACATAATTGGAAAAGAGGCATCATTGTCGATTACTATTATTGACACTAATTTGATCTTGAAAATATAAAAGGCCACCGCATTTATGGCAAGAATTACTAGAAAGCTATGCTGATTTGCTTTGGTCCATTGGATTACTAATCCATCTATAGATACTAACAGCTTTAATCTGGACTATGTTGTTTCAAAGTAATTATGTGTTTCTACAAAAAAAAAAAAAACCCAAAAAAAAAATTTTTAACACTTGATTATTACATCTTGTAGAATAGTAAAACTCGTAGGCATTTTATTGTTCAAATCGAAAAATTGGACCCCACCTTGTCTATTTGTGTGAATTACAAGTATTTTTAGAAAATTATGATTGTAAGCTAATGATTATCTGCAGTTGATGCAAGGAAGTATTTGAATCTCCATGAACCCGGAAAATTCTGCAGAAAGCATGACACTTGTTCTCATGTTTCAAATCCTCCCATTTTTAGGGAGATCTATATATGTCACTTGGAAATAACTTGGAGCAACCAAATTCCAACTCACAGTTCCGAGGCCTTCAGGTTATAGTCGCCGATGATGATAAAGTAAGCATGACAGTGACCAGTAAGCTGCTCAAAAAGCTTGGCTATCAAGTTACTGTTGTTTCATCTGATGCTCATATTAATGTCAAAAATAACAATAAAATATTATGCTTCTTTTCTAATCATGTTCTTTTGAAAGACAGTGGGTTGGATTTGGGTCCTAGATAGTGGCTGAGATGGAAGGAGGGAGGAGATTGATGTGGAGAAATGATGAAGAGGGGGAGATTGATGGATTGAGTATTGAGTATTAAGAAACCCACACGGTTTCATCACCTTCTTCTTCAATTTTTTTTAATTTGACAATTTTACCCTTAAATTTGACGGCCAGTTAATAAAGATGACATAAAAGGGGTAACTTGAGACGAAAAAGGAGTTCATGGGATATCTTGGGTCAAAATCGAGTTTAAGAGACATTTTGAAGCGAAAAAAGGAGTTTAAGGAGCATTTTGAGTCAATATCGGATTAATGAGGCATTTTGAGTCAATATCGGATTAATGAGGCATTTTGAGTTAATATCGAATTTATGAGGCATTTTGAGTCAATATCGAATTTATGAGGCATTTTGAGAGTATTCTTAATATTCAAAAAACATCTTAATGTTCAAAGAACATCTTAAGTAAAAACCTTTATATAAAGGGAGTAGTGTCACTATATAAAAAATATAATTAATAAATTGGGTTCAGATAGTATTTACTGATACACTTTGCATCATACTTTTTATGTTGAGTAAAAGCAAAGTCTGAAATTTTGGAGAAAAAAATCATAGCTTGGTTTTTTTTATATTCCTTTTATATAATGAAATTCTACTCAATATAGTCAGTAAAACAATAAACAAAACATCTCATATGTTCGAAGAAAAGTGATGCATTTAAGGAAAAATAATAAAATAGAAAGGTGTACATAATTTTTCTGTCGATAAATACTATGAGTGTCCCTACATTTGAGGGTGTGCCTATTTTTTACTCTGGGATGTGACTTATCTCTGGCTACTAATGCACTCATGCAGCTTGGCACATGAAAATTGTCCCTTTTAAGGTAGTAGTTTGACAACTATAACACACCTTGTGGTTAAGATTGTACAAATGGTTAAATGGTCATTAAACACTGTTTTTTTATTCGTAACCAATTAAGATTATAACTGCGATTATTTATCACAATTGGTTATTTGGCTGAATGATTATTAATCATTATTATAACCATTAATATATGGTTAACCAAGGTGCACCACAAAAACAATTTTAATTTTTAATTTTAATTATTTCCATTTGTTTAAAAGATTAAATAATTTAAATTAAAAATACAAAGGATAATCAATCATCTCGGTTATCAATAAATTTTATATTACTGCCAAATAGAACAACTTTACTACTTGGGTTAGCAGCCGAAAATGGCCAAAATTAGTTGGAAAACATGAAAAACAGTTTGAAACTACGAAAACTTTCAAGTTAGATCACAAAAATATATTAAGAAATGAGAAATCTAAGAATATAGGCATGTAAGATTTGAAAAGAGGAACAAATTCTTACTAAGATTGCTGTTGACTGAGGTGGCCAAAAAAAGGGCTGGAAAAGTCGGGTTGACCCGGCATGAAATTATTATAATCATATCCACATCATTTAGATAAATGGTTAAACATAACACCCCATTTAATAAAAATGGTCATGGATATGGGTTTTTTGGCACATCTCTATTTGTCGTTCCATAAATATTCGCTTATTATGTTATTGTGATATGCATATAATTATTCAGCGAATCCGATATATTCCACGTCATCCATGTATCACTCCTCTCAAAGTTTTTTATGTGTTATTTATGTTTAGAAAAATAAAATAAAATACTTTATGTATCACTCCTCTCAAAATACTTGAGGGATAATATAAGGAATTAAAAGCTTAAGATGTTCAATTTTATTGTTTGAATAATTTTTATGGTTGTAAGGGTTTAGAAAGTTTCAAAAATATGGTTAATGGTGGTGTTAGGTCCTTATAAATAAATAGGCCTTATTATAAACTCAAGAGTGTGTGACCTCAAGCTACTGCACTCTTTTTCCTATGCCATGGATTTTTCTCATTAGGTTTTTTTTCAGATAAGGTTTTTTTAACCAGGCAGCAAAGGGACATCCTTAGATCTTCAAGTGAAGCTCAACATTTAAACTTGTTGTCAAGACATTACCTTGTAATCTTTTGTATGTATTTTGCTTTTGTAGGTTTTATCGAATTAGTCCAAGCCCCAAATCTTTTTTAGATTGTGCTGTTGTTCCGTCTATTTGGAGTAAGGTTTTGTTAGAGACATTGTCTTCATCATTGTACATCTTTTACGATGTTAAATATAACATATTTTCTATAAAAAAAAATGAAAGTTATAAAAACATAATGAATGCACGCATTTTCTGACCCTTTATTATAAATATTCCATAAGATAATATCTCCACGATAACTGAATGCACGCATTTTCGATATATGTAAGTCTAATATATTAATGAATTTAAGGTAGACGATGCTCTTGACGCCATTTTAAAACCAACCATTACTTATATCTCAAATATAAAAAAATAAAAATCGAAATATTTATCAAAAGCTCGTAATTTCGTACAAACTTTTGGAGGGATGCCAAAACGGAGGAGTGAGTACAAAAAATTTTGGGAGAGTACGAAAGGATGCTTGTACTGCTGTTATGTACTGCAACAATACAAAATTCCATCTGCACTGTCTTGCATTTGGAACCATCAGAAGTTGTTCAACTAATCATAACAAATGTAATTTAATATTTAAATTTAGCGCGAATTTATAATTAAATAAGACATTAGAATGACTGGTCGATAAAATGTGATTTCACAATGTCTATAACAGATAAATAACAACTACAAAAGAATTTTAATAAATCAGAAAATGTAATTGGATAGAATCTCATTTCAAACACACTAAGTCTAACCTCTGTAATTGAATCTCAAAATAAAATAATTTTTGGAAAAGTGAAAATAATAAAATGATAAGGAAAAGGAAAAGGAAAAATGAATATATAAAGTAACTGAAAACCAAATTAACAATAATAAAAGAGGTCTGCTGCTTTTACGTTACGTCATGGGTGATTAAAAAAAAACCGCGGGTCAAACTTTCGTGAGGCTTCATTCCATTGACCCACCGCCTTTACAAATCGTTTCCTCAAACTCCCTTTATAAAAGAAGGCTTTTGGATTTTCACTTGAACACGATACCATCCTCAACATAAAATTTCTCGATTTTCCCTCAGCGCTCCTGCAATCCTTATACCCAAAGATGGCGTCTCAGGTCAGCGCGTCTCCTTTTCATTTTCATGTTCATTTTCATTTTCATTTTCATTTGATTGAAATGCGTTCTGTATTGTTTGGGTTTTGGTTGTTAGTTTAGGTCCACAAGCCAAATTTCATTGTGATTATACAATAATTTGTTGAATCATAATGTTGGGTTTGCTTTGTTCTTCAAGTTTTTAATTTGCTCGGTCGTTATTCTGTCCAAAATTAGTTGGAGAAAAGACATCAATTTGTTTGAACGATCTCTTGTTTTGATAAGAATTGTGCTTGATCTGAGAATATCTGAAGGAAAATTTTTGCCCTTTAAAGCTTTTTGCAACTTAAAGAATCTATTATAGTGTTACCACAATCGGTGAACCCCCGTTAAGATTCAATTCCTGAATTTTGTGGCCATACATCTGTTTGAGACGTCACTACGTGGGTCCTTAGTTCACTATGACCCATGGGGTTTGTCCGGTATCTTATTGGGGCCAGAGATTAGTGTATTGGGAAACCTTGAGCTTGGCCAAAAAAAAAAAAAAAGAGAGAATGTATTATAGTGTGGATGTGTTTTGTTCTATTTTGGGTTCTGACTTGCTGATGAATATTGTGTTAATGGGGAGGAAGGAAAGAATCTGATTGTGTTGAGGTAAAAGAGGGTAGCTCGAAATGTGATGGGAGAGTTTGTAATTGTTATTGGAATCCAAATCTTGATGTCTGGCATAACTTAGATGCTTTGTAGTGTGTTTTTTTTTTCTTCCCCATTTTAATAAATTAATTTTGGATTGTTTTGGGTGCAGACTACTGTTCTCAAGGTTGGTATGTCTTGTCAAGGCTGTGTTGGAGCTGTGAAACGGGTTCTTGGCAAACTTGAAGGTTTGATTATAGCTGCTGTCTTTATTTATCCAGTTCGATTTGCTAGCTCTTCTTCTTTAAAACTGTGCTCGGGTGTTTTGCGTAATAGCACTTGAACAATGCCATATTCGCTGCTGGTGCTTTGCTTATTGCTGCTTATATGTGCTTTTCTACTTACTCATTGCCTGTTTAAACTTTTATATTACAATAGAAGCTTATAACAAATAAGCAAAGTTCATAAACGGATGAATATGTGCACTGAAGATTATCACATAGGTGTACCTAAACACTGAAAACAAAGTCTTCTTGCATCTGACAGCTGAGTGTATACATCACCTTCGGTTGAGGGACTACAAAAATTGTCCCAATTCCCCCACTAAGATTCCTCTATAATTTGAGAGAGAAATTTACTTAATAGACTCCAAGATACTTCAGTCAAGCCGTTTGGCAAGCCAAATAGACCTACATGTAATTATACTTCGTCTGGATTTAGGTTTTAGGAATATAGGCAACACGTATTTTCTGCGCTTTTCAAACCATTTATTTAATCAGTGCTTGTTTGTAATCTTTGTTCAAACCGTTAACATAATGTAAATTCATACTTCGTTGGTTTCATTTTATCTTGGTTAGGATTGTGGAAAGTATTGTGTTTTCATCTTCAGGTGTAGAATCATATGACATTGATTTTGATGCACAAAAGGTGACGGTGAAAAGCAATTTACCAGCGGAGACAGTGCTTCAAACTGTTTCCAAAACTGGCAAGAAGACTGCCTACTGGGAAGCAGAAGCACCAGCAGATGCCGCAGGAAAGCCTGCAGAAGCTGTGGCTGCTGCTTAGATCCTGCCTATTTGATGTGGAAGTAGCTCATTTGATATTTCTAAAAGATTGGTTACCTATCATATGGTGCCCTGTAAACTATGAAGTACTCTCGTTGAACTTTCGGTTGTTTGTAAGCACAATGTTTCTCTTTGAACTTGTTGTATAATAAACGAAGAGAGACATTGCTTTGTGTCATCCCTTCTTCCAATTCCCGTCTTATTAAATCGAAAAACTGATGCTTGCAACTCGAGACATTTCAAATTGACCTTTTTACTCGCTGTGCCATTGAAAGAACACTCATCAGTGCCTGTGTCATTTTCTTCTGATCGATGTCTGGGAAGACGGGACTTGGAGTCTTCGTCACATTACCCGGCACGTAAACGATCTGAGACCTGATGGAGATGGAGGTTCCGGTTTCAACGCTGTCAGGGGAGCCCTGGGTGAAAGGTTTGCAAATTCCAGTGCTTGTGACCTTAAATTCAGGGGGTAGTCTGCGACAGACCCTATCCTCGGGCCGGCTCCCGTTGACCACTTGAGACCTAGTTGGTGTCCCAACTGGCATGAACTTGCTTCCTTCTTCGACTTGATCCTTTGCAATATTTCTTTCTTTGAGACACTTGTTTGGAGGTTGAGGACATTGTTGGAGGCGGTCCTCCTGTAATCGCCTGTTCTTTTTGTTTCTGAAAATGTACATGTCTCAGATTGTTGATCAAATGTTGTTTCTGCTCGAGTTGATCCGCTTAAATCATGGTTCTCATCGTCTTCCACGGCAGAAAGTACCTGCATAAATTGGGGAAAGCTCAGAGCTCAGAGGAAAGCAAACTGGAAACACAATGAAGAAAAGGTGTATCCATGAGTGTGATCAGTTGTGTACCTGCACTCCATCGAGGTCGACTCCATTTTCTTTAAGGAAGCCAAGAAAGATTCCGAGGTTCTTGTTCGTTGGACGGTAATGTCCGCTGTATGCAGATATAGACTGGAACTCAAAGGGACATTGTTATTTAGTGTATTTCGACGTGGGAATATTAGTATATATTCTTGGATAAAATATATACCTTGAGCTTTCCTTGATCTGCTGTAAGTCTGCCAGCAGCCAGGGTGGCTCCTCCTGCAAGGAAGCTGGAATGATGAAATAATCCCTTCTTCTTCTTGAAGGAGGAGGGAAAGAAGAAACATCAGTCATCTGCAAAAAGAAATAGATTGCAAATGGAAATGGCTCAATTATTCACCTCAGCAGCATAAACTTTGTTGGTGGTGCTCATCACAAAAATCCATTTAGAGTGTTGCATGAATCCTTGATTTGTGTCAAGAAGATATCCGGTTGCTCTGTGCACCAATTCCCCTTGGCAAATTATATATTCAAAGTTTTCCCTCTCTTGCTTATTTTCACCAAAAGGTCACCACAAGATAACTTACATTAGTTAAAACCGAAGAACTTAATATTAAATCGCGGGATTTCAAATGTCTAGATGCAATACATATGGAAGGACTCATAAGTAAGCTGATAGCTAGGTAGGTGTTAATTTAGAAATCCCTTATTTACTGACTGGTTTTATTGTGCTCGTATAATGCAGGTGCTCCTTTGTTATTTTCTGATCAACTGGTAATTTGAAGTTCCTGATCCAAATATACTCGTAGTGATCCTAATTCCGAAATTATGTACTTAGGAGTAGGAGAGTAGGAGAGTATAGTATAGTATGATACCGGTCCAAGATATCTGATGCATTCTTGTTGAAGCCTTGATCTTGGACAATCCTTGAGATCAACTTCCTTGCCATCTCCAATGTCCAACCTACAAAATGTAGATGGGAACCAGAGTTGCATAATACGTACAAAAGGGATCAGCTCAGCTAGCTACTGTACGTATAAATATAATGAGTAGTATAAATTAGTACCAATAGAAAAATGGTTGTCCTGCATCACATCTACACCACTCATCATAGTAATAATTCAGATTATGGCCATAACGATGCCTTGGATCAATCTGCAATTTTAAATATATTCCACAAGAATGAATAGAGGAGAGGGTGCAGAAGACAAACACAAGCTTAATTGATTACCGCTTCAATCCAATGTTGGAAAGCTAATTTCTGTGCCTTGGCATCCTTAGACAACCCTTTCCCCAGCTGCAAAAATAATCAAGTAATCAAATTCACGATACCATTTTCCCTCTTTTGTTCTTTCTTATATTATTATAAGTTAATTTAAAGTGGTATGCATATGTGAAATTTATATGCAAACACATGCCTTTGATGCAATTAGGCTGATCCTGCTCCACCGTGACGCTGCCGTTTCAGATTTATGATAATCGAAGAAGGAAACTGTACTATGATTCAGCCTTGCATAATCTATAGCTTGCCACCTCCAGTCAGATAGTAAAGATAAGTAATATTACAGATCGAAATGTTATACAAATTTGATGAAAACTAATGAATGGGGTACCTACCATAGCTCTTCAGCAACTACAGCGGAGTCCGCTAGCCGCCGCCGGGTTCTATAACTCCGGTACACTTTCTGCAACTTCACTGCCGCCGTTGACTCATCACGGCGCCCATTTGTATGCTTATGAGGAACCGCCGCCGTTGATGCACCATCATAGCAGTTGTGAGAAGCCTCAGCCATGGATTAATTGTCACGATTAATTTGTTCCTATTTTCTTTAATTTCTTTTGCCATTTTGGCTATTAACTTATTGTGAGGAAGATAAGAGAGAGATGGAGTTGGTGACACTACTAATGGGTGGTAGTACTAATGCAGTGCCAACAAACAACACATGGAGTTGAAAATTTGCAAGAGGTGGACAGTGGTGTCCACCCTTCCACCAACAATCTTGCCAATGACTCATAGCGAGCTAGGGCAATGCGATCCGCTGCTGCTAATTAATTAGTACTCCTAGTCTCCTACCATGGATGAAATTATCTCTTCGACATTAAAATAGAGAGAATAAATATTTGCAATATAGAATATAACCGTATTTAAGTTTCGGCATATAAATTAAGGGGAATGAAAAATCTTCTCTATGATATCTATATTCTATAGTAGTGAGTATTATTGGATGCTTAAATTTCTGCCAAAATTTCATTCAAAATCAATAAGTTTTGAACTAAATTTTCAAAGGTTACTTGTTGAGCATGCACGATATCAAAGTAGCTAGTCATCGATATTTTCCATGAATTTGAATGTTGATTTTTCTGTGAAAAATGGTATTTTCATTTTTGCTCCTGCCACGCCACGTTTTAAGCTATACCGTATTTTCATTTTTGCTCCTGTCACTCCATGTTTTAAGCTATACCACTCGATAAGACAAATATAACCCTTATCCCTCTTAAAAATTATATGACTCACAATAATATTACTAACTTAATTGTAGAAACGTACAATTACTTGTCAGAGTAAAATTCAGGAATAACAGATTTTAATATTAACCTGCGCTTCAAATACTCCAAGAATTAATCTACATTGTGTGAAACCAAATTCAACTTTTAGTCTCAAATTTTTCGGCATAATTATATGCAAACACGAAAAAGGAAATTTTATTTGTAAAGAATATATATATTTCTAGGTATTAATGTTAATGTCCCTTGTTTATTTTATCCAAAAATCAATTATTTTCAAGGACAACGGCATTTAAAATACAAAATAAAAAAATCTTATCACTAGACCCAAGAACTGTCCCTCCCTAGGATAATAGTCGCCTATCAATTACCCTTACGTACTATATTCTTAGAAATAATTAAAACAAAACGTTATTGAAATTACATTATTCATTAATCATATCGTTAATATAAGTGTATTTTTTTTATTGATGAGCCGTATCTATATTAGAGATATGCCAAGTTATGGTATTCATTCTCTTACATTCGAGCACTAGCTATGCTTTTCATTTGTTCTACGGGGTTACATCTACTACCGATTCATTTTATGGGAGGGACAAAAAGTACTGGGTTTCTTTTTCCTTTCTGTTTCAAAATATTTTAGCCTGCACAATATGAATGATGCAATTCAACACAACACAACTCAAACTTGAATCCTTTTAGAGAATAACACAGCTGCGTGTATACATGAAACTATATCACAATTCTCCTTGAACCAAACTTGTTGTCTAGTAATATTCTACTGAATTGGCGTCCTTTCCTTTCTCTGTTTGGCCAAATTCCCCGTAAGCTACCGGCCGAGGAATGATCGGCGGTGTCTTGCATCTTAATAATGCCCAATTCACCCCATTAAAAAATGTATGGTGCTTGATTGCTGTTGCACCCATTTTGGACCCCAATCTCCTTCTAGGGTCCTTCATCAAAAGTTTTGCGATCAAATCTTTAGCTGGCCCGGACACTGTTGGCTCTTTAGGGAACTCAAGCGCTCGGGCCACAATGTTGGCTAAAGTCGAGTCATGACTCTCACCTTTGAAAGGCGTGACACCATAAAACAGTTCATATATGAACACCCCTAGTGTCCACCAATCCACTCCGTTACCATGGCCTTCGCCAGTTACAATCTCAGGTGCCAAGTACTCGTGGGTCCCTACGAAGGACATAGAACGAATGTGGATTGGCTCCGTCAGTATCTCGAGGGTCGAGGGACAGTGGCGGGATATCTTTTTATCCTTGCGTTTTGGGAGTATGCATGACGAGGTCGGGACCATGCAACTTGGTAGGATGCATGATGCTATGCGAAACTGTGGTTGCTTGATGGATTCAGTGAAACGGTTCGTTTTTGGTGGCTCTTGATCTGAAACGAGCTGAGCCGTTGATGTTGAATCGCCACTTCTTAATGAAAGATCAAAGTCGGTCAACATGATGTGACCGTCGGATCTTACGAGTACATTTTCTGGCTTCAGATCACGATATATTATTCCCATCATATGCAAGTACTCCAGAGCGGCGATCACTTCCGATGCATAAAATCTTCATCCAAAAATGAAGAGAAAAATCATCGTCAATTTTCATTGACAACAAAATCCCAAAAGATCAGATAAGAAATTTTTTTTTTAAAAAAAACACTATATAAGACAACAACAAAAAAACATCGTCAATTTTCATGAAAAAACAAATTATTATATAAAAAATAAAGAAATTACAAACAGTACAACAACCAAAATTTTCAATTTTGATGAATAAAATCAACCAAAAAAATCGATAAGGAAATATAAAAATTACAGACGCAACAACCAAACAATAATCAATTTTAAGGGGTGGTGCTGCCTTTAGATATGAATTTCCGAGTTCAAAACTCGCTGATAGCACTTTGAGGTCAGAGTAAGCTGTACTCAGAGAGAGAATTAGATCCACTTTACAAGTGTGGGGACACCTTATTGTATTTATCCAAAACAATTAATCAATTTTGACGAAAAAAATCAACCAAAAATCAGATAAAAAGGAAAGCCTGACCAACTGAGATCTCCCCTAATTAAATTCAATATATATCAATCATAATTCATGTTTAATTGGGCAGCCATGAAATCAGTAAAAACCTAATAATCAAGCTTCCTAATTGAGGCACATTATAAAAAGTTGCATTGACATAATCCAATATGTCAAATATCAGAAATAATTCATTTGATTAATATTTTGCTGGTAAATACTATGAGATTTCTCTACACTCAAAGGGTGGATCTAATTCCTCTCAGAGTACGACTTATCTATGGCCACAAAAATGCTCATAGGCACAAGGAAATTCACTTTCCGGAGATAGCATTTTGTCAACTACGTACACAACACCTTGAAGTTATTTGATTAATATTTAGACAAACTTCAATACTACGTGGTAATATTTTATCCATTTAAATTATAACGTGTGTATTTAATTTTTATTATATGGTAAAATTGGAGTATATAAATTATGTTTGTCCACCATATTGTATGAGAACAGATGTATTGTGGGTAATTTTTTTATTTTTCAAAGATGTATTGCGGGTAATTGGGTAGACTTAAATTTTTCTTCAAAAGCTATCCTAGTTTCCAAACATAAAATAATCAATAGTCTCGTGTAAGTATTGGACCCCCAGGTATTATAATTCATTATAGGTTACTGTTTAGGAAATAATGTAAAGAATATATGATAGCATTAAATTGCATATCAAAGTTGAAATCGTACGCACCGGACGGCAGCTTCACCGAACCGTTTGTCCGGTTGGCATTGGCGGAGGACATGGAGGTCGCCGCCGGGGCAATACTCGGTCAACAAGCAAGACCATCTGTCTGAGTCCAGGCAGGCGTAGAGCGTGGGCAAAAATGGGTGGTCCAACATTTCCAATATTTCCCTCTCTATCCTTGCCCTATTTTCTCTGTTCCTACTTGCCAACTCCTCCTTGTCCATCACTTTGGCAGCAAACATGCACCCATCTGTCCCCTCTAACTCTACAAGGTGCACGCTCCCTATGTCGCCTTGCCCCAAGCGGCGCACCAGCCCGAGGTGATCCAGGGTCAGCCCCATCCCCTCGGACTTCCTGCGTTGGATCGCGTCCCAACACGGGTCGTATGGCGCCGCGTGGGTCCTAGTGGCGGATGTGATGTGGCTTGAAGTAGTTTTTATAGCAATGTGGGTGTCATTGACAGCTGTGCTCGTACACCTGTCTTGTATGTCGTCGGTGAGATTAGGGTCCTCTATGTCGTCGGCGAGTTCATCAACGCATTGTTGCATGATTGTGGTAATGGTGGAGGTTTATGTGGCTGTGGTGCGGGATTAAGGTGGAGAGACACTCCAAACGTGAGTGGAAAATAATGGAAATGAGAGGAAAGGAGCCTTTTGAAGCGTCGTGGAAGGACTCCTGGGCCGGCGGAACGGGAACGGGCCATATGGCTGCCTAGTCTTCTATAAGGGCCCACAGTGGGCCCAACTTCTGGATTTCCTATCTGGCCTTTTGTGTTCTATATTTGAAAATTTACATTTACAAGGTA
Organism: Prinsepia uniflora; assembly: GCA_032719365.1. Taxonomy (NCBI): domain Eukaryota; kingdom Viridiplantae; phylum Streptophyta; class Magnoliopsida; order Rosales; family Rosaceae; genus Prinsepia; species Prinsepia uniflora. The sequence continues at coordinate 54,713,324 of CM064874.1, forward strand.
GTCTATTGTATTCATGGAAAAATATCAAATCATAAAAAACAACAAAAAATTTGTACTTATGGAAAGATAAATATGAAATCAGATTTGCTATTGCGCGCATTAAAATTTTAAAGGAAAATAATATATAGCATATAAATTTAAGATTCGGCTAGAATTTTGATATCCTTTTATGAAGTATGGTTGTTATTTTGTTGGACTATTTTGATTAGTACGGTTAAATTTTTATAAATTAATAATTTTGAGGCTAAAATTTAATTTGAAATTACCGTGTTTCTTTTAAAAAAATTATTTCAGCGGTATTTTTTTAAAATTTGTTTTTAATTTATTTTCATAATAAATATTTATACACTAAAATAATTTTCAAAAACAACCTATAAACAACTTTTAAAAGTTGTTAAAAATTTATTACTTATTAAGAAAAACAAGATTTTTTATTTTTATCGAACACTTTTGTAATGTCACTCTAAATAAAGTAAATTTTTTAATTAAAAACTAATAATACCAAGCGGTATCTAAATAATTTATTAATTTAGCGAAATATTAATTAATGGAAATGAACAAGATGTTGAATTATTATTTTTTTTCAAACAATATAAAGCTTTTAAAGCCATGATAATATATTAATATTCAATAGTTTTTCAGTGCATGTGAGAAAACCACATCATTACTTCCACATCATCACTGCATATGTGAAACCAATAAGTGGCCAGTTTAGTGATCGTAGGTATTCGTTATTGGCATGGAAGTAGGGAGGGGCAAAAATACCTATAAGTATTAGATATATGGGCATCAATATTAACGGGTAAAAATTACCCCTCACCAATCAGGGCAGGGCAAGGGTCTGCCCGCCTGGTACCCTGACTCGTTCACCAATTTTCTTCTAGATATGTGATAGCAAAGTATCCATAAACTTAAGGTTACACAAGGAAAAATCGAGTTGTGAAGGAAAATCGGAAGACTTGAATGCAGAGGGAATATGTAGAGGCAGAGAGAAAATAATACGTCTGTTTATTTTGGTATTCTCCTTGGGGTTTACAAGGATTAACTATCCCTTATATATGGGAGAATAATTAATGAATACAAAAGGACAAAACTACCCCTAGCACCTATTACATAAATAGACATAACAAATAAAACTATTTACAACACTCCCCCTTGGATATTTCATGTAATAGTACTGCTTGGCTACGCACATATATGTTGCCTCGTTAAAACCTTGCCAGGTAACAAAAACCCTATGGGACAAAAATAACCCTGGTCGAAGGAAAAAGAGTGCAACGTGCGTATAAGTGATCACATCGGAATCTTCTGAGGTAGCTGATGTCGTCTCTTCTGGAATATGGGTAGATAATCCGCCCTTGAGGTAAAATGCATTAGTGTTGCTCCACCAAAACCTTACCCGGTAAACCCAGTGGGACAAACCCGTGGTTGAAGGGAAAAGATGTGCAAATGCATATGAGTCAAATCGTAGCATCTTCAGGATGTGTTGTTAGCGGGGTGATCATACCAAAATGTACCTCATTAAAACCTAGTCAGGTAACAAAACCCAATGGGACAAAATAACCCTGGTCGTAGGACAAAAGAGTACACGATGATCATGTGGATATACTTCGGGATACTCAGTACACTTCTAGATACATGGTATACTTCAGGATACTCCCCCTGATATTGACTCCCCCTGAAAACTATAGATTAGGTAGATCAGCCAGTCTACGTAAATCAATACCTCGCACATGCTGCTGGAATGTGGCCTTTGGTAATGACTTGGTGAACAAGTCCGCATGGTTATCTGGAGATCGTATTGGCTTGATCTCAATCTTCCGATGTTCTTGCTGTTGTTGGTTAAAGAAGAACTTTGGTGCAATATGCTTGGTGTTGTCTCCCTTAATGAAACCGGTCTTCATCTGCTCTATGCAGGCAGCATTATCTTCGTAGATAACTGTCGGTTCATTATGGGTGGAATTCAGTCCACATGTACTTCGAATATGCCCAGTAATAGCTCTCAACCATATGCATTCACGAACTGCTTCGTGCAGGGCTAAAATCTCGGCATGATTCGAGGACGTATCAACAAGGGTCTGTTTTGTAGACCTCCAAGATATCGATGTGTTCCCAATGGTAAAGACATAACCAGATTGAGAACGTGCCTTGTGTGGGTCTGATAGGTAACCTGCATCAGCATATCCAACGAGGCGTGCATCATTTCGAGGACCAAGGGGGTTTGATTCATTCCTCGATGCATAGGGATAGAATAAGCCCATATCCGTTGTACCTCTAAGGTATCAGAAGATGTCTTTTATGTCATTCTAGTGGCGGCGTGTTGGCGCAGAGCTAAATCTAGCTAGAAAGTTCACAGCGAATGAAATGTCTGGTCTAGTGCATTGAGCCAAGTACAACAGTGCGCCTATTGCACTTAGATATGGCACTTCTGGTGTCAATATCTCTTCGTTGTCATCTGCTAGACGAAACGGGTCCTTTTCAGGATCTAGACTTCGGACGATCATGGGCGTGCTTGAAGGTTTTGCTTTATCCTCATTAAAGTGTCTCAACATCTTCTGGATGTAATTTGATTGATGGACCAAAATTCCATCTGCACGGTGCTCGAGCTCCAGGCCGAGACAGAAGTGTGTTCTCCCAAGATCCTTCATTTCAAATTCTAACTTCAGGTGCTTAGCGGTTTCTTGGATCTCTTCAGGAGTACCAATCAGATTCATGTCATCGACATAAACTGCCACTATAGCAAACCCGGAACTTGTCTTCTTAATAAACACGCATGGGCATAATTCATTATTCACATATCCCAATCTGATCAAATATTCACTTAGACGGTTATACCACATCCGTCCGAATTGTTTCAATCCGTAAAGTGAACGCCTCAAACGAATGGAGAGCGTGTTCCGTGGTCTAGAACTATTTGGATCAGATAGCTTAAGTCCTTCAGGAACTTTCATATATATATATATATATATATATATATATATATATCTTTGTATCTAGACCCCCATAGAGATAAGCTGTGACCACATCCAAAAGCTGCATACTCAGTTTTTCGGAAACTACCAAACTGATAAGGTAGCGGAACGTTATAATGTCCATTACGGGAGAGTACGTCTCCTCGTAATCAATCTCAGGGCGTTGAGAAAATCCTTGTGCCACTAAACGAGCTTTGTATCTCACAATCTAGTTTTTCTCATTACGCTTCCTTACAAATACCCATTTAAAGCCTACAGGTTTAACATGGGGAGGTGTGGGAGCTACAGGTCCAAACACCTTTGTTTTTGTCAAGGAATCAAGTTCGACCTGGATTGCTTCTTTCCATTTTGGCTAGTCTTCTCTACGTTGGCATTCATCAATGGAGCGAGGTTCGATATCATCACTAGTTATTATTTCAGTAGCTACTGCGAATACAAATATATCATCGATGATAATATCATTCCGATTCCATATCTCATTTAAGCATGCATAGTTTACCGAGATCTCTCTATTCTCGGGAATGGGTTCAGACGTTGAGGCGTCCTCCAACGTCGTCTCTTCTAAGACAGACCCATAATCCGGAATTATCTCATGAGATGGATCAGATGATATAGTGATATCCAAGGGATTCAATTGTGTCAAATTTGTCCTCTTCCGGGGATAAGAATCCTTCGAACCTATTGGTCTACCTCGCTTTTGGGCAGGGACATATGACTGGTTAGCCGCCATGGCCGTACTTTGTCCATCTGGGACGACCCGTCCATCTGGGACGGCGCGTCCTACTGGGACGTCTATCCTTGCAGGCACGTTTGCAGCAGGTGTATGTGATCTCGTCACTTTAGCTAGATCAGAGAAAGCGTCTGGCATATTATTAGCTACACTCTGTAGATCTAGAATTCTCCGCACTTCATTTTCACTTTGTGCGGTTCGGGGATCAAGATGAGACATAATGGAGACAGTCCACATTAATTCACGTCGTTCTTCAGGAACGTTAGCGTTCTTATCTCCCCCTAACGGCGGGACGACTGTCTCATCGAAGTGACAATCCGCAAAACGAGCGGTAAAGAGATCGCCTGTCAAGGGCTCTAAATATCGTATAATGGAGGGGGATTCATAGCCGACATATATGCCCCTCCGGCGTTGAGGTCCCATTTTTGTACGTTGTGGCGGCGCAATTGGCACGTAAACTGCGCACCCAAACACGCGTAAGTGCGAAACATCAGGTTCGTACCCAGTTACCAGCTGTAACGCGGAATAGGGTTGGGTGGCAGTGGGCCTCAACCGGACCAACATAGCTGCATGCAAAATTGCATAGCCCCACGCAGAAATTGGTAGCTTGGTGCGCATAACCAAAGTCCGTGCAATCATTTGTAATCGTTTAATGAATGCTTCTGCGAGACCATTCTGGGTGTGAACATGTGCAACTGGATGTTCAATATCAATCCCAAGGGACATGCAATAATCATCGAAAGATTTCGATGTAAACTCCCCGGCATTATCAAGTCGAATGGACTTTATGGGATAATCCGAATGGTGGGCCCTTAATTTAATGATTTGGGCAAGGAGTTTAGCAAACGCAGCATTGCGTGTGGACAATAGGGTCACTTGTGACCACCTCGTCAATGCATCAACCAAAACCATGAAATATTTAAATGGTCCACATGGTGGTTGGATGGGTCCACAAATATCCCCTTGTATTCTGTACAAGAAAGGGACAGAGTCTTTATCGATCTTTGCATATGATGGTCTAGTGTTCAATTTTCCCATTGAGAAAGCTTGGCATTGTGTGTCACTAAATACTAGGTCCTTATTTGTAAGGGGATGCCCGTGTGATGTAGTGAGGATACGACGCATCATACCTTGACCGGGGTGTCCCAATCGGTCATGCCATAATAAGTAGTTGCTAGGGTTAGGTAGTGTAACGACCCGTCCCGGAATTCGGGATTAGGTTAGTAACTAATCACGATTAATGAGGGTTAATCGGTGGTTAGTTGGGTGGATTCGGACGAACGATGCAAAATGACCGTTTTGCCCCTAGTCGTGGGCAAGACGTTGACTTTTTATTCGGACGGTCAAATGGACTTTGACCAGTGACCGTGACGTAGTTTGGGAGGTCACGAGATCATAGACAGGTGGCACGTTCGATTCCGACGTTCGTGGTGAAAGTTATGACGTTCGGAAGTCCAGGGGCATTATCGTAATTTGGACGGAATAAGGGAAATGTTGACTTTTTGATCGGGGGGTCCGATGGCCGAGGGCCAAGGACCGTTAGGAAGGTCTCGATGCCCTGAGTACAACGACAGGCGGCACGTCGAAATCGGACTTCGGACGGGAAAGTTACGGGTCACGGGGGCTCGATTTCACTATGCACGCATTTCGAGGCAAGGACACGTGGCTTATTCCGATTGGGTTAGATGTTCTAGGTGGGGACCAGGGACCAATAACATTAAAATATGGACTGGTACTTTGATCTGGTGAATGTGGATTAAATTATTGGGGTTGATTATTTTAAAATTTGCCACTTAATCCCAAGAGTGAATCTAGACCCTTCATCTAATCTGATCCTTCAACTTGGACAAATCTGGGCCGTTCATTTCCTTATTCTCCATCAGTTCGAATTCCCACCTTCTCTGTGCAAGCACGATCAGTGCACGGGTGAAGTTGGAATTGAAGCACTGGAATTGTTAATTGTGTGTGCTTGGGGTCAGTTGAGGTCGTGGGGGACACCTTGCCGTGGCTGGGACAGTTTGCAGAGCACGGGGGGCTTGAACTGAGGCTGAAACCAGGCGTGCCATTGGAACTGGGGAGCAGAGCAATTGTTAAGCCGCGTTTGAAATTGAGAGGTCTAGGAGAGCACGGGCGACATTGTGAGAGGGAGAGAAACAGTCTAACGGGTTTTGGAGAGGCGGAGAAGAACAGAGGGACTCTGGGGAGTTGAGAGTGAGGGAGGCAGTAATCTGGAAAATTTGGAAATGGTGGGAAAATCAAAATTTAAATCTGTGAGTTGAGAGGGCTGAAACAGAGATCAATTGTAGCTTTCTGGGCTGGTGTCGACTGCAACCACGCAAAAATCGAATGGAGGTGGTCGTGTTTTGACCCCAGACTGGAGTCCAGTTTTTGGGAACGGGCCGTGGTGGAGTCCAGATGGTTGGAGGCCTGAGACCTCGAAATTGAGCTCAGAAACATGTTCTTATGGATCCTGCGATGCTGCTGAGTGAAGAAATTGAAGAAAACGATGAGTATTGCTACACTTCCAGTGATGAACAGTGGACGGTTGTTCGTCGGAAAAGCGAGTTTGGAGTCGTGGTTGTGGAGGTAAGCTCTTGTGAAATTGAGTTCACGATCATCGTGAGGGTGAGTCTACGGTGCTTCCTAACTGATCAATTGAAGGAAACAGTGACTGTGTGATGAATGGGAAATACGAACCCGATTAGGACCCGTATTCGATTGAGCTAGTTTGAGGCCATGTCGACGTGAATGAGTAAAACAGAACTTAAATTAGGTCCATTTCGATGCTATCTGAGAGTTTAATTGAAGGAGTTTAGTGGATATTTGCAGGGATTGAAACGGGTCCAGTCGCGGGTCGCACACCCGTTTTACAGTGGAATCGGGTGAGGAAGGTGACTGTTGGAGTTACTGTAGCTGGCGCGTGGGTGTCACGCGCAGCCGCTTGCGGCGGCGCGTGACGGCGCTTGGGACGTTTTCTCAAGGTGAGTTCAAAACGACTTTCGTCCTACTCAATGTAACGAACTTTTTAGCGTTGGTTTCGGAATTTTCGGACACTGTCTCGATGTTATTCCGAGGGTCCGAATGTTTAGGTTACATTTTTAATTAACGATTGATTTCCGGAAAATTATGGGGAATTAGTATGATGTTATTTGAGACCTTAATGACCCGGGAATGTGTTTTCGGACAGGATTTGGAATTTCTGGAAATATCGGAAATTACGGGCATGCGTGCGGCGCAAAACCGAGCCTTAAGGATGGTGTGTGAGTGGACGTTGCTTTCAAAATTTAATGCATGCATAAATTATTTCCATGATTTTATGATTATGATTATAAGGTGTGATTGATTTTGATTTCCGTATTTATACGTATTCGATTCCCGTATTTCTACGTATTTTTACTTTACATGTGAAATTACGCGTATTTCGAGACTATGGCCACTCGTGTGCTTAATGATGGTTTAATGAAAGAAATTAAATGAAAGGGGTGTAAAATGATTTAAGAAGGTTGTTTATGATTTGCGAGTGTGACTTACAGTTTTAACACGTTTTTCGAGAATGTTCCGGATTTGCACGTTTTACGAGATTTCGAGTTATTGTGATTTGGTCACTGTTGATGTTGAATCTGGGAATTGAAATGAGACTTGTGATTTTGAGGATTTTTAAAAATGGGTTTTGAGTATTATTTCGATCGGATCGTGATTTTGGTGATTATGAGTGGGTTTGATGTGTTGAAAATGAGATTTGAGAAAGGGGTGATTTCTAAGAATAAAAAAAATGGATTTGAAAAGGGTGATTTCAAGCTTGATGCTCGGGGCATAAAAGTAACTTTGATTTACGGGGTTTCGGTTTTCGGAAATAATAAAGTGGATTCTTGGTTTGGGTTCAGGATGATGCTTCCGGATGCCGGCTTACGGAATCATTATCGCGAATTCGAATTCGGGAATGAAAAAGGATTTAATAAAGTGATTTGGTATGATTGTACATGACACGACCCATCCCAATCCCCCCGGGATTACCATGGAATGTGACGTGCTCTCGTCTGACAAGAGGCGTCAGACAAGGGATAACCGATTGCCATTGCCCAAACGGGCTTCCAGAGTGCGTAAGGATCGATGGAGGAGGTGTGCGATGCTCAAGTCTCTGCTGCAGTCGTATCCGGAATCAACCTGAAGGGCATTGAAAACAAAAGCTGTGAGTGGACGAAAATAAACAAGTCTGTTTAAAACATTTATAAGACATTTATGCCCCTCAGTAAAATCATATGCATGCACCAAAACCAATAATCCCATATTTATTTAGAAATAACCATTAGGGCCTTAGCCCGGAAACCAAAGCATAGTTTCAATTTCCAAAAGTAAATCCAAGAGTTATTTCATAAATCCAGTAATATGAACCATAAGGCATATAATATAAACCATAACCATAATTTTAGCCACTGCACTATGCACTCCAATCCGACATCCCTGATGTCTGACGTCCCTGACGTCAATAAGGTCACAATCACAAGGCTACGCGTGCCACTCGGGTCTCAATTTTCGAGTTCAATCCCCGAACCCCGTTCGGGTACAGCTTCCCCGATGCTTAGCGTCATAGACGCTGGACGTACTAGACGTCTGTGACCTCTCCGGGGTACCTCATCCGGAGGAGACAATATAATATGGAAGGATTTATACAGTGCAGTACTAAATACATTTTATTGATATCCACATGCAAAACATATAGGTATACATAGGTAAAATCCGAACCGATCGTTACGTTTCATCAAACGGGTCTCATGCCCAAATACCGTGAAACGTGCCATAACCGAAATATCATCAAAACCATTTATTGATTCCAGCATGTGAACATATATAAAATGTAAACCAGAAAACATTTATTCAATTCCATTTTAGGGTCCCCGACCTGCAATCACATGTAGAAATCAACTGGGCCCCTGGCCCGATTCCACAAGTTAACTGGGCCCCTGGCCCGATCCACATGTTAACTGGGCCCCTGGCCCGATTTCATAGTTCAACTGGGCCCCTGGCCCGATTTTACATTATTCAAGTTCGTAACCGTTTCATGAAATCATATCCAACCACATTTATGGAAATCGGTGAAAATCCAGAAAATCTCGGTTTACGTGCAAATACGTAATTCACCTCGAAATACGTGAAATCATTTTAAATTCACCGATATCCAAAGTAAATCATTTAATCATAATTATAACAATCATAAAACAGTTATGCATGCATCGAATTTATGAAACCAATGTCCACTCACAGACCGTTTAACCGAGCGCCTCGGTACGCGTGCCATAGGCCTTCCCGGGCCACACCACTATCACCGGGACTCCCAATCCTGTTCAAATCACATTAGAGGATCACTAACCTCATCATTAACATCCTAATCAAGTCCCGTAATTTTCCCGAATTTTTAAGTATTTTTAAACTGGATTTAAAACCTTCGGACATCCCGAACAATAACGAAACGGGATCCGATCGACACGAACCCAACGCTAAAATGTTCGTTACATTGAATAGGACAAAAGTCATGTTGACCTCATCTCGAGATTCGGGCCCACGCGCCGTCACGCGCCGCCGTGAGTGGCTGCGCGTGAAAGCCACGCGCCTGCTACAGTGACTGCTACAGTCACCATCCTCGCCCGTTTCTCTGGTAAACGGGTTGAAAAACCCGCGATAGGACCCGGTTCAATCTCACCCAATTCAACATCAAATCAATCCGTTCTTTCAACTGATCCCTTGTAATCAATCACCATTTAAGTTCTGTAAATCGAATTACACAAATCATGGTCTGAATTCTCACGACTCTCGATCGATCCTCGACGGGTTTTCAAATCGGGTTTCACGATATCGTCCCTGTTTTTCAAATTAATTCATTCAGTTAGCATCGTGAGAGTGTAAGGGACATTTCTACAAGGTCAATTTGAGAATTACTTACCTCAAACCCACTGAACACAAGCTCGACTTTGAGCTGCCATGGAGGCTCAGTTCTTCCTCAATCCGCCATGGTTTCTCTTCGTTCTTGAAGCAAAGATGTTCGTTTTGATCCCAGAAGTTGAATTGAATCATCAATTTCGATCCTCACGGCTCAAAACATCCATTTCGAATTTCCCTCCCAAAAATCAATTTTCGATTTCTCTGTCTCCCTCACCCGATCAATCCCCCGTGTAATTCCAGTTGAGTTAGTCTCTGAATTCTCTCCAATTTCTCACTCTCAGTTTCAGAATTGGAAGAGAAATGAAGGTAGGAAGAAAATGGCATTTGGTTGTACACGGCTAAGAAATCAGAGAGGGTTAATGGAGGAATTAACAATAATTAAACATAATTAATTAATAAAACATAATCATAATGTTCCCCCAAAACATGGATCCTGGTCTTAAGCCCCAAATTAAGGGATGAGTGACACTTGTCACTCATCCAAGTGTGTTCAGTCACCGGGTACTGTTCATTATTATATTATTATTTTAATCGGAGCCTCGGTTCGTAAATTCGTTTCCTTGACCATAACTTCGTCGTCGAATCTCCGATTTCGGTATGCCGCCTGTCGTTGGATTCGCATCAAAGAAACCTACGTAACGGTCCTTGGCCCTCGGCCATCGGACATCTCGGTCAAAAAGTCAACATTTGGCCCCTAATAAGCCAAATTACCAAAATACCCCTCAACTTCCGAACCTCATAACTTTCTCTGCGAATGTCGGAATCGAACGTGCCACCTGTCTATGAACTCGTGACGTCCCGAACTACGTCACGGTCATCGGTCAAAGTCCATTTGACCATCCGAATTAAAAGTCAACGTTTTGCCCACGCTCAGGGGCAAAACGGTCATTTTGCACAATTCGTCCGAAATCGCCCAACTAATCCCAGATTAGTGAATCATAATTAAATATTATTGAATCCCGATATTCGGGACGGGTCGTTACAGTACATGCCCCGTGTTTAATGATAATTTGATTATGTTTGTGAAGTATGATTTGGAGAATTGAATGTGGAAATTCGGACCATGCGTCCTGTTGTGAAAAATGTGATTTTAGGTTGGATCCCACGTTGTCGTGATTGATAAACTGTTTTGGGGTTTAAAGACCCGTTGTTGTGTATGAAAACTATTTTGGGTTTAAAAACCCGGTGCTATTGCTGGAGCACGTTTTGAGTTTAAAGACTCGGTTAATTGATGACGGGGAAGGGCCCTTAATGAGTTTAAAGACTCGTGAGTTTAAAGACTCGTGAGTTTAAAGACTCGGTTACTGTAATACCCCTGAGGCCTATTGATTATGTTCTGAGTTTAAAGACTCGTTGATATCCCGGGAAGGCCTGTTTATGCGCATGGTTTTGAGTTTAAAGACTCGGGCGCACTTGTTATCCAGCAAAATGATTGACTTACGATTTATTGATGTTTTCTGATGTTTCGGTTGAGTTGGGCAGTGGCCCGGTATGTGGTTGATGGTTTTGGATCATGTTGTGCATTTGGTTGATTTGTGGTTTTGGGCTGAGGCCCGGTGTCTATGATTGAGGGCTAAGACCCGATGGTTGAGAAGGGTAAAAATGATTTTGAGATTCATATGAGTTTTCCTTATGTTGGAATTTGATACACAGTTTTTCTTATGTGGAAAATGTTAACTGATTGCGAAATGACTTTTGTATGCATGCATTGATTTTTACGCGGAGGGTAAAAACGTTTGTTGTAACTATTTTGCTAAACTGATTTATTTTTGTCCACTCACACCTTTTGGTTTTTTTTTATTATTGACCCTCCAGGTCGTGGCGCGTTGTTCGAGGCTGTACGAGGGATGGGGGCATGAGTAAGTACGTGTGGCTATCCCTAGTTTGGCAAGTACTGAGGGCGATTTGGGATTTTCAGTCATCTTGCCAGACGGGAGCAGGACCGGGCGCGGTCAACGATGCCCCTTTCGGGGGCGGTCCTGTCAATTTGGTATCAGAGCGCTAGGTTGCTGATTCTGTTGCCACATCATGCCTCCAAAGCGTAAGCCTCGTGCGCGACCTGGTAGTGAGACGAGTAGGCGAGTGTGTTTGGGACCTCGTGTTAGATCTCGGGTGAGATGGACTCTGGTCTGAGGGTCAGATGTCGGGTAGTGAACGCTGTGAACCGCGAATTGTTAGACGTAGAATTGCGTGGGTCGCAAGGACGAACGAGACCGGTGGCGGGAAGGCCGCATTTTTGGGCAAATTGTACTTTCTCTTAGGCCCTATTGGTCGAATAGGAAGTGGTTGAGCATTGGATATTGCTCGGGGATTGGGTATGTCAGTGACGACATGATTGGTTTGGTATGAGATTGGACTCAGGAGGAGTCAAGATGTGGATGTGGGACTCACGAGGAGTCAGGACTTGGGGTTAGGAACGTGAGGTGAGTCATGATATGGTGTCAAGGCTTGAGTGGAGCCAGAAAGGCGGAGTGAGGAACGTTTGGCACTTAGGATGCCAAGGACCGATTTATGGTCATTTATTGGATGAATTAGAAAATTATGGCTTGATTTTGTGGAACGGTGGTCTGGGGTAGATGACTAATTATCGTGAGTACTTGGTGTAGTGGTGGTAGCTGAGAATCGGGGGGCGATCTGAGAACGTTCATCTATCCTGATGTGGATTGTCGGGATGGTGGTACCCATGGTTGTGGGGTACGAGTAGTGATGCGGGATCGTCGCTCGGCATGAGCGGAGATCCGGGGCTACCCACTTTACACACGGCGTGCTAGTGTGGATGTTTGTATGTTGGTGCGCTAGCGCTGGTGCTGGTGTCCGTGAGGGTGATTGTGTGAGCCACGATTTGGGTTGTGACCCTACTATGATGGGCACATGTTCGGTATTTGAGATTCAGCAGTGGTTGAGTTATGGACTGGATGGAATCCAACAGAGAGGGTGAGGTGTTGGGATAAGTCCCAACAGTGATGAGTAACGAGAGATGGGTGGAAGTATTACGTGGTTGAGTTAATGTTTGGATGTAAAAATAGTTGAGGGGTGTTGAGTGGTTGACAAGAAATCTAGTGGGTGTAAGACCTTACGATCGGATTCCAGGTGGATTGCTAGCTGTGAGCATGGGTGGATCTGGATTATGAGGTTGTGGGCCTTGGGGGTGGTGACGATCTAGGATCGTGGTGTTACCAGTCGGATGACGCGGTAACGGACTCGAATTGTGATCGCCTTGATCAGGCTAGGTGAAGAGCTTATCGCTCTGTCATAAATGTTTAGATATGAGGATTGTTGGATTGAACTTCTTTTCGAAGTTAATCCGCGCTCGAGCAAGTGGGAACGGATATGAGTTGAACTCGAGGCTTGACTTGTGGATGAGTGGATATCCAACAGGGTCTAGTTGGTCCGATCTAGATGTGCGCGATTGGGATTGGCTTCTTTTCAAAGTCAATCAGAGGTAATGTGGTAACCGTTTGAGCGGGTATCTGATAGATTCTGAGTTGTTGTGCCTCGATATTTTTGAATAAGATTATATGCCCATTCGGCATGACTGTATACGCCTTGGTGAGCGTGCGTGGGTTGGTACGTCTTGGATAACGTGTTTGGGAGTTGATGTTGTGTTACTGGCCGGGTGACCTTGGGATCCAGAATGGATGATGAGTGGAATGATCGATTTTTCTAGTTTGGGATTGGACAGGAGAACCCCAGTATCGAATCATGATTGACTGCGGGCCATGCAGTGGACTTATTGGGGAATGGATGTACGTATCTTGCACGGTGTACAAGGATCGGTATTGGACTGGTCGTGTGGTGCATGGTGACAGCGCATGTGAGGTACCAGTGGCGTATGGTTATACGTGTTGATGGTCGGCTTAGTTCCGACACCATTGGATTTGTTGGTGGGTGTGAACTGGACATTGAGTACTATGCACTGGGCAGAGTTAATTTTGCTGGGTTCAGTGAATTCTTGAGCATGCGCTCTCAGCCACGGATGGCTAGTGAACCCCAGTGTGGAGTTGGACGAACACCGATGGGCTAGTATTCAACGTGTGTCAGTTACACCACCTGATTGAGTATGATGACGGTATACGTACACTTAGGAAGAGTGAGTTGGTGACTGCGTCACTACGTGTGGCCTTGTGTGATGTTATCACACCGAAATGATTCCTGCGTTGTGGTTCGCTGAGGGAATTGACAGATATGGACTTGAGATGGATATATGTCGCAAGATTGGGTTGCCCTGCGAGATGAGATCACATGGTTGATCTTACGCTACTTGAGTGAGTAGCAGGATGAGGTGTTATCACCGTTTGGCAGATGGTTGGTGCCTTGCCTGGGTGGTGAAGCTTAGTGGTGACCATTTGACTTGTAGCGTCAGCACGGACTGACAAGTGAGATTTAGTGACTCCCAGTGGGAGCAGTCGTCAAGTGATCATCTTCACTCGAGGCGGTCGAGTGCGGTCGGTACGACATGAGACGGTAATGGGACGTTTGTGTACCGACAAGTTTGGTGGGTGTACGGGTGTATACGTGTTGCGAGGTCGAACAGTTTTCCCCGAGGTGAATGTAAAATACGGATAATCGGAAATTTCGGGAATGAAACTGGTTTTAGGAAGGAGGAACGGTTGAGTTTTGATCGGTGGGAATTTCGGGGACGAAATTCTTTAAGGGGGGGGGGGGGGGAGATTGTAACGACCCGTCCCGGAATTCGGGATTAGGTTAGTAACTAATCACGATTAATGAGGGTTAATCGGTGGTTAGTTGGGTGGAATCGGACGAACGATGCAAAATGACCGTTTTGCCCCTAGTCGTGGGCAAGACGTTGACTTTTTATTCGGACGGTAAAATGACTTTGACTAGTGACTGTGACGTAGTTTGGGACGTCACGAGATCATAGACAGGTGGCACGTTCGATTCCGACGTTCGTGGTGAAAGTTATGACGTTCGGAAGTCCAGGGGCATTATCGTAATTTGGACGGAATAAGGGAAATGTTGACTTTTTGATCGGGGGGTCCGATGGCCGAGGGCCAAGGACCGTTAGGAAGGTCTCGATGCCCTGAGTACAACGACAGGCGGCACGTCGAAATCGGACTTCGGACGGGAAAGTTACGGGTCACGGGGGCTCGATTTCACTATGCACGCATTTCGAGGCAAGGACACGTGGCTTATTCCGATTGGGTTAGATGTTCTAGGTGGGGACCAGGGACCAATAACATTAAAATATGGACTGGTACTTTGATCTGGTGAATGTGGATTAAATTATTGGGGTTGATTATTTTAAAATTTGCCACTTAATCCCAAGAGTGAATCTAGACCCTTCATCTAATCTGATCCTTCAACTTGGACAAATCTGGGCCGTTCATTTCCTTATTCTCCATCAGTTCGAATTCCCACCTTCTCTGTGCAAGCACGATCAGTGCACGGGTGAAGTTGGAATTGAAGCACTGGAATTGTTAATTGTGTGTGCTTGGGGTCAGTTGAGGTCGTGGGGGACACCTTGCCGTGGCTGGGACAGTTTGCAGAGCACGGGGGGCTTGAACTGAGGCTGAAACCAGGCGTGCCATTGGAACTGGGGAGCAGAGCAATTGTTAAGCCGCGTTTGAAATTGAGAGGTCTAGGAGAGCACGGGCGACATTGTGAGAAGGAGAGAAACAGTCTAACGGGTTTTGGAGAGGCGGAGAAGAACAGAGGGACTCTGGGGAGTTGAGAGTGAGGGAGGCAGTAATCTGGAAAATTTGGAAATGGTGGGAAAATCAAAATTTAAATCTGTGAGTTGAGAGGGCTGAAACAGAGATCAATTGTAGCTTTCTGGGCTGGTGTCGACTGCAACCACGCAAAAATCGAATGGAGGTGGTCGTGTTTTGACCCCAGACTGGAGTCCAGTTTCTGGGAACGGGCCGTGGTGGAGTCCAGATGGTTGGAGGCCTGAGACCTCGAAATTGAGCTCAGAAACATGTTCTTATGGATCCTGCGATGCTGCTGAGTGAAGAAATTGAAGAAAACGATGAGTATTGCTACACTTCCAGTGATGAACAGTGGACGGTTGTTCGTCGGAAAAGCGAGTTTGGAGTCGTGGTTGTGGAGGTAAGCTCTTGTGAAATTGAGTTCACGATCATCATGAGGGTGAGTCTACGGTGCTTCCTAACTGATCAATTGAAGGAAACAGTGACTGTGTGATGAATGGGAAATACGAACCCGATTAGGACCCGTATTCGATTGAGCTAGTTTGAGGCCATGTCGACGTGAATGAGTAAAACAGAACTTAAATTAGGTCCATTTCGATGCTATCTGAGAGTTTAATTGAAGGAGTTTAGTGGATATTTGCAGGGATTGAAACGGGTCCAGTCGCGGGTCGCACACCCGTTTTACAGTGGAATCGGGTGAGGAAGGTGACTGTTGGAGTTACTGTAGCTGGCGCGTGGGTGTCACGCGCAGCCGCTTGCGGCGGCGCGTGACGGCGCTTGGGACGTTTTCTCAAGGTGAGTTCAAAACGACTTTCGTCCTACTCAATGTAACGAACTTTTTAGCGTTGGTTTCGGAATTTTCGGACACTGTCTCGATGTTATTCCGAGGGTCCGAAGGTTTAGGTTACATTTTTAATTAACGATTGATTTCCGAAAAATTATGGGGAGTTAGTATGATGTTATTTGAGACCTTAATGACCCGGGAATGTGTTTTCGGACAGGATTTGGAATTTCTGGAAATATCGGAAATTACGGGCATGCGTGCGGCGCAAAACCGAGCCTTAAGGATGGTGTGTGAGTGGACGTTGCTTTCAAAATTTAATGCATGCATAAATTATTTCCATGATTTTATGATTATGATTATAAGGTGTGATTGATTTTGATTTCCGTATTTATACGTATTCAATTCCCGTATTTCTACGTATTTTTACTTTACATGTGAAATTACGCGTATTTCGAGACTATGGCCACTCGTGTGCTTAATGATGGTTTAATGAAAGAAATTATATGAAAGGGGTGTAAAATGATTTAAGAAGGTTGTTTATGATTTGCGAGTGTGACTTACGATTTTAACACGTTTTTCGAGAATGTTTCGGATTTGCACGTTTTACGAGATTTCGAGTTATTGTGATTTGGTCACTGTTGATGTTGAATCTGGGAATTGAAATGAGACTTGTGATTTTGAGGATTTTAAAAATGGGTTTTGAGTATTATTTCGATCGGATCGTGATTTTGGTGATTATGATTGTGGGTTTGATGTGTTGAAAATGAGATTTGAGAAAGGGGTGATTTCTAAGAATAAAAAAAATGGATTTGGAAAGGGTGATTTCGGGCTTGATGCTCGGGGCATAAAAGTAACTTTGATTTACGGGGTTTCGGTTTTCTGAAATAATAAAGTGGATTCTTGGTTTGGGTTCGGGATGATGCTTCCGGATGCCGGCTTACGGAATCATTATCGCGAATTCAAATTCGGGAATGAAAAAGGATTTAATAAAGTGATTTGGTATGATTGTACATGCCCCGTGTTTAATGATAATTTGATTATGTTTGTGAAGTATGATTTGGAGAATTGAATGTGGAAATTCGGACCATGCGTCCTGTTGTGAAAAATGTGATTTTGGGTTGGATCCCACGTTGTCGTGATTGATAAACTGTTTTGGGGTTTAAAGACCCGTTGTTGTGTATGAAAACTGTTTTGGGTTTAAAAACCCGGTGCTATTGCTGGAGCACGTTTTGAGTTTAAAGACTCGGTTAATTGATGACGGGGGAGGGCCCTTAATGAGTTTAAAGACTCGTGAGTTTAAAGACTCGGTTACTGTAATACCCCCGAGGCCTATTGATTATGTTCTGAGTTTAAAGACTCGTTGATATCCCGGGAAGGCCTGTTTATGCGCATGGTTTTGAGTTTAAAGACTCGGGACTTGTTATCCAGCAAAATGATTGACTTACGATTTATTGATGTTTTCTGATGTTTCGGTTGAGTTGGGCAGTGGCCCGATATGTGGTTGATGGTTTTGGATCATGTTGTGCATTTGGTTGATTTGTGGTTTTGGGCTGAGGCCCGGTGTCTATGATTGCGGGCTAAGACCCGATGGTTGAGAAGGGTAGAAATGATTTTGAGATTCATACGAGTTTTCCTTATGTTGGAATTTGATACACAGTTTTTCTTATGTGGAAAATGTTAACTGATTGCGAAATGACTTTTGTATGCATGCATTGGTTTTTACGCGGAGGGTAAAAACGTTTGTTGTAACTGTTTTGCTAAACTGATTTATTTTTGTCCACTCACACCTTTTGTTTTTTTTTTTATTATTGACCCTCCAGGTCGTGGCGCGTTGTTCGAGGCTGTACGAGGGGTGGGGGCATGAGTAAGTACGTGTGACTATCCCTGGTTTGGCAAGTGCTGAGGGCGATTTGGGATTTTCAGTCATCTTGCCAGACGGGAGCAGGACCGGGCACGGTCAACGATGCCCCTTTCGGGGGCGGTCCTGTCAGGTAGCTTCCGGCTAGCTATGTGATTTGCCTCAATGGTCCTAATAGTGGTCATGTAGAGTCCACTCCTGAGGCATTTTAATTTCTCCAATGTACGCTTCCAGCCATACAAGTTGGATGTTATGCAAAGATATTCCGTATTTTTTTCGGTTGTGGTTTCAACATGATAATTATTAGCTCGAATATCCTTAAAACTCAATAACGTTCTGCTGGAACGTGGGGAGTATAAGGCTTTATCAATGGTAAATACGGTACCATTGGACAACATAAATTGGGCTCTTCCGGAGCCTTCAATCAAGTTTGATTTTCCAGAAATAGTTAAGACCGGGGTGTGGTTAGGCATTAAGTTTGTGAAAAATATCCTATCACGGAGGATGGTGTGCGTAGTAGCACTGTCGGCTAGACAACAAACTTCACCATTTGACATGCCTAACCATCAATATAACTAAAGTAATCAACAATCACATGTATTAAAAAAAATGAATAAATAGATTGAATAATATTCGAGCAAATAACAAAATAAGTCCAAAATAAAATGAATTACCAAACAATGTCCAGAAATAGTAATGAAAGAAATAAATTTTAAAAAAATAATATGCATAAAAAAAAACGGCACAAATGCCGATCATATCCCATGGGTATGTAAATAACTCAATCCTCATTATGTCCAGCTGCAGTCTGGAAATCGTCAATGGCAAGGGTGGTATCAGCGGGGACTGGTCCTGCAGCAAAATTAGCCTCTTGAGTATCACGTCTAGCATGGTACTGGGCAATAATTTGAGCTGATGCACGACAGGTGCGGGACCAGTGATCACGACCTCCACATTTATAGCATAGGTCCGGTGGGTTTTGATTCTGGTGGCGAAGGGCCGGATTAGGGTTTCTTTCGTTTTGAGCACGCGGACCAGGAGGAGCGTGATATCCACCACGTGGACCTAGCCCACGGTTACCATGGCCACGTTGGGCATGGTAATCTTGGGCTCGATCATAGGGGTGTCCACCACGTCGATTACCACGGCCACGAGGGGCATGGTAACCATGGACCTGGTCACAGGGGTGTGCACCATGTGTTGGACGATTAAGTCCTCCACCTCTACCACGTCCCCTGTTTCTCCCCCCACGGTTGGCATCGCGAGGTGCAACATCGTTTGCTTCAGGCAAAGGTGCTGCACTAGTGCCCACAGATCGAGATTGATCATTCTTCATTAGTAAAATATTGTTCTTTTCAACGAGCAACAAAGTAGTGATCAACTCCGCGAACCTGGTAAACTTCCGCTTTCTGTATTGTTGCTGCAGGACAATATACGAGGCATGAAATGTGGAGAAAGTCTTCTCAAGTAGGTCGGTTTCAATAAGTTCCTCCCCACAATACTTGAGAAGAGACCGGATACGGCATATCTCAGAATTATATTCGTTTACGGATTTAAAATCCTGAAAACGAATATTATGCCAGTCATGTCTTGCTTCAGGCAAGAATATGTCCTTCTGGTGATCGAAACGATCAGCCAGTGAAACCCATAAAGCTCATGGGTCCTCTTGACCCAGGTATTCACACTGCAGTGCGCGATCCATATGCCTCCGAATGAGGATCATAGCATCCGCCTTCTGATGCTCATAAGCCATATTGTCTTCTTGGATGGTTGATCGGATTCTCTTGGCAGTGAGATGAAGCTTCACATCTTCAGTCCACTGGTAGTAGTTTCTTCCGGAAACTTCTAGTGCGTCAAAATCCAGTTTGTTGAGATGTGCCATGCTCTACAAAGATTAATGAATAGGATTAGTGCTTTGGGGAAAATGCATCCATAAGCAACTAATGAGAACTTCAGATTCTATAACATGGTATGATAATTCAGGATATCAATGAAGGAAAATTCAGGTTCCTTTTATTTACAAGTGGTTTATGACATTGGTAAATAACGTATAAAGAATTAAATAAACAAGCAAACATACAAGGAAACAAGGTACAATATGCATAAATATAAATAAATGTTATTTTGATCCTTGATTGAGGAGTATTGCAATGCTTCAGGCATGCATGAGTGTATGTTTTAGGCCCAAGGAGTACAAAAGAGGATGCTGTTTGGTCGGAGCCGAGCCGAGCCACTTCCGGGCGGGCCAAGCCAAGCCGCCTGTTGGCTCTGGGCCTGCACGGAGGCCTTC
This sequence comes from Prinsepia uniflora, assembly GCA_032719365.1. Classification (NCBI taxonomy): domain Eukaryota; kingdom Viridiplantae; phylum Streptophyta; class Magnoliopsida; order Rosales; family Rosaceae; genus Prinsepia; species Prinsepia uniflora. Next base: position 54,733,564 of record CM064874.1, read on the forward strand.
TTGGCTGGACCGAAGTGGGCTAAGCCCAAGCGCCAGGGGTGGGATTGGGCTGGCCTGCCAAGCCTTTGTTTGTTTTTCTTTCTTTTTTTTTTTCTGGCTAGGCCTTCAAGGCCAAAGATATGTTTCGGGCCTTGGCTTTTTTTCTTTGTTTTCCTTTTTTTTTTGTTTTCGGGCTGGGCCTTCAGGGCTTTAGAATTTTTTTCGGTTTGAGAGACCTTCCGGGCCTGGGTTTTTTTTCCGTTTCGGGCCGTGGGATTTGGGTGGCCTTTTGGGCTCCAAATTTTTCAGACCTTCTCTCTTGGGTAGAAAAACCCTAATTGCTGCCCCCATTTTTTTTCAACTGCTAGGTACCATGCCACTAATATATGGGAGAATAATTAATGAATACAAAAGGACAAAATTACCCCTAGCACCTATTACATAAATAGACATAACAAATAAAACTATTTACAACAATATGAATGTTTTTATTTTTCATGTAAAGATATGGGGGAAGGAAATTTATATACATTAGTATCAACCTCACCTTTTTGAATTCGAATTCGAAGAGTTCTCATTATACAATAAAGCGGAAAGAAATACCACCACACCAATAATACTAGTGACGTATGAATGAAAAATAAAACGCAAAAATCTACTCAATGAAGTCTCTGAAAGATCATTCCATTTTGTTAAGCTGATGATACGTATATATTTACAAAATTGTCAGAATACACAATAGTGAAACATGAATAAGCTTATGAAATATATCAGCTTATCCAAACTTATAAATGGAGTGAGCAAAGTGCTATAACACTTTGCCAACTCCCAAATAATTGCCAACATTTAGCAATCGACAATAACAAGGAGCTGAATCATAAAGGACTGACATACCAAACTCATACAATATAGGTCTGCTTATTCTTTCGACCACGCTTTCTTCTCGGGTTGGCACTAATCATGCAGGAGAATGCATTGATAAGTTCAGAATCCTCTTCTGTTATCAAAATCTTGGCTTTACTAGGATCAGCAAGCAGGAGCTTTGCTACAAGGTAACCTGCAATTGACCAGGTCTGGAACAGGCGTGATTGTTTACCAATAAACGTCCCTCTTTTGGTGTCATAGTATTCTGGCCAATTGTCACGCGATATCCGTTTTTCAGCAACCTCAACAGCTTTTGCAGCAATTTCGGGTCTATTCATCTTTATACAAGCAACAGTGAGCTGTGAAATGCACCCATGAATAATGTGTAAGTATAATCTTTCACCCATATATTTTCTTTTTTGGTCAAACTCAGTTACATATATCATTTAGAACTTTAAAAGTACCAAGCACCAAAACAATAACTAACCTGCCATAGCAGAGTCGGCCAGGAACCTGCATTATGGTAGGACCATGGCCTGAATAATGAAAGAAGAAAAAATGAGGTATAGTGCAAGCTGGGAAACCAAAAAAATGAATAAAAAATTATTACCGAGTTAGACATATTACGTGTTCTTAGGATCACTCCCTGTGATAATCTGCCACTCCTGACTTTCAAGCGCAGGATAACAAATCTTAAATGGCATGTCTGCCACTAAATCACCCCATTTGGCTTCAACTAGATCCAATATAGCATGTGACTGATCTGTTGTCGCAATACTGCTTACTATAGACCACAAGTTTCCTAATGAAAAAAATCGGAAATCCATATGAGCTGGTTGCAAATTTCCAATTAGATAGCCTCCTGTATTGGGCATCCACTCCACCAGCCAAGAAGAAATTTGATCTGGGTAAATGTTGAACTTATTAACTGCATCATATGAATACTCTTCAGTCTTGTATCTGTAGATTTCATTCAATTTTCTCAGATCAACCCAATAATATTCTCTGATATGAAATGACAGAGCTACCAGACGGTTATTGAGCGCTCGAATAAGATCAGCTGATCCATCCTCAGGAGTAAGCATCTCTCGTGAACAAAGTAAGGCTGAATGGAAAAGGGCCTACAAGGACCAAATGTATAAAGTCAGATTCAATCCCAGTAGTCCATACTAGGAGAAGAGGGGACCAGGAAGGAAATGAATAAACATGCTACATATGTTTACAAGACCCGACACAATGCAAATTTTTTTACTGTGTCAACTGAATGAAAACCCACAAGAATTATTACTCAAACTTCCAACAAATGGGAGCAGAAAGGATAAGTATTATTGGATGTAAATTCCATCTTCAGATGTATCTTACTACACTTTTCCCCTCATTGAAGGAATATATAAATAGCAAGCCAATACAACTCTCTTGTATGAAATGACCAGATACCAGAAGTTTTTTCCTTCTTCCTTTTTCTTTTTACCTGAAGCTGCATGTATCTTCGTATGTATATTCTTTCTTTTTTTCCTTCAGTTCACTGCCGAGTTTAAACTATCAATAACAGAAACAGTTGGTCCTACTTTTTTTAGCCTTCTGAGCATGTTGTCCCTTTATGTTTGCCCTTGACACTAATCCATATCTCCATATTATTACTAGAAAAGCTTTTATTTGTGGAATTCAATGCGTTCCTGAAAAGAGAGTATATGCTCATCCTGGGATTTCTTTCAGCGTTGTGTAGATCAATTAATTTATTATATTCCATTATGTGAGTCACCAAATTAGGCACATCACAATATCCAAAGGACTACTCAGTTGTTTATGCTATCTTGATTGTGGCTTTGTTTTTATTGTGACCCATCATTTGATCTTACTAAATCTCTACTTTGTTATTCACCGCAAAAATATATATATATATATATATATATCTACTTAGTTTTGTAGGCTCATATTATCTCTATTACATCAAACTCCCACCTTTAATTAACATTTTCAACTTCCAACAAATATGCTTGTTTCTCAAAATATTACTCTACAAAAAGTTACAAGCAAACTGACACAAAAGTCGTTCCTAGAAGAAGCCAAAAGACTGATTGATTACTTTTCCCCCTTCATATTCATACCTCTGTGCCATATAAATTGACTGTTCAAGAATATGATACCTGGATTTCCAGAGGGTGACCGTGTATTCCCATACGTCGATCTATCATACAAGAACCATCCGTCACCAATAACGTCGGAAACATATCGAAACCATCAGCTAGACATAACCTTAGAATCATCTTAATCCCTGTTTGCACATCAACTCTCTCCTGAACTGAAAGATCTCCGGAGCATTTTCCATATGCGCGCAACAAGATTATCCACCATAACCCTGAAGATTACATAAGATAATGAATACTCGCCAATGTAACAAGTGGTAAAGTCAACCTAAAACACTTGATGACCTAGTAAATAAATTTACCAGAATCCACAGGGGCAACACGGCCAATTGCAGCCTCTCCAAAGTCAGGATCCAGTACCTCTTCTGTTGCAGATTCATCACCATCCAAAGGAACAGTACGCACTTTAAAACTAGCAGGCATCAAACCCTGACCAGGACTGTGACAATCTATTGTTTTCTCCCAGCTCTGAAATATAAAAAGTCACACTTGCTAAACATAAGAAGTACAGAAAACAATTTACAAAGGCATTGATGACCCAAACAAAAAGATCAAAAAAAAAATAAAATGCAAAATTAGATCAAATGTATAAGAAAACATCCTCTTACAAGAATGTTGGTAAATGGGTATAGATGGATAAGTAACTCCTAGTTGCACAACGAACATAACTGGACATACACAAAGAAACGCTTGAAGTAAGGGATCCTTAACAAGTAATGGCATCATTGCGGGCGCCATCTCACAATGCAGTCCATTAATTCAGATTGTCTATTTTTTTAGGCCCCCCTAAAGGATCATCCTTGAAAAAATTAACTAAACAGGAACCACTTAGCATCTAGTTGGGATCAAATAAATAGAGTGTTTCTGGCTAACACCTGAAATAATGTGCTGATAATCAAATGGCTATTGTTTTCCAATTTGGCTGATTTTTTTCCCCCAATGTATGATTCTTAAAGGGAACCAAAAGAATAGATGCTTTCACTCATCAGACAACACTGCAGAGTGAACTCCAGATTCTGTCTGGTACTTAAGCCTCCTATATATTTGCATATAAGCACAGATACAAGTATAGTTAATATATTATATATATATATATATATATATTAGATGAATTCTCATATACATTTTCATAGCACAAAAGTTAAACTGCAAAGTATTTCTAGTCATCAAAATCTAGGGATGTGAGAAAAACGAATCCGCTATCTAGTACTATAAGCTTGGTATACTGGACTACCTGCAACTGAAGAGTATGTAGAATAAAGTTCCGAACAATATCGTACTCCCCCTTCAATAGGAAAGCTATGCCAGAAGGTATGAAATCGCGAATAAAGACTTGATCATAATTTAGCACGTTAGAACTGGTAGGGTCCTTTGCAGCAATGGTCCCAACAGGACTTCCACAATAATAAACCATAGATTCACGTAGTAAATCCCACGCTTCTTCTTCAAGGGAATCAATGTTAATCTTGGGAAAGGCATCTCTAACTGTTCCATTAGATGACAATCCCTCCTTTTCCTGTTTCAACTGTTGAATACCTTCAAACTCCAAAGCATTTGGCACGCTCACCGTATTGTTGATTGTGTTCAATTTCTTTGCACTATCCACAAACCATGGTCTATTCCCACCATCTGTAGTTGCCCCACTTATACTTTCTGCCTGTTGGCACTTGCAACTCAGAATCCGGGACTTACCAAGTGTCATATTTCCAAAGAAGCTACTCCCCATCCCCTGAACTCGATAATTTCCTGTACGACTTTGTTGGATACTTGAACAACTGAGTAATTGCATATATCTTGATCCCCTTCTTTTCATACATTTTACACGGTTTTTAGAAGAAAATATGGGATCAGATTTGCCAAAACATGAATCAGTACTACAAAGGCGAGGTACAGACCCACAAAAAGCTTGAAGAACAGCTTCAGAAAAGGCCATCAGAATTAATGCTCACACAATCCAGAGACCTGTATCAAACTGATAACCTTCCAAATTTCAATCTACCTGATTGAATCTACCTCCACTTCCACGTGGAAACAGGACCTTATACCTGAAAAGGCAAAAACTTGTTGAAATTTACTTAAATAAAAATTCAAAAATAAAAATAAACATAAGGAAATGGAATTTGGATTATGGCATTTTAAATGATAATCATTACAAGAATGTACAACAATTTCCTTTTTCTTATTTTCTAATGAGCCAATTTGTTTGCATTTTACCACCCGCTAAATTAAGTATACAAAAAAAAAAAAACAAACAAACAAACCAAAATGAGCAATCTACAATTCTCAAAATATTATATGTTAAGCACATTCGAAATTAATAGAGAAAAATACCCAAAAAGTCAGAATCATGAAGATACAAGAATGTACAAAATCATGCATGCCCGTTCAGATAGAAAGCGCTCATTAAAAGTAAGCAAATTAAAACAGCAATTAAAGCCTTCCGTCAAAGGAAACCTTCAAGAGAAAACATGGGCAGTGCAAACGGAAACCCAGAAAATGATTCTTAAAAAGAAAGGAAATGAATTTCTTACCAAATTGTAATTACTTCCTTGGTTACCCACGAAAAAGCAGACTTTAAGCAACTGGGTTCGTGGTATTGTTCCCTTGTGTCCCAAATTCAAGAAGAAATGAATGGCAGTTGTTGTATGTATGATTATGAATTCGAACGAATCCTTGTAGAAGAGAAAAACAGCAAACGTATGACGTTAGCAAATCACATTTACGTTCTCCTCTCCTACGCTTTCCTCTCTTTTCTTTTTTCTTTTCTTTTCTTTTTCTCGTGTTAGGTAGCTTTTCTTTTCTTCTCTTCCTTTGTTCTTCTTTGTGGGTCACTTTATTTCCCTATTTTATTGAGGTCTCTGTTTCTTATCGTCTTCTTTTGCCGCGTACGAATTTTTCCAGCCTTTTATTTATTCTTTTTTTTTCTTTTTCTTTTTCTTTAGGAGCATCCTAAATAGGTCCTGATAAATTATAGAAATCACTAGCGCTGGAAAATTATTGTCAACCAAAACAATAACCCGATTTAATTTATTCTTTTGGCATAATGATACAGATAAATAGGAATTAAATAAGACATTAAGCATCTGCCTTTATCTTTTATGAGGGCCAAATCAAAAACTTTCTTAACAAATGGCATAATCGAATTTATTCGGTACTGTTGATTATTTTCGTGGTTGATATTTTATAGTTATTATTCTCATTGTATGTGTGTGTTTATGTGGATCGCACGATCCTGGAAGTCTCGTATCATATTAAAAGAAGGCAAAAGACCATGTGAAAATTGATGGTCCTAGCTTTTACCGTTGTTTTACGCAAGAAGCCGAGGACTTCTTCCACTTTCAGCGTTTTTGAGGACCATTCCATAATCCATTTGGGATTTTCGTTGGACAATGACTCCATAAAGACTACGACTAAAGGGCCAGTGGGACTAAGGATGTTGAAACGCAAGAGCTATAATCCCTGATCAATTACTCATTATCACTCATTTAAATTTACGCTACAAGATAATATCCTAGTTATTTTTTCTTCTTTGGTCTCGGAAAACAATTACAAAGAAAGGGAAAATTTCTTGCAATATTCTAAATTAATCACTCAAAAACACTGTCCGCTATGCATTTGGTTGTTAGATGGTAAAAAACATTTAATCATTTTAGACGAATTTTTATAAGGATTTTTAAATGAGGATTTTATTGGGCGTCTTGTTGGATAACAAAAAAAAAAAAAGAAAAAAAAAAAGCCACCAGCGTATGAAACAAACGACCAAGAAAAACAACATCGGAAGAAGCCTCAATATTTTTCATATGATGTGTCTGACGGCCACTTGCGGTCAAGATAAGACGTTGAACATGGTGCCCAGTAATCTACATATTAACTTTTTCTTTTCCAATATGGAGGCTCTTCAATATGATTAAATTATGAATTCTTACAGCCCAAAAGTTGGGAAAATTGTGGGGACTGTACATATTAGATCTCCTTCGCCTACAGAAATTAAATTATAACATTCTTGTATGTTCAAATCTTATTGTCCACAAATTCAACCCTATAAAACGCACCGAAAATGATGCGATGCGGCTTCTTCTCGAGGCGATGTAGGAGCATAGTAACAAAGCTCGCTCTAAGATAAATAAAGATTCTCTGGCTTGCCTCTACTACTTGAAAGATATACACTACAAAGACTAAGTTGGCAAAATGAAAACACGATCTTACACTGTACAAAAGGATAGGTGCAGAAGCCACCATGGTTTTGCTTTATTGGAACCAAGCTACCATCCATGACAGGGCCAACTCATTGCGTTATTGAACGAAGTTCCCAATTACCCTCACCGTCAATCAGCCGTAACTCCAAAGAATGGAATGGAATTAGAGCAGGACGCTGAGAACACATGAAAGAAAAACAATTATTGCAATTCAGACGTAACTATGGTCTTGCCATTCCAACCATAAAAGGATTCGGATAATAACCAGGTAAAAGTTCTATACAGTGAATCCAATGTTTACCAAAACACAGAATAATATACACCTCCATATAGCTATAGAGAACTTACTTGTGAGGATGTAACAACCGTGATACCCATGTCTTTCGCAAGCCGATAAAGTTGTTCTTCAACATCAACACTTGTAGCACTGCGATTTTTTCAAAAAGAATGAAAAGGAAAACAATAAGGAAAGAAAAGAAACCATATATGTAGAACAAATATAAATATTAGATAACTAACAGACATCTTTTCACAGCATAAGAAAGAAGGTGAAAAAATAAATGTGGAGCAATGTCACGTACTTGGTGCATTCATCAAGGATGGCAAATTTCGGCTTGTGAAAAAATAGGCGCGCCTGTAGAACATGAAGTATAAAATCAGACAAGGCAAACCTTGAAAGAAAAATAAAAAGTACCCCCGCGAAAAGATTTGAAACTACTATATTTATTACCATGCCCAATCTCTGCTGTTCACCGAGAGAGAGTGTGTCCTCCCAATTAAGATTAGCATCCCAACCGCCTTCCTCCCTTTCCAAAAGATAACTCAATCGGACATTCTCCAGAATAGTGCTCAGACGCATGTCTAGAATATTGGTGTCGTCAACAGATTCTTCACCTGAATTGGAATTACAATCTTCAAAACCCGAATGTTGAAACAAGAAATATTCCCTCTAAATGATAGTAAGAGCATAATTAGGCAGAGCACAAGGTGTCTAATACATGCAGGTAGATTCTAACTGGTGTTACAACAACCGATATCTGCTGAAAGATAACTGGTGTTATCTTTCAATCGCCAAGTTGTAGAGCTCTTAAAACCCTGATTATTGATTAATTGAAGGGATGCACCATTTTCTTTGACTACATAACTCCACTCTCTCTCTCTCTTGTCAGTCTCTTCCTCTTACTATAATTCTTTCCTTAACTCTCGTCTTCAATTATTATAAATTCTTTCATAGATATTTCCCTTCTATAATTTTCTTCACTTGAATTTAACAATTTAAAACCTCATTTGACTCCTAATTTCCTGAAATATAATTTTTCTAATAACTACAGATGATAGTTCATATGTTTCTTACAACCCAGCTTTTGACAAATCCAATTTACGATTATAAGACTTATACAAATTTGAAATTTTATTTCTAGAAGGATAAAAACTTTCACTGAAAATGCAGAAAAGTATAATTTTTACTAATTGGAAAATATCTCGTTCTTTTCAGCTTACCATGTACATTCCATTTTATTTATAAATTTGACCACTTGAGATATGTTACTTTAGTTTTGCCTATATTATTTGCCAAATTTTTCCAGAATAAATTTTCCCTTTCCTTCTTAAAACCAAAATTTTAATAACAAATACATATAAATCTCTTACAAGCACCATCTATTCAGTAAATGAGAATAAATATAAATAACGAGCATCTGAATCTCATATTCCTAAGTGAATAAACCACATCTAAATAGGACAGAAGAGCAGAAAACATAACAAATGCAGCTATTATGAAAAAAATTCACCTTCTCGATACAACTTCAATGCCCTCAACTCCGCTTCGTCATAAGATAGAGGATATATAATTTGATCCCTGAGTGTTCCCAAGCATGTATAAGGCCGCTGAGGAACATAAAATATTCCACAACCAGATCCAACATCTTCTTTGACATCTTGTGATGGTTTACTGATTCTTCCACTTGTTATGGGCCACAGACCACTAAGAACTCTGAAGACAGAACTTTTTCCACTCCCATTGGGACCTTTAAGAATTGAATGCTTCTCAGATAGAGATTTTCATAGCAAGATAAAGCAATTATAACAATGAGAGAGTAAAACAGAATTAAACACTAACCAGTTACTAGCAAGCTTTTCCCAGGAACTATATCACAAGTCAACTTCCTAGCCAACATTTTCTGTGATGGGGTGATAATATTAACTTCGGAGAAGGTTATGGCATCTTCAAAATGAAAATCTCTCTTGCATTGCAACAAAGTATCAGTTTTGGAAACCCCTGAATAGCCAACAACTGTGTTCATGAATGAACAAATGTCAGATAACACAACATAAAATAGCTCAAGTAGGTTTGATCTAAATGACTAATCCATACAACAATAAGAGAACATTCACTAAGCAATTTATGCATACAAAGCTGATACTAATTATGAAAAAATCAGAAGGATAGCCCCGATATATATAAACTTGCTGCCTGTTTCGTATATGCCTAGTAAGATATGTATATATTTTGTAGATCTCATATTGGTTGTTCGACAATAGGTTTTAGGCCATGGAAACCTTCATCACCAAAGACATTGAATTCTGAGTGGAAAAACTTGTTTGACCAGTACAGTTGTCTAGTGATGGAAACTAACTCCCATCTATGACAAGACCCTATACAGTAACTGCTTACAAATATATGGAATACCCTGACATTCTTGTTTATCTGAAAATGACACCATCACCTTAGGCATTATTAAACTATGCCAAAATATCTTGAGTGAACTTCACATTCAATGGAAAAGGAGAGATTTCCACACCTGGTAACTAATAGCAACATGAAAATTCACACTATGGATACTGAAGCAAGATTAATGGAAGAGTAGAAGTAGCACTATGCTCAGGCACACATTTTATCAAAGCATCTGAAACTACTGGTTGAGTAACACCGTTACTCAAATTATATAGACATAATTATCATTAGGATCCTTACACCATAGGGCAAGCATTGGCACAAGAGTTAGATTCACCATTACAACCTGAATACCACAGGTTCTAAATGGATAAAGACTCTCAACAAGTGGGACTAAGGATGCCCAAACTTGAACATACCCAGACCCCACAATATCGGGAGCCTCAAGCATGGACCACCATTTTTTATCCATTATAATCTATCTACATGTCACTCACAACCATTATTAACTTTTCAAGAGACACAAGAAAGAGATTGCAAACGTTACACTGAAATAGCTGGTTACCATCTGATTAAATAATAAAGCATTTAAGAGAATCTCTATAAATAGCAAAGGTCCTATACATTTTAGTAATTCAAGCTCAAAAAAGTGATAGTCATCGAGCGAGGAACATAAAAATTAATCTGAAAAATGGTATAACTATGACATGATCGTCCAGGAACAAAAAAAAATGTACCAGATTGTGCAGCTTCGAGAAGCTCTTCAAGCTCAAAAATTCTGTTAATACCCCCAGAGAGTTCAACGAACTTCCTATTCAATTCGAGAATGTCCCCGAAAGCTAAAAAGCTTTGAGATACAACAGACGCTAGGAAACGTAATGCATGTGCCAGCTCGCCTGAAAATGTTTAATATGTGAGCTATTATATATATATAAACTGTAACTACATATCTATTATAATCATAAATAAACCACCTTGAGTGGATATTAATGCTCGGTCTCCCTTGTGTTCGATGGCATATAACAAGCTCAACCCCCAAGTCACATTATGTGGGAGTTGTTTTGTGATAAAATCATCCAGAATCCCGAACAACCATTTCTTCTTCAAAAGAGACACAGAGTGATCCAGTAACTCCTTGAATTTTGATTCAACCATCTGTTTAGTGATAGACACGAAAATCAAGTTAAATCACGTACTACATAACACATAAGTAGGCACTCAAAGTACAACAAACTCGTAATAATGTTGAAATTTATTTGTGACTTAATGCAACTTTAAAACTTTATTAACTAAAATAATTAATCAGAGGTGAGACAACTCTTACGTAATGTCATTCAAAAGAAAACAGACTTTAGACTTGAATCGAAAATCCATAACAGTCCGTCCACAGCAACTGAATTGAAAATTCTTATGCAAAAGGATAGTTGATTAATTCTTTTGAATTGATTATTTTCCGATCAAGATGTATTGATTGATAAGTCTATGCATCCACATACATCATGTTCATCGAATAACAAAAATGTACAAGCTCTATTTTCCTCTGCCATATTCATTACATTATCTCCTTTTTCTAAAATAAACAAAATAATAAGAGATACAAGAGAACACATTAAGGAGCCTGAATAACTAGCATTATTTAACTTTGTATTGATTTATACCAAACACTCTGATTAGGAAAGCTCATGGAGATGGTTTCCTTCCACACTTCAGTTTCATCACATTAATTACTTAACCTTCCCACACCAACCATATTTTAATTTCATTGTCATTAATTTTATTAGATGTGTAGAAAACTGAAACCTAATTATCAGTCATTACACAATTCAATATTTTGTACCCAAAAAAAAAATGAAAAAAAATTGAAATAAGAAAAATATAGAGATATAGAGTTCTAACAAATAATACATGAGGGTTTCAGGAGGCTTACAGCTTTTTCTCTAGAACCTCCCCCAAAGAAAGCAACGGATTCAGCATGAGCACGCAGTCTCTCATGCATAAACCTGATTTACAACAGATGTCATATTTGGAGAAAGTATTTACAAGAATCACTCAGTATCAGCAATATAGGAATCAGAAACTAAAACTAAGTTACCTGAAGGTTCCTTCAAGTTGTTGTTCCCGACTTGCCAAATCACCAAATTCAGGGGTAACAGCCCTCAAAAAACCCAGACCCAGTAACATATAAGCATACAATATAGCAACTCCCCTCTGACCCGTCAAAAGCTTCATTCTCCAGGTGAACCTTATAAAAAGAAGCAGCACTCAAGAGTAAGAACAAAAAAAGAAAAGTGAAGACCTTGCCCGGGGCAAATCCCAATCATCCCCTACACCCCAGGCCCTACCCCTCCCAACAATATAAATAAATAAACAACCAACGACAGGAAAAGCTAATTTAACCCTCAGAAATTCCAGTAAAAGATTGAGAGACCAAGCCTTGTACACTTTTGAACCCATGTAAAGAACTCAGAGCTCACCATAATCCCCTATACCCCAGGCCCCCAGGCCCTACCCCTCAAAAAAAGATAATAAATAAACAACCAGCGACAGAAAAAGCCAATTTAACTCTCAGAAATTCCAATAAAAGATTGGAAGACCAGGCCTTGTACACTTTTGAACTCAAGTAAAGAACTCAGAGCTCACCATAGAATGTCCACAGATGGCTTTACCATTCCTGTAACCAGTCCCGACAAGTCAGTGGTTAACTTTTCTAGGTCCTGAGTTATTCTCTGATCCGCATCAATATTCTTGCTTGACAAGTTGAACACCTATAGTATATGCAATGACATGAGTTTGGTACAATTCTCCTAGGTTTAACTAAACAGCTTTAAAGAGCAAACAAATATATTCCCGTATTTTTAACTAAACATCTTTAAAAGTAAACAGTTCGCTGCCAACAGAACAATTAAATCAAGATGTTTACACATGTTTATCCAAAAGTTTTACAAAATTTCTAAAATAGATAAAGAATACTAACAGAATTAACTCAACATGGAAAATACCTCAAGACAAGAGCATTAAGTAAATAATTTCCGTATTACTACCTTATAAAATGCATTATTTCTCAAGTAGTTCTTCAGTAAATGTTGAGTTAAACGTATCCTCCACCCAAGAGCCAACCTGGCTGTCAAGTGCCTAACACAAATTCCATTACGTTAAGGCATTTTCATTTAACTCCTTCATGAAACAATATTTAAACATGCATATATACATATGACAACGGCACCCACGAATTATGGCACACAAAGAGCCCTATGATTAGATCCCCTTGAAGGATCATCCCCGCAAAAGATCAGCCAAATTGGAAACTCGTTAGCCATGTATATCAGTAACTGTTCGTCTACATATATGACCACAATGAAGAGACCAAGAATTTTCAATTTGGATGATCTTTTGAAGGGACACTTGAAGGAGGGTGGAATTGCTCGGATATTGGAACAACATTCACCATTCGCCCAACAATGTCTTCCTTTCTCCTCTCATAAAGAGGTTTCCCTCTCTAGTAGTTTTGCAATCAGATAAAGGTACAAACAAAAGAAAAATAGTACTTTTGGGCTACAACATCAACACATAAGTGAATTAATACAAAATGTTCAAAACTATAATTGAACACAGAAATGACGTTAAAAAAAAAATTGAAAATAAGAAACTAAAAAAATAAAGAAAAAGAAAATCTGTATGAAGTTAAAAAATTTAGGCTCTATTGAGCACTGCAATTACCTTAAAGAAGGTGCAATGAAAGATGATGCACCACTCTGAAGAACGCTAACTCCAATTAGACGAATAAAGGCTGCCTTGTCCTGCTCCAAAACAAATTTCACAGTAGTTCCTGCATACATTAACCAAATAAATTTCAATGTGACATACAATACGATTTACAGTATGAAATTCAGTTTTGGCCCTCACTTTGGCCTTCTGTTTCTCCAGAAATTTGGTTTTATTTTTTATTGACATTTGATTGGACAAGTAAGTCGCTGAGAGTTGCGTGTTACATGCTGTGTTTTGCTTGGCTCCTGTTTAAGCATTAATGCATTTTTGTTACTAGTCTGCTTTTTTTTTTCTCCTTGTAATAACCACTCTCTTTTTCAGTTCAGCAGTCAAATTTGTCTTTGTTTCAAGAATTAAAAAATTAATAAATTAACTATAAAATCACATGATCCCTCAAATACTCAAATGCGCCAGGGAGAAGAAGATACCATTCAACGAAGCAATACGATCTGAAATCCATGTTCTCGATACCACGAGAAAAGCAACTGCAAGCAGTTGTGCTCCTTGTTTATCAAGAACTGTGGGAATCTGAACAGAAAAAAGTCCCAGAGTTCAATAAAGACATATAACTTCATGATCTTAAAGCATGGCAAGAACGTAAACATCCTAAATGACCAAATAAAATTAGAACAACTAGTTACATGTATCCTACAAAAAACAACCAAAATTACTCAAGAGACCACGGCTTTCCAATCTAAAAGAATATCAGATAGAGATATATCCCTAAAGATCGGAGTTTCAGAAGCCCAAAGTCCTGCCCAAAACATTGCTTTCTCATTTCCAATCAGGAGCACCCTTATTTTAACATTCTTCTTTTTATTAATGATACTGTACTAGTAATAGTAATTGAAAACCATTTATCTTCTGCCTAATAGTTCCCCAAACACTTAGGATATCAATCACCTCTTTTCTTAGCTTTTCTTCCCAGTTTTTGAACATGTTCTTTTCTAACAATTTCTCAAATATATTTTCTACTATGGAGACTAGAACTATTTCTAAAGTATCGAGGAGGTTAGATCGCCCCACTGATCCAGATCGCAAATGCATGGCCTTCAGGGGCGTCCCGGCTCGGGGTTCCGCCAGCAAACGCCCAAACCATGCAATTGAAACTAGAGGAATCAAAATACACCCAAAAGGTCAAAAATATAAAACCGCCATTTGCCACAATGACGATAGATGGCAAAACATAAATCTGTCATTTGCCATTATGAGTATAGATGGAAGAACATCAAAACACGCTTCTGTAGCATGAATAGAAGTAACAGTATAAAAGACTCACCAGTACTTTGAGCATGGCTGCTACTCTCAGTGGCAAAGCTCGAGGAGCCCTTTGGAGCTGTGAAACAAATGGAAGTGTATCATCGTGATCCTCCGAAGGAGATATTGAGATAACCTCACCAATGTATGATTGTGCCTTCGAATTTGAGATTGTGGAATCCTACCACATGAAACAGATTTGTTAAACAGCTGGAGAAAAGAATATAGTAAATATACACAACCATCATCAAAAAAATATCACGCAGACCTTTTTAGTCGGGGCAAAGGCACGTTGAACTGTCATTGCATCACTCTGCCGGTTTGTCTCAGATAGCATCAAATTTCTCCCAACTTCACTGAGGACAGGAGAATCCTCCCTGCGATTATAAGAAAATTTTAATGAAATTTTTTTATGATTTTAATTTCACAGACAAATATGGTACAAGATGACAAAACTTGCAACCCAACCTTTTGACCTGAACACTCCAACCACCTTCACCATCCAAGGACAACACCACATCATGAAATGCAACTAGTGCTGGACGATGTGAGATAGTGATGCATGATGTTCCCATCGCTCGAACTTTAGCACAAAAACGTTCCTCCATGTCAGTTGTGACAGCACTTGTGCATTCATCAAGAATTGCAAATTTAGGCTTATGATAGAATAGTCTAGCCATTCCCAATCTTTGTTGCTCCCCAAGAGATAATTCATCACCCCAATTTATCTCTTTCTCAGGTGGATACCGGTCTAACAAATACTCAAGATCAACCTTCCAAAAAAAATAAAAATTCCCACCAATAATTATGAAAACAAATCACTTTTCAATAGAACTAACAGAATATTGGAATCCATATATAAAAAGAAACGATGAGGAAAAGATTAAATTGGGGAAATCACATTTCTCAATAGCTCCACCATTCCACTGTGTGTAAGTGGTTCAACCTCTTGATCTACAGTAACAGGATAAATCAACTGGTCCCGAAGTGTTCCAACAGCTGTGTATGGTCTTTGTGGTACATAAAAAATTTCTTTATTGAGATCAGTGCCAACACCAGGTTTCACAATATGGCCAGATACCAAGGGCCAGAGGCCTCCTAGAACTCGGAAAAGTGAGCTCTTCCCGCTACCATTCGGACCTTCAGCAAGATTTCAGTATATTATAAGCTCAGTGTACCTCAACACATACAGGCACATATAGTGTAGTACACAAGTCAAAATCAGTAGACACTTTGACACAGACACACATACACACAAACACACACATACACCCGTATTATAAATTCAAAATACCAAAATCAGTAGATACTTTGACAGCCACACAAATGCAGAATGGATCTTAAGGTACTATTTCCAAATCCCCTGACTAAACCCATTCACATCAGAATGACTCATTTTTTAATGGTTGGTTGACAGAGTTTGTCTTTTTGAAAAGAAAAAACATATTCAAGTTTGATGGATTCACTCTGCAAAAATAAGCTCCACTCCGGGGCACTTGATGCGTATCTAATCAAATACCACTCGAAGAATGCATACAGTTAAGGCGAGACATGATCTGTCTCTCAAAGGTAATGAAAGTATCCATAGGACTAGAAATGCACTCCTGAACTAGCTGCTACTCTTGAAGTATGGAAGAAGATCAAATTTGAATTTAAAAGAACGAATACTTGCGATCCAGTAATTATTTACTATTAGTTCTCTTAATTGAAGGGAGAGATTTACATCATCACAATCAGAGATAAAGAAAGCGTTACGATTCGGAGCCCATGTTGAAGATTATAAGTAGACTTGTTATAATCCTGACTATGAACTGAAGATAATAATCTCTTGGAAGCATGTAAAGAAACTCCTTTACCTGCACCTGAGGCCTGCTATCCCCAGCATGATTTCCTATCCGAAAACAGGAACCTTTCCTTTTTGGGCAGTTATGGGCAAGCAGGAATTTGATCCCTCATGACCGTGGTTTATAACTGTTGTATTTTGGCTTAGATTTTAGGCGAAGTTGTTAACCCTTTATTTGGACCAATTATGATGCACTATTGTTAGCTGTTTGTCTCCATGTTTTATAAGGATTAGAGTTCCTAATCCTTGCAGGAATCTGGTTTCCTTTCCTATAAGGTTTATGGGTTTGTACTCCTAATAGGATTAGGTTAAGATAGATTAGTATATAATTGGCACATTGGCTTCTTTTTGTTTGGTGTGCGTGCAACCAAATATTTGGGAAAGGCCTGCAAACCTTTTTTATGTTTTGATTGTGGTGGTGCCGCACCATTTGGTGAGAGTGTTTTGGGTGTATTCCGGATTTGGGTTTTGGGTTTTGGGTTTGTGAGAGTTAATCTATTTTTTAATCTCCTTTGTTATTAGTGGAATTTCCTCAACAGCTTCGCCCGTGGACGTAGGCTTTATAGCCGAACCACGTAAATCCTTTGGTTCTTTGTGTGACTGTTAGTTTTCATATTTTTCCTTCATATTCGTTATATTGTTTTGAAACGCTTCTGCACAACAATTGGTATCAGAGCTTGAGTTTTTCGACTCGGGGTTATGTTTGTATGATGGCATAATATAGAATTGGAAAATTCGACGGGAGGAATGACTTGGAGATTTTGGATAATCCTTCACCAGTTTGGCTACAGTTGAAGTAGCATTCGTACTCTCTATTTGATTCGAAGTTAACCCATGCACAACCAATTTGATGATTTGGTTGTTCAGAATTTGAGAAACTTTGATGTGGGTTTCTACATCAATTTGATCTTTGACAGATTCAGGCGTTGGAGGAGGTTTTGATAGGTGTATGATTTGTGAGGGCCAATTTGTTAGGTTCTGCAAAAGTGTAGATTATATATGTGGATCCTCTTGGGGAAAGCCTCATGCTTTCTAATTTGGTTGGTCTACGGACTTTTGGCTGAATTTGTTTGTCCCTGCTATTTGGTTTGTTGGTCTCCATCTACCGCAAATTGTTTTGAAGACTCTACTTGGTTTCAAACCATGGCGTTTGTGAGCAGGTGGAGTTTGAAGTTCAAGTATTTGGTGCTTCGTTCAGCTTTGTTTTGGTGTGCTTGGTTTTGTTTGGTGATGTTATTTTTGGAGAATTTAGATTCTGTTTGATTTACTTCTATTTTGATCAAGGCACTTTTGGTTAGCATGCTTTTGCATGTTTTGTGTTGGAGAAGACGTTGGAGGAAAATTTCGTTTGAAGACTCGAGTAAAGTTTAAGTCAAGGTGGAGATTGTTGTATTTTGGCTTAGATTTTAGATCAATTAGTTAACCCTTTATTGGACCAATAATGACGCACTATTGTTAGATGTTTGTTTCCATGTTTTATAAGGATTAGAGTTCCTAATCCTTGCAAGAATCTGGTTTCCTGTCCTATAAGGTTTATGGGTTTGTACTCCTTATAGGATTAGGTTAGATAGACTAGTATATAATTGGCACATTGGTTTCTCTTTGTTTGGTGTGCGTGCAACCACATATTTGTGAAAGGCCTGCAAACCTTTTTTTATGTTTTGATTGTGGTGGTGCCACACCGTTTGGCGAGAGAGTGTTTTGGGTGTATTCAAGATTTAGGTTTTGGATTTGTGAGAGTTAATCTCTTTTGTAATCTCCTTTGTTATTGGTGGAATTTCCCCGTGGACGTAGGCTTTATAGCCGAACCACATAAATCCTTTGTGTTCTTTCTGTGACTGTTAGTTTTCATATTTTGCCTTCATATTTGTTATATTGTTTTGAAACGTTTCCGCACAACAATAACCACGTGCTCTAATCCTCTGAGCTACAGGCCCAACCCGATCTCTACAGGATCTGTTCCCAAGATTACCCCAAAATACACACACAATATAAAGTACATCAAAATGAGCAGATACTAGATCCCAAATGTATGCAAACTATGAAGATAGAAATTTCTCGATGTTGGAGGTTTCTTCTGGTTTCTGTCAATTTATAGTGGGGAGGAAAGGGACAGACTTGGAGAATTACCTTGTGCTCAAGACTTCGTCATAGTCTCATAGTCGTCTGGAAGTCCAATTTATGGGGCGGGGGAGGAGAGATTAAGAAACTTGTAGCTCTATTGACAGTTTGAGAAGAATTTTCACCTGACATAAATAGACCAGATAGGAGGGAGTGGAAACTGGATTCAGGGTTTTACTCTTGTAGGACATTCTTAAACATTCCTTTACTAATCAATCCTTTTTTTCCGTGGGAGAGGCAATGGAGAAGAGATGCAGCCTCAGGAAAAATTAGCGCTGCAGCATGCCAAATAGAAGAAAAAGGATTGGACCAGAATCAGTGGAAAACAAGAAAGAGCTGACCAAAACTAAACTTTAACCCACAACACCTGCATCTCCCTCCAGAAAACACACACCCACCCCCTCCCTGCCACACACATTGACCTTCTTGCCTTGGCAAAACGTCGAATGAGTCTCACAAAGAGAGCAGCCTCCTGCTAAACTCAGCCATTTTGAACAACCTGAACCAAAGGCCCAGTGTCACTAAGCAAAACAGGAAAGTATGGTTTACCCACCCAAAATTAGCCTTGCACAGAAGCACCAATGGGATAAGCCACCAGTTGGTCTCCTTCGAACCATATCCTTCCCGTGGCTAAACAGCTAATAGGGCAGTTTGACCTTGGAACGGAGCATTAGAGCTCCAGACTGGACCCTATGGATGAAAGAAATCTGCCATTCTATCACTGCTCAGAAAACCCCTGCAAGCCTTGCTGGAGAACCTGTCAGAAGGGTCAAGGTGCCATCTTAAATGATTTGGAAACCTACTGCTCCCATTATGTGTGTTTTGGCTTGGGTAATAGCACATGGAAGAGCAAATATTTGTGATTTGTAAAAAGAAGATCCACTGCCTATCTCCACACTGATATTCCACCACCTCATCCTCAAGAAAACTTCTCAAATCAATGGTAAAATTAATTCCAAATATCTACCATAATATCATGTAAAAGTAAACCAAATTTTATTTTCCACTTAAAAGTGCAACCAAGGCATAGTAAGAAACACAAGAGATAAGAATGCAAAGGCAGCAAGAAGACACTAGAAATAAGTGCAAATGCAATGAAAAATCACCATAAGAAAATACTCGAGTCACAGTGGTTACCTGTAATTAAAAGATTTGATCCTGATTCGACCCTAAGGGACAAATTGTCCACCAAAACATTACCCGTGGGGGTGACAACCTGGAAAACACCTTCAATATAAAACCTTACAATGCAGAAAAATGATACAACGAATGGGTAGAAAATTTAGTAAATAATGCACACCTTGACCCCAGCAAATTCAATGTAATCAGCTTCACTGAAGCAATTTCTGCTCCCAGAAGATTTACCATTAACCACACTTAGCTCTTTTGATATGGCCAATAATTCATGGATGCGATCCGCATAACCACTGTAAAGATAAAAACAATGCGTCAAATTAGAAACTGCTGGGCACAGGACATGCTTTGCACTGAATGCACACAGATGACACCTGTAAATGAAATCTGATTCTTAAAATAAAATAAAAAAGCAACCCTATTTGTTGCAAGAGTTCCCAGAGACATTTCTTATTTCAATTTATGCAAAAGATAATTACCTGAGACGATTAAGCCGTCTTGAACTTATAGAAAGGGTTCCTAGAGACTGAAATAGTGAGATTATGACGCTAGTATGATATCTTAAATTGCTTAACATCTCAGCACGACCTAAAGTTGAAGTATCTGGCCTCAGATGGCCCGAGAAGAAGGGCTCAATGATCAGTACAACAGCCACTGTAGCACCAAGATACTTCAATAAAAAGTCTTGAATCATGCCAAACCACCAATGGTCATGAAGAACAACACGCATATGCCCAATCAATGTTTCAAACTTCTTTTTAATATGAGATTCTTCTCTACTTTCTCCACCATAAAATGCCACACTTTCTGCATGGGTCCTCAATCGTGAATGAAGTTGCCTATACTCCCCTTCCAATTGTTGTTCTTTCGACATTAGTTTCCCAAAAGCAGGTGAAAAATTTCTTATCGCCGCCCCTGCCCCTATGACATATGCCTGAAATGTAACATAACAAGTCAGCAGGCGAACTACAAAATCCAATATTTACTATCTCAAATTGCAATTTATGAGAAGGTGAAATGATCGATAGCTGCACCAAGAAATGTAATTTATTTAGCCCTTTATTCACAAATCAATCAATAGATTATTACCAATATCCAGAAGACGTATTTAGGACTGGCATAAGAACACAGCCGCCAAGTATAAAGAAGACCATCAGTGACAGCTGTCAAATCATCCTGTACGATTTCACTCAACTCTGAACAGAACTTTGGTACGTCACTTGCAATCCTCTGTTCAGGATTAGTTATCCGACCATCGACATGAGACATTTTGTAGTATGCGATATTCTGAGATTCAAACAAGAATTAAAAACAACAGAAACCATAAAGCAAAGTTAAAGCCAAACAATATAATGGATGAAATAAAGACATATTTTCTTGGTCAGCTTAGTGTGAGTAGATTAAAGAAAATTTGCATATTATTTATGAAAACCGAGTGCCATATCCTTTTGGCTAACAAGGAAATATAATTCCAATCAGGATTGAAGGGCAATAGCAACCGGACTCACATGGATAAGAAATATAAGATCATTACGAGAAAATGCCATCTAGGCAGTTTATTCCCAACCAGATAACCGTACAAATATTTTATAGACTCGCTATCTTATTCGCAGAAGAATATGCCAAAAAATGAAGCGCCAAACACTAATATAGTTCACAATTACACTCAAGGATATCATTGGTAAGGCAGTATTGCCACAAATGAGGAAGACCGCCACTTGTATGGAGATTGGTTTTCTATTTCAATCCAAAGAGCAACAAATTTGACTCAAAAAGAAATTGCTTTAGTTACAAGAATAATCTGAGAATTGCGGCTGCAACTATTTGAATGTCCTAAAGAATTAAAGTACTAAGATTTGCTGGTTGGGTTGATCAAGAGGTGCCAAATTTAGAGAATGCTAAAACACTGAAGGATGTGAAGGGGAGATAAAGGCCAGGTATGCAGTTAGTCTGGTAGAAATACTCATTTCAAAAAATATCCATTTGTTTCCCTTTAGATTTTCCTTATTACCAAAGCAAAGACAGATAAAACAGTCGGAAGGAGAAACGGGTGACTGAATGCTCTAAAAAATAACTGACGTACACTTTTTAGATAAATTTTTCTCAAGCTCCCATTTAACGTATTGACTTTGCCTCTAAGGAAGTACACTGCATCAGGCAGATAACACTAGCAAATAGAAATCCTCAGACTCGAAGGTCATGACTTTAGATGGAAAGGATTTACCGACAGACTCAAAGGGATTTATCATAATCAAGTTGTGTACAGATATATTTGACGTTTTCATGGGAAATTGAATATCACGTAGCAGTGTGTAGAATTCTGTGAAATCTGATGATTTCATTGATGTGCCGATAGGCCTATATATACAGGTCTTGGGATTGAGATAACTACAAACAGTTATCTCTCCCTTATCTGAATCTAAGTATAACTGCTAGAGTAACTGCCTAGGTAACTGTCTATCGACATCTGTCCAATAACTGCTGTTGCTGTCTACTAAATACAGTGTACAGTATACTGAATAGCTACAGAACGTGTACTATTCTACATCCCCCCGCAAACGTGGCACCCCGTGGGTGACAAGTTTGGAAGCAAGGGATAAATGGCGATTGACTGGAAGCCCTTTGGTGAAGAGGTCGGCAAGTTGTGATGTAGAGGGAACAAATTGTACGTGATGAGTTCCTGAAGCGACCCTTTCTCGTAGGAAGTGATAGTCTAAGGCGATGTGCTTTGTCCGAGCATGAAAGATTGGGTTGCGTGTCATGTAAGTGGCACTTAGGTTGTCACAGTACAGCTGCACCGGCATCGCTGGAAGGGCTCCTAGTTCTTGCAGGAGACTTAGTATCCATAGGGTATCTGCACAGGTATAGGCTAGAGCACGGTACTCTGCCTCAGAACTAGAGCGGGAAACAGTCTTTTGTTTCTTTGCACACCAGGAAATCAGAGTGGAGCCAAGAAAGATACAAAAACCTGTGATAGACCGCCTAGTGTCGCGACACCCAGCCCAGTCTGCATCAGAAAATGCATGAATTTGCAAGGGAAATAGAGACCTGCGGATGTGAAGGCCATGTCCAAGGGTTCCTTTGAGGTAGCGGATGATCCTTTTTACAGCGGTGAGATGGACATCTGTAGGAGAGCTCAAAAACTGTGCAACTTGCTGAACAGCAAAGGATATATCTGGTCTTGTTAAAGTCAGGTAGAGTAGTGCACCGACAAGTTGTCTATAGGTAGAGCCATCGTGGAGGGGGTTGCCAACAGCAGCAGAGAGGGCCTGTTTTGGAGCAACTGGAGTGAGGGCTGGCTTGCAATCAGTTAAACCACTGCGCTGCAGGATGTCCAGTGTATACTTGGTTTGAGTGAGGTGGAGGCCAGTGTCTATGGACTTGGCTTCGACTCCCAGGAAGTAGTGGAGAGGACCTAGGTCCTTGATGGCAAAGGCACGGGCCAATGTTGTCATGAAGGTGGAGACCGCAGGTTGGGAGTTGCCAGTTAAGATTATATCATCAACATAGAGTAGGAGATACAGAAGGGTAGATTGGTGACGGTAAACAAACATGGAGGGATCAGCTCTACTCTGTTGGAAGCCGTAGAGAAGCAGGAAGGATCGAAAACGGTCAAACCAGGCCCGTGGGGCCTGTTTGAGCCCATAAATAGCTTTGTGTAGTCTGCAGACATGGTGAGGACGGTGGGGATCAGTGAATCCAGGGGGCTGTTGCATGTATACTTCTTCAGTGAGGGTACCATGGAGAAATGCATTTGTGACATCCATTTGTCGTAGGGGCCAGTTGTTAGAAACAGCAAGTGCAAGCACAATTCTGATGGTAGGGGGCTTCACAACGGGACTGAATGTCTCTGTGTAGTCTAGGCCGGCCTGTTGGTGAAAGCCTTTGGCAACAAGACGGGCCTTGTATCTCTCAATCGTGCCGTCAGCATGTCTTTTGAGTTTAAAAACCCATTTGCAGCCAACTGTATTGGCTTGAGGTGGTAAGGGAACAAGAGACCAGGTTTGTTGGTTGAGAAGGGCCGTAAACTCAGTGTGCATTGCCTTGGTCCATTCTGGAGATTTAGAGGCTTGTTGGTAGGTGGTAGGTTCAATGATGGTCTGAGCCAAGGAAAGGAAGGCCTGGGGAATAGGGTATTTAGTGGCAAATAGGAGATTTCGAGATTTGGAGATACCTGCCTTGCTGCGGGTTATCATGGGATGAGTGTTTGGGGGTCTAGAGGCTGGAGGAACAGGGGTAGGAGGGGCTGATGTAGGTGGATCAGACTGAGTGTGAACTGATGTGGTAGGGTTAGGGTGGGTGGGGGAAGTGGTGGAAGGAGTGGGGGGGAGGGTGGGTTGAGGAGGTGTAGAGGGAGGTGGCTGCGGATTAGTTGTGGTGTGGTGGGAGTTCAGAGGGGCTGGAATCGCAGGGATGAAGCAGAAATCAGGAACTTGAGGGGAAGGATTTGTGGCATGGGGAAAGTGGTGTTCATTGAAAACAACATGGCGGCTGATGTAAACCTTACCACTAGGTACATGAAGGCAGCGATACCCTTTGTGATGAGAGCTGTATCCGAGAAAGGTACAGGGAATGGACCTGGGTTCTAGTTTGTGTTTAGTGTTGTGGCCAATATATGGGTAACAAGCAGAGCCAAAAACTCGAAGGAGGTGATAGGGAGGTTGTTTGCCGTGTAGTTTAAAGTAAGGGGAGGTCCATTTGAGCACTGGAGTTGGGAGAAGGTTGATGAGGAAAACTGCAGTAGTTACTGCTTCGGCCCAATAACAGTGGGGCAGGTTAGCAGTGATCAGTAGAGTTCTGCCCATTTCAGAAATGTGCCTGTGTTTTCTCTCAGCCAGGCCATTCTGTTGTGGGGTATAAGGGCAAGAAAAACGGTGGTGGATGCCATGGTTAGAACAGAGGGTCTTGAAAGAGTGATTATCAAATTCTTTGCCACCATCACTATGGAATTGTTTGATGGTGGTAGAGAATTGGTTTTTAATATAGGTGAGGAAAGTGGAGAAGTGTGCAAAAACTTCTGATTTTTGGCGGAGTGGAAAAATCCAGGTGTACCTGGTAAAATCATCTGTAAATAACACATAATATCTAAAACCAGACACAGAGGGGACTGGAGACATCCAGACATCAGAGTGGATTAAATCAAAAGGTTTTATTGCAGTGTGTACAACAGAATTGAAAGATAGTCTAGTTGATTTGCCTGTAGCACAACTATTACAGAAGCCTATATTATCTAAGGAAGCAGAAGTAATGACAGCAGTTTGAGAGGCTAAGACACGGTGGACTTGAGGAGATGGATGACCCAAGCGGTTGTGCCAGAGAGAACTTGTTGCACTTGTCAGCAAGGCCTGAGGGTGGGTAGGGCGACATGGACGGATGGGGTACAACCCATTTTCACAGGGGCCCTGAAAGAGAACAGCCTTGGTGTTTAGGTCTTGGATGAGGAAATGAGTGGGGAAGAATGTTATACTGACCTGCTGATCATTAGTGAACTGTGCAACAGATAACAAATTTTTGCGTAGTGTAGGAATATGAAGAACATTTGAGAGATGAAAGACATAGGGACCAGAGGAAAAGGTGAGATTACCAGTGTGGTCAATGGGAAGAGTGGCACCGTTGCCTACCATGACGTGATCTGTGGAGGAAGGGGCTGGAGTGTGAGGGGGAGCATGTTGGAGGGTCATATGATGAGTGGCACCACTGTCAGGATACCAGTTAGGATCAGCAGCAGCAGGGGTAATATGTAGTCCTGCGAAGGCGTGGGCAAGGTCATGATCAGGGCTCTGTTGAATTTGGGGACAGTGTGCGGCAATATGTCCATGGCGGTTGCAGGACCAGCATAGGGGGCCATTTGGACGGGAAGTGTTGGTTGGATAAGTTCCAAGAATGCCTGGAGCATTGGAAATAGGAGAGGGACGGCCAGAGCCTTTGCGGTAGGAGGACCGTGGGGGACGATTTGGGCGAGCACCACGGTTGTAGGGTTGTCTTCCACGGGTGCTGTAGTAGGCATTGGCATAGGGGACTGGAGTGGGGTGGGTAGAATTGGCATAGAAAGCAGTAGGAGGAACTGCGGTTGCTGGATTTGCAGAGGAAGTTTGTTGAGCCTCAAAGGAAAGTAACCGGGCCCGGAGATCAGAGAAGGGAGGGAGGGGTGGGAAGTTCAGCATGGCAGTCACCAACATGGTGTACTCAGGACCGAGGCCACGAAGGACAGCAGTGACAAGGTCCGTAGGGGAGAAAGGCTCGTTTATAGCAGCAAGAGAATCAGCCAAGGTTTTGGCTTGGGAAAGGTACTCTGAGATAGTTTTCTGACCTTTGGTGAGAGACATGAGTTGAAAACGGAGGTTAGTGGCATTGGCTAGGGATTGTTGGGAGAAATTTTGTTGGAGACACTGCCAGATTGCGCGGGAAGTTTGGAGGCCAACAACCTGGGACAAGATCGGTTCTGTGAGGGTGGCTCTGAGCATACTGACCAAGGTTTGATCAATCTGAAACCATTGGTGATAGGCAGGATTGGGGACAGGAATAGGGGCAGGGATCAGATCTGAAACAGAAGTATCAGAATGAGGGGAAGCAGTAGGCGTTTGGGGTGGTAGGGTAGGAGGAGGGGCAGGATGTGTGCCATCTATGAAACGCCAATAATTATGCCCAATGAGAAAGGGCTTAATCTGGCTTTCCCAGAGAAGGTAATTACTCTCATTGAGTTTAACCGAAACTAGGGTTGAAATGGTGGTGGGAGAGACGGTGGGGGAAGAGCAGGAATCTGTTGCCATAGTTGGGAGAAAGATAGGAAGAGGATCGGGTTGGTGGTCAGACTATAAGCTCTGATACCATGTAGAATTCTGTGAAATCTGATGATTTCATTGATGTGCCGATAGGCCTATATATACAGGTCTTGGGATTGAGATAACTACAAACAGTTATCTCTCCCTTATCTGAATCTAAGTATAACTGCTAGAGTAACTGCCTAGGTAACTGTCTATGGACATCTGTCCAATAACTGCTGTTGCTGTCTACTAAATACAGTGTACAGTATACTGAATAGCTACAGAACGTGTACTATTCTACACAGTGATGCAAAATTAAGCACAGTAAAGTGATTGAAAGAACATTTTATATCTCAGGAAATAATCAATCCTTAGAGAAACAAAAACAACAGCAGGACTTTTCCTCCCCAACGAGTGAAAGAACTAACATAATATATGCAAATAGAAAAACTCCTTTATCACTGTTGATTCAACTTAATAAGTAATAAGGGTTCAGTAAATGACAAATACTTAAACTAACATATTTCGAGGAAATAATATCACACCAGATGTCAAGTCAACAGGGTATCCCCATTCTTGATGACTTCTTTACAATTCTTAGGTTTCTCAATGTATTGGAATCAGCATAAAGTATAAAATTTAAAATCCAACTTTGCTCATAAATATTAACAAATAAAACATGAAAAAGCCTTTTCTGCCAAAGGGAGATTTTAGTAAATAAACAAATATAATGCTTAGGCTAAGGGTGAAGTTGGTAATTTTCCTTAAATCTCCCCCACCCGGAGCGCAAGTATCATATACACCCCCATAGTAAAAAGCCTTGAATGCTAGAAGAAAAGCACCAATACCTAACAAGATAAAGTGAATATCGAAAATTGTAGTCATTTTATTTCAATCTTTCCATACATAACTGAAGAATGGAAAAGATTCTTTGACATGATTACCATATTCTCTGAGTATAAAGATGTGAAGCGATAAGAATAAAATAGAGAGAAACCAACTCGAGGTTACAAGAAGATTAACATACAATATAATATCAAGTAATAAGAAAATAGCAATGTTTAAAAAAAGAGGTGTTCTTACATCAGTAGACAGTAAAAATACCTACCTCGAAATAATGGGAATGAATAAGCTTTGTCAATATTTTTCTGAACCGCAGACTTAAGGTCCCTGTAATGAACTTTGAAGTAGAATGCATAGTTGAGACGAGAAAGCATAATAAGATATTTTCAGAAATCAGCCGAAAAAATAGTGGCGCGCGTCGAAGGAAAGCTGCACGGAACAGAAATCCTTGGACTTTTGCTAGTCTGTTGCTCAAAGCAGTTCGCATCACCTGCAACCAAATAAATGATGAGATAAGCATATATGCCCAAATTATAGGTGTTCCATACCAGCAGAAATCCAACGTTTACCTTTAGGACTAATACAAGGCCAGCTTTTGGATACCACCATAGATCACATATTAGAATAAGATATACTCATTGATTTGTAAGGTGACTTCCCATAATTTATTAATCATTAAAAAGTAAACAAGAGAGGAGGCAAGTTGTCCCCTGGAGTAGCTAGGAGATGTTATCAAGGCAATCCACCCATGACTGCAAAATTTCATGCTAATCATACAATATAACCTGGAAATGTCTATCCCTAAATCCTGAAGACACTGACGCCCAAAGGAAAGCCCAAAATAGTATGCAATGTTTATTAAGAGCTAAACTTCTTGCAGAAACAAAATCAAAGACAGATTTTTTATTTTCAGGCCACACATCTTTTCCATCAAGGGATATTTAAGCTCGTTCAAGGTTTTTGCATACTCCTAATTTAGAGTAGCAGACAATCATTCACAATCAATAGAAGAGAAACTGAAAGAGTAATTCGAAACTATAGAACCACTAAGGTGTGTACATGCCGGAAGCTTACCACTATAGAGACTAAAGCCAAAAGATCCCTCGCACCCATTTGGCCCATCTCAGACAAGAGAATTGCAGCAAGGACTTGAAGCGACTTCATTCCCCCTTTCTTTAGTGGAGGTTTCTTTAACTTTTGATCACTCATCACGAACTCCTCCGTTGTTTTTTCATTATCATTCAGCCCATTAGAAAGACCATGAAAATCATGCTTTTTATGGTTGGATCGTGATTGAATGTATGCAGCGGTCCCACCAGCAACTACGATACCAGTGGCAAGTAGTAAAGTTTTCCTGTGAAGTGTAAGTAACAACATTAGCCGAATGCCAAGCATAATTTCATAGCCACAACCTTAATACATTTCCTCTATTCATATAAAAATAAAAATTAAAAAATGTTTTGGTTGCCCCTGATCACATAACATTAACTGCTGAAAGATATGTCCTATTAACAATAACTGGCATAAAATATATAGCATCTCCGACAATACAAGTTGTATGAGAACATAAGCAGAAATAATCAACACAAAGGAAGAGAATTTTGGGGGAAAATGAAGAAAATTCAAATATTAGTAATCTGGAAAAGAATACGAGGGAGAAATCAAAATTTAAGACATCAAATTAGTAATAGATCGGATCTAGCAACACCCAGATACCAAACAATCAAAAGGATCAAAACCCATAAATGGCAGACAGAAAATGAACCCTATCCAATTGAGCACAGAGATTGTAAGCAATGTTTTGTGTGCATATAGTGAAAACGCCAAGTGCGAAGAAGCCAATAAAATGCATGTAAGAGTTCTGTTAATACTCGGAAAGTGTCAAAAGAGAACGATAGATGGATTAATTGATCGATTAATACCTCCTCGACGCCATGAAACTCCGGCCATGCTCAGTCAATTGCAACAGTTGAAGCGAAGGCATGGCTAACCACTACAACCGCTGCTGCAGGGTGGCTGGGTCGGTGGCTCCCCTGCTTCTTCTGATTCTGCTTTGTTTCTTTTTTCTAGCCCTCGGCGCCTCTTCAGCTTCTTCCCAAACGGACCGACCTCACCCCCACCATTTCTTTCCCTATTTGATTGTTTTTTTTTTAATTATCTGAATTTCCCCATTTGATTGTTTGTTTCGTTCTTTTCGGTTTTTGTGTTTTCTTGTTTTAGCAACGGGTTCAAATTGAAATTCGTCAGCTAAGAGATCAAACATGGCAAAAAAAAAAATAGTAGTAAATTAGAGAAAGGCTGAATTTGTCAGAAACTCTTTATAGTAAAGTATGTATTGTATAACGTTCGGTGATCAATTGTTTTGATACGATTCATGAAACCAAGGCATTGGCTTTGGCGTTGGGCTTTAGATAACGCACATACATAGGTACCAACTTTGTCCCCCTTTCTTTGCGTGGACAATTTGCCAATCCAATTAATTAGGCCTTCTCGATCCGATCACATCTATGCATGAGTTTCATTCACATCATATGACTTTGATTCATACAATTAGGTTAAAGACTTATAATTGTATTAAAAACTTATGATTGTCTTACTCTGCATTCAAAATAGGACAAAGTTAATCACATTGCCCTATCTCTATTGCTCTTATCTCACTGTCGGGAAAACTGCATATATATCAATTAGGTAACAAAATATGTATTGACAAAAAGATACTTGGTTTATTAGGCTAAATACATCAAGAATACGTCAGTCAATCTCAAAATATCCCTGGGACAGCAATTTGCCCAACTAGAAACAAGTACAAAGTAAAAAATATTGCACTCTTTAACTTATATCTTGTTTAACGCCGTTTAGGATAATTATATAGCATAGTATTTGGTCATATATGCATCGTCTTCCTCCATATCCACTAGCCATGTTAATTGGTTCTAAAAAATCGGACCGAACCGAAACTGAAACCGAAAAAATTGAACTAAACAAAAACTGAAATCGAATAGTAAAAATCGAACCAAACCGAGTCTAACCCGGTTTTGTTTTGGTTCTTAATTTACCAAAACCAAACTGAACCGAAAAAACCAAACTAAATGAAATGGGCTTCTGTTTTTGGGTTTTAATGGATCAAGCTTCTGTGTTTAATTCAATGGGCTATGTCCATTGTCCAACCCAGCCCAAGAAGAATCAGATTTCCCAGCCCAATCTCAAGTCCCTAAGCCCAACAAACAACAGACCAAGTGCCCAACCTCTCTGCTCTCCAAAACGACGCCGTTCGGATTTCTCCATCCCTAATCACTAACCCTCTCTCGCAGTCTCGCACTTTCGCGTCGCTCAGCCTCATCTGTCTCCACTCTCCAGAGATGCACGACGATGGATGACCCCTCTCAACATTATCTTTCTTTGTTTTAGTCGCCCAATTGCTCACCCTCACGAGTCACGAAGACACGAACCCTCATCACTCAGCACAGGAGACGACCTTCGCTCAATCTCTCCCTCTCGTCGTTCTCTCCATCTCTCTCTCCCTCGACCTCGACCTTGACGTCTTCGTCGAAGCTGATCTTCGAAAGTTCGACCTCCTATCTCTAGCTTCGTCAAAGCTCATGGCCTCACAGGCTCACACCTCTGAGTCTACATGAATTCTCCTTCGTTCTCTCCGTCGCATACTGGTCGTCTTCGAAGCTCACCGCCTTTCTCCTTCTCTTCGTGGTCGCATACGAAAATCGGTTCAAAATCGAGCCGAACTGGTTTAGTCGGTTTTCAGTTCAACCGGTTTTGAGGTTGAGAACCGGACCGAACTGGAACCGATTCCCAACCTGGTTAGGTTTCGCTTTTGCAAAAAAATCAAACCGAAAAACCGATTAACATGCCTAATATCCACCTACGGTCATGGCTCCTTCTTGTCCTATCAGACTCCAACCTTAGTTGATGGGTTCACAAATCTGTATGTTATGAAAGTGAATTATAATGTTGAGCACGAAGATATGAATGAAGTAGATGGAATGGATAACTTGCTTTCAGAGTTAGCATATGTCATTCAAGGAATTGATGAGGCCATAAGCATTGCATAAATGAAATTTTTCCGTTAAACCAAACACCGCATAAAAAGCCTTCTTCTTCTAATCAGTATTATGGTTACCACAATTAAAATCCTTATCAAAATTATATAAAGAAGAAGTTTCACCCATGTGTTCCGGGCTCATCAGTTTTTGTTGATACACCACAAATGGCGTCGTTTTTTTCTTCTTATAATTCATGTGCATATACCCATTTGGATACGAATTTAAACTCGCTTGGTAGCCCTCTTCGTCGTTGCCCATGTAATTAATATGACCTCCAAGAGTATGTAGAGGCTTCAAGTGGTCCAAGTGAAGGAGCGAACTGTCGGAGTTGTCGTCGTCGGAATCGGGGTGAAAGTGGAGATGTGAGCTTGAATTTGAGTGAGAATGGTAAGGTGGCAACTATTCGGTGTTTCCTTTTCTGGTAAACGAAAGGTTGAGATGAGGAGACGAAGGCAAGCCAAAAGAGCTGCCCGCCTTTTGTTCTATGAATTTATACAGAGAAAGACTGATGCCTTTAATGGACTGTATATATGCGAAGTGGGCCTCGACAAGAGCGTACGTAGCGCTTGTGAATTGCCTCATCGAGAAATTTGTGTCGTTGTCGACATAAAGCGACGGCTGAATCCACTTCCATAGCATACAGATGGGTGAACCCATCAACCAAAGTTGGAGTCTAAGAGGACAAGAAAAGCCATGGCCATGTGGTGGATATGGAAAAAGAAGATGCAGTTATGACCAAAATTTCCTGCTATATAACTATCATAAACGGCATTAAATAAGACATCAGTTAAATGGTGTAACGTTAAAAACATTGTACCTATTCCCGTTGAAAAGTGAGGCAAATTGTCATTCTTGGTGTATTTTGAGATTTACTGGCTTGTGTTCTGATGCATTTAGCCTAATAAGCCAAAATATTTGCCACTTAATCGGCATATTGTCATACACACACCCTTGTATTTAGTATGCCAAATATGGGGATAATCAATAAACTTATGTGAGATTGATATATGGTATATACAACGGCCACATAATGAATTCATTTCACATGTTATCACACAAGTAAAAATTTATTGAAATTACACCATAAAAATAGAGAATATATATCAACCTCATCGCTTTTTCATATGAAATTATTGTTGAAGAGTATAATCTCATACTAGAAGATATAAAAATATACACTATTATAATGAAAGGATCTACTTCCAACAAGGCTTTTTGTAACGACCCGTCCCAAATTCCATGATTAGATTAGTGACTAATCACGATTAGTGAGGTTAATCGGTGATTAGTTGGGCGAAATCGGACGAACGATGCGAAATGACCGTTTTGCCCCTGGTGATGGCAAAACGTTGACTTTTCAATCGGGCGGTCAAATGGACTTCGACCGATGACCGTGACGTAGTTCGTGACGTTACGAGTTCATAGACAGGTGGCACGTTCAATTCCGACGTTCGAGGAGGAAGTTATGACGTTCGGAAGTTTAGGGGCATTTTGGTAATTTTGGATAAAAGGCGTCAAATGTTGACTTTTTGACCGGGAGGTCCGATGGCCGAGGGCCAAAGACCGTTACGTAGATAAGGACGATACGAATCCGTAGACAGGCGGTACGTCGAATTTGGACGTTCGACGGCGAAGTTACGGTTCACGAAAGTTTCGGGATACTATTCCCAGCGACACGTTCTACGAGACAAAAAGTAAGTTTTGTCTTTTGTGGGCCCAGTTACTTTTCAGCAACCAATGGATGAGTGACACTTGTCACCCATCCACTGGCCAACCTCACCCATTCATGCACCAAAACCCATCCCCGTGCATCGTCCATTTTCTTTGTTCCCAAACACAAACCCGATCCCATTTCTCACCCAAAAATCCAAACCCTTAACCTGTGAGCATAACTGAGAGGGCAGAGAGATAGAGAGGACCGGCTGGACGTGGTGGCTGGCCAGGCAGAGCCGCCGTGGGTGGCGGAGGAGAAAACCCGAACGAGGTAATCGGTTTTGCCCGTTTAATCCATTTTCGATTTCTAGTTGTTATGGGTCGATTTGGACGATTGGTTTGAGTTAAATAGGTTGCTAGGGAGTTGTTAGAGAGGTTTTGGTGGTGGTTGGACGTCAGGGAAGCCCTGGGAGGTTTCGAGAAAATTGAACCGTAAGGTTCAAAATTGAACCAGTCGGATTTCGAAGATTTTAGGTAGTTTTATTAATTGGGTTAGATAGGAAATGAAGAAATAGGAATTTAGGAATTGGAATGGAAGCAAACGGACCGAAAATGAGGGAGAAGGAGACCTGGACCGGTTACGCCGGTCCAAGTTGCAGGAAAAATTGGACCGGACCGGTCTGACCGATGTAGGGGATGACAGGTGACGTCATCCTGCTGACGTCATCATGTCAGGGATGACGTCAGCATTGTCAGATCTGACAATGTCAGCTGACATGTCAGAAAATGGGCCAATAGGAGTGCGACACGTGTCACATGTCAGTGCACAGTCAGCACTGACATGTCAGTGACGTGGCCCAATAAGGGGCTGACACGTGTCACTGATGTGGACCAATCGGAGCATGACACGTGGCACCTGTCAGAGTCTGACATGTTAGACCTGACAGCTGTCAGATGACGTCATGCTGACGTCAGCGATGACGTTAGCAGGTACTGTAGCTGGCGCGTGAAGCCTACGCGCAGCCACTTCAGGCAGCGCGTGAGGGCGCGTGGCAGGGAATCTAAGGAAGGTTCCAACATACGAAATCTTCTATTCGATGTAACGAACATTTTGGGACTAGTTTCGTGTCGATCGGACACCGTCTCGATATGTTTCGGGGCATCAGAAGGTTTAGGTTCGAGATTAAAAATAGTTAAAAATACGGGAAAATTACGGGGCTTTAGTGGGAGGTTAATTAAGTAGTTAGTAACCTTCTATTACAATTTGGACAGGTTTAGGAGTCCCGGTGACGGTGATCGGCTCGGGGAGCCGTATAGCACGCAAATCGAGGCGGCAGCTCGGACGGTCTGTGAGTGGACCTTGTTTTCTAAATTGGTGCATGCATAAATGTTTATTATATGTTTTATTACTTGTTTGATGATGCCATGGGTGCATTTGTATGTGGTTACGTATAAGTACGTATTTCGAGGTTTCAGCCTTATACGGTGCTTATACGGGTCTGTATTTCTTTATTGGTTTTAATGAAAAGGTTTTGGATTTCTAAAAGGATAAACTCGGGTATGAGACCCATTTGGTTTGGTCTCGGACATATGACACTATTTACGACCTTCAGGTCTAAATCGTGGTCGCGACGGGTGCTATGTGCACGGCGATCGACGATACGACGCTCGCCTCCGGATTGGGATGTGTTCCTTCCGGAGAGGTCACGATGCACGATTCGTGGTCGGGTAGCCTGGGGAGGCTCGACTTCGGAGTGCTGACGGTTTAGGATATCGATTGATGATGAGTGCACCATGATCTTGTGATGGTCGCGTCGGTTGATACGTTCACGGCGACATACCAGGATTGAGGGCGGTCCTGGATGGATGGTTGCACGCATCACTATGATCGGAGTCGTGACTGACCCATAGATATCGGGCACGGTGCCCAGTTGAGTCATATGTTCGGGCACGAGACCCAGTTGTTTTACACTGATGATTTCGGGTCAGGGACCCTAGATGGATTTCCAAGTTCATGACGGTTTACGGGAACCGGCATGAACTCTGGAAAGGTCATTGTGGTTCATGACGGTTTATGGGAACCGGCATGAACCTCTGTTAGGTCATTCTGGTTCTTGACGGTTTATGGGGACCGGCATGAACCCTGGTTATGTTATTACGGTACATGACGGTTTATGGGAACCGGCATGTTACCTCGATTATGTTATTACGGTACATGACGGTTTATGGGAACCGGTATGTTACCTGATTATGGATATTATGGATCATGACGGTTCAGGGGGGAACCGGACATGAATGTTTATGTTATGTATATATATGTCCATCTACCTTCCTTTACATGTTCTACTATCTCCTCCGGGGAGGGTCGTTGGCCTGGGTGGACCCCGGAGTAGTCACGGAGCACCGACTGAGTGGAGTCACCCCCCAGTTGGGTTCCTTACTCTCAGGAAGGCTATGGTTACTATTACCTCGAGTAGGATCAGTGGTCTGCGGACATTGACCTTGACTTTGAGAAGACTCGGATTGAGACCCGGGTAGCACGCGCGTAGCTTTGGATACCGTGACAGGATTGGTTGTGTGACTTATATGTATTTATATGATATATGATATATGATATGTGGTGTGCACAGGTGTGCACAGGATTTGAGCAGTGGCTCGTATACTTGGTTTCTTTATGGTTTGGGGCCGAGTCCCTTATGGATTTGGGCAGTGGCCCGTATGGTCGTTTTCATTGTGGTCCTTTCGACCTTGATTTATAGCTGATTTGGGCTTAGTCCCACATATGGTTTGTTTTTGGATAAATGGTTTTCGAATGCATGCATGCTTTTTAGTGGAGGATACAAATGTCTTATGAAATGTTTTATAAACTCTTGTTTTGTCCACTCACAGTTTTCAATGTTTTGACTGCCCTTCAGGTTGACATTGGATGTGGACTGTAGCAGAGGCCCATTTGATTTAACGTGAAATCGGGCTGGAGGCCCATTTGAGTTATGTGATCGGGCCGGGGCCCCGTTGGTTTACGAATTCGGGCTTGAGGCCCAGTTGGTTATGATATCGGGTATGAGGCCCAGTTATGGTTTATAAACATGATTTTGGGTCAGGGACCCAAATGGATTTGGATTTATGATGGTTTTATGGAAAATCCGGGCGTAACTCTTTAAATGATTTGAAACGGTTTTCCATATACCATCCTCACGAACGGTTGCCCTCCAAACGTCCCGTAGTATCCTGGAGTGACGGGTTGTCTCCTCCAGACGTCTCGTAGTATCCTGGAGTAGTCACGGGGCATTGCCTGCGAGGGGTCATTGCACGGAGCGACCAGTCCGTATAGTGACTCAGGAGCAAGGTTGCCTGAGGTTAAAACCTCCCCCCAGGGAGGGTCATTGATCTGCGGGTCATTGACTTGGGTGGACCCTGGGGATACTTGGGATTTGAAACCTTGGGTAGCACGCATAGCTTGGAACCGTGACCGTGGTATTGATTGTGACATCTCGGATGTCAGGCGTCAAAGATGCCGAGGATCGATTTTGGGCTGAAACCCACATATATTGGTTTTGGGCTGAGACCCACGTGTATTGTTTTGGGCTGAGTTCCCATGTGCTTTAGTTTACGGTTTTGAGCTAAGGCCTTAATGGTTTAATTATTGACTAATGGTTTGATAAACATTTTTCGAATGCATGCATGCTTTTTTGTGAAGGGCATAAACGTCTTTTTGTGAAATGAATTTTATAAACTGTTTTTTCGTCCACTCACATTCTTTTCTGGTTTTTAATGCTATTCAGGTTTATCGCGGATGCGAGCTGTAGTAGGGACCGAGACATCACAATCCTTCTCCGATCCTGGCACGTTCTAGAAGCCCCAAACGTGCTAAGATTGGAATTATCCCTTGTCTGACACTTTGTGTCAGACGGGAGCAAGCACATCCTCCGTTAATCCGGGGGGGATTTTGGACGGGTCCTGTCATGCGGTCTGATTGAATGTGATTGTGTTGGCGAGACATTGGGTGAAAGGACACCGTAAGTTGAAGGGTTTATAAGCGTCAGGTCCAACATCCTATATGGTGGCACATACTACTAGTGGAGATAAGCTTGAGGATCAGATATCCAAACAGTAAGTCGCTTTGTACCCAAAGCACACCCTCTACAGTGCCAGCAACTGATTAGGTTGGGTGTGGTCGAGTACTCGAGTTGAGTGCGTTAATAATGAAGTTGGGTGGCTGTTGGGAATTTTCTGTTTTATTGATATTTAATATTAAGAGCAATTAAATTATAGATCCTTACTAACATATAAACTTGTATATAGAAAAATTAAACTCATAGGTCCTTTAACTAGTTAAAGGACTATACAATTTAAAATAAACCATAATTTTTATATAAATTACAATAAATGTAACAGGACCCATCCCAATCCCCCCCCCCCCCCCCCCCCCCCCGGGATTACCGTGGAATGTGCCCTGCTCCCGTCCAACAAGGGGTGTCAGACAAGGGATAACCAAGAGCTACTGCCCAACGGGGCATCCAGAGTGCGCAAGGATCGATGGAGGAGGTGTGCAATGTCCCAGTCTCTGCTGCAATCGTATCCGTAATCAACCTGAAGGGCATTAAAACCAAAAGCTGTGAGTGGACAAAAACCGGTAAGTTCATCAAATACATTTATAAGACATTTATGCCCTCCAATAAAAACGTATGCATGCCACCAAAACCAGTAACCAAAACGTTTGCTCAACCGAGCCATTAGGGCCTTAGCCCAAAAACCGTTAACCAAAAACCAAGTGTGGGAACTCAGCCCAAAACTGTGGAATACCACCACCATACATATACGACCATGTGGGTCACCACCCACGAACATAAATGAACATTAATTCATTAAAATCACACAATCATAAATCCACCCGGAAAGCCATTTCATTAATTCGTATTTTACCATTACCATCACCAGCATCCCTGATGCTAGACGTCCCTGACGTCATATCTCACGGTTTCACAAGCTACGCGTGCTGCCCGGGGTCTCTCCGGGTCCATATATCTGACATCCCTGATGTCTGACGTCCCTGACGTCAATCATAGCAATCCTGCTCTTGAGTCATCATACGGTCTGGCTGCTCCGTATGGTGACCCTTCACAGGCAATGCACCGTGACTTCCCCAGTGTCCCAGACATCTAGAGGAGACCATCATATATCCATGTGTGCAGATGGTATATGGAAAAATAGTTTTATTAACTCATTTCACAACATCACAATGGGCCCTGCCCGAATTTTCCATAAAACAACACATTTCCATTTAGGGTCCCTGACCCGAAACCACATTTATTAAATATAGGGCCCCTGACCCGAAATCACATTTATTAAATATAGGGCCCCTGACCCGAAATCATCATTTTAATCCAACTGGGCCCCATGCCCGATAACATAACTCAAATGGGTCTCAGCCCGATTTCATACCCACTGGGCCCCTGGCCCGATTTCATTAACCAACTGGGCCCCCGGCCCGATTCTCAAATGGACTCCAAGTCCGAAATTTCCAAAACAAGTGGGCCTCAAGCCCGAGTTCATCTTTCCAATATAAAAACCATTTTATCATAATATTTATTTAACCACAAGCATGCAAAACCACAAATAAACCGTTAATCCCGATACACGTGAAATACGGAAAACACCTCGAAATACGAGCAACATACCCAAAATCAATACTCACAAATACCATCATAGAAATCATGTATATAAACCATATAACACATTTAAGCATGCATAGTGTTTATAAAACCAAAGTCCACTCACAGACCGTTTTAACCGTGTGCCTCGATACGCGTGCCACCGGCCCTCCCGGGCCACACCACTATCACCGGGACTCCCAATCCTGTCCAAATCACATTAGAGGGTTACTAACCTCATCATTAACATCCTATCAAAGTCCCGTAATTTTTCCGAATTTTTACTTATTTTTAAACTTAATTTAAAACCTTCGAACATCCCGAACAATATCGGGACGGTATCCGATCGACACGAAACCAATTCCAAAATGTCCGTTACATTAAATAGGGCAGAAGTCATGTTGACCTCACCTCGAGATTCGTGCCCACGCGCCGCCACGCGCCGTCGTGAGTGGCTGCGCGTGAAACCCACGCGCCTGCTACAGTGTCACCAGCCCAACCCGTTTGTCTGGTAAACGGGTCCAATTCACCCGCGACACAACCCGGTTCCAATCCTGTCAATTCGATCCTAATTCCTTCAATTGATCAATCCATTAGCTTCGTTTTAAGTCCAATTATAAGTCTGTAACATCAATTACACGATAACTTACCCAAATTCCATCGATTCCACGATGAACACGAAGAACACTCCGGTCACTGTTCAATCATGGGATTCCTTCAATCTCGATTGATTTCCCTAAATTGGTTCAACCAGAAGCATCAGGGGACTCCGTTAAACATTTCCCCCAACTCAATTGCATCAATCCATTGCTCAATCTCCACGACTCAAGCTCGAACATCCGTACACTGTGCAACCATGGAGTTCCATCGATCTCGATCGGTTTCCTTCAATTGATGAACCCAGAAGCATCGTGGGATCATGAGGAGTCATTTCCCCACAACAATTGAGTCAATCACAGCCCCAAACTCCACGACTCAGCCTCGATTTCTTCCTCTGTCACCAAGCTCGATCAGAGCCAAAACGGCACCAATCCTTCTCGTTTTTGATGTGGATCGACTCGTCACAACCTCAGGAAGATGTTTGTAACCTCCAATTCGATCATCACAGCCTAACACTCAGTATTCGAATTTTCCCTCTCATTTTCCCGAAATCAAAAATCCAAAATTCAACACTCTCACAACCCCTCGTGTTTCCCCGTTAATTCCCTCATCTTAGTCTCCCATTTTCTCACAAGAACAGCAGAAGAAGGGAGCCAATTCTCCCTAATCCGAATCCCACATTTTGTGCACGGTTTAGGAACAAAGAGGAGAAAATTAGGGGAAATGGTGGATTAGATGATGATGATGTAGTAATGATGATGTTTGGAGGGAAACAAGGAGCTGGAAACAAGGGATGGGTGACATTTGTCACTCATCCAGGTGTCTAGGGTCAACGGTCACTATTCATTATTATATTATTATTTTAATCCCGGCCTCGGTTCGTTAGTTCGTTTCCTTGACCATAACGTCGTCGTCGGATCTCCGATTTCGGCATGCCGCCTGTCGTTAGATTCGTATCGACGATACCTACGTAACGGTCCTTGGCCCTCGCCCATCGGACCTCCCGATCAGAAAGTCAACATTTGGCCCCTAATAAGCCAAATTACCAAAATACCCCTCAACTTCCGAACACCATAACTTTCTCTACGAATGTCGGAATCGAACGTGCCACCTGTCTATGAACTCGTGACGTCCCGAACTACGTCACGGTCATCGGTCAAAGTCCATTTGACCGCCCGAACAAAAAGTCAACATTTTGCCCACGACTAGGGGCAAAACGGTCATTTTGCACATTTTGTCCGATTCCGCCCTACTAACCACCGTTCAACCTCGCTAATCAAGATTAGTCACTAAACTAATCCCGGAATTCGGGACGGGTCGTTACAAAATGTCATACAATTGTAAACTAGTCCAACAACAATATAAAAAACACTTACCAAAATTTATCATGATTTCAACATTACTTTATTTTTTATTTTTTTATTATAAGATTATATTGAAGATTATGAAAACATTACTCCTATTTATGATTTTTTTTTCACTTACTCATTTAAAAAAAAAATATGAGTATCTAATCTAACTTAAAGTAAGATAATTAAAAGCAATAATTCTTCAAAAATACTATATGTCGTACGATATGTCGTACGATTTCCCACCACTATCTCAAACTCCCACCCAAAAAAAAATCTATACCCTACTGTTGAACCCCAGATAATAAGGACTTTATTTTTTATTTTATAGAAAAATTCAATTGTAACTATATACAATATATATATATATTATGCATAATATAATAAAGGGTCCAAGAGATCAAATAAATCAAACACTAAGGGGCACATGGGGCAAAAATGACAAAAAAATACAATGTTATTCTTAATTGTTTAATGAAAATCTCAATAACTCACTCATTTTCTTTATTGAGATATAAAAGGTTAGATGTGAAATTTATTACTTACACATTATGTATAGGAACTTTTGAATAAAAAAAAGTTTGAGATAAAGTTTTATTTTGTTTAATATATAAACATTAAAGGTTTTATGTCAGGACCCGACTCATATAGCACCATATTGTCTGCTTTGGGCCTTATCCTCACGGTTTTGTTTTCGGGAGTTCATGGTGCAACTTCTCAGGGGGTCACCCATCATGGAATTGCACCAGCCTCAACTCGCTTAACTTTGGGGTTCCAATCCCCCCCAAAGCCACTTGAGCTCCCAAAAGACCTAGTGCTAGATAGGTGTGTGGCTACACCTTTAAGGCACACCACCATCCTCTCCCAGACCATTCCCCCTCGCAGGAATGTAGGATTGCTCATCGTTCCCTACAGGACACGGGTCTTACAATCCACCCCCCTTAGGGCCCAGCGTCCTCGCTGGCACACTTTGCAGTCGGGGTTTGACTCTGATACCAAATTGTCAGGACCCGACCCTCCTCGGTCAGGACCCGACTCATCTAGCACCATATTGTCCGCTTTGTGTCTCACCCTCATGATTTTGTTTTCGGGAGCTCATGGTGCAAGGGGGTCACCTATCATAGAATTGCACCAGCCTCAACTCGCTTAACTTTGGGGTTCCAATCCCCCCCAAAACCACTTGAGCTCCGAAAAGGCTTAGTGTTAGATAGGTGTGTGCCTACACCTTTAAGGCACACCACCATCCTCTCCCAGACCATTCCCCCTCGCAGAAATGTAGGATTGTTAACCGTTCCCTTCAGGGCACGGGTCTTACATTTTAAATAAAAGTAAAAGTTATTAAGGATTTAACAATGATTTACTCTAATATTAATTGTTATGATATTCATTTAATATAAATATTAAGTAGCTTACACATGGCAAGCAAAGAGTATAGTGGTGAGCATAAATATTAAGTAACATAAATATTAAGGGGATGTATTCAATTAGGATTTTAATAGATTGTAATCACGTGATTTTAATGTAATGGATTTCAGCATGATTTGCAATTATAAGATTTTACTTATGATTTTAATAGATTGTAATTACATGATTCTCTTATGATTCACTGAATTTTTTTGTATTCTCCAAAGAATCAAAAGATTTGCTT
Source organism: Prinsepia uniflora (assembly GCA_032719365.1). NCBI lineage: Eukaryota > Viridiplantae > Streptophyta > Magnoliopsida > Rosales > Rosaceae > Prinsepia > Prinsepia uniflora. The sequence goes on from CM064874.1 coordinate 54,776,110, forward strand.
TAGGATTTCATATGAAATAAAAATTATATAATACCATGAATTAATGATGCAATATGAATAAATAACCAAATGATAAATGTAATAACAATAACGTCATGTAGCAGCTAGACATGGCTTAAGGAAACAAAAGTTATTCAAGACGTAATAAAATATTTATTGGAGTTTCATCTACTTATATGACCTAGATAGCATCTCTCCACATAGTTGAAGCTATGCTAGCTCTCTATGTGTTAGCATCCTCTTTTTGTTGGTCTTGGGTTTGATAAATCTGCTCCAAATTGTTCCCTTCATCAACTGGTATTGATGAAGATTCATCAGTTGGCTCAATAGGAAATTCATCATAATGACACTCCTTGCGAACAAAGTTATGTAATGCTACACATGCCAACACTAGCTCTGCTTGTGTTTTAAATAAAAATGGAGGAGAAGACTTAAAAATTGTGAATCGCGATTTAAAAATACCAAATATCCTCTCGATCATATTCCTTAAGGACGCATGGCGAAGGTTGAATAACTCATTTTCATTTTCTTAATCTCTTATACGTCGTTATTTTATTGTGACTTATGTTGTCAGCATATTAACACTACAAACAAAATCGTGAAACAGATGACTGAAATTTTCTTTTTCTTCTACTTATAATAATGGTTGATGCCTCAAGATTGTGTATGCATAATATGATTCAAATATTAATCATGCATCGACAATATGCGTAGAATAAATTGTTGAAGTCGCCATCACCGGCTCATAATCCTCACGCAACAAGAAAAAAAAACAAAGAGAAATAGATGAGCTACCTGGAAAGCACGGTGAGTAGGAGCCTTGAGAATCAGATGGGAAGCCGACTTGAGAATCAGATGTAGAGGGGTGTGATTTTTTATGGGATTTGGTACTTATATCACCTACTGAAAAATCTCACAAAATACATTATTTAATTAAATACCTCAAAATCGGTAAGTTTTTGAATACCATTGTATTGTTTCTAATATTTTGAAAGTCCTAATTGAATACCAACATACTTGCATTGATGATTTTAAAATCCTAATTGAATAATTGAATACAATCAGATTTTTATTGATTACTTAAAAATTATAATTGAATACCACTTGACTTTTATGGCTCCAAAAAATCTATTAAAATCCTAATTGAATACATCCCTAGTTGATCACCACTATACTCTTTACTTGCCATGTCTATGCTACTTAATATTTATATTAAATGAATATCATAACAATTCATATTAAATATGTAACGACCCGTCCTGGAAATTAAGGTTAAGACAGTGATTAGTAAAGGATTAGTGAGCTTAATCGGGGGTTAGTTGGTTCCGATAAGGTCGTTAGCCTAGAATGACGATTTTGCCCCCGATTTGGGAAAAAGTTGACTTTTAGTTCGGGCGGTCAATTGGATTTTGACCGATGACCAGGACGTAGTTTAGGACGTCACGAATCCGTAGACAGGTGGCACGCCCGATTCCGACATCCGAGGAGGAAGTTATGATGTTCGGAAGGTTGAGGGCATAACCGTAATTTGGTTAAACTAGGGGGAAAAGTTGACTTTTCGTACGATCGGGTTTTGACTTGTTGACCTAGGATCGTTAGATAGATCTCGTCGTCCTGAGTTCGATGACAGGTGGCACGTATTCATCGGACTTACGATATGTGAGTTACGGATCTAGAAAGGTAGTGGCAAGATCGTAATTTTGGTTTAAAAAGGAGGGCAGTTTGGTCTTTTGCACATGAGGATTTGTGCAACAAAGAGGGACAATGGAGGGCTGAGATTGAGCCACATGGGAGAGGAATTGTGGGATGGTGACACGTGTAGAAGGGCTAGAGGTTTCTAGCATACACGGTCCAATTATTTGGGGTAATCGTGTACCCGTGTGTGTGTGTTTGTGTTCGAAGAACAGAAAACAGAGGGAGGAATTGAGAGGAAATTGAGAGGTGATCGTGAGGGTTGGTGAGTTTTATGAGTGTGTGAGAGTGACCAGAGAGTGAGAGGGAGTTAGTGAGGAGGTCTGGAGGTCCAGTGGCTGTGTGTGTGTGAGAGGTGAGCCACGGGAAACCAGGGGGAAAACAGGGAGGAAGTGAGTGATCGTGGTGGTGGTGTGGCCGTGTGCGGTGTAATTGGACTCGACAGGGAACAAGGACGACTCTGTGGACTTCAGGGAGTGCGGCGGTGAGCAAGGTGGCGGTCGACGACAGGCAATTCCTTCTCCCTATGTAAGTGCTCTGTTTTGCCATAATTTTCAAATTGGAAAGTCGTGGCTTTTGGGGTTGAATCGAGGAGTCCAGTGAGGTCTAGGGGACTCAGTAGGGTCCTAGGTAGTTGCTGGTTGTGCAGCCATGACGGAGGAGTGCACGGCGGAGGCTAGAACGACGGAGAGTACCCTATGTTCTCTGTTTTTCCGTTTTTGCTTCAAACGTTGAGTCGTGGGTTTAGAGTACGAGTCTATGGTTCTGGTTGGTCCTAGTCGACTTCTTAGGTCCTTAGGAACCGTTTACGGTGGTTGCCGTGGCGGGGGAAGACCTGGGTGGCCGGAGAAGAGAACAGGGGAAGAGTACGGGTTTCTGTTCGAGCGTGAGTCAACAGGCTGAGTCGAGGTGTGTGGAGTAGGGGAAAGGGTATCCTAGGTCTGGACGAAGCCGTTGGTGCAGAGAGGAGTCGATTTGGTGGACGGAAGGCAGAGAACCGGTCACACAGGTTCGAACTGCAGCAACTGTGTCGAACCGGGTCGACCAGAGGTAGACGAAGGCACTGTAACTGGTGCGTGAGGGCCACGCGCAGCCACTTTGGGCGGCGCTTGGAGGCGCGTGCGGTGGCGGCTGGGAAAACGGTCAACATGGTTTTTAGTCTAGGTGTTGTGACGAGTCTAATGGGATTGGTTTCGGGTTTTTCGGACGTCATTTGAAGTTAGTTCCGCGAGGTCGAAGGTTTAAGGTTCTGGTTCGTTACGTTTAGGACCCGGGGATTTTTGGGGAAAAATAGGTGGACCTTCGTAGATGTGTTAGTAACGTACTTTGGCGGTTGTTGGCAGGATCGGGACTTCCCGAGGAAGCTGAGGAACGTACAAGACGTTCGGGACGCAATTGAGGGCTCGGTACTGTGAGTGGACCATTTCCTTAAACTTGAACATGCATACCTGTTTTTCTATAATTGTTTTATAGTTTAAATCATGATTTTATGTTTATCGAATATACTTTGTTGATTTTACCTGATTGCACATTTTTCGAGAAGTTCGGTTTTCAGCACGGTTTACGAGAAATGTCGATTTCTGAGTATAAAGCCATGGTTTGGGGTTTTCAAGTGATAACTGGTTTCACTGGGTATAAGTGGATTTTGGAACATGATTTTGATGATCAAGGATTTTCAGTTTTAGAATCGGACTTCGGAAACGGAATTTGGTTTTAAAGTTGAAAAGTGGATTTCCTTTTTAGTCTAGGTGTTGTGACGAGTCTAATGGGATTGGTTTCGGGTTTTTCGGGCGTCGTTTGAAGTTAGTTCCGCGAGGTCGAAAGTTTAGGGTTCCGGTTCGTTACGTTTAGGACCCGGGGATTTTTGGAGAAAATTAGGTGGGCCTTCGTAGATGTGTTAGTAACGTACTTTGGCGGTTGTTGGCAGGATCGGGACTTCCCGAGGAAGCTGAGGAACGTACGAGACGTTCGGGACGCGATTGAGGGCTCGGTACTGTGAGTGGACCCTTTCCTTAAACTTGAACATGCATACCTGTTTTTCTATAATTGTTTTATAGTTTAAATCATGATTTTATGTTTATCAAATATACTTTGTTGATTTTACCTGATTGCACGTTTTTTGAGAAGTTCGGCTTTCAGCACGGTTTACGAGAAATGTCGATTTCTGAGTATAAAGCCATGGTTTGGGGTTTTCAAGTGATAACTGGTTTTCACTGGGTATAAGTGGATTTTGGAACATGATTCTGATGATCAAGGATTTTCGGTTTTAGAATCGGACTTCGGAAACTGAATTTGGTTTTAAAGTTGAAAAGTGGATTTCCGGATTTGGGTTCGGAATGACGGTTCTGGATGCCGAAAGAGCTTCGGACCAGTGATTTCGGATTCAGGTTTGGATATGGATTTAGAAATGGTTTTCAAATGGTTTTGGATTGGATTTGCTGGATCTGGTTATTGGGTTTAAAGACCCGGATATTGATTGACGGGGGACGGCCCCAGATTGGGTTTAAAGACCCGGATTGAGTTTAAAGACTCGGGAGTTTAAAGACTCGGATATATTGATATTTCCCCCGTAGGCCTGTTGAGTTTAAAGACTCGGGAGTTTAAAAACTCGGATATTATTGAGGCCTGGATTGAGTTTAAAGACTCGGGAGTTTAAAGACTCGGATAGATCCAGCAGGTTTGATCGGATAATGATGACTTGATATTCATGGTTTATGATACGGTTTTATGATGCTTATGCTATGATTTCTATAACTGTCTTTTATAGTGTTTTTATTTTTATGATGAGGTTTACGTGAACTATAACTGTTTTAATAACTAGGTTATGCATGTGGTTTCAAAACGGAGGGCCAAACCCGGGTTTCTTATAAATGGTTTTGGAAACTTTTCTTTTATTCTGGTCCACTCACACTTTTCTGGTTTTAAATTGCCCTCCAGGTCGTGGAGCTAGCGCGGGGTTTCGGCGTGGAGGCAGCGTCTGAGGCATAGAAGTCGCGAGAGGGATCCCGGAGTGGTTTAAATTTTTATCTTTTGTACTGTTGTATTATGCTCTGTAAAACTTTAACTTCGGGATGTATTGTATAGTTCTCCTGCGTCTGACTGAGTACTTTGGTGGTTTCGAGTGAGTTTACTTTAGTGTTGTGTTGGGGAGTCAGACGGGAGCAGGATTTACCTCGGGTTTCGGGGTGAAACCGGGGTGGGTCCTGACAAAATATCAACTCAAAATTGAAAACCAACTAAAAAATTTCTAATTTTCATTTATCTAAAAAAAAAAATCGAACCATATCAAAGTGAAATTATTGATTTCGTAAATCAATTGGATCTGTTCGGATAAAATCGGTTTTGATTTCTGAACTTCTACATATTTAGCCCAATTTACATATCATAATTCCCTTCTAGCTCGATTATTTATTTATAAATATAAAACCATCATTTATTAAACTACCATCTTGAAAATTGAAATTCTTATTCATTAAAAGAATTAATTGTAAACTATCAATCCAAAACCAATACAAACTATCAATCTCATGAGTTAAAAGGATCATTCAATTGTCAATAAAGAGTCCCAAAGAACAAACATGAGGGGAGGGAGGGCCATGTGGTGTAATTTTACTTTTTTTAAAAAGTTTTTACAATTGAATAGTACGATTTAGTAAAAAACTAATATACAAATTTTAATTCTTTGATTTTGTGTGGTGAAATGCATGGTATAATTTGTAAACAAAATTCATGCAATCACACATAATAAAATAAATAAATAATAGATACAGCTCAATTTATATTTTTACGAATTATACTTCTTCAGACCATATTAGGTTGGTTTGGTTCGTTTTCTTAATTTAAAAGACTAAAATAAAATCTAGTAGTTCGAATTTTAAAATTAAGTTGTGCACCTATAGGGTGTGTTTGGATGAAAACTTTTATGATTACTAAGAATTTATCAATGACATAATTTAAATTAACGGGAATTCATTTTATAGAATTTGTGAACTTTCATGCTTGGATAAAATAAAAGTAAAATGAAATTTAAACATATAATTTAATGTTCGTATATAAATAATAGTTATAAAGAGGGTTATTTACAAATGCACCCCATGAGGAAAGTTGTTTGGTTGTGAGATAACTTAATCATTATTCAAGATTGTTATCGGGTAATTTTGTCATTATGAATAAAACATTAAATAAAATGGATTATGCACAAGGGTTTTGAAATCTGAGGGGTATTTGTACAAGTTTTGAAACATAAGGGGATGTGTAACGACTATAAAGTTGAGGAAATAAAAGTTGGAAAAATGAAGTGAAAATAACGATTTTACCCTTGTAGGGGGTAAATGTTGACTTTTTGATCAAGACATTTTGTGGACGTTTTGTGAGGGCCGTTACGTAGGTCTCGAGCTCCTAAATATGTAGACAGGCGGTATGCTGAAAATGGACTTCGCTTTGGCTCTACCCACAAGTATCCAGTACTAGGTCTTTCACAACGAGATCTACTTATACAGTAACAGTATTTTATTATGAAGATTCGCTGAGTAGTTGACCCTGTTAGTCCTTTCTTGCAAGAGTAATGCATAACTGCTTTTTAAAATAGGATTTCTCATGCTTAATGGATACCATTTGCTATCAATGGAGAACTCATTCTCATTTTAATTAATTCGTTTTAGGTCTAAATAATATATGGGGCATTTTGGTAATTTTGGACATAAGGGTATTTTAGTAATTTTGCAAGAAAAACCTAGGCTATTATAGAATATTCCCCACTTTTCCCTCCCATTCCCTTCCACTGACCTACACTATTATATATACAAGGTGTGTGTGTGTGTGTGTGTGTGTGTGTGTGTGTGTGTGTGTGTGTGTGTGTGTGTGTGTGTGTGTGTGTGTGTGTGTGTGTGTGTGTGTGTGTGTGTGTGTGTGTGTGTGTGTTATGGTGGTTTGGGGGAGTAAGGCCGAAAAGGAAAAGAAAAGAAAGAAAGGGAGAAACGGCCAGGAAGAAAGGGAAGAAAGAAGAAGGGAAGGAGAAGGACGAGGAAGAGAGGATAAGAAGAATGATTGAGTTTGGACACCCCAACCTGTAGCCATGAATAAACCTGTGAACCTAAAAACGTTGGTCGTGGTACATCGAGCTATTGTGAAGCTTCCTAGCTTCTAACAAGAGTTCTGGGGTGTTGATGAAGTCCGTACGGTTGTTATGGGATAAAACGGAAAAAGTTTGGACGTAAAGGAATGCAGAACACAGAGAGCTCGCAAGTTGATCGTAAGTCTCAATTCGAGTTTTCAATTCCATGTATGTTTTCCTTATTTTGAGCTTTTGGATATCTTTATGGGGTTGATTAGGACAATTTGGAGTATTAAAACATGAAAAACGGTCGTGAAACAAATAATTTTGAGTCGGGTCAGGCAACCCGAGTTGTAGACTTGGTTGGAGAACATAGGAAAGTACGCATGTGACTGTGATCGCAAGCGTGTGGAGGCCACTCGCAGGGAACCACGACGGCGAGTGAGGGCGCGTGCGGTGGTTCCTGGACCTTTGGCTAACATGAAAATTCCTCTTCTCTTTCCTACAGACTTGATGATATAATTTGTGTGGTGTTGGAGTTTCGTTTGAGTATATTTCTAAATTCCCAAAATAATATGTATATGTTCTAAATCAAAATTTAATCCTTAAACATTAGTAGTGTTGGTATAGTATTATCTGGGTTATTAATGAACTATGATGGTGAATTAATGAATGTAAAGTGTTAATATGAATTGTTGTGACTTATAAATAATTAAAGTGAGTTAAAATAAATACAACTTAAGTTATTAATCATATTATGTTAACCATTTAAATTTGAAACTATAAATTAGGGAGTTACAAATTTAAGAATAATCTGGGTAATTATGACCTTAAGACGATGAATGTGTGATGTATGACGATCATGTGATTGCATGATTACATCAATACAATATGATGGTTTGATGATGCTATAATGTCATATATGTGGCGTTAAGTTATGATGACATGATATGGGACGACCATGGAATGATGTTAATGGCAAGGATATGATAAATAAATTTTTCTAAAATTGTTACATATGAATGAATATAATTATTTAGTAAAATAAGGTTTGGGATAAGGCAATTAGTGGTCTTCACTACTTGGAATGAGTACGAGTATCCCTTATCTGATAAACGTCGAAAGTAAATTTGGTAATTTATGATGCTTTTCAGACGAGAGTAGGACCAAATATAATTATTAAAGTAATTTTAGGGATGGGTCCTGTCAGGGTGTTTGTGTAAATACGAGAAACCTTAAGGGCGTATGTGTAAATAACCCTTATAAAGATGTAATTTTGAAAATGTCACCATTTATATGGAATTTAAACATCCAAATAAGAGAATTGTTGTATAGAAAACTTGAAATTCTAAATTTTTATTAAATTCCATGTTTTTTCCCTTCGTTCAAACACACCATTAAGAATTGGTATGTGGGTCCTAGTTCAAGGGGCAATTGAAAAATTATATATATATACATATTTGTTCACATAAAATATGCCATAAGGATTCAAACATAAGGTTATGAGACCATTCGTTGTAGGTATAATTGTGGTTTTTCTATATGACTACGAGTACAACCCATTTTAATATTGCTTAATTTTTAGAAAAGTTCTTTCTTATGTACTTTTTTGAAAATTTGTTTTTGTTGTCTTTCATAATAAATATTTCAAAAATACTTGAGTTACTAAGAATTTATACAAAAAACTTGTCAGGACTCGACCCTCTTCGGTCAGGACCCGACCCTCTTCGGTCAGGACCCGACCCTCTTCGGTCAAGACCCGACCCTCTTCAGTCAGGACCCGACTATAGCACGATATTTTCCACTTTGGGCCTCCTCGCTCTCACGATTTTGTTTTCGGAAGCTCACGGTGCAACTTCGCAAGGGGTCACCCATCATGGAATTGCACCAACTTCAACTCGTTTAACTTTGGAGTTCCAACCGAACCCAAAGCCAATGAGCTCCCAAAAGGCCTCGTTTAGATCAGAGTTGCTCATCAGCCCACTCTATCTAACACGATATTGTCCCCTTTAGGGTCGCTAGAACACATCTCCAGTGCTCTCGCAGGGTTTTGATCCGAAGACCTTACGCTGGGAGAACACATCTCGAACCAATGGGGCTAAGTGAGGCCTCGTTTAGATAGGTCTGTGCCTACACCTTTAAGGCACACCACCATTCCCTCCTCGCAGGAATGTGGGATCATTCATCATTTCCTCCAAGACACGGGTCTTACAATCCACCCCCCTTAGGGCCCAGCGTCCTCGCTAGCACACTTCCCAGTCGGGGTCTGGCTCTAATACCATTCTGTCAGGACCCGACTCTAGCACTATATTTTCCTCTTTGGGCCTCATCGTCCTCACAGTTTTGTTTTCGGGAGCTCACAGTGCAACTTCCCAGGGGTCACCCATCATGGAATTGCACCAACCTCAACTCGCTTAACTTTGGAGTTCCAACCGAACCCAAAGCCAATGAGCTCCCAAAAGGCCTCGTTTAGATCAGAGTTGCGCATCAACCCACTCTATCTAACACGATATTGTCCCCTCTGGGCCGCTAGAACACATCTCCAGTGCGCCTGCAGGGTTTTGATCCCAAGACCTCACGCTGGGAGAACACATCTCCAACCAATGCGACCAATGGAGGCCTCGTTTAGATAAGTGTGTGCCTACACCTTTAAGGCACATCACCATTCCCCTCCTAGACCATTCCCCCTCGCAGGAATGTGGGATCATTCACCGTTCCCTATAGGACACGAGTCTTACAAAATTAATACCAAATGAGTTGACATACCAATAATAGAAAGATAAATCATGATATTAATTGGTTATAAATTAAATTTTTCCTTAATTGGATATGTCACATCATTTGGTATTATATTTATGTACAACTTGTATGTATACGTAGTGCTACCCTAAATATTTCTAAACTAACATAATTTTGGTAAAATCAGCTTTTAAAAGCAACATGCATATTGTTTTTAAAATTTGTTGTTGAAAATCGATTGTTTTTTTTAAATTAAGATTTTTTATTTTTACCAATTACTTTTGTATTATTTCACTTATAAATAAAACAACTTTTAAAAAAAGCAATAACAAACTTGTCTAGATATTGACAAAAAACAAATAATTTGGAATTTATTTTGATACTCCACAAATTACGTGATGCACTCCACTCTTTGATTTTAATGCTCTCTTATTTTTGTATGAATCAAACTTTCAAATTACCCATTACCTCTTCATTTACTTTATTTTATAAAAAATTAAAAATTTACAATAATTTAATTGCCTAACAATAAATCAACAACAAACATTACTATTTACTGCCGCATATGCATCTTTCTATTATATTTCAACAATTTTGTTGATCATGTACATATATGATATATATGTCGTAAAGTGTCCATATAATTTGAGCAGCCTAAAACTACAGTTATACTTTAATGACATAAGCATAATACTCATAATTGTTAAAATAGAAAATGGAGGAGACATGAAGCAGATGCGTAGGGGTTTTTCTAGACAAAAACAAATAAGTCAAAATATTTTATATAAATAAAAGAAATAAAATAAAACATATTCAATTTAAAAGGAAGATGGGCAAGTTCGAAAATTTGACTAAAAAAACATTAAAGTGAAAAAATAATGTCTCTTTTATCTATTATTATAAGGCTTATTACTCAAAATACTTCCCTAGCCAAAAATCGAATCTCACTTTACTCCCACAATCGAAAATCGTTGCAATGTACTGTTAAAACTTTCCTTCTGTTATCTCTGTTGCTCTAATCATTATACCATGTTAGTAACAGCTTCAATGTTACCTACGTGTCAATAAGAGATTGGTTGTTTCTTCAACATCATATTCTTCCTTCTTCAACTAATTGAAATGGGATGATGAATTCTGCAAAAAAACTCAATCCCAAATCCTAGTCCCAATTTGGATTTGGTGACAATCTGGGTTTGAACAAATCCTAAATCCAATTTGCAATTCCAATCCCAAATCCTTAAATTGGGTTTAATTTAAGTTTGAAGCCTATGTTTCCATGGGGATATAAGAGTGACGATTGCGTTCTCCGTTTGCTTTCGACGGAGAGAGAAAAAGAGCTAGAGGACGAAGGTCGAAGATGAACGAGAAAAACCCACTGCATGTTGAATGCTTTCTCCATTTTGCTTATTTTTTGTGTATAAATGGAGTGAAATTCAACAAAAGAAAAAAAGTACATTTAGAAAGGACGCTACGACGAGAAAATGAAGAACACGTGTGGATTTATATAGTAGTATTAAGACAGTAAGCGACCTGGGTCCTCGATTTACGTACAAAGGAATAAAACCAAAAAAAACTTTGTAAAATAAATAAAGTATGAGTTTGTAATTATTCAAAATTATTCGATAACATCTTAAAATCTTAGTGGACTAAAATTATTTTCATTCCTAAAACAAATTTGAAAATATAAAATTTAGTTAGAATTATCTTATCAAATCATTTTAAAAATAAATATAAAATATTAATATCTAAATTTTGAAAGCTACTCATCCAAAAAGGGTATAAATGATATTAGAAAATAAAAATAATAATACAATACAAAAACACAATAAAAATCTTAATCATACAGTAAATGAATTATTTTATATGCTATACTTAAAAATTGGACTAATTTATAATTATTTCTTTATTTTTTTAAAAAATATATTAAAGTAAAATAATTATTTTAATTTTTTAAATGAAAATAAGAGTACTAACTATGTGAGACACCATTCTTTTCTTTTCTTTTTTCCACTATTTCTATAATTAATTATTATTTTTAATTAGAAATTTAAATTTTGATTTTATTATGTTGACTTTATAATAAGGCTTATTACTCAAAATGCTCACCTCATCAGATATCGAATCTCACTTTACTCCCACAAACGAAAATCGTTGCAATGTACTGCTAGAATTTCTCTTCTGTTACCTCTATTGCTACAATCGTTATACCATGTTAGTAACGACGTCAATATTTTCTACGTGTCAATAAGAGATTAGTTGTTTAATTATTTTATAAGAAAATATTATAACTATTATTAAAAAAAATATTAAGGAAGAAATTGATGAATAGTGAATATAGGTTTTTTCAACATCATCTCCTTCCTTCTTCAACTAATTAAAATGGGACGATGGATTCTGTAAAAAAACTCAATCTCAAATCCTAATCTCAATGTGAATTTGGTGACAATTTGGGTTTGAACAAATCCTAAACCCAATTAGCAAAAAATTCCAATCACAAATCCCAAATCCTTAAATTGGGTTTAATTCAAGTTTGAAGCCAAGCTTGTGTTTCCATGGGGATATGAGAGTGAGGATTGCATTCTTTGTTTACTTCCGACAGAGAGAGAAGAATAAGAGCTAAAGGACGAAGTATTAATTTTACTTTTATTAAAAAATAAAATTGATAAGTTTGAAGCCAAGCTTGTGTTTCCATGGGGATATGAGAGTGAGGATTGCATTCTCTGTTTGCTTCCGACAGAGAGAGAAGAAGAAGAGCTAGAGGACGAAGTATTAATTTTACTTTTATTAAAAAATAAAATTGATAAAGAATGCAACCCAATTTAAGGATTTGGGATTTGTGATTGGAATTTTTTGCAAATTGGGTTTAGGATTTGTTCAAACCCAAATTGTCACCAAATTCACATTGAGATTAGGATTTGAGATTGAGTTTTTTTACAGAATCCATCGTCCCATTTTAATTAGTTGAAGAAGGAAGGAGATGATGTTGAATAAACCTATATTCACTATTCATCAGGTTCTTCCTTAATATTTTTTTAATTATAGTTATATTTTTTTTATAAAATAATTAAACAACTAATCTCTTATTGACACGTAGAAAATATTGACGTCGTTACTAACATGGTATAACGATTGTAGCAATAGAGGTAACAGAAGAGAAATTCTAGCAGTACATTGCAACGATTTTCGTTTGTGGGAGTAAAGTGAGATTCGATATCTGATGAGGAGAGCATTTTGAGTAATAAGCCTTATTATAAAGCCAAGATAATAAAATCAAAATTTAAATTTCTAATTAAAAAATAATAAATAATTATAGAAATAGTGGAAAAAAAAAGAAAAGAATAGTGTCTTAGATAGTTAGTACTCTTATTTTCATTTAAAAAATTAAAATAATTATTTTACTTTAATATATTTTTAAAAAAATAAAGAAATAATGATAAATTAGTCCAATTTTTAAGTATAACATATAAAATAATTCATTTACTGTATTATTAAGATTTTTATTGTGTTTTTGTATTGTATTATTATTTTTATTTTCTAATATCATTTATACCCTTTTTGGATGAGTAGCTTTCAAAATTTAGATATTAATATTTTATATTTATTTTTAAAATGATTTGATAAGATAATTCTAACTAAATTTCATATTTTTAAATTTGTTTTAGGAATGAAAATAATTTTAATCCACTAAGATTTTAAGATATTATCGGATAATTTTGAATAATTACAAACTCATACTTTATCTATTTTATAAAGTTTTTTTGGTTTTATTCCTTTGTACCTAAATTATTAATTACCTGCTTATTTTATTATTTCGTAAGTAAATTAATAATTATATGTATATTTTTTATTTTTTCTTTTCTATTTGAGATAAATATATTGCGTATAATATACTTTTATTATACAATTAAAATTCTCATAGGTAAATTATATTTTTATTTACAATTAAAATTCCTATAAATTACTTAAATTAAAATCAAACTATATGATATGTAATGATAAGCTTGTAATTCTTTAAAAATTAATATATTAAAACTAATGCTGCATTTTGACCAATAATTAAAAAAATTAAATTATTTTTTATTTACAGTTTATATTTATTGTTAGGATTGGCAATGAGTCGGGTCGTGTCATAAACTTTTTTTTACTCATTTATGCCCAACCCGAACCTGACCTGTTTAATAATAGTGTAAAAAATGTCTAACCTGAATCTGACCTGTTAAGCTGTAAATGACCCGTGTAACCTGTGTAACTCGTGTAACCCATTTAATAAATATGTCGTACTCAAAATCCAATTAACCTATGACCCGTTTGACCCGTTTAAATTATAAGCTTTAATAGGTATTTAGGTAGGTAAATGAGTAGATATATGAGTTAGTAATGACACATTTATTAAATGGGTCAAAATATAAACCAATATACGGGTTAACCTGTTAACCCAAAATCTATCCATTTATTAAACGAGTTAACATGTCATTATACGGGTTAATAGGTTGACCCAAAATTCACCCGTTTATTAAACGTGTTGTAACGGGTTGACCCGAAAATGACCCAAAATTTTAATCGTGCGGGTTGACCCGAATAAATTTCGTGCGGATTTCGAGTCGTATAAAAAATTACCACCCTTATTTACTATAATGAATTAACCTATAATTTGGACTCATAACATATATATTAACTATTCAAAAATTAAACTAGCACTCGTGTGGGTGCGACTTGCGAGGAGTCTAATAGTAACTAACTAGTGGAACAGCCCGCGCGTTGCCGCGGGTGAGACAATTGGTTTGTAGATATAATATAATATTTTGCATGTTTATAATGTACTTATATTTACAGATGATAGTGAAATATATACTTGTAAGTTACGATAATTTTTTCTTTCCAAAATATCTTTTTCTTTTTTTTGGCGTAATTGATATGTCGGTTGACGAACCGTCGGTCGATGTTTTCGAAGTGGACATGGGGACATTTTTCGATGGTGTAGCTGATGTAGTTGTTACGTCTTCAATTTCAATTATGTCATTTTAAACATGTTGAAGAAGCAGATCGTTCATATTTAGTTCGTTCTTTCGAGCACTGAATCTCAGTTGGAAAATTTTGGTTACGCCAATTGTTGCTAGGAGTTGTGGAGGGAATTCATTTTGGTCTGCATATCCTTCATTCATAACCAAGTAATCGCAATTGTAATTGAAGAGGAACTGGCCGGTTCTTCCGAGGACAATCACATTTATTTCATTAGTATGGTCTTAAATAACCATACTGACTTTGTACCTGTAATGATAGTTGTGTGAAATATTGTACATGATAGTTGTGTGAAATATTATAAATGATATTTGTGTGACCATATAATAGTGGGTAGTTGTAATTTGTACATGATACTTGTCTTACCAAGGTGTTGGACTTTGATTAGAATGACTTGAACATGTTAGTTGTCCAGATGTGGATGTTTTTTTCATTTGCTTATAACAAATGGGACATGCTGGATACCACCATCCATAATCTGTACCAAAACGTGTTATGCAGGCTCGGCAGAGGTAAGAATCGCCCTGGAAGAAGGATTGTTAAAGCACATATGGAAACAATGATATTATAACAGTGTTATAATGTAACACAATCGACATTTACTGGGCTTGAATTGTGAAAGCATAATGTGTTTACCATATGAGATTCCGGGTTGATGTAGCTTAGTTCTTGTATGGTTAATTTTGGAGCATTTTGTAGTTGTTGCATCGTCATTGAGTGGGATGAGGGTGTGGAGATAATTTCCAATGCAGGGGATGACATGCTGAAGCTGTTTATCAATTTTGATACAATGTGAGATTTTTTCATTCAGTATATGTATGTAAATTTCATAGATGAAAATTAAGAATTAAAAATATTGATTAATGGCTATATTGAACATACGCTATTAGATATTCTATATAGTCCGGAATATTTTGATTTACAAAGAATTGGGTTGAGACGCCACTACTAAGTGCAGCAAAAGATTGTACAATATTTCCCCATAGTGTGACACACACTGTTCCATTCCTGTTATGTAAGAAGAGAATATATATTTAGACAATCACGCAGGCGATAAAATAGTTTTTTTGTGTGTACGTGCGAGTGAGTTTCGTATTAACCTTAGATTCTGCAGCTCTATATTACATTTGAATTCAGTTCTGTATTGCAATATTGTTTCTTCCAAATGTTGCATTCCAGTGATGAGACCGATTACATCTATAATGTCAGTAGTGTATATAAATAAAAAAAAACAATATGTTGTTGCGATGTTGCAGGGAATAACTTGATGTAATTGCATAATTGCGTCATTGCCAAATAGAGAATTCTGACTTGTTAAGATGACATCATTATTGACGCGTGATGGAAGGTCATTAAAATCTAGAAGGTAAAAGCGATGTCGAGGAATGTAGGGTATATCATCTGAAAGATGGGTAAAAATTGTTCGCCGATTGAAAGACATTTGATATTTGTGAGGTACAATTTGATGCTCTGTTTTGCTGCCAATTACTCGGAAGTTGGTAATATCATATTTGTTGCCTGGCTCGATATGAGGGGCAATGTAATGATAATTTGCATCTAGAGCACTTCCCTCAATTGCATCGTTCTGGAAGATAGGAAAATAAAGGTGTTAACACTATTAGGTATTAGGTTAAAGAGATTCCAAATTTAACTCCTGGAGAATATGTTCTCTGAAAACAATTGAGATGCTCAAATTGACATATGCTAGTTCTAGTAACTATTTAGTTTCTTATGGTTAATTGGTGTATGGTTTTTGTCTATGACGCTTAACATAGAGGCCAATTAGAGAGGAAAAAATGACCAACAATAGAAAAAACAATATGAGTAACCTCAGACATAGGTATATTTCGTTGTAATATGCAAATAATCAAGTGCTAGTGCTAGATCTATGCATGGATACATAGTTTTTTACTCCAAAATAGTGTGTTGCATTTTAATGTTAGAATCAATACTTTGAATTGCAGATAAGTTTGATGAAAAGATTTTTTACTTGGCATAACTATTTACCTCCTCATCTACTAAAATGCAATGAAAGCCACCAAATTTGTTTGGCATTGTAAGAAATTTGGGTCTCCAGATTCTGCATATTCCAACGCGGACAGTTTTTATGTGTTGGAAGGGCACCAAATCATGAATCGGTGTTATAACCATTGTCTTTTTAGCAAGTTATAAACATAAGAGTTATCTGATAGACATAAGAATTGGAGGTATTCGTGAAATGGTAAAAGTTAAATATGTTTCAAAAACTTGTACATTAAACTCATGAAACACGAATAAAGAAAATGAAAGCAAGATTGAATATCTCATGAATGAGTTTCTTTGTTTAAATGTTGTTATAGATATGAATGTAAAATTTAAACCTCAATGTAAAATTAACTTGCTGTTTGGCGGACAACTCAATTTCCTAGCAATGCATTCAAAAATCTGGTGGGTATTCTCACATGCATTCAAAAACTTGTCTACCATGACTTTTCAGCAGGAATTTTGTCAATGCTAAGGAGCCAATGCTTAGAATCTAGGAAGGCAATCTAATTTATATAACATCTATGTATAGGAACCAATATACACGACATGACAGAGAAAAAACAGCAAACTGGTGGGTATTCTCTACTATCATGATCGAAAGATTACAATCTACTATCATGATCACTATGCATAATGCATAGGAAGGCAATCTATGAATATGTATAACACTCAGGCTTGTATTGTTAATCTTTATATTTTAAACTTTTGCTAATTATTTTCATCTATATATATACACGAAATGACAGAGAAAAAACAGCAAAATATTCTATATTTATTTGGAAAAAAATCAGAGTACTTCATTCACCTAAGAACACCAACTGATAATACCAACCTGCTTAATAACCCTGAAGAGATCTGGAATTAACTGGAACAAATCTTGCCGTCCCCTCACAGTAAACTGCAGTGAACATAAAATTGAAAAAAAATACATATCATTCATTCATTTCAAATGGATATTCATCAGCAATGAATAGATACTGCTTGTACAGACCAACAATTGGTAAAATGAGCTTTAAGCAAATATAGAATGACCTGGGCAGATGAAGTGGGAATTAATAGGTACTGCCTCAAAACGAAGAGAAACAAAATACAAACAATGGTTTGTTACTAACAAATCAGATTGTGCGAAATACAATAATGTGTTTGACAAACAATGGTCTTATTCACAATGCATGAAATACAGTAATGTGCTTGACATTTTTCCTTGATCAGATAATTTCAGAATATGTCCTAGCAAACAACTCAATCTCTTAGCAATGGATTGAAAACATCTGGTGGGTATTCTCACATGCATTCAAAAACTCGGCTAACATTACTTCTCAGCAGGAATTTTGGGCATCCAACATAAAACAAATATTGGTAAGTACTTGAGTATTCATAACATAGTCTTGAGTCAATGCTAAGGAGCCAATTCTTAGAATGTAGAATTAGCTTGCTGTTTCAAAAAGTCATACGGTTTCAAAAGCAAGTAAACTTATTTGCATCAAATCACATTTATTGCAGTTGTAAGCAAAAGCAATATGCTTATAAATAAAGATTATGAATGAACTGTATTTAAGAAAACAGGTGTGTTGATTTGAATGTATTAAATCAGTGTCCTTTTCTCTTCTTATTAATGGATTTCATGAGTGCTGGTGTACGGATTCAAAAGCAAGTAAACTTATTTGCATCGAATCACATCTATTGTCGTTATCAGCTAAAGCAATATGCTTATAAATAAAGATTATGAATGAACTGTATTTAAGAAAACAGGTGTGTTGATTTGAATGTATTAAATCAGTGTCCTTTTCTCTTCTTATTAATGAATTCCATGAGTGCTGGATCTGCCCTTCTCATGGGATTCGATAGGGTGACCACTTCTCACTATATATCTTCATTTTGTATTTGAAATCTCTAATCAGACAACTAAATCTCCTAGAAATGCATTCAAAAAATCTAGTGGGTATTCTGACATGCATTCAAAAACTCGTCTAACATGACTTCTCAGCAGGAATGGGTAAAACACATAAAAATATTGTTCAGAAAATAGTAGAAAAATAATCCTATTCTGAATTTTTGCAGTTTGTTCAACTAATGGCACTTAAGTACCTGTAGCTGCCACAATAAAACAATACAACAAAAACCAATGGATCTCTTTTAAATTTCAGTGGCAAACCCTAGTAGAGACACAACCTCCTTTCGAGGACTTTGGGTAATTAAAGATGATGTTATTAGAATATGTGATAGATTAGAAGTACCAAAAAAAAAGAATATTTACAAAAGATAGTAGTTCATTGTTTACTTACAAAAGATAGAAGTGGGCGACGGTGACTAGAAGATTCATCTTGTTGCTTAATAGTATATAGAGTAAAATTTTTGTTCAAAAGGCCTAATTTCAGCATTAGGTGCAGAGAAGCATATTTCCTAAAAAGCGCATTCCCTGATTTTGGTTTCAATCTCATGTTGCTCTTTCTCAATCCTCTTTATGTTTTAATTTCGTATTCATATTTTCTACTTAGTAAAATCTTTTGATGCAACATTGAATATGCGCCTGCAAATTTACCTATAAATTTTGGAAACTTGAATAACCACAAAAGCCAACAGAACAATATCTGTTATCTATGTGAAGTAGATACAGAGTGCACAAATTAAGAAGACAGTCAGATATGCATACATACTCAATTTAATAAATGTATCAGGCTTGTATTGTTAATGATGCAAGGAAATTGTAACACCAACCTACGAAAAGACAGTAAGAAGATAGTCTGTTATCTATCAGGCTTCTAGTGGTAATCCTTATGCTTTAAACTTCTCTTAATTATTTTCACCTATATATATACACGGAATGTAACAACCCGTACCTTCAGGAAGGGTACAAATGTAATTTTGTAAAATATTGGTATAAAAGGAAAATTTTGCCCTTGTGAATAGTGTGTCAAAGTTGACTTTTTGATTCGCAGGTTGAACGAGCGTTGACCATTGACCGTGATGTAGTTTAGGACGTCACGAGTTCGTAGACAGGTGGCACGTCCGATTTGGACAATCAGAGGAAAAGTTATGAGGTTCGGAAGGTCAAGGGCGTTATCGTAATTTTGGTTAAATAGGGGGAAATGTTGACTTTTTGTTGGATTTTTGATTTTCACGTAGACCGAGGACCGTTAGTTAGGTCTCGACGTCCCGAGTACAACAACAGGTGGCACGCTGTCATTGGACGTCAGACGGATTAGTTATGGGTCTGAGAAGTTGAAGGGCAAAATGGTAATTTTGGACCTAGGGGCATTTTGGTCTTTTCACCATTGGGCCAATCAGATAAGACCACTTGGGAGTGTGTGATAGGATATTTATTTTGTTGTCCATGGAGAGTTGGACACGTGGTGGAGACCTAGAGGCTTCTAGGAAAATTAGTGTGTGCACGGTCACAATTTGTCCAAGCTTAAACCCGTGCAATCGTCCATTTTGCAAAAACAGAGAGTGAGACGGTGAGGTTTGCTGATCGATCCTGAGAGTGTGTGAGGTTGTGTGACTTGGTGAGAGTGAACGGGGAAAAGAGAGAAGCTAGTGAGTGAGTGGGAGTGAGACCTGTGCAAGAAATCAAGGTGGGTGAAAGGTTTAAGTTTCTGGAAAACAGAGAGGGTCGAGGTTGTGGTGCAGCCAAAGACGATTGAGTTGAGCTAAATAAGTTCGAAGGGAGGCTAAGACGGCTGAGGGAAACCCAGTGGACACAGAGGTGCAAGGCGGTGCGAACGGCGGAGGAAAAATCGACGGTAAGCCAATTTCCCCTGTTTTTCCCGTTTTGCTCAATTCAAAAGTCGTGGCTTTTGGGGCTGAGTCGAGGGATTTCGTGAGTGTTGTGAGACTCAGTAGGTCTTTAGGAGTCGTTTAAGGTTGAAGCCGTGATGGGGGATTGTCTGGTTAGCTGGGAACCGAAACAGGGGTTTCGGGTAATTTTTCTTCGAGCTTGAAGACAATGGGTTAGAGGCTTCGATGTTGAGTTTTTAGGTAGGGAATCGACTAATTAGGCTAGCACGAAGCTAAAGGATTGAAAATGATGGAGGAATAGCAGAGAACTGGTCACACCGGTTCGGGTCAGCCAGCCCGGTTTGAACCGGCTAGACAGAGGTTGACGATGACACTGTAGCAGGCGCGTGAAGCCCACGCGCAGCCACTTTGGGCGACACGTGAGGGCGCTTGGGGAGGAATCTGAGGAACCTTCCAACATGGTTTTGAGTCTAAATGTTATAACGAATCTTTTAAGACAAGTTTCATGTCGATCGGACATCAGGTTAGGTTTGTTCGAGGGTTCGAAGGTTTAGGATTTTTGTTTAATTTACGTTCGGAATTCCGAAAAATTGGGGAAATTAGGATAAGCGTTTTTGAAGTAATTGTGACCCGATTTTGTGACTTTTGACAGGACGGGACACTCCTGAGACGGTTAAGGAGCGCACGGAGCTTGATTGGCGTGTTAGGACTTGTGAGTGGACTCCTTCTCTTTTAACGAGCATGCCTAACTTTTTTTATCTACATGTTTTATGTTTTTACGCATGTTTTCATGATCATTGCTTATATCATAATTGTTTGACCTGTTTGCACATTTTTCGAGACATTTACGGGTTTTAGCATGTTTTCCGAGAAATGTTATATATGTGATCTTCATGCCATGCTTTTTATTACGGATTTTATATGATGATAAATGGGTTTTGAAACATGATTTGACAAACAAGGTTTTCGGTTTTAGAATCGAATTTCGGAAAAATAGAATTTGGTTTTAAAGTTGAAAAGTAGATTTCCGGATTTGGGTTCGGAATGAGGGTTCTGGATGCCGGAATGGCGTCAGACCAGTGGTTTCGGATTCGGGTTTGGATATGGACTTAGAAATGGTTTTCAAATGATTTAGATTGGATTTGCTGGATCTGGATATTGGGTTTAAAGACCCGGATTATATATGACGGGGGCGGGCCCAGATTGAGTTTAAAGACTCGGGAGTTTAAAGACTCGGATATATTGATATTTCCCCCGTAGGCCTGTTGAGTTTAAAGACTCGGGAGTTTAAAGACTCGGATTACATTTGAGGCCTGGATTGAGTTTAAAGACTCGGATAGACCCAACAGGTTTGATCAGGACATTACTATTGGTACATCTTGCTTTTGTGATACGCTTTTGGAATGCTTAATTACTGTTTATATCACTGTTTTCTAGTACTTAGTTAGGCATGCATGTTTTTTTAAAATGGAGGGAAAATCCTGTTTTGTTTCATAAATTGTTTTCATACGTTTGTTTTCTTTTTAGGACTTTTGTGCGGGGATAGCCTAGTAGGACTTTTGTGCCTGTTTTGTATAACACTATGCTCTGTGTTACTGTTGTATTACATTTTTTTCTCCCTGGTCTGATAGTTATACTTATGGTTTCTTGAGGTTATTTTGGTACTTTAAGTGTGATTGTCAGACGGGAACAGGGTCCGTCCCGGTTATCGAGGTGATAATCGGGGTGGGTCCTGTCACGAAATGACAGAGAAAAAAAGCAAAATATTATGTATACTTATTTGGAAAGAAATCAGAGCAATTCATTCACTTAAGAACCGCAACTGATAACACCAACCTGCTTAATAACCCTGAAGAGATTCGGAATTAACTGGAACAGATCTTGCCGTCCTCTCACAATATACTGCAGTGAACATCAAACCGAAAAAAATACATATCATTCATTAATTCCAAATGGACATTCATAAACAATGAATAGGTACTGCTTGTACAGACCAACAGTTGGTAAAATGATTTTTAAGAAAATATAGAATGACTTGGGCAGATGATAACGTAATACAATGACGTTTATCCATTCTTATTCATAAGAAGCAAACATGTCCATTTGACTATGAAATCAAGAAGGGAGGAAGATAACATCACGTAATAAAATTCTTCTTGATGACTAAACAACAATTCACTCGCTAAACAAACAGTTGATTTAAAATTCTCTAATTTTTTTAGCCATTTGAATACTAAATTCAGGGTTGGGCGTTGTTGGGGTCTATTTGCTTGATGTTTGTCTTCCTAAACCTTTACCAACAGATTTACAAATTAAGGTTCAAGCTCAACTCGGCATAATTTGAGGCTTTGGGATTGAAGTGTTTTTCGACAGTGGAATTTTGCAGATTGTACAACATGTGTTAATTAGCATATGATTATATCTTCATGTTTCAGAATTGATGGTTTTGCCTCTCTATTCAGGACTTCCAGATTATATCACTTTGAAGTAAGAAGGCATTGTATCTCATCCTTAAACCTTAACCTATGCTACAGATAAATAGCAAAAGAAAATTAAAAAAAGGCACTAATTATCTCTAAAATGATTTCACATAATTGAGTGCACTAATTGGATAAAACGAAGAGAAGCAAAATATAAACAATGGTTTGTTACTAACAAATCAGATTGTGCAAAAATAATTGATAAGTAGGAAGAGCGAGTGAAAAGCTATGTTAATAACAAACCAAAGTGGTGAAAAACGCAGAACATATTTGAGAAGTAATTGAAATATTCAGATGTGGCTTTAAAAGGAGAATACCTGATGAGAGAGGTGTAAACGTGGCTACAAATGCAGATGCAACGTAGCAAGGTTATGGGTGGCAAGCAGACGGCGTAGCGTCGTGGAGCGAGGGCGGCAAAGAGCAGCTGGCATCAAATTGAAGCACCAAGGAGATGATGTGGAATTCGTGGATTGAGGATTGGACAAAACGACGACGTGAGGAGAAGATGAGTTGATCGAAAGGTAGAATAGACATTTCGTTGTTTACAATGAAGAAAAAGAAGCAAATTAGGGGCATATTCGCCATGAACAGTTTTTGGATACAAAGTACTGTACATGAACAATGTTGGAGTTAGAAAGTACAGATGATTAATCTAGCTTTCTGCATTAAAAAGGTAGTGTATATGGAAATTATATTAATGTTTGCAACAATTTGAAATTAAAATTGATAAATATGTGAAGTAAGGAAGTTTTACATGTGTGAATCTATTTGTAAATTAAGGGATTGCATGTAAAATGTATGAGTTTATTTGAGATGTCAATTGTTTTATACATTTTGAAGGACATCTTGAAAGACAATGTTTTTTGTGTATTGAATATTAGAATCGTTGCTAGTGGGTAATAAGATTTTTAGTCCTTCTCGTGATGTAACTCTAGATAATGCAACATAAAGTTGACCATGAGTAAATACTGAATTAAGTAAATATAATCCAACTTTTTTTAAGGATTGACCCTGGCTTTTATTAATGGTCATTACATAACAAGGTCAGACTGGAAATTGACGACGTTTTAAAACAAATGGCCATTTACTTTCAATTGCTGAAAGAGTAATTCACGGTATGAAAACTTTATAACCAATGTTAGCACCAGTTAGGATTTTTGCCTCAATAACTTTGTTCAATAATTGCATGATAGCTAACCTCGTTCCGTTACATAGGTCTGAACATTGATTTAGATTTCTTAGTAATATGATAGGCATGCCTATTTTCAAAATAAGAATATGTGCAGGTAGACCATTGAATTCAAGCGTATTAAGAAACTCTTGAGGATACATGATATCAAGATTATCACAGTTTCCATTTGAAGAACATAAAGAATCAAAACTCATAAATGTAGAATGATCTCCAGGTAATAAATCAATGATGTAATTGTTAATTTCATTGACTGTTGCATTTGTTGGTGTGATTATAGCTCTTTCTTGTAAATAATTGAAATTGTGACATTGATTTTCAAAATTTGGATAAGTTGTATTAAATAATTGTTGAATATGGTCATTTGAAGATTGAATAAGTAAATCTGGGGGAATTTCAACCCAAGATGTATCTATATCAATTGAATCAGTTGTTAAATCTCTGCAATTACGATTTCCATTACCAATATTTAGAATTCAATCTGTAAATAGTTGGATTTTTTGTTTTTCATCAAACGTTTGATGTTCTATATGCAGTCGCATATTTTCAGTTAGATGGAAAACTGTAAACGAAGGCCACAATTTGGAACTATTAAGAGAAGCGTTTATTATATCTTCTTTACTGGCTCTTGGAATTACGGGAAAATCTGTCGAAAATCATCGCCTAACAAAAGAGGTTTTCCACTGAAGAAAACATTGATATTTTTTATGATGTATGACGATGGTAAGGTATCAGATAGTGTTCTATCTAAAGTTTCAAAACAATGCTTATGATTCATAGGAGCCTCGTCCCATATAATTAAATCAATTTTCTCAATTAATTTAGCCAAGTGAGTATTTTTTTTAATCTGACATGTTGAATAATCAGTGATAGTCAAAGGGATTTTAAATCTAGAATGAGCTGTGCGACCACCTGGTAATAGTAATTATGCTATTCCTGATGAGGCAACTGCTAGAATAATTTTGTTTTCTGATCGGAGTTTGGTTATGATTGTTTCCCATAGAAAAGTTTTGCCAGTTCCTCCATGGCCATGCACAAAGAAAAGACCTGGTTTTTTCGCATTAACAGTAGTTATGATAGCATTATATACAATTTTTTTTACCTTCGTTTAACAATGGCATTAAAACTGAGTGTCTACTTTTTAAATCATCGCAGTTATAATTGAGCTCTTCTTTTAAAAGCTTATTTTTTATTTGTAACATATTTTCTGTATCAGGCATTAAAAAGTTGTTCTAATTCAAATAATACACAGTTTCGTAATTCTTCCTGTGGAATGTTCATATTTGGTATGTCAAAAGTTTTTTGTAAATTATATAATATATCATCATACATAATGATCCATTGTTGATTGAAAAGACGTTGAGGATTAACGACGTCACAAAACATAATTATTGTAACAAATAGTTGTCTTAATTCAATAGAGATTGCGACGTTAGCAGCATTTGATAAAGCGTCAATCCACTCTTTATCATCTCTCAATAAACCTAAGGCTTCATAGGTTGATTTGTATGATGAATGCATAATATTATCAACAGTATGTATATCGTCAAAGTTGGTAGCACCTTTTTTTGAATTTAAAAGCATTTGTAAGTAATATAATTCCCCAGATGCAGGATGAACGTATGCTATTCTTCCAATTGAGTGTTTTCTTTGCCGAGGTTTCCATATTTTACCACGGGCATCCCGAACAAATTTGGAAGGAAATTGTACGTAAGTTAATGTTTGGGAAACGTAAAAAAGTTTGTTGGTTTCAAACCAACTTGTGAGCATTGTATGTTCGGAACATTTTTGATTAACAATTTATGAAATTGGTTGATCACTATGGAAAATAATAGATTGTTCTAAAGGTAAATGGACAGGTAATCGTTCAATAGAAGGTTTTCTTATGTGTATAGGATATTGAAACAATCTCCAAACTGCCTGGTGTGGAGCTATATATCTACAATTTAGATACGTTAAAATTTCATCGTTAAGATCTTTTTGCAAAATGGCTCTAGCTTTGTCTGAACCTTTATTTATGTATTTGAATAAATATTTTATGATCATAGATTGACAACATGATTCAACGTTTATATGAGCATTGTATCGTAATAAAAGTTCTGAATTGTAAGGAACTACAAATCTGTTATCAATTTGGACAGAATTTCGTAAAATAAAATTTGATGCATTATCAGGGCGTTTATAAATAGGAAAAACATTTTTTTTTCAAAAAATGTTTCGCTTTGATAAGGTTTTGGAAAATTTTTAGAGCATTTATTATCTCGCATGCAAGGAGAGTTTGAATTCAAGTGGCCTCAAGGACCGTGGATCATAAATGTATCAACAATTTTATGAAGTAATGGGTTGGTGGTTTTATTTGGTATTTCAACTGAAATAATGGAATCAAGATCAGATGCAGTGAGACATTTGTATTTTGGTTGTAGCCAAAATAACATATGAGAATGAGGTAACCCCATTTTCTGGAACTCGACTATACAAACATCTGTTTGGGAAGCAAAGTGGAAAAGCTAATGAATAATCATATCATTAAAAGCAATGTCACGTATTCAAGGAAATAAAACAAACAGAATATTAAGTTTTAAAAGCTTACGGGCCTGAGTTTTGCCAAAAGGTTCGCCCGATTTGATGAAATTGATCATATCATCAAGCTTCATTTTGAACATTCTTGTGATTATATCAGACCTATCTTCAGGTTTGTAACCGGGTTTAGCTCGAAATTCTCGTTGTATTTCAGGCCACTTAAGGTTGCAGATAAATGTTATGAATAAATCAGGATGTCCATATTCTCTACATATTGCCATCGCATCTTGATAATTATTGATCATGTATCTAGGGCTTCCAGTGTATGAAGTAGGTAATATAATCTTTGTTCCTATATTGTTTGCATCATTGTCACCTCTACTCATAGCATCATAAATTCCTTTATAAATTTCACTCCTCAAATTTTTTTGATTGTATCGAATATAATCCAATCTGTCTTCCTCAAGAGTACAGTAGGAATCAACTAAATATTGTTGAAACAATCTATCTCCTTTTAACAATGTGGGTAATTGAGAAGTTCTTTCTTGAAGTTGATATGCTATATAAGCTCTCATTGGCACTCTTTCTCTACGTGATTTAGAACTGCTAACATTCGTGTTCCATTTTAAATTTGGAAGATATCCATCTTCACCATAAGGAAAAAGAATAGGATACTGCAAAGACATATATTTTGGATGTAGTTTAGTAATACGATTTCAAGCTCCATCTTTTAATTGTATAATAATATCTTTGTTTGAATCATGAAGGCCTATATCGCCAACTACCAAACCACCAATTTCATCACAGGTTGGTTGCTCATATTGCTTACTCTCTTTGGATGAAATTCCTAATAAGGTTAATGTTAATGATGGAAAAGTATCAGTTGCAATTTTATCTCGAACCGTACGAAAAATTTTTACTAACTCATTCGATGTGTTAAACATCTTAATTAAGCCTTCTACAATACTTGGATCAAGTTTTGTATTGTTTTGATTATAATTCATAACATCAAGTCTATTGTTAACTTCATTGCAAGTATCATGAATATAGAGTTGAGCAAATTTTGGTGTTTAACCATCAATAGGTAATAAGGAACCCATTAAATGGCAAATTTGACCACTAATTTTGAAAATGTAAGGACTGAATCCATTAGTTACTGAGTTATCAACATTGGCTCCCATTGAGGTAAAGGAAAACATAGAATTATAAACTCTGATATTAGATCTGAATAATAAACTTGCAGAACCATTTTTTGGATCAAGTAATTGTTCTAAAAAAGCTGGTGTTGGATATGGTTGAGGAAATTTGACTTTTCCCTGTTGACAACAAAGTGTGAACATAGGTGGTTGATGTCTAGATTTCAATTTTAAGGATTCTGATAACCAAAATAGTGCGTTGCAGTGTACACACACATAATTCTTGTCGCCTAGATCAATATATTCTCTATAAATATCTATAAAGAAGAAGAAAATATAAGTAGGCGACATATAACTACGTATCACATGTGGACTAATTTAAAGTGTAAACAATGTTGAAAAAGAGTAATAAAGTACGTACTTTTTCGTTCTTTCTGGAACCAAGCCTGGCCTTTAGGTAGATTTGGATCAGTTAAAATATGCATGCTAGAAGTTTGACCAATATTATTTTCATTTCTAGTTGATGCAGAGGCAACATTTGCTTCTTGTCCATCAATTTGTGGAAAAATATTTTCTACAACAGGCGGAACAATGTTTTCAATGTTTGTGTTGTATGACTCAAGTTGATAATTGCCTGTAGTAGGAGTCGAAGTGCTGGAGATCGATTGTTGTTGTGGTAATAAATTGTCAAATGAGGAACCAGCAATAGAGACATTTTGCATGGTACATTTTTGCATGGCAGACAAGCGAGAAATTTTTCGGGGGGGATCAATATTCTCGAAGGTCGAATCGGAGGTTGTTGGAGTGTTCATCGCATTCATGATTGAGCTATTGCGAAGATGATGTGTATTTTGAAATTTTCTTTTTGTTGTAGGTCTGGATTGTTTAGACATTTTGGTCGAACTAAATGTTTTGACAGTAAAGACTTCATTCAGTTTTGAATATATAACTAAAATGTAGATCTATAATGTACAATAAAATAGCAACTAACCTGGATGTACGGCTGAAAAGGTCCACGTGTCAAGTAAGCGTAGATGTTCACATAGAATGAATGTAGTACTTGCTAATAAATCAGTAAGTCTCGCGTTTGAAATCCCTGGAAAACAGTTGCATTTACACAAATTGAATGCAATATAAGTAGATAGTATGAAAAATAACACGTACAAAAAAATTGATAAATCCAAAACACATGGAGTAAGTGGCAATTTGGAGATGAAGCTATATTGAAATAGTACGACAGGAATGAAAACTAAATTCACGATTTGTAAGTAAGTTCTAATGAAATCTTCAAAAAACATAGTAATCAAGTGGCATTTACATATTTCACATATTCTGACTTCCAGTTGAATTGCAAACTTTTCTCTAGGGTTTTATTGTGGTCTTACATTTGGACGTTTGCTTTTATTGGTAATTTTAAATTTTTTCGTTCAAACGGATTCTAGTTGATTCTTCTGCATCATAACACTTATCAAGTAGTTACATACAAATCTCTTTAAGTACATTGCAGCTACGCATTTGTATTTCTTCTATCTAATGTTTGGTAGTACCCGTTTAATTAATATATTTTCAATCCATTTTCTTCATTTCTGCGGAAGATACTTTTTCTATATAGACTATGAGAATCCTTGGAATATATAGAAATAATTTTGATTGTTATTTGGACTAAAAATATTTAGAATGTTCACATGGCGTGCAATGTTTTTCACTTTAAATAGTTTGTTGACTTATTGATAATATTCAAGAATATCAATAATTTCATAGCTTTGATAATCTCCGCGTATTCCACCTGAATATTATGTATTTGAATATTGTTCGGCTGTTGATTACTCTAAACATCCACATAATTTTTTTAGTCATAATGTTTTAAATTCCTCTTGTTATATCTTTTTGTCGATATTTTCTATTACCAAGAGGATTTTACTACATTTAAATGCATTCAAGGAATATGTTTCTTCAACCAGCAGAATGGTACCCTAATTGGGTGGTTGGCTATTGTATTTTCTATTGATATAAGTACATTATAAACGTTATAATATTATTCAAATATAATTAGGAATATGATTCTTGTGATTTGAAAACTATTTCTTAAACGAAAAGTAAATTTTCGATAATGAAGTCACTTCGACATTCAAAACAATATGTAGGACTGGAATATCATGGGACACCTATTCCAAACCACAATCATCGTAACTTGTAAATTATTTAGTTCTTTTCAAATAATACAGATTGAACACAATACAGACTTCCAAAAAATGAAAATTATAATGTACTTCTTAGTACATACTATACAATGAATCAAAAAAGGGACATCACAAATAATATAAAGAACAATTGAGCTGTGTACATATGACATCTTTTAGTTTTGATATTTTTTTCTTGATGATCTAAATCTAGTATAGAATATCAACAAAGTGTAAAACATATATATGAAGGTGATAAAATAAATGTTATTGTTTTTTGTCTTTTGTTGTATTCGATGCTTCAAAAACGGGAAACAAAATATTCCATATTCATATCAAAATAATTTCAACTAATGTTCTACAAATATTACATGATTTTTTAACTTGTTATGTCTACACTATTACTTGTTCTAAATCTATTTCATAATATTGACACACAAAATCCAGACTATTAAGCGTTTATCAATCCAATTAACAGAAATAGAGGAAAGAAAATGCCAAGTATGAATGGCCTGCATAGTAGAAAGCATTTAGATAAATCAGATGTCAAAAATTCGACGACTGTTCATGTATAACCAAGAACGATCAACGAATGTACCATAGGTTATAAGAACTATCAATGAATGGACCATATTTGTAATCATGATTAAAGTAAATGTATCAATCTTTTATTTTTGTTGTAGGTTTGGATCGTTTAGACATTTTTCTCTAACTAAACTTTTTGCAGTAAAGACCCTATTTAGTTTTCAACATATAACTGAAATTTAGATCTGTAATGTATGATATAAGAGCAACTAACTTGGATGAACGACTGAAGGAGTCCAAGTGTCAAATAATCGTAGATGTTCACATGGAATGAATCTAATATCTGCTGACAAATCAGAAAGTAATAAAGTTAACATCAACAAATCACCTATATACCACATCTTCTATCAAATCATATGACCAATAGAACTAAGAATTATATATTGTTCTTTTATACTACACCGGGTAAAACAACAATCACAAACACATCAAAATGCCATCTCACTGAGAGAGGGAATTAACAGCATAGGATTTCTAAATGATGCGCAACGAACAAAATGACGAACATCCTAGTTAACAAAATACTCCAAACATAAATGCATATTGTAGCACCAAATTCACAATCTGTGTGATGCTAGGTAGCTTTCCAATACTTTTCTCTTATATAGAATGTTTTATGGAATGAATCATCAGATTTCAAATGGTTCATTCAAAAAGATGATCTGATAATAATAGTTTAAACTATTTTATCCAATCAAAGAAAATGAAGGATTGTAGCTTCCTCAATTTTAGATTGTTATTACATTTAGTTAAGCTTAAATGGTTTTTAAATTGATTTTATTTGATTTATATCTATGTGAATAATGATGTTAAATATACTTTGTCAGTAAATTTGTATCAAATTTCTAGCATCAGAAAACAATTTTTGCACTATTGTTTTGAGTTCTTTGTAACAATCTAACTTAGTTAAGACACTCAAAGTAAGAACACTCCACTCAACAATAAAGATACTCGAAGTAAGAAACCCCAAAAATAAAATAAAATTAGTTTGCAATTAATACAAACTCAGAATTCAATTCATAATACAAATCATAGATTCAAAAGTAAGATCAGGAGGAAAAATTTACCTTTCAAATCAGCGTATACGAAAGAAAAATTGTTTCTCTTCTTGAATATTGGAAAAAAACATAACGTACAAATATTTAGTTCGTCAAATCTAACCCAATAATCAAACTTAAGCAGGAAATCGTTAAAAGCTAACAATTTACTCTAAATCCGAAACCAAAATAATCCTTCTTACACTTACTAATCATTCGACACCTAAATCACATTGAAATAAAATATCGGCATAAAAAACACATACACATATGAAAAACCAGAGAGCCAAACTTATCCAAAAATCAATATCCAGAAATCAATATGACCGCAATTTCCTGCAATTAATGTACAAATTTATCTAGTTTAAGACCAAAATGTCGTTGTAAGACTACAAAGTTGTGGTAGCAATTAAATGAAAGCAAAAAATTAAGGTGTTAATTAAAAATAAGATGGTAGAAGTGGATTTAGCAATTAATCATTTTTCCTAATGATACACATGAACTAAAGACTAATGGTATGAATCATTTTTTCGTAGATTAATGATGTTGTGGTTGCAATATGTTATTAGTTTCTAAAGACTAATATGTATATATATATATATATGTGTTGGTTCATGGTTAGCTATGTTAATCAACTATTTTATTATTCCCAATTCCTATTTCTAATATGGTTATGAGTAAACATGGACAAATTAATCTCAATTTGAACTAAATCTATCATAGAAATCTTATTCTTATTAACTATTATCAACTTACATCTTTTATGAGAAGAACAAAATAAAATAAGGAAAAAAAGCAACTACATGAATTGAAGCTCATCCGACCTACAATGTTTTGTGTGAGCTTACTCTCTAACTCATTGCAGGCGTTTATTCCCTTATTGACATACGTACAAAGATATTTTCTAAGCATAGATTGACAACATGACTCAACATTTGCGTGGATTGTACCTTAAAGCAATTCTGAATTATAAGGAAGAACAAAATGATTATCAATTTTAATTCCATTTTTTACAATAAATTTTGTTGCATCATCATGTATAAACTTTGGACATTTATCATCTGGTGATAACAAAGACTCTATTAAATGACAAACTTGACCACTAACTTTGAAAACATAAGGGCTAGTTCCATTATTGATCAAATCATCAATTTTAGCTCCCATCGAAGTGAATGAGAACATAGAATTATAAGCTCTAATATTATGTCTAAATAACATAATTAAAATATGGTGTAGGCTGCATGACCTTACATCTGGGTACATCCAATTGTCTGAGGACCAAGGAGCTAATGGGACATGTTAAAAAACAATGTTGTTATTATAGCCAATGAACTATATTTATTTGTATAACCACTCAATTAAATGTAAATCATTTGGTCACACAACTATCGTAATATCATATAGATGGAAATCATTTGCATAACCACTCAATTAAATGTAAATCACATAGTACCATGTATGACCATCCCAGGTGACCGTGGTCGTCGTGGCAGCCCTTATATATTTCATGGGATGATTGACATCCCATAGTCACAGAGGTTTGACAAATGGTATGAATGTGACCATGTCGTCATTGTTCACCGCATATACTAACTATTATCAACTTCATCTTCACCACATATACTAATAGCGATTATAACACGGGAATTTGATAGGTTACTAATGCACTAATTTGATCTTCACTTGGTCAATGCACAATGCACCACATATACAAAGTGCATTGGTCGAGTAGACCAAATGAATTGAAAATTTGTTTATAGTTAGTGTGGATTCTACATCAAGATATAGTTAAAATATTACAATTTTTTGTCAGGGCTGATGAATGGGATGTAAACAAAATGTCAACACATAAGCAGACATATTTTCCTTCGAGCAGACATTTCACACCTCTGAGAGGAAGGAAAATAGGTGGATAGTATAAGCAAAATGACAACGCATTATACACACATTCTCCTTGTCCATACTATTAAAAAAACAAACTGATTCACATGGAAATCAGTGACTACCAACTTAAACAATCCAATATATCTATCAAATAGATAATAACATAATGAAAAAGACAATCATTTTGGCAACTGAAAAATGAAGAACTGCATAGGACCTATGTATTTATATGCCCAAATAGCAGCATGACAAACACCCAATTTGAGAAAATATTCTAACCAAATAAATAAAGTTAACATCAACAAATTACCTATATAACACATCGTCTATTTAATCATATAACTAATACAAAGAATAATCCACTAAAAACATAATGATATTCAAAGTAAGAACCCCAAAAAACAATATAAAATTAGTTTGCAACTAATATAAACTTAGAATTCAATTCATAATACAAATCATAGAATAGAATAAAAAGTAAGACCACGACTAAAAAAGTTACCTGTAAAATCATCCTAAACCAAAGCCAAATTGTTTCTCTTCTTGAATACTGGAAAAAAAACATAACATACAAATATTCAGTACCTCAATGATTTTGGATTTTTGTTCATGTTTCCCAAGATCTGACATGTATCGAAGTAGGTACAACCAATATGAAAAACAACTCAGTGCATTAAACATATTATAAAAAGAGAAATTAGAAGAGAAATTCATATACAATAAAGCCACTCGAAAATAGTGCATATACACAGACAGAAAGGACCAAATGTCTCAAATAAAGAACATTGACACGTGAAACAGCATGGTGAACATGAAGATCAAGCTTCCACATAGCCACAAGCTACAGATTTCTTTTAACTATACAGAGATCAAACAAATTGCTAGTAATATTGGTCATTTGAGTTACTGGAGGAGATTTACTAATCATCCAAGTAGAATTTGTAGAAAATAGTTGAAATTATTGGTCTTGCTACATAACATTGCCTCGAATTTTTTAGATATTTTTACTTTCTTTGGAATTTGAGATTTTATTATAAATTTGTTCACCATTTTATTTTGGAAGACCAATATTCGTTTGGCTGGGATTTCTGATAACTGGACACTGAGGGCAGTCAAGGCAATACCAGATGCTTACCAAGGAAAGCAGAGATGGGTAAGCAGTCTTATGCCTTTATTGTCAGGACCCACCCCGGTTTCACCCCGAAACCCGAGGTAAATCCCGCTCCCGTCTGACTCCCCGACGCAAAACTCAAGTAAAACTCACTCACATACTACCCAGTCAAACGCAGGAGTAATTAGACACTATGTCCCGAAGGTAGCATTTACAGAACATAGTACGAACATACAAATAAAACCGATAACTACACGCACGCAGAAGCCTTTACTCTACTCTGGGAACCCTCACGTCACTTCTATGCCTCAGACTCTGCCTCGACGTCAAGACCCCGCGCTCGCTCCACAACCTGGAGGGCAATTTAAAACAGAAAATGTGAGTGGACCAGAAAGTACAAAAGTTCAAAAACCATTTTATAAGAAAACCGAGTTTTTACCCTCCGTTTTGAAACCACATGCATAACCAGCAGTTATAAACACATTGATAAAATAATCATTATAAACATCATAAGAAACAGAAACACTATAAAATACCATAAGAAACCATAGCATAGGTATCAGAAACCGTATCAAACCATAATCACCAAAACATCATTTTCCCGATCAAACCTGCTGGATCTATCCGAGTCTTTAAACTCCCGAGTCTTTAAACTCAATCCAGGCCTTAATCATATCCGAGTCTTTAAACTCCCGAGTCTTTAAACTCAAGGCCTACGGGGGAAAATCAATATATATCCGAGTCTTTAAACTCCCGAGTCTTTAAACTCAATCCGGGTCTTTAAACCCAATCCGGCCGGTCCCCCGTCAATATCAATCCGGGTCTTTAAACCCAATATCCCGATCCAGCAAATCCAATCCCAAAACCATTTGAAAACCATTTACCAAATCCTCATCCAAACCCGAATCCGAAATCACTGGTCTGATGCCATTCCGGCGTTCAGGACCGTCATTCCGAACCCAAATCCGGAAAATATCCATTTTCATACCAAAACCCCATGTAATCACAAATCACATGTCATAACCCATATAACATTATTAGAAAACCTTTATCGGTGGAAATCCCCAAATGTGACATCAAAATCCGAAAACCAACATTTTCTCGAAAACCGTACCAAAACCGTCTTTTTCTCGAAAAACGTGCAAACACATAAAATCATCATTTCATATTCAATAAACATAGAATTATAAGTAAAACCATAAAACACGTATATAAAAACAGTTATGCATGCTCGAGTTTAAGGAAAGGGTCCACTCACAGTACTGAGCCCTACTCGCGTCCCGAACGTCCAGTCTGTTCCTCGGCTTCCTCGGGAAATCCCGATCCTGTCAAACACCGCCAAAATACGTCACTAACACGTCTACGAAGGTTCACCTAAAAGCCCTCAAAAATCCCCGGACCAAAGACTTAAAACCCCGGGACCCTACACATTCACCCTCACGGAACTACACTCAAACGACTTCCGATTGACCCGAAACCAACTCCATTGAATTCACAACAACTCCTAGACCAAAAGTCATGTTGACCGTTTCTCCCAGAACCGCCGCACGCGCCCCCACGCGCCGCCCAAAGTGGCTGCGCGTGGCCCCACGCGCCTGCTACAGTGTCACCGTCTACCTCACGTAGACCGGGTTCGACACAGTGCCTGCTGCTTGAACCGGCGAGAGCGGTTCACCGCCGTGCCTGCACCATTTTCCTCCCTCTCTTCACCATCCTCTTCGTCCAATCCTAAGCAATCCAGTTCCCTCACTCAAACACCTCAACACTGTCCCTAGCCTGTCGACTCGAGCTCGAACAAAACCTGTACCAGTCCCCTGTTTCCTTCTCCGGCCACCCAGGTCTTCCCCCGTCACGGTGGCTACCCAAAACGCTTCCTAGGGCTGTCCTAAACCTCACCCAACTCACCAAGACCATCGACTCTCACCCAAAATCCACGACTCTCAAACTGAGCAAAATGGATAAAACAGAGCACATAGGGTACTCTCCGTCGTCTGGGCTCCGCTGTTCATTCCTCCGTCACGGCAGCACAACCAGCAGCTACCTAGGACTCAACTGAGTCCCCTAGACGTCACTAGACTCCTCGATTCAACCCCTAACGCTACAACTCTCAACTTGAAACTCGACGGCAAAATAGAGCACGAAGAGAAAAGTATGAAGTTTACCTGCTTCCAGGCGTCGCCGTGAGCTCAGCCGTGAGGCAATAGCTCCTCCCGTCCACCGCCAGCCTCTGGACACCTCCACGAGTCCAATTGCACCAACACACGGCCGCACCACCACCACAATCGTCCAAGTCCTCTCTGTTTTCTCTGAAAACCGACTGCCCCGTCCACCGTGTTCTTGTACGATTTCTCTCCCCCAAACATTCACCAGTTCACTCTTCCACCCTCTGATCACTCCTCACTTACCAACACCCACTAACACTCACCATCGTCTCTCAATTTCTCTCAATTCCTCCCTCTGTTTCTGTCTGGGTCGAACAACACACACGGCACGGTTGCACCCCAAATAATTGGACCGTGCACTCACTAGAACCAACCAGACCTCCTACACGTGTCACCAATCCCTCAACTCCTCTCCCAAGTGGCTCAATCTCAACCCTCTATCTTCCCTCTCTGTGCACAAATCCCCAGACAACCGAAAGACCAAAATACCCCTCATTTTAACTTCAAATTACGATTTTACCCTCACCGTTTTAGACCCGTAACTCACACCTCGTACGTCCGATGAATACGTGCCGCCTGTCATCGAACTCAGGACGACGAGATCTATCTAACGGTTTTAGGTCAACTTACCAAAACTCAATTATTCAAATTTTCCCCCCTATTTACCAAAATTATGAAAATACCCTTGACCTTCCGGACATCACAACTTCCTCCTCGGATGTCGGAATCGGGCGTGCCACCTGCCTACGGATTCGTAACGTCCTCAACTACGTCCTGGTCACTAGTCAACTCCCATTTGACCACCCGAAATAAAAGTCAACATTTCTGCCCACCACAGGGGCAAAATCGTCATTCTAGGTTCCCGGACCCCTCGGGACCACCTAACCCTTGATTAACCTTACTAATCACCCCTTAATCACTCTACTTATCCCAATTCTCGGGACGGGTTGTTACAATCTACCCACCTAAAAAGAATTTCGTCCCCGAAATTCCACAGCTAGTTCCCGACACCTAGGGTCTCCTACCCGGAATCAACAACAGATCAACAACAACTTCTCCTAGGTTTCCTGTCTATCATCTCCACCTTGGGTATTCCACAGCTACTGTTACCACAGCCAACCCTAGCTATGTAACAACTACATGGTGTACACAAGGGAAACTCTATGAACAGAAAACAAAGGTATTATACAATACCTCATGTCACAATGCCCGACAGAAGTCATAGAGTACATCCTCGCATACAACCACCCATCTCCCTCGGCTACTACTCCGGCCACGGTCGGATTAACTCCACAAAGTCCTAAAGGCAACCTCTAGCTTGTGGGTTCTCTCCTTCCACAGTCTCCAATCGATCAGTTATAGTCACTCCTTTCCTATACCTTCCGTCACCCTCCTACGGAACTTACTGTACATTCCAAGTCCTCTAGGCGAACTCCTAGACTCTACCCTGGGATCCAACAACCAAACTAACAGAACAACCGAAAATAAAGCAAATACCTGTCCCCCCGTCTGGTATCGCCTGATCCTCCTGCTGAGTCATCGAGAACACCCGGGCCTGAGATCCTGACGCTCTACCACGACCCCTCGAACTACTCGTGGCTGTGCCACCACCTCCTCTAGTGCCCGCTGTCCCTGATGCTGTACTCTGTCCGGACTCCGCTACTCCTCTGCCTACACCACCTTCCTGTGGCAACAGTGGACACTCACGTCGAAAATGACCTCGCTCCCCGCAGTAGAAACACACATTCCAGCCTGGTCCACTACTCGGTCTCCCCGTGGACGCTACCGATGTCGCACTCGCTTGCGAAGTCGGCGGTACTCGATAACCCCAAAATCCTGAACTCTGGGCACTACCAGGCCTACCAAAACGATCATCGCCCGACGAGGACGATCCACCGAAGTTACCTCTTTTCGGTGTCCGCCGGCTCGAAGATCCAGGAATAGAAGGTTCCCGGCGTCGCACCGGCAAACTAGCCTCAACTCGCACCGCAGCATCCGACAGATCTCGGAGGGTAGCAAAAGATCCGGCTGTCACTACGGCTCGAATCTCACCACGCAAACCCAACTCAAACCTTCGGCACTTCTCGGCTTCAGTGGCCACAAAAGCAGGAGCAAACCGAGACAACATCTGGAACTTCCGTTCGTACTCTGCCACTGTCAAATTCCCCTGCTGGAGGTGCAGAAACTCCGCCTCCTTGGCATCCCGGAAAGAACGAGGATAATACTGTTCCAGAAACCGTTCCCTGAACGTCTCCCAGGTCACACTGTGAACATCCCAACCGGACAACTCGAGGGTATACCACCACTCGTACGCCGCACCATCCAGTAGAAAGGCAGCCAACAACACTCGCTCCCCCGGCGGACAATGCATCACCGCAAAAATCCGCTCAAGTCTGGTAATCCACCTCTGGGCTTCCTCAGGATCAGCCCCACCACTAAAAGTAGTAGCCCCGAGCCGCTGGGCTCGCTCAATCGTGGCACTCTCCGTCTCTCTAGCTACTTCTTCAGGTTGTGGAGAGGGTCTACATCTCGGAGGCATCGTCAACCGCACGCTGAAAGAGGCATAGAAGTAGTCAAACAACTGAAACACAACCTCACAAACCGACAGACCCAACAAACTCGACAAACCTATGCTCTGATACCAATTGTCAGGACCCACCCCGGTTTCACCCCGAAACCCGAGGTAAATCCCGCTCCCGTCTGACTCCCCGACGCAAAACTCAAGTAAAACTCACTCACATACTACCCAGTCAAACGCAGGAGTAATTAGACACTATGTCCCGAAGGTAGCATTTACAGAACATAGTACGAACATACAAATAAAACCGATAACTACACGCACGCAGAAGCCTTTACTCTACTCTGGGAACCCTCACGTCACTTCTATGCCTCAGACTCTGCCTCGACGTCAAGACCCCGCGCTCGCTCCACAACCTGGAGGGCAATTTAAAACAGAAAATGTGAGTGGACCAGAAAGTACAAAAGTTCAAAAATCATTTTATAAGAAAACAGAGTTTTTACCCTCCGTTTTGAAACCACATGCATAACCAGCAGTTATAAACACATTGATAAAATAATCATTATAAACATCATAAGAAACAGAAACACTATAAAATACCATAAGAAACCATAGCATAGGTATCAGAAACCGTATCAAACCATAATCACCAAAACATCATTTTCCTGATCAAACCTGCTGGATCTATCCGAGTCTTTAAACTCCCGAGTCTTTAAACTCAATCCAGGCCTTAATCATATCCGAGTCTTTAAACTCCCGAGTCTTTAAACTCAAGGCCTACGGGGGAAAATCAATATATATCCGAGTCTTTAAACTCCCGAGTCTTTAAACTCAATCCGGGTCTTTAAACCCAATCCGGCCGGTCCCCCGTCAATATCAATCCGGGTCTTTAAACCCAATATCCCGATCCAGCAAATCCAATCCCAAAACCATTTGAAAACCATTTACCAAATCCTCATCCAAACCCGAATCCGAAATCACTGGTCTGATGCCATTCCGGCGTTCAGGACCGTCATTCCGAACCCAAATCCGGAAAATATCCATTTTCATACCAAAACCCCATGTAATCACAAATCACATGTCATAACCCATATAACATTATTAGAAAACCTTTATCGGTGGAAATCCCCAAATGTGACATCAAAATCCGAAAACCAACATTTTCTCGAAAACCGTACCAAAACCGTCTTTTTCTCGAAAAACGTGCAAACACATAAAATCATCATTTCATATTCAATAAACATAGAATTATAAGTAAAACCATAAAACACGTATATAAAAACAGTTATGCATGCTCGAGTTTAAGGAAAGGGTCCACTCACAGTACTGAGCCCTACTCGCGTCCCGAACGTCCAGTCTGTTCCTCGGCTTCCTCGGGAAATCCCGATCCTGTCAAACACCGCCAAAATACGTCACTAACACGTCTACGAAGGTTCACCTAAAAGCCCTCAAAAATCCCCGGACCAAAGACTTAAAACCCCGGGACCCTACACATTCACCCTCACGGAACTACACTCAAACGACTTCCGATTGACCCGAAACCAACTCCATTGAATTCACAACAACTCCTAGACCAAAAGTCATGTTGACCGTTTCTCCCAGAACCGCCGCACGCGCCCCCACGCGCCGCCCAAAGTGGCTGCGCGTGGCCCCACGCGCCTGCTACAGTGTCACCGTCTACCTCACGTAGACCGGGTTCGACACAGTGCCTGCTGCTTGAACCGGCGAGAGCGGTTCACCGCCGTGCCTGCACCATTTTCCTCCCTCTCTTCACCATCCTCTTCGTCCAATCCTAAGCAATCCAGTTCCCTCACTCAAACACCTCAACACTGTCCCTAGCCTGTCGACTCGAGCTCGAACAAAACCTGTACCAGTCCCCTGTTTCCTTCTCCGGCCACCCAGGTCTTCCCCCGTCACGGTGGCTACCCAAAACGCTTCCTAGGGCTGTCCTAAACCTCACCCAACTCACCAAGACCATCGACTCTCACCCAAAATCCACGACTCTCAAACTGAGCAAAATGGATAAAACAGAGCACATAGGGTACTCTCCGTCGTCTGGGCTCCGCTGTTCATTCCTCCGTCACGGCAGCACAACCAGCAGCTACCTAGGACTCAACTGAGTCCCCTAGACGTCACTAGACTCCTCGATTCAACCCCTAACGCTACAACTCTCAACTTGAAACTCGACGGCAAAACAGAGCACGAAGAGAAAAGTATGAAGTTTACCTGCTTCCAGGCGTCGCCGTGAGCTCAGCCGTGAGGCAATAGCTCCTCCCGTCCACCGCCAGCCTCTGGACACCTCCACGAGTCCAATTGCACCAACACACGGCCGCACCACCACCACAATCGTCCAAGTCCTCTCTGTTTTCTCTGAAAACCGACTGCCCCGTCCACCGTGTTCTTGTACGATTTCTCTCCCCCAAACATTCACCAGTTCACTCTTCCACCCTCTGATCACTCCTCACTTACCAACACCCACTAACACTCACCATCGTCTCTCAATTTCTCTCAATTCCTCCCTCTGTTTCTGTCTGGGTCGAACAACACACACGGCACGGTTGCACCCCAAATAATTGGACCGTGCACTCACTAGAACCAACCAGACCTCCTACACGTGTCACCAATCCCTCAACTCCTCTCCCAAGTGGCTCAATCTCAACCCTCTATCTTCCCTCTCTGTGCACAAATCCCCAGACAACCGAAAGACCAAAATACCCCTCATTTTAACTTCAAATTACGATTTTACCCTCACCGTTTTAGACCCGTAACTCACACCTCGTACGTCCGATGAATACGTGCCGCCTGTCATCGAACTCAGGACGACGAGATCTATCTAACGGTCTTAGGTCAACTTACCAAAACTCAATTATTCAAATTTTCCCCCCTATTTACCAAAATTACGAAAATACCCTTGACCTTCCGGACATCACAACTTCCTCCTCGGATGTCGGAATCGGGCGTGCCACCTGCCTACGGATTCGTAACGTCCTCAACTACGTCCTGGTCACTGGTCAACTCCCATTTGACCACCCGAAATAAAAGTCAACATTTCTGCCCACCACAGGGGCAAAATCGTCATTCTAGGTTCCCGGACCCCTCGGGACCACCTAACCCTTGATTAACCTTACTAATCACCCCTTAATCACTCTACTTATCCCAATTCTCGGGACGGGTTGTTACATTTATTGTCTCGCCTGGTTGCTATAAACCAATTTTCCTACTCATATGTATGGCTGGCAATATAACATGCATTAACTACATATTGAAATTCACTCAAAATTTTGATTTGTTGGTTTCTAACTCATTGTTCATTATCAAATTTGATGGAAACCAATATTAATAAACAAAAAATTATTTGAATCAAATTTTATTGTTCTTGCGTCAAGGCAATACCAGATGCTTACCAAGGAAAGCAGAGATGGGTAAGCAGTCTTATGCCTGTATTGTCTTGCCTGGTTGCTATAAACCAATTTTCCTACTAATATGTATGGATGACAATATAACATGCATTAACTACATATTGAAATACACTCAAAATTTTGATTTGTTGGTTTCTAACTCATTGTTCATTATTAGCATATGGATATTTTTAGCACTCTGCTACATCATGGGTAAGAATTGCCTGGTTATTAATATTTTGAATGTTAACAGCTTAGGGTTTATTGTCATGTCATGTAATCCAATATTAATAAACATGCAATTCTTTCAATCAAATTTGATGGAAACCAATATTAATAAACAAAAAATTATTTGAATCAAATTTTATTGTTCTTGCTAACCAACAAGTTTTCACGTCACGTTTTCTTTTCCAATTTATATAAGATTGGATTACATTAGTTAGGAGTTGAGTTAACAAAATCATTTCAATCTATATGAGACTATACAATGGTAAACGGAAAAAGCAAACACGGTGATTTGTAAGTATGACAGACTATACCAATATGAGAAGGTATCATGAATGTCCTAGTTTGATAAACTATTCAGCTTCAAATAGTGAAAATTCCCTTTTCTAAATGATGACTGATAAGTTCAAATTCAAATAGTTTTCACTATTATAAAGGAAAAGAGTGTATGATGATTAAGTCTTGTGAGTTTAAGCGAACAATAAATTTGAACTATCCATCAAAACCTGTGTTTACCAGAATCATTCAATCAAATAGATTAAACATCTAAACAAAAGAATTTGACAACTACTTCATGCTAAGACAAATAGTTTTTTTTTATTGAAAAGTCCGCTTATTTTGTCCATCAAAATTCAGCAGAGATAGAGTAATAGGCTTTGGGGAAAACCTATATGCTACACATTAACTTTTTGACGACACAGAGCCAGCAATACTTTAATCTAAAGCCAATTTCATGGATATTGGAGACGTCACTATTAAATTGAATATGCATGTCAACGTAAAGTTAGATAAGTGATACACATATTCGATTGGATGGACTGGATGGATTGGATGGTTAAGAGGATAAACAGTAGAGGATTTCTAAATGATGCACAAACATATCAAAATCCCAGCACAAATATTCCAAACAAATTAACAAAGTTAACATCAACAAATAACCTATATAACACATCTTCTATCTAATCATATAACCAATACAAAGAATACTCCACTCAAAAATAAAGATATTCGAAGTAAGAACCCCAAAAAATAATATAAAATTAGTTTGCAACTAATACAGATACAGAATTCAATTCATAATACAAATCATAGAATAGAATAAAAAGTACGACCACGAATAAAAACATTTACCTATAAAATCAGCCTAAACCAAAACCAAATTGTTTCTCTTCTTGAATACTGGGAAAAAACATAAGATACAAATATTCAGTATGTCAAATCCAACGCAATAATCAAACTTAAGAAGGAAATAATTAAAAGGTAATAATTTACTCTAAATCCGAAATCAAAATAATCTTTCTTACACTTACTAAGCATTTGACAACCAAATCACATTGAAATAAAACATCGGCATAAAAAACAGATACACATATGAAAAATCAAAGAACACATAAAATATATATATAACAAAACCATGAGAACACATATAATATATATAGGATATTGAAAACTATATACAACAAAACCATGAGAACACATATATTATATAACAAAACCATGAAAACACATATAATATATATATATATATAAACCATGAGAACGCATAATGTTTATATACAT
This sequence comes from Prinsepia uniflora, assembly GCA_032719365.1. Classification (NCBI taxonomy): domain Eukaryota; kingdom Viridiplantae; phylum Streptophyta; class Magnoliopsida; order Rosales; family Rosaceae; genus Prinsepia; species Prinsepia uniflora. Next base: position 54,820,361 of record CM064874.1, read on the forward strand.
ATATATATCTAACAAATTAACATTGCTTCGAATTTTTTTAGATATTTTGACTTTCTTTGGAATTTTAGATTTTATTATAAATTATCAATTTGTTTACCCCAAATAACTACATTATCTCTATTAATAGTGTTACATCAAAATAGGCGCTCTTTCCCCTTGGCTAATAAAAAAAATCTAAAAAATATGGTCTTATGACCATTATTGAAAAAATATAGTCAATGTCTCTATCGACTATTGATGTTCACTCCCTCTACTTGCTTTCTTCACTCATCTTTCTCATTTGGCTTGCTAGTAGAAAATGTAGGTTGATTAAATGGGTTAGTAACTTGGTAAGAAAATACTGTCATGAATGAAGACTATTATGGGCGTAATAATTCAAAGTCAGAAGAAGAAAAGATAGACAATCAAATATCAACAGCTAATTGAAAAGCACAATTAAGCAAAAAAAATTGAAATACAGTTTTAATCCATTCGACACCCAATGGAAAGTGCACTGAACTAATATATTCAACCAATTTTAGTCTCCTAGAGGATAGTCTATCTGTGAATCATGTCAGTAATATAATTGGATTCAATCAAACATATCAGAAAATTCTCTCTGCAAACTCATAGTGAAGAATCACTCAAAAGATAAATCTTATATTATTGATGTGATGTCTTATCTTGTCTGTAAATTTATATTTAGTAATTGGTTTAATTGATTTGCATTGGAAAGTCCTGAGATTTCCTTAAACATTTTTCTGATAAGAAAAGTATATCTGCATTGAAGGGCTAATTTGTTAACACATGTGATGTTCTCAACGGAAGCAAAAAAGATTGATAGGGATAAGACTCATAATGAATCCACGAAACTAAAAAATGAAGCTGCAAATAATCAATGCACAAAATATAAGAAAATAATTTAATTTAATGATCAATTAATTGAATCGAAATTAAAAACTTACTGAATTTTCAGTTTTCTCTCAATTCATTGATGTAAAATATGTATCAAATTAGAGAGAAGGATAATAATGAATTTTCATTTTCCTAGTGAGCTTAAAAAGTTCTCATAACTTGGAAAACGTAAGGAATATGAACAAATAATATATTTGTCGATGATGTAAGTAGTTTGATATCTATGTAAGAAAATAAAAGGAATCCATAGCAATGTAATCAGATTTTATGACTTGGAAAGAGCAAGGATAGCTGTTTGATATGGGGTTTACTATAAGTAGAATAACTGGAAACTGCAATTACAAATAAACAAAGTTTATATAACAAAAAACACAAACGATATATAACACATTAATAAAACTGAAAAAACGGTATATTTGATAAAAATGGATTTCATTGCAGAGAAATTATATTCAACTACTACTATTTTCTAAAATTAAATAGCTAAAATGAAATATAAAACTAACCTTTATGGAAGGAAAAATTAGGCACCAAATGATCCTTAATGTAGCCCAAAGCCTTAACTGATAATAATCCAGATGTCAATTAAGATTTGAACAGAGTAACAAAAAACATAAGAATTTGTGATATGCATTGTAACGACCCATCCCGGAATTCGGGATTAGATTAGTAACTAATCATGATTAATGGGGGTTAATCAGTGATTAGTTGGGTGGAATCGGACGAACGATGCAAAATGACCGTTTTGCCCCTAGTTGTGGGTAAAACGTTGACTTTTAATTCGGGCGGTCAGATGGAGTTTGACCGATGACCGTGACATAGTTTGGAACGTCACGAGTTCATAGACAGGTGGCACGTTCGATTTCGACGTTCGTGGTGAAAGTTATAACGTTCGGAAGCCCAAGGGCATTTCCGTAATTTGGACGATTAGGGGGAAAAAGTTGACTTTTTGAAATACGATTGATTTTCACACGACTCGAAGATCGTTAGGTCCGTCTTGAGGCCCCGAGTACAATGACAGGCGGCACGCATGAAATGGACATCGGGTGACCAAGTTACGGGTCACGAATGATGAGGGGCAATTTGGTAATTTGCTAACTGAGGGCATTTTGGTCATTTGCACGGCGGTTACTGTTCACCACCGTGAAAAACAGAGACTGCACAACCGTGCTGTGAGTGCTCTGGTCATTGCCATTGTTTAATTGAGTAGTGGCTGCGTGGGGTGATTTGTTTAAGGTTTTTGAGACAGTGGGTAGCACCATTGAGGACTGAAACTGATTGCAGAGCACGGGCTGGTTTAAAAATTGCCATGGTTTCTGTGTTGCGGGAAACAAGTTCCAGAGAGATTCAGTGTGTCTCCCACGGGTTGCTGGCCGCATTGATCGATTAACTGAGTTAGAGGTAGGGAGAAGGTTCATTTCGAATCAGTTGAGAGCTGTGAGTTGAGAGGAACTAACGGGGAAGAAAAACCAGAAAAATGGAGGGAAAATCCAGTTTAATTCCTGAGGTTTGTTGAACGAAACCGAGGGCCGTGTTAGCATTCTGAGACTATTACAAACATCACCGTGCAAGAATTGAAGAGGATTGATCACGGTTTGCTCAGGAACTCAAGTTCCAGTTTTTGGAAAATCACAGTGTTGAGGACGACGACTTCCAGGTGAGTTCTGGTCTAATTGCTTGTGCAATTGTGTTCATCTAGGTCCCCTTAAGCTCATGTCTGAGTTAATTTGAAAATGGGGCTAGGTTGGGTGAGTTCCAGACGTCGACGCGTTCGACTGTTCGAGCATGGGTTGATCGAATTAGGGACAGTCGAGGTTAATCAAGGTCACAGAACTGAAATTAATGGATTAGAGAAGATGATAGGATAAAAAATGAAAGGAATTGATTGAGAATTGAAGGCTAATTGGACGGGTTGAACTCACGGGTTGAGGACCCGAATAGCAGAAGTCGGGTGAAGATGGTGACACTGTAGCAGGCGCGTGGCCTTCACGCGCAGCCACTTTGGGCGGTGCGTGACGGCGCGTGCGAGGTCTTTTCCGATCACGGTCAACATGAGATTTAATCCTTTTAGTCTAATTAACATTTTATCTTTAGAGTTCGAGTCGATCGGGAGTCGTTCGGGATAGTTTTGGGGGTTCGGAAGTTAAGGCCTTAAGTTAAATTATGTCGAAAAATCCCGGAAAATTATGGAAATTAGTATGTTGTTAATTGAGACCTTAGTAACCCTGAGAAGTGATTTTGGACAGGATTCGAGATTTCTGGAAAATGGCGGAAATTACAAAAATGCGTGCGACGCGAAACCGAGCACTAAGGACGGTGTGTGAGTGGACATTGCTTTCAAAATTTAATGCATGCATAAATATTTCTATGATTTCTATGATTATAATTATGAATTGTGATTGAGTTCGATTTCAGTATTTATACGTAATTTTGCTATACATGCGAGTTGCACGTATTTCGAGAATATGGTTTCGCTTGCGTTTTGATGATGGGTTAAAGAAAGATTTTATGTGATTTGTGCGTATTATGTTTTTAAGATGTTGGATTTCGATTGTGAGTATGGTCTACGGTTTTGACACGTAGTTCGAGAATGTCACGGTTTTGCACGTTTTACGAGATTTCAAGTATGTTGTGATTGGACCGTGATTTTGATGATTATGATTGTGGTTTTGATGTTTTGATAATGAGATTTGAGAAATGAAGTGATTTCAAGGAATTAAAATGGATTTTGAAAAGGGTGATTTCGGGCTTGATGCTCGGGGCATAAAAGTAACTTTGATTGACGAGATTTCGGTTTTCAGAAATTGAAAGTGGATTCTTGGTTTGGGTTCGGGATGATGCTTCCGAATGCCGGCTTACGGAATCATTATTACGAATTCGAATTCGGGAATAAAAGAAGATTTAATAAAGTGATTCGGTATGATTATACATGCCCCGTGTTTAATGATGATTTGATTATGTTTTGTGAAGTAAGATTTGGGGATTTGAATGTGGAAATTCGGACCATGAGTCCTGTTATGACAAAAATGTTGAAATTTGGATCACGATGGATCCCGAGTTGTTGTGATTGACAAATGTTTTGGGTTTAAAGACCCGTTGAAAACTGTTTTGGGTTTAAAGACCCGGTACTATTGCTGGAGCACGTTTTGAGTTTAAAGACTAGGTTAATTGATGACGGGGGCGGGCCAGAAAATTGGGGTTAAAGACCCGGATTGAGTTTAAAGACTCGAGAGTTTAAAGACTCGGATATTGTGATACCCCCCGAGGCCTATTGATTATGTTTTGAGTTTAAAGACTCGTTGATATCCCGGGAAGGCCTGTTTATGCGCATGGTTTTGAGTTTAAAGACTCGGGCGTACTTGATATCCAGCAAAATGTTTTACTTGTGATTTATTGTTGTTTCTGATGTTTTAGACGTGTGGGGCTGTGGCCCGGCTTTATGGTTGATGGTTTTGGATTATGTTGTGTTCTGGGGTTTGATACGTGGTTGGGGCTGAGGCCCGGTGTTTATGTTTGCGGGCTAAGACCCGATGGTTGAGAAAGGAAAAATGATTTTGAGTTTCATACGAGTTTTCCTTATGTTGGAATTTGATACATGGGTTTTCTTATGCTGAAAATGTTAACCGACTGCGAAATGATTTTTGTATGCATGCATTGGTTTTACGCGGAGGGTAAAAAAGTCTTTTGTAACTGTTTTTATAAACTGATTTATTTTTGTCCACTCTCACCTTTTGGTTTTTATTGACCCTCCAGGTCGTGGCGCGCTGATCGAGAGGTGGAGGCATGAGTAAGCATGTGTGGCTATCCCTGGTCTGGCACGTGCTGAGGGTAACTTGGGATTTCAGTCGTCTTGCCAGACGTGAGCAGGACCGGGTGACAGGACCCGCCCCGATCCCACAGGGACCACAAGGGGACATGCCCCGCTCCCGTCTGACACCCAATAATTCATACCAATTTTAACCTCAACATACCAAATGCACAAATAACCAAATTAAAGTCATACATCAAATCCGAATTAAACGAATGTCAGACAAGGGATGAAATCCAAAATTACAAGTTGCGAGCACGACTCTATAGTAAACCTGCGGGTACACCACCCAACAGGGGTTCAGGTACGCAGAAGTAGATCTATGCCTCAGCCTCAGGTTCCTCCTCTACCTCAGTATCACGACCTGGAGGGGTTACCAAAAACATTAAGGGTGAGTGGACCAAAACTCAAGTTTATAAAATCATTTGATAAGTAAAACATATAATTTACCCCTTCCGTTTTCCAAACATGCATGCATCATCATTTAAAATCATAAATCATATAACATGAATCATAAGGCATGTAATAAAACCATAAGTATAATTTTAGCCACTGCACTATACACTCCAATCCCGACATCCCCGATGTCTGACGTCCCTGACGTCCAATAAGGTCACAATCTCAAGGCTACGCGTGCCACTCGGGTCTCAATTCCGAGTTCAATCCCCGAACCCCGTTCGGGTACAGCATCCCCGATGCTTAGCGTCATAGACGCTGGACGTTCTATACGTCCGTGACCTCTCCGGGGTACCTCATCCGAAGGAGACAGTATTATATGAATGGATCTATACAGTGCAGTACCAAATACATTTTATTGATATCCACATGCAAGCATATGTATACATAGATAAAATCCGACCCAATCATTAAGTTTTATCAGACGGGTCTCAAGCCCAAATACTGTAAAACGTGCCATAACCATATTTTCCATATCATCAAAGCCATTATTTTTTTTAGCATGTGAATAAGCATAATAAAACCAGAAAACATTTATGCACGAAAGGGTTTAAGAAAACGGCCCACTCACAGTACAATCCTGCTAGGAACCAAATGTATACCCTCGTCCTGGTACAAATGTACAATCCCTGTCAAGTCCAAAGTATTCGTAAAGGTCAATTTAAATCCCTAACGTTCGACCATGAAACCCTAGACCGAAACCGGTCTGGAAAAGCCGCCCGAACGCGCTTCCCAAGGCAATAAACCTCATTTTGACCAACTTAATGATCTCCGATCGACCCGAAACCACCGCCATTGGATCCGGATCGTCGAAACCTAAAGAATGATGGTGGTCCCACCAAAAACACTGTTCACACGCGCCCCCACGCGCCGGTCAACGCGTCGGTCAACGCAGGAACAGTCCCTGCTGACGTCATCTGACAGCTGTCAGGTCTGACTTGTCAGACTCTGATAGTGCCACGTGTCAACATCCGATTGGTCCACCTTACTGATCTGTCAGGCTACGTGTCAAATCTGACATGTGCCACGTGTCAGCACGGCACTGGTCCACGTCACTGACATGTCAGTGACACGTGGCAGTCCCTGACTGGGCCACGTCACTGACATGTCAGTGCTGACTGTGCACTGACATGTGACACGTGTCGGCTCACGGTTGGTCCACGTCACCTGACAGTCTGACAGGGTGCCACATCACCACCACTGTCCTCAGACGGGTTGGCCCGTATCCCTGCAACTCGGGTCGATCAGACCCGCGATCATGACCCGGTCACCATTTCCTTAATTCTCAATCATTTTCACTCTAGTTTGTTCCTAGATGTTCGTCTTAATCCCAAGAATAGTTATAAGGAATCAAAATCGAGAAACAAGGACCCAAACGAAGACTTACCTCGATACACAGCCCCGGTTCTCCCGTCGCCATTTAGCCACCGTCCAGATCACCTCCGGTCACGAACTCGAGCCCAGAAGGTTCCTATAAGTCCCTAGAGTCGATTAGGGTTAAAAGAAACAAAACTAAACGTGGGAGTTCGAGTTACTAAAATTTGAGTTTTAAAACCGTTTCGGGTTTTCCGGTTTCCCTACCTCGCCGCCGTCCTCCGCCGTGATCCCTACCGTCTGCCGCCTCACCCGTCCAGTCCAGTGTTACTCAGAGCAAAGGTCAGATGCAATGTGGTGTGATGGTTTGGAATGGGCAGTACGTGAGTGTGTCGGGTTAGGAAATATATAGAAATGGAGGGAAAGCTGCACAATGAAATGAACGGTCCAGATTAGATCTCTGAAATGAGATCAAAGGCTGAGATTAGATCAGGGGTATATCAGATCAAGGCTGTGATTAAAAAGGTGATTTAAATGGTTTTTAATCCCATAGTGGATCTGATCCAATTTAGCCAATGGGTGAGTGACACTTGTCACTCACCAGGCGTCCTCCCATCAGAAATTTCAGAATAAAATATTCGACACGAAAACCGAGACATGAACCTCCCGATTTCACGTTTCTGATCATAACTCCCTCGTACGGAGTCCGATTCGGCGTGCCGCCTGTCTACGGACTCAGGACGTCGAGACCTACCTAACGGTCCTTGAGTCAACTGAAAATTAGTTGTCAAACGAAAAGTCAACATTTCCACCCCCCAAATGTCCAAATTACGGTAATACCCCTGAACTTCCGATAGTCATAACTTTCTCCCTGATCGTCCGAATTGGACGTGCCACCTATCTATGAACTCGTGACGTCTCGAACTACGTCACAGTCATAGGTCAAAGTCTGTTTAATTCATCAATCAAAAAGTCAACAATTTGGCCATACCAATCACAAGGGTAAAAGCGTCAAATCACACATTAAATTACAATATTGAAATCCTCGAATTTCCGGGGTGTTACAACCTTCCCCCCTTAAGAAATTTCGTCCCGAAATTTCAAAGAAACAAATAAGGAAATTGTTCTCGCATCTGAGCCTCAGGCTCCCATGTGGCTTCTTCCACATTCTGGTTTCTCCAGAGAATCTTCACGAGAGGGATCGTCTTCCGACGTAGTACCTTGTCCTTCTGATCCAAGATCTATACTGGTTGTTCATCAAAGCTCAAATCCTCCCGTAGTTCGACAAGTTGTTCCCCAAGTACATGAGAAGCATCACGTACGTACTTCCGTAGCATCGATATGTGGAAAACATCGTGAACTCTAGATAGTTCTGGAGGTAGTGCCAATCTGTAAGCAACTCTGCCAATTCTCTCAACGATCTCATAAGGTCCCCCGTCGACCGAATCGGATAATCCCCTTCCACGGAGATAACTTCAGGAAGACAAAATCTCCCACTTCAAATTCCAAGTCTCGAATCCGTCGATCGGCATAACTCTTCTGGCGATCCTGTGCCGCCTTCAATCTCTCCTTGATAACACGAACAGTCTCCATGGTTAAGTCCATCAATTCCGGCCCTACTGCCGCTCGCTCTCCTATCTCCGTCCAGCAGATAGGTGTCCTGCACTGTCGACCATACAGTGCTCATAGGGTGCCATCCCGATGCTTGCCTGATAGCTGTTGTTGTAAGCGAATTCCATCAATGGCAAATGAGTATCCCAAGAGTCCTGAAACTGTAGTACACATGACCTCATCATGTCCTCCAGGGTCTGAATGGTTCTTTCAGACTGTCCATCGGTCTGAGGATGGAAAGCAGTACTGAAACGTAGGGTTGTTCCCAGAGTAGCTTGCAAACTCCGCCAGAACCTGGAAGTGAAACGCGGATCACGATCGGACACGATCGATTCCGGCGTACCATGCAATCGTACGATTTCCTTCACAAACAACTGAGCCAGTCGGTTAGGTTTATAAGTTTCCTGAACTGGCAGGAAATGGGCTGACTTGGTTAACCGATCCACGATCACCCATACTCCGTCAACTCCACTCTGAGTCCTTGGTAACTTAAAGACGAAGTCCATGGTGATGTGATCCCACTTCCACTCGGGAATCGGAAGTGGCTGCATAGCCCCATAAGGTCTCTGCCGTTCCGCCTTAACCTGCTGACAGGTTAAGCATCTGCTCACGAATTCAGCAATATTCTTTTTCATTCCTGGCCACCAATAATGGTTCCGGAGGGTGCGGTACATCTTTGTACCTCCCGGATGCATAGCATAAGCCGAACTATGGGCCTCCTCAAGAATCTCAGCTCGTAACTCCGCCACTGCAGGTACACACAAACGGCCCAATTTCACAAGTGCTCCATCGTCCCGGATGGAAAAATCCTGTCTCCCATCCGCATCGACCTCAATTCTGTAAATACAGAGTATCGGATCCTGAAGTTGTGCTTCGATAATCCGATCAATCAGTACAGGTCGTACATGGAAGCTGGCCAACAAAGCTCCATGCGCATCCGTACCCAAAATAACTCCCGCCTTCCGGAGTTCCACCAGCAAGGGAAGATACACCATCCCTAGGTGTGCAACAGATCCTGCTGATTTCCTACTGAGTGCATCCGCCACCATATTGGCCTTACCCGGATGGTACTCGATTGTACAGTCATAATCCTTCAGCAGCTCCAACCATCTTCGTTGTCTCATGTTAAGCTCCTTCTGAGTGAATAGGTATTTAAGACTCTGGTGGTCGGTGTATATCCGACACGTTGCGCCGAACAGATAATGTCTCCAGATTTTTAGAGCATGAACCACCGCTGCCAACTCCAAATCATGGGTAGGGTAGTTCAACTCATGAGTCTTCAGCTGCCGGGATGCATAGGCGATAACCTTGCCAGTTTGCATCAACACGCAGCCCAGACCCTGCAGCGATGCATCACTGAAGACCACAAACTCTCCACTGTCATCCGGCAATGCAAGGACAGGTATAGTGGTCAATCGATCTTTCAACTCTTGAAAACTCCGATCGCACTGCTCGTCCCAGATAAACTTCACTCCCTTCCGAGTCAAACGAGTCAATGGTGCAGCAATTTTGGAGAAACCCTCCACGAATCTCCGGTAGTAACCTGCTAACCCGACGAAACTCCGCACCTCGGTCACTGTTGTCGGTCTAGCCCAGTTGGTCACCGCTTCTGTTTTCTGGGGATCCACGCAAATCCCATCCGTCGATATCACGTGTCCCAGAAAACCAATACTGCTTAGCCAAAACTGACACTTGCTCAGTTTGGCGTACAATTGTTCTTGTCTCAGTCTCTCCAAGACCAACCGTAGATGTTCCTCATGTGCACGGGCACTCCTCGAGTACACCAAAATATCATCGATGAACACAATCACGAACTTATCCAGGTAGGGTCGGAAGACCCGGTTCATCAAATCCATGAATGCTGCTGGAGCATTCGTCAAACCAAATGGCATAACAAATAACTCGTAGTGTCCGTAACGGGTTCGAAAAGCAGTTTTTGGAATATCCTCCTCCGAAATCCTCAGTTGGTGATACCCAGACCGAAAATCAATTTTCGAGAAGCACTGAGCTCCCCGAAACTGGTTAAAAAGGTCATCGATCCTGGGTAGAGGATACTGGTTCCTCAGTGTCACCTTGTTGAGTTGTCGATAGTCAATGTACAATCGGAGACTTCCCTCCTTCTTCTTTACGAACAACACCGGTGCTCCCCACGGTGAAGTACTCGGTCGGACATATCCCAAATCCACCAACTCCTGCAATTGAGTCTTGAGTTCTCGTAACTCGGCCGGCGCCATCCGGTATGGTGCCTGGGATATAGGTCGGGTACCAGGGAGTATTTCAATAGTAAACTCGATCTCCCGCGATGGCGGTAATCCAGGTAAGTCTTCCGGGAACACATCCGAAAACTCACGTACCACCGGTATCTCGTCGATACCCAGAGTATCAACCTGTTCCGACACGACATGCGCCAGATAAGCCTGGCATCCCTTCCGTAGAAGTTTGGTAGCAGTAAGTGACGAAATCACTTCAGGAGGTGAACCGTCACGTTCCCCCTGAAAGATAACTTCCGGCAAACCCGGGCTTCGCAGAATCACTTGCTTGCTACAGCAGTCGATGAGCGATCCGTGCTCCGATAGCCAATCCATCCCTAGGATTATATCGAAGTCGTGGATATCCAGAATAATTAAGTCTGCTGGTAAATCCACATCCTCAATTCTTACCGGGCACCTCCGAATCACCTGATTCACAAGGTACACGTTACCCATCGGGGTGCCAACACCCATTTCGCTATCTAAAGCTGATACCACACAATCACGCATACCAGCACAACTCTTCGAAATAAAAGAATGTGTAGCCCCCGCATCCATCAATACACGTACAAGAAGGTTAAAGATATGTAGTGTACCTGTGACCACGCTTGGGGCAGTCCTCGCCTGCTGTTGGGTCATTGCAAACACTTGGGCCCTCGGCCATCCATTCCGTCCTCGCCCGCGCGCGCCACGCCCAGCACCACGGTCACCTCCCTAACCGCGACCCCCATTAGTGTGGGAAGCCGTGCTCTGCACCACACTAGAGCCACCAGCGTCGTTGTTCTTGGACAACTGTGGGCAATCACAAGCATAGTGGCCCTCCTCTCTGCAAGCAAAACAAGTTACTGGCCTTGGCCTGTCCGAATGCCCACCAGAAGCACCGCTCCAAGATGAGCGCTGCCCAGAGTTGTATCCTGATCCTCTGCCCTGAGAGCCTCCGCGTCGACCTGACCAGCCACGACCCTTGAAGGATGAGGGTGCTCCCCTGTAGCCCCCTCCCTTGTTGTTCTTCTGGCCTGATGGCCCATGATGTGGGAGATCCTGTCGTCGCCCCTCGCCCCGAAGGCTGTCGTGTCTGGTGTGCCGCCAGACTGGCCTCGACACGCACCGCAACGTCGACCAAATCTCTCAGTGAAGCATGAGTAGCAGCAGTCACACTTGCCCGGATCTCCCCTCGGAGTCCAAGCTCAAACCTTTGACATTTGTCCTCCTCCGTGCTCACGAATGATGCAGCGAACCGGGATAGTTTTCCAAAAGTTTGCTCGTAGTCCGCAACGGACATATCACCCTGCTCCAGCCGCAGGAACTCAGCCTCCCGTGCCGCGCGAAAAGATCGCGGGTAGTACTGGTCCAGAAATCTGGAACGGAAAGCATCCCAAGTAGTGGTATGGACAGACCACCCAGACATTTCGAGTCCGTGCCACCACTGGTAGGCTCCTCCTTCTAGCAAGAAGGCCGCCAAAGTTACCCGTTCGCCCGGAGGGCAGTGCATCACCGAGAAGATCCTCTCCCACTTGGTGATCCAATCATGAGCATCCTCGGGGTTTGATCCCCCGCAGAAAAGAGTGGCTCCCAAACGTTGAGCCCTTTCAATGCTCGCGCATTCCATCTCCCTTTCCAGATCCTCATCCGTTCGAATATGAGGAATTCTCCTAGGAGGCATAACCAACTGTCAAGAGGCATAGATCAGAAAACAAAATTCTTAAAAGTCGAAAAGTAACTAGTACCAATCGCTAGTCTAGCATGCTGACCATACCCTAGTACTGACCACAACCTAGTGCTCTGATACCAAGCTGACAAGACCCGCCCCGATCCCACAGGGACCACAAGGGGACGTGCCCCGCTCCCGTCTGACACCCAATAATTCATACCAATTTTAACCTCAACACACCAAATGCACAAATAACCAAATTAAAGTCATACATCAAATCCGAATTAAACGAATGTCAGACAAGGGATGAAATCCAAAATTACAAGTTGCGAGCACGACTCTATAGTAAACCTGCGGGTACACCACCCAACAGGGGTTCAGGTACGCAGAAGTAGATCTATGCCTCAGCCTCAGGTTCCTCCTCTACCTCAGTATCACGACCTGGAGGGGTTACCAAAAACATTAAGGGTGAGTGGACCAAAACTCAAGTTTATAAAATCATTTGATAAGTAAAACATATAATTTACCCCTTCCGTTTTCCAAACATGCATGCATCATCATTTAAAATCATAAATCATATAACATGAATCATAAGGCATGTAATAAAACCATAAGTATAATTTTAGCCACTGCACTATACACTCCAATCCCGACATCCCCGATGTCTGACGTCCCTGACGTCCAATAAGGTCACAATCTCAAGGCTACGCGTGCCACTCGGGTCTCAATTCCGAGTTCAATCCCCGAACCCCGTTCGGGTACAGCATCCCCGATGCTTAGCGTCATAGACGCTGGACGTTCTATACGTCCGTGACCTCTCCGGGGTACCTCATCCGGAGGAGACAGTACTATATGAATGGATCTATACAGTGCAGTACCAAATACATTTTATTGATATCCACATGCAAGCATATGTATACATAGATAAAATCCGACCCAATCATTAAGTTTTATCAGACGGGTCTCAAGCCCAAATACCGTAAAACGTGCCATAACCATATTTTCCATATCATCAAAGCCATTATTGTTTTTAGCATGTGAATAAGCATAATAAAACCAGAAAACATTTATGCACGAAAGGGTTTAAGAAAACGGCCCACTCACAGTACAATCTTGCTAGGAACCGAATGTATACCCCCGTCCTGGTACAAATGTACAATCCCTGTCAAGTCCAAAGTATTCGTAAAGGTCAATTTAAATCCCTAACGTTCGACCATGAAACCCTAGACCGAAACCGGTCCGAAAAAGCCGCCCGAACGCGCTTCCCAAGGCAATAAACCTCATTTTGACCAACTTAATGATCTCCGATCGACCCGAAACCACCGCCATTGGATCCGGATCGTCGAAACCTAAAGAATGGTGGTGGTCCCACCAAAAACACTGTTCACACGCGCCCCACGCGCCGGTCAACGCAGGAACAGTCCCTGCTGACGTCAGCATGACGTCATGCTGACGTCATCTGACAGCTGTCAGGTCTGACATGTCAGACTCTGACAGTGCCTCGTGTCAACATCTTATTGGTCCACCTTACTGATCTGTCAGGCCACATGTCAGATCTGACATGTGCCACGTGTCAGCACGGCACTGGTCCACGTCACTGACATGTCAGTGACATGTGGCAGTCCCTGACTGGGCCACGTCACTGACATGTCAGTGCTGACTGTGCACTGACATGTGACACGTGTCGGCTCACGGTTGGTCCACGTCACCTGACAGTCTGACAGGGTGCCACGTCACCACCACTGTCCTCAGACGGGTTGGCCCGTATCCCTACAACTCGGGTCGATCAGACCCGCGATCATGACCCGGTCACCATTTCCTTAATTCTCAATCATTTTCACTCTGGTTTGTTCCTAGATGTTCGTCTTAATCCCAGGAATAGTTATAAGGAATCAAAATCGAGAAACAAGGACCCAAACGAAGACTTACCTCGATACACAGCCCCGGTTCTCCCGTCGCCGTTTAGCCACCGTCCAGATCACCTCCGGTCACGAACTCGAGCCCAGAAGGTTCCTATAAGTCCCTAGAGTCGATTAGGGTTAAAAGAAACAAAACTAAACGTGGGAGTTCGAGTTACTAAAATTTGAGTTTTAAAACCGTTTCGGGTTTTCCGGTTTCCCTACCTCGCCGCCGTCCTCCTCCGTGATCCCTGCCGTCTGCCGCCTCACCCGTCCAGTCCAGTGTTACTCAGAGCAAGGGTCAGATGCAATGTGGTGTGATGGTTTGGAATGGGCAGTACGTGAGTGTGTCGGGTTAGGAAATATATAGAAATGGAGGGAAAGCTGCACAATGAAATGAACGGTCCAGATTAGATCTCTGAAATGAGATCAAAGGCTGAGATTAGATCAGGGGTATATCAGATCAAGGCTGTGATTAAAAAGGTGATTTAAATGGTTTTTAATCCCATAGTGGATCTGATCCAATCTAGCCAATGGGTGAGTGACACTTGTCACTCACCAGGTGTCCTCCCATCAGAAATTTCAGAATAAAATATTCGACACGAAAACCGAGACACGAACCTCCCGATTTCACGTTTCTGATCATAACTCCCTCGTACGGAGTCCGATTTTGGCGTGCCGCCTGTCTACGGACTCAGGACGTCGAGACCTACCTAACGGTCCTTGAGTCAACTGAAAATTAGTTGTCAAACGAAAAGTCAACATTTCCACCCCAAATGTCCAAATTACGGTAATACCCCTGAACTTCCGATAGTCATAACTTTCTCCCTGATCGTCCGAATTGGACGTGCCACCTGTCTATGAACTCGTGACGTCCCGAACTACGTCACAGTCATATGTCAAAGTCTGTTTAATTCATCAATCAAAAAGTCAACAATTTGGCCATACCAATCACAAGGGTAAAAGCGTCAAATCACACATTAAATTACAATATTGAAATCCTAGAATTTCCGGGGTGTTACACCAGGCACGGTTAACAATGCCCTTTTCGGGGGCGATCCTGTCATGCATAAATCAAGATATTCATTCATCAAACATAAGTATTTGATATGTGGTTTGCTATAAGTATAATAACTTGAAACAACAACTACAATGAAACCAAGATATTCGCTCATCATCTGGTCGGGAGCATGAATTTGATAGAAAAGAATTCAAGTAGATGGTATTGAATTTATCTTTGAAGATCTGGGTATGTCATAGGACTTATGGAGAACTTGTAATATTCTTGCATGCAAATAACTCCGCAATCAATGAATTCATTAATCTTAATTCTCCAATGGGCCAACTTATATAAACTATAAGAACCCCTACCATCATTTAATTCATTTAAAACTTGGAAAACATCTATGAAAGCACAGAACCAACAAAATTTAATTATACATGAGAACCAAGCAAAACTAAAATGGAAACCACAGAGCAAAAGAGAGAAAAACGAAGAGATTATGAACAGGATAATATATGTGTAAATGATATAATTAATGCAATACAATTCAATCAAATATATAAGAAAACTCCCAATCACTCACAATGAGTAAATCAATCATCATCCAATCATCATAGTATAAATAAATTACAGAAAGAAAGAAAGATAAGCAATTACTAATCAAATTTTGTTTTCTAAAACTAAGATTTTTTTCTACTTTCCATCATCAGAATGTACTGCAGAACATTAACCAATGATGACCATAATTGAAATCAGACACCCACATATAATCCGTTTAGTGCAGATGAGTAAATTCCAACTTGACGTAATCCGTTTACAATGATGTCCTCCAATGATGACCATAATTGAAATCAGACACCAACATGTAAGAAGATTGCATAAACACAAAGCTAAATTAACAAAGCTGACAGTTTAATTAATGAAGTCAGAAATCAAATCACATAATCCACAAAGAATTGATGAGCCCAGATTGGTGTTGACAACAGAAATCAGAGAGTAAAAACTGGGCGGTAAGTTCTACCAAAGTCTTCAATAAATATCGAACGTTCAGAATATTGTTATGCATATGAATGTAACGACCCGGAAATTCGAGAAACGAAAATTTGGAAAATTTGAGGAAAATGACGATTTTGCCCCTAGTGGTAAGGGCTGAAAGTTGACTTTTTGTTCGGGACCTTGTTTGGACTTTCCGGGAAGACCATTGGATAGGTCTCGGGACGTTGAATCCGTAGACAGGCGGCATGCGTCAAACGGAGCTCGGATGAAAAAGTTATAGGTCTGGGAAGTTCAGGGGCAAAATGGTCATTTATGGCTTAAAGGGTAAAATGGTAATTTTAGGCAGAGAAATAAAATTAAACGGTGCAATTGGCTGAATAAGCCAAGGAAATGACTAAGGTGCACCTTTCAATGACATGTGTCACTGGCTAATTAGGATTAGTGGCAGCTGGTTAGAGATATTTGTTAAACTATGAACTAAACTTTTAATGAACATTTGTATAATTAACTTAGACTTAACAAAAAACAGAGAACCCTAAAACCCATCCCTTTGATTGATTTGCAATAACACAAGGAGACCAGAAGAAATTGATGAACAATTGAGTGAAAAACCGAGAGGGATATTGAAGACATTGGATTGAGATCAACTGAGAACCATATCAAGAAAACCCGAAAAATTACCTACAAGCATAAATCTCGAATTTGAATTCTTAGGCGGTTTTGATCGAAATTGACGTGCAAATTAATCTTCTGGGAGCTAAACGAAGCAAACCACATCAACTGGAACGAAAATTGATGATGAATTGACGAAGAACAAACTATGCGATTTCTTTGAAATTGGGAGCTTGGGTTCGATTACTTGGAGGTAAGAAACCTTGAAATTGATTTCACAGTTATGTTTAAAATGGACCTAGGATGCTTCCTATATGATTAATTGAATGAACCTGGTTGAATTTGGGTAGAACCCGAGTTAGGACCCGTCGGGTTTCTATGTTGAGTCGAGGGGTTTTAAGAATTGTTTCATCCAATTGAGGTCACAGATCCGAAATAGATAGAGAATAGATGAACATGAGTGAAGGAATGAACGAAATCAAGGTTGAATCAAGGGAGATTGCACCGGGTCTGGTCGCGGGTTCACAACCCGTTTAACAGAGAAACGGGTGAGAGAGACGCACTGTAGCTGCACTGTTAACGGCGCGTGAGGGCGCATGGCTAGGAATTTGGCTTTAGGTTCAACATACTTTTTGATGTTCTCGATGATACGAACCTATTAGAGTTGGTTTCGAGTCAATCAGACACCATCTCGATAATGTTTCGAGAGTCCGAAGGTTTATGTGATATTTTAAATTAATATTTAAATCCCGGAAAATTACGGGGAATTGATATGATGTACATTGAGTTGTTAGTAACCCTGCATAATGATTTTGGACAGGATTCGAGATTCTTGGCAAGTGTCAGAAATTACGGAAACGCGTGCAGCTCGGGAAGCGAGCAGTATGGAAGGTGTGTGAGTGGATGTTTGTTTTATAAACCATGATGCATGCATAGTTAAATGTTTTACATTATTGATTGCATGATTTGACTTGCATTGATGTATTGATGATGTGGCATGATTATATGTGATTTAATGATTATTTTAATCGGTCTTTCAGGCACGTTTTTTGAGGAAATGTGCAAAGGGTATTTTGGGCTAGGCCCGGAGTCAAAAAGGTTTTGAAAATGATATTTTGACTTAAGTGGTTAGTCAATGATGATTTCTTGATTATTTTAATGTTTTTCATATGATTTTACGGATATACGTATAATTGGTATTTGAACTTAAACACCCTGTTGGGCATGCTTATGACTTGATTTGAGGTCTATGATTGATATGTGTTATAATATGGATTGTGTTTGTGATTGTGGATCCTGTATACTGGATCATGTGCTGGATGGTGCGAGTGCAGTTCCTAGACGGGACTCGGATATTGCGTGAGTGCAGTTCCCGAGTATGTGGTACGTCTAGAGGGTGCATGTGCAGTTCCCAGACATGGTGGACATGACTCGGATGGTGCCTGAGTGCAGTTCCCGAGGTTGGCCTACGCGTAGTGCGGATGTGATTGTGTGATTGATTGTGCACTTGTGAATAGTGCGGATTGATGGATTGATTGTATTGTTTGATGTTGATTGTGATTCCGTACTGGTATTGAGTACGGGTTTTTGGTCTGTGTGACCATGTGCTTATGTTTTCATCTGTTTTGGCCTGAGAGTCGGGATTTGATTTGTTTTGTGATTTGGCTGGAAATCCGGTGCTTGTGATTCATACGTTTTCCCCTATGCATGCATGGTTTGATAAACTGGAGGGTAACTGATGTATTTTGAATTGCGTTTTCAATGATATTATTTTTGTCCACTCACACCTTTTCTGTTTTGATGACCCTCCAGGCCGTGACACAACGTTCGGGGCTGATTGAGAGGTGGAAGCATGAGGGAAATCAGTGTAGTTATCCCTTGTCTGATAGGAGCTGAAGGGTACTTTCGGGACTTCAGTTGACTTGTCAGACGGGAGCAGGACCGGGCACAGTTATCAAAGTCCAGTTGGGACATGTCCTGTCATGAATGTCAAATTAGAACCTCAATGAAAATGTACATTGGACAAATAAATTAAAGCAGTGCATTGATGGTTATGATGCAGATGTATTTCATTTACAACTTTTGATGCGGGTATGAATATGTGAATTAGACAATCTAGAAATCGAAGCCCAACCTGAAAAGCCACACAATTGAATACAAATTCAAACTCCAAGTACAATATCAGCAATATGACATCCAAATTGGCATGATCAGAACCAATAGGGGAAGTCCATTATCATGGAATAGAGAAAGGGCAATTAAAATATAGATGCGACGAGGATTCAAATTGATGGAAGAACATATGTCGTATGAAACCTATAAATCAGTAACCAACATTTACACTGAAATGGAATGAATGGGAACTCAATTCTTAGTCCAATTAAAAGATCATAAATCGAATAGCCCTGTTATCCGTGAAAGGAAAATCCAACTTAAACACTCAATGAGAAGACATCAAAAGAATCGGGACAGTTCACTATACAACTCAGAACCACTAAGAAATTAGATTAAGCACTACATATATTCACTAACTATGCTAACTAATGTAGGGTATCTGCTAGGTAATTCCATGACAATCAATCAAACTTACATATTTATCACCACAAAATTTCAAGGGAAAATAGGGTGCTTTGCTTCTGGAATACAATATCATCCAAAAAAGACATAAAATTGCAGAGGAACCCTAAAAAGTTAGAAAATCATAAGGTTTTAACTGCATTTTTGAAGCCCTCCCTACTATGTGAAGAAGTTCCAATTCACATCAATCCAATAAACCAAAGTTCTCCCTAAATTCCAATGACCTAGAAATTCTATTTCTCTTTTACAGCTAAAATCAACAGCATGTACAAACTCACCAAAGGAACGAAGAAAGAAAATATGAACTACCATCAAGTCAACCGAATTTACGGAGTTCATAACATAAGATTCCCATAGGAAATTACATAATCTATTCCATAAAAAGAAGATCTCAAATCCAGCTATACTATTGTGTACAATTACTTAATTAAACCCAAAATAATTCATTAGAAAGCAGAAATCATTCACTTTGAATCATCAAAACCAGAGAGCCCTCTTCTACAATCCCTTATTTAAAATCCAGAATCATCAAATTTGAATGAAAATCCTAGTAACTAAACCTCCAATTCTGTTCTTCCTCTTTGTCTACAGAAAGGAAGATGCTAATGATATGTGTAACGACCCGTCCCAAATTCCATGGTTAGATTAGTGACTAATCACGATTAGTGAGGCTAATCCGTGATTAGTAGAGCGAAATCGGACGAACGATGCAAAATGACCTTTTTGCCCCTAGTCGTGGCAAAATGTTGACTTTTCATTCGGGCTGTCAAATGGACTTTGACCGATGACCGTGACGTAGTTCGTGACGTCACGAGTTCATAGACAGGTGGCACGTTCAATTCCGAAGTTCGAGGAGGAAGTTATGACGTTCAGAAGTTTAGGGACATTTTGGTAATTATGGTTACAAGGGGTCAAATGTTGACTTTTTGACCAAGAGGACCAATGGCCAAGGGCCGAGGACTATTACGTAGATAAGGACGAAACGAATCCATAGACAGGCGGCACGTCGAATTTGGACGTTCGACGGTGAAGTTACGGTTTACGGAAGTTCAAGTGCACTATTGCACGAATTACGAAACGAGTTAACTTTTGGACTTAGTGGGGGCCCAGATATTTAATGGAGGCCCAATGGATGAGTGACAAGTGTCACCCATCCACAGGCCACCTATATTGATTCATGCACCGTGCATTTCTTTCTCCATTTCAAACACGCAAAATACAACCCGGTCTCACCCCTTTCCTCTCATCCGTGCAAACCAAAACCCATCCAATCTTCACCCATGACCAGGCAGAGGACCAGGGAGACTGATGAGGTTGCTGGGCGGCCAGAACTGCTGTCCACGGCGGCTAGAAGGAGGAAGAACCCGTGAGGTTCACGGTTAGCCCATTTTGATCCATTTTTCCATTTTTGTTGTTATGATTGGTTTTTAATGGTTTTAATGAGTCAATTAGGTTGCTAGGGACATGTTAGGAAGGTTTAAGGAAGCTTGGGATGGCTGGGCAGCCATGGGAGAGTTTTGGGAACTTTGAACCGTTTGGTTCAAAATCGAACCATGGGTTTAGGCGGTTTTTAGGTTGTTTTAAGGATTGGAATGGATAGAAAACACCAAAATAGGATGAAAGGAACCAAAAAGGAAGAACTAGGATGAAAAATGGGATGTCTAGGACTGTGAACCGGTCACACCGGTCCAGTTGGACCGGCCAAACCAGGTGAACCGGCCTGGAACAATAAAACTGGTCTGCTGGAGGTTAGTGCCGATGAACAGTAATCTGTCCCTTCTAGGAGCGCGTGAGGGCGCGTGGTCCATAATTTGGGAAAGTGTTCAACATAGGAAATATTTTATTCGATGTAAGGAAGATTTTGGGACTGGTCTCCCGTCAATCGGACATCGTTTCGATAGTTTTCGGTTGTCAGACGGTTTAGGGTGGGTTTAAAAATAGTTAAAAGTTCGGGAAAATTACGAGGATTTGGTAGGAGGTTAATTAAGTAGTTAGTAACCTTTTATTAAAATTTGGACAGGTTTGGGAGTCCCCGTGATGGTGATCGGCTCGGAGAACCGTATGGCACGCAAATCGAGGCGGCAGCTCAGATGGTCTGTGAGTGGACCGTGTTTTCTAAATTGGTGCATGCATAAATGTTTATTATATGTTTTAAATACTTGTTTGTGATGCGATGAGTGCATTTGTATGTGGTTACGTATATGCACGTATTTTGAGGTTTCGGCCCTATACGGTGCCTATACGGGTCTGTATTTCTTTATTGGTTTAAATGAAAAGGTTTTGGATTTCCAAAAGGATAAACTCAGGTATGAGACCCATTTGGTTTGGTCTCGGGCATATGACACTATTTACGACCTTCGGGTCTAAATCGTGGTCGCGGCGGGTGCTATGTGCACGGCAATCGACGAAACGATGCTCGCTTCCGGATTGGGATGTGTTCCTTCCGGAGAGGTCACAATGCACGATTCGTGGTCGGGCAGCCTGGGGAGGCTCGACTTCGGAGTGCTGTCGGTTCAGGATAGCGATCAGTGATGAGTGCACTATGATCTTGTGGTGGTCGCGTCAGTTGATTCGTTCACGGCAACATACCAGGATTGAGAGCGGTCCTGGATGAATGGTTGCACACATCACTATGATCGGAGTCGTGACTGACCCTTAGATATCGGGCACGATGCCCAGCTGATGTCATATGTTCGGGCACGAGACCCAGTTGTTTTACACTGATGATTTTGGGCCAGGGACCCTAGATAGATTTCCAAGTTCATGACGGTTTATGGGAACCGGCATGAACTCTGGAAAGGTCATTGTGGTTCATGACGGTTTATGGGAACCGGCATGAACCTTTGTCAGGTCATTCTGGTTCATGACAGTTTATGGGAACCAGCATGAACCCTGGTTAATGGATGTTATGGATCATGACGGTTCAAGGGAACCGGGCATGAATGTTTATGTTATGTATATATATGTATTCATATACCTTCCTTTACTTCTATTATTTCCTTCGGGGAGGGTCGTTGGCCTAGGTGGACCCCGGAGTAGTCACGGAGCACCGACTGAGTGGAGTCACCCCCTAGTTGGGTTCCTTACTCTTAGGAAGGCTATGATTACTATTACCTCGGGTGGGGTCAGTGGCCTGCGAACATTGATCTTGACTTTGAGAAGACTCGGATTGAGACCTGGGTAGCACGCGCGTAGCTCTGGAAACCGTGACAGGATTGGTTTTGTGAGATATATGTATATGTGATGTATGCTATATATGATATATGATGTGCGTTTACACAGGTTTTGGGCAGTGGCCCGTATGGTTAGTTTCTTACGATTTGGGCTGAGTCCCTTATGGATTTGGGCAGTGGCCCGAGTACTTGATTTCATTATGGTTTCTTTGGTTAAACGATTTTCGAATGCATGCATGCTTTTTAGTGAAGGGTACAAATATCTTTATGGAAATGTTTTTATAAACTCTTGTTTTGTCCACTCACAGCTTTTAATGTTTTGACTGCCCTTTAGGTTGACATCGGATGTGAACTGTAGCAGAGACCGAGATATCACATGCCTCCTCCGGATCCTGGCGTACTCTGATAGCCCGGGAGGGCAAAGGTCGGAAATATCCCTTGTCTGACACTCCGTGTCAGACGGGAGCAGGGTCATCCCGTACTAATCCCGGGGGGATTGGGATGTGTCCTGTCAGCATGGTATCAGAGCATAGGATTGCTCGTAGGATGCTTATCAGAGCGGGGTTGTCTTTATTCGAGCAACCGTGTGGCTCTTGGAATGTATGCAGGTCGAGGATGTGATATCTCAATGGGCTGCAGTTCGTGGTCAACTTGATTGTTGGGATGCCGATACGATAGTTAGTAGGACTGTATCGTGGAATATTTTGGTTCAGCACTGGATGCCGGGGTTGCCATAGTTCTGTCAGGGTTGACAGTGTGGGACCCTATGGAAGGATGAACGTATTCGTACGTTAGCATTTTGATCGTGAGACGGTTAGTTGGGATCATCTTTCACGATGTCGTAGGATCGGTTTCGAGGACTGGTTGGGAATTGTGACCATCCGATGATCGGATTTGGTTGAGTTAGATAGATTTACTGCTCAGAGCAGCTGGATTCGAGGAATCCTAGTTGGATTGACGGTAGGATTGGATTGACGTCCTTACGATGTCAAGACCGCGGAGTCGGTCAGATTGTTGATTTTACTGGTTTTCGCAGTTGGGTTCAGGGGAACCCTAGAGTGTGATTGTGGAACCCTACCTTAGGTGTATGGTTCGGAAAGGTGAGTTGGCGAGTGGGTTGACTTTGCCGACTATTCGGATTTGGGTTCGTTAGTCGGTCTAGTCATGTCAGCTTGTGTTGGGACTGCACTTCGCAGTCGAGGTTGTACTTATCGGTTAGACCTAGTTGGCTGTCGTACTACTTAGTTGTGATGGATTTTTGGTACAACTAAGGTCGTGGATGACCTGGTAGACGACATTGGTTGAGTCTAGTTGTGACTGGATCGAGTTGGTTGGACAAGTTATTGGGGTTGGTACTTGTCGATGGAATCCCTGAGTGGGATACGGAGTAGTTGGTACGGGCGGTTGATTCCGTTGGATGCGGAGTCTGGATATCGAGATGTCTGGTAGTTAGGTCTGCACGAGTATGTGGCAGGCGTTACTACCTAGAGTGGTTGTAGTATGGTTGTTGGGAATCGGGGACATTCGGGGAGCGTTTCCTTTTCTCGTATGGGTTGTCAAGATGACTGTACCCAGAGTTGTTGGGTACGACGGAGACAGAGTTTCTCCTATTCGAGCAGAGGTACGGTATCGTCGCTCGGTATGAGCGGAGATCCAGAGTTGTCTGATTTGCACACTTTGTACAGATGTGGAAGTTAGTACTGACACTAGTGTTGGTACTAGTGTTGGTACTAGTGTTGGTGATAGTGCGTTGGTGCTGATACTAGCGTTGGTGCTGGTACTAGTAATTGTGATGACGTTGAGTAACATCCGTCGATATGGGCATATGTTCAGTATCTGTGGTTTGGGAGTGGATCACGGATAGTTATGGACACGTGGTTGATGTCGGAGTATGTTGTTTCCAATCTAGTTGGAACTTCGAAATCGCGAGAGGTTGCGATTGAGGTGATGAATGGAATGCGGGTTTTCCGCATTGGTATTGGGTATTTCGAAGTCATTATGGCGACTTCTCGGATTCTACCATGATTGATGTGGTAGATGATGTTGATAATGTAGATGTCGTTGGTTGCCACTAGTACACTGATCGTGTATTGGTTGGTGAACCCGGGGATTATCTTGGATCATCCTTGGTTTTTCCTAGGTAGAATGACAAGGATCGATACGAGGTAATTAGTAAGAACCCACAGTCTCGGCGTGTCTCGTCTTTGACTAATCTATTTAGATGTGGGAATTGATTTAGGACTTTGGGTATCGTTAGAGATCTGGATCGTGATCTTGATGATCCAGATAGGTGGAGAGTTTATCACTCGTACCTGGACGTTTGAGTTGAGGATGTTGGGACTGAACTTCTTTTCGAAATGAATCCCGTTTGGTATATTACTCGGGTGAGTAGTTGTCCAATGAGTAAGTGTCCGACGTGGTCGGATTTGGTCAGCCTTAGATGTGTTGATGTTGGGATTGGCTTCCCTATGAAGTCAATCGAGGGTAATGTATAAATTGTTTGAACAGGTATCCGATAGGTTCGGATATAGTATGTCTCGGTAGACGCAAACGAGATTTCGGGTTTTGGAATCAGATTTCTGGATGACGATTCAGGATTTGATTTTGGAACTTGAAAGAGGATTTCTTGATTTGGGTTTTGGAATCGAATTCTGGGTGACGATTCAGGATTTGATTCTAGAGCTTGACTGTGGATTTTCTTTTTATGGATTTGGGTTCGGAATGGTCATTTCTAATACTAGTCTACGAAATGATGGATTAGGATTCAAAATTTGACATGATTATGGATATGATTTCTGGGTTTGGATTCGGGATTTCTTACGAAATTGCGGATTCAGATTCGGAATTGGGAATAGATGATGGGTTGGAGGCTCTATTTGTCTAATACTGGATTGGACAGATGGACTCCATTATTGAAACGTGATTGGCTACAACCTAGGTGGTTGTAGGCTGATTGATGGGTAGGTGTATGTACTTTGTACGTGGTTCGAGGTACGATACCAGGCAGACTTGTGGTGCCTGGTGACGGTATATAAGTTATACTAGGGGTATGTTGGTGGACGTGTTGGTAGTTGCCTTAGTTCCGATACCATCGGATTAGTTGAGGTCGTGGACTAGACATTGGATACTGTGCGTTGGGTCATGGTATTTCTGATGGGTAGTTACACACAGATTGAGTGAAATGTTTTGTGGGTAAGTGTTCACTCAAGGTTGAGTAAGTTAGTGGTTAGTGTAACCACAAGGTGTATAGTGTTAGATTTCGACTGGCGACTGTCAAGTGGTGACGGTTTGTCGGAGGTGTCAGCGTGGATTGTTGAGTGATTTAGTGACTCCCTGTGGGAGCAGATAACAGGACAGGTTGGTGATTGAGGGGGAACCGTCGAGTTGTTGTGTCAACTAAACGGTAGATTTGACTAGTGGTTTCAATTCGGAGCTTACGACTTCTGCTATTCGACGTGGTCGAATGTAGACGATGCGACGTGAACGTTAGTGGTACGTCTGGTTGCGGACGAGTACGTACTATTTTGGTTAATGGGTGTACTAGTGTACACGTGTTTTGCGGTCGACTCTACTTTCCACGAGGTGGATGTGGAATCAGGATAGTTAGAGTTTCGAGAACGAAACTAAATTAAGGAGGGAAGAACGGTTAGAATTAGGTCGGTTGGAATTTCGAGGACGAAATTAATTAAGAAGGGAAGGTTGTAATGACCCGTCCCAAATTCCATGATTAGATTAGTGACTAATCACGATTAGTGAGGCTAATCCGTGATTAGTAGAGCGAAATCGGACGAACGATGCAAAATGACCATTTTGCCCCTAGTCGTGGCAAAACGTTGACTTTTCATTCGGGCGGTCAAATGGAATTTGACTGATGACCGTGACGTAGTTCGTGACGTCACGAGTTCATAGATAGGTGGCACGTACAATTCCGACGTTCGAGGAGGAAGTTATGACGTTCAGAAGTTTAGGGGCATTTTGGTAATTATGGGGTCAAATGTTGACTTTTTGACCAAGAGGTCCAATGGCCGAGGGCCGAGGACTATTACGTAGAAAAGGACGATACGAATCCATAGACAGGCGGCACGTCGAATTTGGACGTTCGACGGTGAAGTTACGGTTCAAGGCAGTTCAAGTGCACTATTGCACGAATTACGAAACGAGTTAACTTTTGGACTTAGTGGGGGCCCAGATATTTAATGGAGGCCCAATGGATGAGTGACAAGTGTCACCCATCCACAGGCCACCTATATTGATTCATGCACAGTGCATTTCTTTCTCCATTTCAAACACACAAAACACAACCCGATCTCATCTTTTTCCTCTTATCCGTGCAAACCAAAACCCATCCAATCTTCACCCATGACCAGGCAGAGGACCAGGGAGACTGAGGAGGTTGCTGGGCGGCCAGAACTGCCGTCCACGGCGGCTGGAAGGAGGAAGAACCCGTGAGGTTCACAGTTAGCCCATTTTGATCCATTTTTCCATTTTTGTTGTTATGATTGGTTTTTAATGGTTTTAATGAGTCCATTAGGTTGCTAGGGACATGTTAGGAAGGTTTAAGGAAGCTTGGGATGGCTGGGCAGCCATGGGATAGTTTTGGGAACTTTGAACCGTTTGGTTCAAAATCGAACCATGAGATTAGGCGGGTTTTAGGTTTTTTTAAGGATTGGAATGGATAGAAAACACCAAAATAGGATGAAAGGAACCAAAAAGGAAGAACTAGGATGAAAAATGGGGTGTCTAGGGCTGTGAACCGGTCACGCCGGTCCAGTTGGACCAGCCAAACCAGGTGAACCGGTCTAGAACAGTAAAACCGGTCTGCTGGAGGTTAGTACCGATGAACAGTAATCTGTCCCTTCTAGGAGCGCGTGAGGGCGCGTGGTCCATAATTTAGGAAAGTGTTCAACACAGGAAATCTTCTATTCGATGTAACGAAAATTTTGGGACTGGTATCGCATCAATCAGACATCGTTTCGATAGTTTTCAGGGTGTCGGAAGGTTTAGGGTCGGTTTAAAAATAGTTAAAAGTTCGGGAAAATTACGGGGCTTTGGTAGGAGGTTAATTAAGTAGTTAGTAACCTTCTATTAAAATTTGGACAGGTTTGGGAGTCCCGGTGATGGTGATCGGCTCGGGGAGTCGTATGGTAATCGAGGCGGCAACTCGGATGGTCTGTGAGTGGACCTTGTTTTCTAAATTGGTGCATGCATAAATGTTTATTATATGTTTTAAATACTTGTTTGTGATGCGATGAGTGCATTTGTATGTGGTTACGTATATGCACGTATTTTGAGGTTTCGGCCCTATACGGTGCCTATACGGGTCTGTATTTCTTTATTGGTTTAAATGAAAAGGTTTTGGATTTCCAAAAGGATAAACTCGGGTATGAGACCCATTTGGTTTGGTCTCGGGCATATGACACTATTTACGACCTTCGGGTCTAAATCGTGGTCGCGGCGGGTGCTATGTGCACGGCGATCGACGATACGATGCTCGCCTCCGGATTGGGATGTGTTCCTTCCGGAGAGGTCACAATGCACGATTCGTGGTCGGGCAGCCTGGGGAGGCTCGACTTCGGTGTAACGACCCGTCCCGAATATCGGGATTTAATAATATTTAATTGTGATTTACTAATTTGGGATTAGTTGGGCGATTTCGGACGAATTGTGCAAATGACCGTTTTGCCCCTAGGCGTGGGCAAAACGTTGACTTTTAATTCGGATGGTCAAATGGACTTTGACCGATGACCGTGACGTAGTTCGGGACGTCACGAGTTCATAGACAGGTGGCACGTTCGATTCCGACGTTCGTGGTGAAAGTTATGATGTACGGAAGCCCAAGGGCATTTTCGTAATTTGACTTAAATGGGGCCAAATGTTGACTTTTTGATCGGGAGGTCCGATGGCCGAGGACCGAGGTCCGTTAGGAAGGTCTCGATGCCCTGAGTTCGTAGACAGGCGGCACGCATCAATCGGGATCCGTATGACCGAGTTACGGGTCAGGATGCGTGAGGGGCATTTTGGTAATTTTCTGCACAAGGGCAGAATTGTAATTTCACACGGGGGGTACTGTTTCATTGAACAGCCGTGAAGGTGGATGCTTTGTGCGATCGATCCCACGATTTGTTTATCAATTAATTGAGTTAATTGGGTCAGTTTGAGGTGGAATTGCACATGTGTTGGTGCTGGCAATCAATCACATGAACGTGGGCACCATTTTATTGTGTTTTGGGGTCAGTGCAGGGGATCTGTACAAAGTGGATTGAGGACGGTTTTGGGTGCTTTTAAGGACTGAGTTGGATTGTTAGAATTGAGAGTGAGTCGAGAGGATCACTCTGTGATTGAGAATGAAAGGAATGAGTGTAATCGATGCTGGATTTCTCTGAAAACCCGAAACTGGGTTCTGGGAAATTCAAATTCGAAATTCCAGTTTTAGGCCAGCCCAAGCCTAATTGATGATGGATTGAGCATCCTGGAACTTCAACGAGTCGAACCAGATCAAATGGGGCAAGCTTTGGGGCTCCTAGGGCCGTGAACGGACGAGGTGGACGGCCGGAAAACTCGAGCTTGAGTTGTGGTGATTGAGGTAATGTCGTGTTCAATTAATCATGCTAATTGGTTCGTGTTAGTCCTTATATGCTTCATATGAAGTTAATTTGACAATGGTTGAGGATTGATGGAGTTTTGGTGATTGACCCGTTTTGGGTGATCACGGGTTGATGGCTTGATTAGGGAATGGTTGATGTTGATCGATGTCACAGAACTGAAATTCATATGCTAATGATTGTTTTAGGATCAAGAACGGATTGAATTGATGTCGAATTGGGTGTGATTGAACCGGATCCTATCACGGGTAATCAGACCCGTTTACCAGACAAACGGGTGAAGATGGTGACTGTAGCAGTCACTGTAGCAGGCGCGTGGCTTTCACGCGCAGCCACTCATGGCGGCGAGTGACTGCGCGTGGGCACGAATCTCGAGGTGAGGTCAACATGACTTTTGTCCTATACAATGTAACGAACATTTTGGGATTGGTTTCGTGTCGATCGGACACCGTCTCGATATTGTTCGGGATGTCCGAAGGTTTTAAATCCAGTTTAAAAATACGTAAAAATTCGGGAAAATTACGGGACTTGATTAGGATGTTAATGATGAGGTTAGTGATCCTCTAATGTGATTTGGACAGGATTGGGAGTCCCGATGATAGTGGTGTGGCCCGGGAAGGCCTATGACACGCGTATTGAGGCGCTCGGTTAAACGGTCTGTGAGTGGACATTGGTTTTATAAATTCGATGCATGCATAACTGTTTCATGATTGTTATAATTGTGATTATATGATTTATTTTGGATATCAGTGAATTTATATGTTTTCACGCATTTCGACGCGATTTACGTGTTTGCACGTGAATCGAGGTTTTCTGGATTTGCACTGATTTCCATAAATGTGGTTGGATATGATTTCATGAAATGGTTACAGATTTGTTAAAACGAATCGGGCCAGGGGTCCAGTTAATTTACGAATCGGGCCAGGGGCCCAGTTAACTTATAAATCGGGCCAGGGGTCCAGTTAACTTATGAATCGGGCCAGGGGCCCAGTTGACTTATGAAATCGGGCCAGGGGCCCAGTTGACTTATATATGTGATTTCGGGTCGGGGACCCTAAAATGGAATTGAATAAACTATTTCGGATTTGATTCAACTATTTGGACTTATGACGGTTTTATGGAAATTCGGGGCAGGGCCCTTGTGATATTTTGGAAATGAATAATAAAATGTGTTCCATAAAACCATCTCGATATGAGGATATTTATATCCTGGTCTCCTCCAAGTGTCGGGGACACTGGAGAAGTCACGGTGCATTGCCTGCGAGGGCTCATTGTACGGAGCTACCGGACCGTATAGTGATCCAGGAGCAGGATTGCTGGACGTCATGGACGTCAGACATCGGGGATGTCAGAGATATGGACCCGGTGAGACCCCGGGCAGTACGCGTTGCTTAATACCGTGAGATATGACGTTTGGAACGTCAAGCGTCTAGGACGCTAGGCATCGGGGATGCCGGAGATGGAAAAATAATAAATGAATATTACTGGATTGATGAAATAACTCTTGGATTTACTTTTGGAATTTGAAACTATGCTTTGGTTTCCGGGCTAAGGCCCTAATGGTTATTTCTAAATAAATATGGGATTATTGGTTTTTGGTGCATGCATATGATTTTACTAAGGGGCATAAATGTCTTATAAATGTTTTTAACAGACTTGTTTATTTTCGTCCACTCACAGCTTTTGTTTTTTATGCCCTTCAGGTTGATTCCGGATACGACTGCAGCATAGACTTGAGCATCGCACACCTCCTCCATCGATCCTTACGCACTCTGGAAGCCCGTTTGGGCAATGGCAATCGGTTATCCCTTGTCTGACGTCTCTTGTCAGACGAGAGCATGATACATTCCATGGTAATCCCGGGGGGATTGGGATGGGTCGTGTCATTCGGAGTGCTGACGGTTCAGGATAGCGATCGGTGATGAGTGCACCATGATCTTGTGGTGGTCGCGTCGGTTGATTCGTTCACGACGACATACCAGGATTGAGAGCGGTCCTGGATGGATGGTTGGACGCATCACTATGATCGGAGTCGTGACTGACCCTTAGATATCGGGCACGATGCCCAGCTGATGTCATATGTTCGGGCATGAGACCCAGTTGTTTTACACTGATGATTTTGGATTAGGAACCCTAGAGAGATTTCCAAGTTCATGACGGTTTATGGGAACCGACATGAACTCTGGAAAGGTCATTGTGGTTCATGTCGGTTTATGGGAACCGGCATGAACCTTTGTCAGGTCATTCTGGTTCATGACGGTTTATGGGAACCAGCATGAACCCTGGTTAATGGATGTTATGGATCATGACGGTTCAAGGGAACCGGGCATGAACGTTTATGTTATGTATATATATGTATTCATATACCTTCCTTTACTTCTATTATCTCCTTCGGGGAGGGTCGTTGGCCTGGGTGGACCCCGGAGTAGTCACGGAGCACCGACTGAGTGGAGTCACCCCCCAGCTGGGTTCCTTACTCTCAGGAAGGCTATGATTACTATTACCTCGGGTGGGGTCAGTGGTCTGCGAACATTGATCTTGACTTTGAGAAGACTCGGATTGAGACCTGGGTAGCACGCGCGTAGCTCTGGAAACCGTGACAGGATTGGTTGTGTGAGATATATGTATATGTGATGTATGCTATATATGATATATGATGTGCGTTTACATAGGTTTTGGGCAGTGGCCCGTATGGTTAGTTTCTTACGATTTGGGCTGAGTCCCTTATGGATTTGGGCAGTGGCCCGAGTACTTGATTTCATTATGGTTTCTTTGGTTAAACGGTTTTCGAATGCATGCATGCTTTTTAGTGAAGGGTACAAATATCTTTATGGAAATGTTTTTATAAACTCTTGTTTTGTCCACTCACAACTTTTAATGTTTTGACTGCCCTTCAGGTTGACATCGGATGTGGACTGTAGCAGAGACCGAGATATCACATGCCTCCTCCGGATCCTGGCGTACTCTGATAGCTCGGGAGGGCAAAGGTCGGAAATATCCCTTGTCTGACACTCCGTGTCAGACGGGAGCAGGGTCATCCCGCACTAATCCTGGGGGGATTGGGATGGGTCCTGTCAATATGTCAGTACACCCAGCATGAAAGAAGATACATCGATACAATCTACAGACTATTAATTGCCACACAAACTATTAATCAACAGAATAACATGAAATATAATCAATCACATGAGAAATTGCTAATACATAAGCCTGGTGGTAACCATTTGTCGCTATCTCCCAAGGCAACAGCTCCGATTAAACCACAAAACTCACTTATGAAAATTTCAGCGAACGATTGACGTGCGGATAGGATGCAACAGAGATGATGAGACGCAGATATGATAATGGGATGCAGCAGCGGCAACACGGACGCAGAGATGATGATGGCCTGGCAAAGGCAATTTCGGCAAGAAACACAATCAAAGGAAAGATGCGGAAATAGATAAATGAATGGAAGATGAGGTGTTTAGGAGATAACCTCATAGCGCAGAGTATGGGCGGCACACACCTCTCACTTCCGATTGGATGAGAGTGTGGCGCGAATTGGTGATTCGATCCAAATGAAGAATAGGAAAAACATGGAAGACGGCGCTTGCACGCAGAAAGGGAGAGAGAAAAATTCGTGCAGGGAAAAATTTTGAGGGCAAAACGGGGAAAACACTGTGTACACAATGAAAACGACGAAAGCACTGTGCATGAACAGTGAAAACACATCTTGGGCGTTAGTATAGATATAAATATAAATTTGTACTTTATCAAAATTAACTCGATTAATTTTCAGACTTGTAGTTTTAACTTTTACCCTCCTCCAAGATTTACCATTGTAACAAAATTTAAATCCCTAGTTCACGGCATTAATAATCGCCACTTCAAAAGACCCAAAACCCCATACTAACCTTGTAAATTCCCCCACTATCCCCCCATCACATCCAAGCCCTTTTATGTAATTTCACCACGTAACGTAAAAATATCAACCACTCTCTGAGTCTCCCTCTCAGAAACAGAAAGGCGCACCCACTCTCTTCTTTTTCTCTTTTTCTTCGCATCGAGGCCATCGATTCAATATAAAAGCACAAAAGACGCAAAATCTTGACCCTCCATCTTACATCCAACGGTTCTCATGAGTCGGCGATTGGTTTCACCCAAAACTCCCTCTCTGTGGGTTTTATCATAAACCCTAGCCGATACCAGTCCCCAATACTCTCTCTCTCTCTCTCTCGTCAAGTAAAATTCAAAAGCCCGAAACCAATCTATCTTCTTTCTCCTTTTCTCCCTTTCTTTTAGATCTAGGCTGTGTAGATTTGTTTCCTCTGTAAATTAGTGTGCATGTATTCTGCTGTACTTCATGTTGATTTAGTGCACTTGTTCTTGACAATCTCTCTCTGATTCTGTTTCTAACGCCAAACACTTTTTTTTTGTTTTTTTTTCTTTCTAAATTTTGTGTAAAAATATTAATAATTATTAATAATTTTCTCATCACAAGAAAAGGATATCTCTATTTACTTCCTTTGTTAGTGAGTCAAACCCGCTCCGTGTCCCGAGTCGAGATCGGAGTCTAATCGAGTGCGTAGAGTTCCGAGTTTTCCCAACTCTGAAAATGGCCCCTAACCATGAGACATCCGTCGCCGGCGCTTTCTTTGGCTGAGAGCTCCCTTACCGAGTTCGATACTGAGTCGAATCGGAGATCGACTCGGCGAGTCAGTGAGCCGAAGGAGAGGAGGAGGACTAGAGTAGTGCTGCTTCGGAATCTGGGCACCGAAATGCCATCGGTAGAGATGAGACGGACGACAAGGGTGTTCGGGATGGGGATGGCGAAGGGAGGATCGGATGGGGCTCGGGTCTTGCGCTCGGGACGCCGGCTGTTTCCCGAATCGTCTGATTCCAAGCTCGAGAGAGCCCACAATGGCGACGAGGACTGGCTGAAGCTTATGAAAAGCCATTCCCGTGACTCTGTTGTTGGTTTAAAGCACAAGAGATGGACTGGGACCACCCATATCGGTCCTCCCAGGAAAAATGCCGCCGTCTGGGCGACCCCAGTGGTTAAGAAGCCTGGAAGAAATGAGCTTTTGGCTGACGGACTCCAAGAGAATAATAAGAAGTATGGGATTGTGTATACCCGAAAAAGGAAGCGTGCTAGTGCGAGTGTTTCGGTGGCAAACGTGGAAAGTGAGTATGAGAATAGAATGTATGGGCGAATGTTTGTTCGGAAGCAGAGGACGAAGAAGAGTGGTGAGTTGCATTCCCATGGTGGCTTCGACTGCCCAGAAGTCCTCCGCGTCTCCATCGAGTCTTCGAGGGGCCGGAGTTATTGGGCTGCTCGGTTTTTGTATGCCGTTTTGGTGTACATGACGAGGGCCAGCCTGGGCATGACTGAGCTTTCCGAGTTCCTTGCATCAGAGCCTCTTGGAAGCTTTTTTGCCACCTGTGGCATTAAGTTCTCGCCGGTAAGTGCTTGTTCTCTACTCATTTGATACTTTTTAATCTGATGGGAATTTGATTGGAAAAAGGTGCCATTTTTATGGTTTTTGAATCTCTAGTTTAAATTTGTTTTCCGTTTGTCAAAACTTGTTTCAGGTCCGTTCTTGTACTAGGAGCTCTGGGATTTGCAAGTTTTTTGGTTCCAAACAGTTTATCCCATTGTTCTCTGTGGACTTTTCTGCAGTTCCTCTTTGTTTTATGTACATGCATACCAGTATGCATCTTAGATACAAATGTCAGCCAACTGTAAATAATCTGATTGATGGGCATGAAAGTGATGAAGTTATTGATGAGTGTGACGATGATTATGGTGAAGACGATGATTATGGTGAAGACGTTGATTGTGTTGAGAACAAGCCGGTGGTGCAATCAACTGTAAGAGTGCCCAAATTAGCTTGTAAAAGCACGCAGTGTAGGAGTGGTTTAACTTCCCGTGGTATTCAGAAGAGGAGGACTTCATTGAGGAGAAGGCGATCTAGAAATCCATCGCTGGCTGCTTTTCGCAAACCCAATGGAGCGCTAGTTTCTGAATTGATGAGTATCAGGAAGAATGGCCTCCCTATTTCTTCTGTAGCATCTAAGCGTACGCCTAGGAAGCTAGTTCCATCGTGCTCTGCAGCGAACTTGAAAGCTGATAATCTGCCCATGGAGGCATCAACACGGGATCTAGATTCAACATGCTGCTCAGCAAATATATTGGTCATCGAATTAGACAAATGTTATAGGGAGGATGGAGCAACTGTCATGCCAGAAATCTCATCGTCTGGAGAATGGGTTCTTGTGGTGAAGATAAATGGAGTAACGCGGTACACCCACAAGGCAGAGAAAGTAATGAGGCCCTACTCTAAAAATCGTGTAACGCAAGCTATAATATGGTCTGCAGATAATAATGGGGATATCAATTGGAAGCTAGAGTTTCCCAATCGATGCGACTGGTACATCTTTAAGGATCTTTACAAGGAGTGTTCTGATCGTGTTGTGTCAACTCCAACTGTTAAGTTTATACCAGTTCCTGGGGTATGTGAAGTCCCAGATTATGCTAATAGCTACAGTACTTTTCACAGACCAGATTCATACATATCTCTACATGATGATGAGTTGTGTAGAGCCATGACAAAGAAGACTGCGAATTATGACATGGACTCTGATGATGAGGAGTGGCTGAAGAAGTTCAACAGTGAATTGTTTGTGGAGAGTGAGCTTCATGACTATGTTTCGGAGGATAATTTTGAATTAATGATTGATTCGTTGGAGAAGGCATTTTATTGTAGACCATTTGATTTCTCTGATGAGAATGCAGCTTCTAATCTTTGTCTCGACATGGGGAAGAGGGAAGTAATAGAGGCTGTTTATAGTTACTGGATGAATAAGCGCAAGCAGAAACGGTCAGCATCACTGCTTAGGGTGTTCCAGGTACAAATGACATTATGCTTCAGATATCTGGTTGTATTCTGCCAGTTAATATATCTCAAGTTATATATGGCTATATATTATAGGATTCTTAGAGACTCGGGGAAAATGTGGTTTTACTTCGCACTTCTTTGTTAGATAGTGGATGGATATAAGGCTCGTGTTACTAAAATAAATTGGGTTTGAAGTTTTTCTTATTTATTATAGTTGTTCATTATTGAACTTCAATATGCCAGCCAAAAATTTATTCCCTTTGAGTATACTGTGAATGTTGTAACAAAATTCTATTGGAGGCAGTGATCTTTGTTTTATTTTACTGTTTGGAATCCGAATTTCAGTTTGCTTGTTTCACGGTATCATATTAGGATAAGCTTTCATATTGCCTCACTTGTATATAAGGGCTGGTCTACATCTATAGTGAAATTTTATCCTCGGAAAGGAAAGTACTCTTCTTGGGTGTATAACTAAAATTTCTGTATATATGATATCTGGTTGCTCTTGTATCTGACTCTAGAACCAGAAAGGTAGCGCATAACTTGGTGCTCAGTGATCTTTAGGAAGTTGAAATGCTGTTTGCATTAAGATTGGGCTTTTGAAACATGTGCGTGAATGTTTTTTCCAGTAGAAATCTCATTGTCAAGATGTCAACATATATGTGTTCTCATAATTAGATATTATCAGCTCATATTACTGACTCTTTCTTACAGGGTCATCAACCAAAGAGACCTGTGCTGGACCCAAAGCCTGTTCTGCGTAAGAAAAGATCATTCAAACGACAGCCCAGTCAATTTGGTAGAGGAAAACAACCAAGTTTCTTGCAAGGTAATTTTTCAATCTTGTACAATGGGAAGCCAAATTTTTTTTACTAGCACAAGTCGATATAGTCGCATATATTGAATTTATATTTCAGTTTTCGTAATCCAACAGCACTCCGGTACCTGCACCAAACACATGATTAGGCCATATACTTCAGAAACCCATTGACGTTTATCATTACCGGTATTATATGTTTTGTGCTTTCTCAATTCCATTTTTCCTTTTTGTTTTTCTTTTTACACATTATGGTCATCACTTTGCATTTATTGGCATTTGGGTTGTAAAATAAAATGCTCAGCCAAAAGTGTTTGAATTTCACAGATTGAACTGATTCCAGATAGGTTAAAGTTGTGCTGTTTAACATGTTTAGTGCTTAGCAGGAAATAAACTTGGATTTGGGTTTCAGTGCATTTTCTGATATTGGTGGGTGGATCAAGTATTCAAGTTAAATGATTTTAATATGTTTC
This sequence comes from Prinsepia uniflora, assembly GCA_032719365.1. NCBI lineage: Eukaryota > Viridiplantae > Streptophyta > Magnoliopsida > Rosales > Rosaceae > Prinsepia > Prinsepia uniflora. The sequence goes on from CM064874.1 coordinate 54,857,376, forward strand.
TTAAATTTTTGAAAGAAGTGAGTGACTGAAGAAGTGAGAGATTTTATGGATTTTTAATATGCGACTCTACTGTTTGTTTTTTGCTTTTCTATTAGCTCTATATATGTGATTCAATCTTAAAACTTTTCCAGTAGAACCTTTGTATTTCATGAATATTTTAAATAATCTGTAAAATGCACCTGTTGTGTTCCTTTTAGATCTGAAAGCTTGGTGTGGCTTTTTTTTTTTTTAAAAAAAAAAAACCAGCAGAGAACTTCATTTGTATCTAAATTTTTTTTCCTGTCACAAATATATCTGAAGTTTTTATTATTGCACAGCCCTGGCAGCAGAACAAGATGCATTGCAAGAGCAGAATGCCATGGTTAAAGTTGAAGAAGCAAAAGCTGCGGCAGACAGATCTGTGGAATCAGCTATCCGCAAACGTCAAAGGGCGCAATTACTAATGCAAAACGCAGATCTGGTAACTTACAAAGCAACAATGGCATTTAGAATCGCGGAAGCTGCTCTTGTTCTCGGTTCTTCAGATGGTGCTGCTGATTATGTACTTGATAGACCAATTTAGGTGTTGCTTAATCCTGATGACAGTTGGAAATTCGGATAACCAATTTTTTGTTTACAGGAAGGAGTGCAGCTTTAGTGCCCCATGGCTGTTTTTGAAGCCTTTGGAAGACGGGTCTTGGATTTAAGTGCTAGAGTTTTGTATAGGTTTTGATTGGATGTACATGTGTATTACTATAACCTCACACCAAATTATTATTAGTGTACAAGTCGAAGTAGTCCATTTTCTGGGTGAAAACAATGAAGAAAAAAAAATGAAAAAATATAGGAAAATTTAACCTTGTTTTGGTGCTGTGTAAGATCTTGTTCTAATTTGTTTGTTTTATGCGGCGTTTCTTTTTAGTTTTCAGATTTTATTTGAAGGTATGTTTAAATTAGATCCAAATTATTTTAAAATGATTGAACAAATTGGGGCTGGAACATGTATCCCAAAACCAAAAGAGCTCAATGAATCAAGCCCAAATTCTTTCCGCAAAACCAAAAAGCTCAAAACGAGTTCAAATTCAAGTAGTTCAAAAATAGGAGTAAATCGCAAAGGCAACAAGAAATTAATGAGCTAGGCACTGCAAAGAGCCCAATAAGTTCAACTCTCTCGGACGCTACAAAATCCCACTAGAATTGGCAGTTGCCAGTGAATTGAACGTACTCAAGCTCGCCATCATAAGGCGAACCGACACACTCGAACAACGAAGATGACAGACAGGTCCATGCGAAAGCGTCAGATCAGTCATGCTCGCGGAGCAGGGAACATCCATGGAGGAAGCAAACACAAGACATTATGTATTGGGCTATTTATTAGTTAATCCTTAACAATATCAAATTATCAATGTATATTCAAAATTCATTAATCATATTTTTTAAATTTTTTGGTCCCCGATCATCATAATAATTGGTCAACTAATAAAATTAACAAATTTTCTTAAAAAGTACTTTTAAACTTCAAATTTGAATTTTTTTAATCATAATATTATATTAAGGATTATGAAAATATCACTCATATTTATAATTTTTTTTTTCACTTGTTCATTTTAAGAGTAATATAAGTATTTAATTTAATTTAAACCAAGATAATTAAAAATAACAATTCTTCAAAAATACATTTAAAATTAAAAATTCTTAGAATCCGATATTAAATAATTTGGTTAATTGTGTACGACTTTCCACTACCATCTCACCCCCTCCTAAAAATTTTCTATACTCTAACGTTGAACTCTAGACAATACAGACTTTATTTTTTGTTTTATACAAAAAAGTTCAATTGTAACTAAATATAATATATATATATATATATATATTATTATACATATGTAATATTATTATATGTATAATATAATAAAGGCCCTAAGAGGCCAAAGAGACCAAACACTAAGGGGCACATGGGGCAAAGAGAGCCAAATTAAGAAGACAATGCTGTTTTTAATTATTTGAAGGACTTTTCAGTAAAAATAAATTGATAGAAAAGTTTTAAATAAAAGTAAAAGTTGTTAAGAGTGTACTAATAATTTACTTATGAACTCACAACAACGATCGTGGAAAACCACCCACGTGCACACGTGCCATCACGATGCACACTTGTGCCTCGGAGAGCGAAGATTCGAATGATATCTGCTGAGTCTGTCACTAACTAGGAGCGAGAAAGCGCTAAATGAAGAAAGGAAAGGACGCCAACGATAATCTTATAACTGTTGAGATGTGAGGAAATTGTCACACATCGGAAAAGGGTTGTTCCCAATTTGTGATTATATAGGCTTGGGCTACTCCGCCCATTGCTAATTAGTTTTGGGGTGGAACCTCAATTTCTACATGGTACTAGAGCGGGGTTATCCCACGTGAAGGCTTAACCGCCACATGTGTTGTTTGATCCGGAAATGACCAACTCGATGAGACCCGATGGGGGATCTAGGACCAGCCGTGTGGTGTCTTGGGCCCGCTGGGGGTGTTGCTGTTCGGCAGGGATCCTGCAAAGACTAGACACCGGTGTGGTGCCGGCCAAAGGGGCTCCGATGCCTAAGTTAGTATCTAAGTGCCGGGGGGCAAGTGAAAACAGTGCTCTGGATCGGTTCTCAGTCTCTTACCTTTGTGAAGGGTTTCGATGTATTTATAGTGGCCATAATTGCGGTAGGTGGGCTACTGTTGCGGGAGCAGGTGGTGCTTTGTGACTGAGAGTTGCCTGACAAGCCCTGGACATCCGGAGGAGGCCCCAGCTGGAGTCCCAACCTGCCTCTGTCAGGGAGTTGGTATGGCAGAGTTGGTTAGGTGACTGTCGCGGCTAGCTGGCTTCTGTACCATGTCAGGTGCCGAATGACAGGCATGCGGGTCAGTGCCGATCGGCGGGCCACAGTGGGGTGCCGATCGGAGAATCGGTGGGTGTCCTTCCTGTCCTTGGCGGGCCCTGTGCTTAGGTGGTCGGTCGATATGGTATCAACACGTGTCATACTCAAGAATGAAAATATCGATATCGACGGATATATCGCTAGTCAAATTTACGGATATCTCGCCCCAAATATCGGTATCGATATCGATATCGTTTACGGTCAACGAAAATGACGGAAATTCGGTCTAAAAGTTGGAAATTTGGAATGAAACTTTGAGAAAAATTTAAATACCCAATTATGGTTATATAGGACTAATAACTATAAAATGACTTTGATATAATAAATATATGATAAATAATATGACACAATAGGGTTCTGCCTATGACTAGTAATATAAAAATCTAAACATAAACATAAATTGAAGTGAATTACTATAATCGAACTTGTGTAATCGGCAAGTAAAGATTATTATTTTCATGTGAACTTAGTGAGTATAATTATTTTCATGAGTGTTAGTAAAAATTATTATTTTTCTTATTGTTAAGTTGGCAAAAGATTATTACTCACTAATATTATTTTGATGCTTATGGTCATGGATTTTGTACATCCAAGTACTTTAGGTCATACAAAATGTTCAATTACTTGCCTACTTTATTTTTATGGGGCACGTTTTACGTCTTTGAGTACACGACCATACCCACAATTCCAAAATAAAGAGTCGAATAATAATAATAATAATTACATTCAATAAAGGATTGCATACTAATTACATTCAAAAAATTAGGTTGGTTTGATCTCATTTATGTTACTTTATTTGGTTAAAACTTAAAAATGCCTTTAATTTTAACCATTTTGACCCATTTTACAATTTATATTTTTATCCCGTTGCACATGTGCATGTCGGCAGCATGCGACCATGCGCAAAAGAAAAAGAAAAAAAAAGGGTTCAGCGCGCCTTAGGGGGGTCGAACTTGGGTGGTGGGTGCAACTATTTTTAAATAAAAACAACCCACAACCAACTCTACTATCTTGCCTGATTGAAATATTAGGCAACCAAGTAATATATAAAGTGTACTTACTGACTTAAAATACTCATCTTCAACCTTGCGAGGGTCTGCTATTCGGGATTTTTTTGACCCGGCGGCATGACCCAGCTGTAACTTGATGGTTTTACGTCCGATTTTCATGAAATTTGTTCTAATCTTGATCGTTTTAATGAAATAAGGAGATCGATGGGCTTAAAATAAAGAAAAATGTTGATATTTCGCTCAATTTCTTTCCCCCCCTCTTAGCTGCCGCCGACCAATTTTGACGATATATCGGTCCTATTGGTCGATATTTCAATCCCTGGTCATACGTACCTAGGGGTGGCAATGACTCGTGTCGTGTCATGAATTATGTTTTACTTATTTATGCCAAACCCGAATTCGACTCGTTTAATAATCGTGTCAAGAATGTCCAACCCGAACTCGACCTGTTAATGACCCGTGTAACGCATTTAACCCATTTAATAAACAGGTCATACTCAAAACCCAATTAACCTATGACCCGTTTGACCCATTTAATCCGTTTAACTCGTTTAACATGTTTAACCTATTTAAATTATAAGATTTAATAGATATTTAGGTAGGTAAATGGGTAGATATATGGGTTAGTAATGGCACGTTTATTAAATGGGTCAATATATAAGCCAATATACGGGTTAACATGTTAACCTGAAATCTACCCATTTATTAAACGGGCTAACATGTCATTATACGGGTTAACAGGTTAACCTGAAACCTACCCGTTTAATAAACGGGTCATAACGGGTTGACCAAAAAAATGACCCGAAATTTTAATCGTGCGGGTTGACCAGGATAAATTTCGTGCGGGTTTCATGTCGTGTCAAAAATTTCCACCCTTATACGTACTCATTCAAATTGTCATGAGATATTCAGGAAAATCTGTAACGCCCCAGACTTTGATTAAATTGTAAAATCGGAAATTTAATGTAAGATGACTATTTTGCCCCTAGTTAAGGGAAATTTTTTAACTTCTAACCCGGTGGAATTTTTGGACTTTGATCAATGTTCGTTACGTAGATCGGGACGTCACGAGTCCGTGGACAAGCGACACGTCGAAATCGGACGTTCGACGAAAAAGTTACGGGTCACGGAAACAAATCAAAACTATTCTCGCTTTTCGAGAATTTGTACCGTTGGTAGGATTTGATTTTGACACGACCTATCCCAATCCCCCTAGGATTAAAGTAGGATGTGTCATGTTCCCATCTGACACCACGTGCCAGATAAGGGATAAACCAAACCTTAACCCACTTGGGGTCATCCAGAGTACGCCAGGATCTGTGGTGGCATATGATGTCTCGGTCTCTACTACAGCCTGCATCCGCGATCAACTTGAAGGATATTAAAACCATTAAAGACTGTGAGTGAACGAAAAATAATACTCTAATAAAAACACATTTTCAGTCAAGGTATTTATACCCTTCACTAAAAAGCATGCATGCATTCAAAAACCAGTTATTATAATCATTTCCTTTAAACCTAAACATAGGCTTTCCAAATCCAAACTCAGTGAAAAATGCTTCTCAAGCAAAGCCATTTCCTTCCTCAAATCATTAAGGCCTTAGCCCAAAACCATAAATCCATAATCCAAGTGGGAACTCATCCCAAAACAGTAAAACATAAGGGGTCTCTGCCCTAAAACCAAAACACGCGAGTCTCTGCCCAAATCCACAAAATATTGTATAACCAGTCTAATAAAACATATTTAATCCATCCTTGACATCCCAGATGCCTAGAATCCATCCTTGGCATCTCAGATGCCTGACATGCCAGGACCCGTCCCAAATATGACCTCGATACCCGGGACGAACCCTGCTCCCGTCTGACAATCACACTTACAGTATCAAAAACAAACAAACAACCTTCACACAACTATAAGCATAACTATCAGACGAAGGAGTAACATATACACAACAGTCAGTCAGAGCATAGTTCTACAAAATGGGCACAAAAGTCCTACAATGCTAGTCTCGCAACGGAAGGACGTCGGAAGCTCTATGCCTCGATATCTGCCTCAACGTTTACCCCAGCGCTATCACCACGACCTGGAGGGAAAATTTAAAACCAAAAGTGTGAGTGGACTAGAATAACCAAAAGTTGTAAAATCAGTTTATCACTAACTCGAGGTTAAGGAAAAATAAGAATCAGTGTTCCCTCCATTTTTAACACAGGCATGCCCAACAAAGTACTAGAAAATCATAATATGAAACATCATAAGAAACAGAAACACTATAAAATCTCATAAGAAACAGATACACTATAAAATACCATAAGAAACAGAAACCCTATAAAACGGATATAGAAATCATAGTTTCAGTATCGAATCATCATTTCCGATCAAACCTGCTGGACCTATCCGAGTCTTTAAACTCAATCAGGCCTTAAATGAAATCCGAGTCTTTAAACTCCCGAGTCTTTAAACTCAATAGGCCTATGGGGGAAATATCAATATAACCGAGTCTTTAAACTCCCGAGTCTTTAAACTCAATCCGGGCCCGTCCCCCGTTAATATCAATCCGGGTCTTTAAACCCAAAATCCAGATCCAGAAAATCCAATCCATATCCAGTGTAAAACCAATTCGAAATCCATCGCCAAACTCGAATTCGAAATCCCCGGTCCGAAGCCCTTCCGGCGTTCAGAACCGACATTCCGAACCCAAATCCGGAAATCCATTATTATACCAAAAACACATGTAATCACAAATCATATTTCATAACCCATTGATCCTTATCAGAAAACATTTATAGGTTGAAATTGTAATTATGGCATCAAAATCCAAAAATCAGCTTTTTCTCGAAAAACGTGCAAAATCTCGGAAATGTCTCGAAAAATGTGCAAACTCATCAATCACATATAATCATCATTCAAAAGCATAAAAACATATTTAAGAGTATAAAACGTCAATAAAACAGTTAGGCATGCTTGAAAGAAAGAAAGAGTCCACTCACAAATCCAGAACGAGTCACTCGCGCTCCGTGCGCTCCTCGACTGTCTCGGGTGTCTCCCGTCCTGTCAAAATGCACTAAATAGGGTCACAAATACATCAAGGATCCTAATCCTAATTTCCCCAATTTTTCGGGAATTAAATAATATTTTAATCCTAAACCCTCAACCGTCTGGATTCCCGAACAACTCCGTAACACCGTCCGATTAACCCGAAAACTACACCAATAAACTCCTTAGGACATTTAGAACCAAACTCATGTTGGAAGCTTGGCCGGATTCCTCTCCACGCGCCTCCACGCGCCGCCCAAAGTGGCTGCGCGTGGGCCTCATGCGCCTGCTACAGTGCCCTTCAACCTTGAGCAGACCCGGTTCAGCACAGTAGTCTGCAAACTGAACCGGCGTCAGCGGTTCTCCGCCTTACCTGCACGATTTCTCTCCCTTTCTTCACCTAAAGCTTTGTCCAGTTCCAACCTATCCATTCCCCTCACTCTCCTGGTTCGATTCACCACTCAGCTTCACAACTGAAGCTCGAAAGAAACACACAGACGGCCCCTGTTTCACGAGCCAGCCACTCCGGTCATCCCCCGTCACGGTGGCAACACCAGACGGTTCCTAGGGCCCTTCTACATCTAACCCGACTCACCTTGACCGTCGACTTGTGCCCAAACGTCACGACTCGCCGTTTGAACCCACGGCCAAAATAGAGTACAGAGTACTCTCCGTCGACTGGCTCCGCCGTGTACGTCCCCGTCACGGCGACCATCCCACACCACTCCTAGAACCTCCCTGAACACCACTGCACTCACCACTCCCCTCGATTCTCATCCTACCCTCACGACTTTTGAATTGAAAAAGCACGGGAAAACAGAGTAAGGAAGCTTACCCTTCGATTCCGTCTCCGCCGCAAGCGCCGCCGCGTACCACGGTGTTCGTTGGACTCCTTACAGCCTCCTGAACATCCCACGGTCGTGATTTGAGCCACCACACGGCGTAGCCACCACCACGAACTCACGGCCTCCCTGTTTCCTCAAATCTTCGCCGCACCACCACTGTGCCGCCGTGCACGATTCCAGTCCCAAAACACGATCAACACCTCACCCTCGTCTCTCTAACACTTTCACAAGTCATCAACTCACTCACCCTTGCTCTGAATCGATCGAACTCTCCCAAAATCTCACCCTCTGTTTTCTGTGTTCTTCGAACAAGCACGGTTCAAAATTAGACAAAGCGTGGCCGTGCACACGTTAGTAGCCCCTGGAACCATCCAGTCCCTTGCACGTGTCCATCAGCCATAGGTTTGCCCCAAATATCCCTGCCACTTGCCTTTATCTGATTGGGCTGAGGGAAAATGACCAAAATACCCCTTATCCAAATAATTACCGTTTTGCCCTCGAACGTTCTAGGCCCGTAACTATTTCATCCGACGTCCGATGACAGCGTGCCGCCTGTCGTTGTACTCAGGACGTCGAGACCTATCTAACGGTCCTCGGTCTACGTGAAAATCCCAAGTCCTCCAAAAAGTCAACCTTTTCCTCATTTACTCAAAATTACGGTAACGCCCCCAATCTTCCGAACGTCATAACTTTTCCTTCGGTTGTCCGACTCGAACCTGCCACCAGTCTACGGACTCGTGACGTCCTAAACTACGTCACGGTTAAGGGTTAACAATCAACCAATCGGGAATTCAAAAAGTCAACTTTTCATCTACTATTCACAAGGTCAAAAACGTCCATTTACACAAAATTTTACAAAATTACCTTTTTACCCTTCTCGAAGGTACGGGTTGTTACAATCTACCCCCCTAAAAAGAATTTCATCCCCGAAATTCAGTGAAATAAGTAAGGGTACTGTTCCCGCATCACTGCTTCAGGTTCCCACGTAGCTTCTTCCACTTGATGATTCCTCCACAATACTTTAACCAAGGGAACCGTTTTCCGCCTTAAGACCTTATCCTTCCGATCCAAAATCGCTACAGGCTGCTCTTCGAAACTCAAGTCTTCCCTCAGTTCAACTGGTTGTGCTTCCAGAACATGCGAATCATCTCGGATATACTTCCGAAGCATAGAGACATGAAAGACATTATGTACCTTTTCCAAGTCTGCTGGTAAAGCCAATCGATATGCAACAGGACCAATCCGTTCTATAATCTCATAAGGTCCAATGTAACGAGGACTCAACTTCCCTCGTCTGCCGAACCGCACAATTCCTTTCCAAGGAGACAACTTCAGGAAAACCCAGTCTCCTACGGCAAACTCTAAATCCCTAATCTTCCGGTCGGCGTAACTCTTCTGTCGGTCCTGAGCTGCTTTTAATCGATCCCTGATCAATGCCACTTTTTCCTGAGTAAGCTCCACCAGCTCAGTCAACCTCTTCTCACCTACCTCAGTCCAACACAATGGAGTCCGACACTGTCGCCCATACAAAGCCTCGTAAGGAGCCATCCCAATGCTCTCCTGATAACTGTTGTTGTAGGCGAACTCCATCAAGGGTAAATGAGACTCCCACGTACCCTGGAACTGTAAGACACAAGCTCGTATCATATCCTCGAGAATCTGAATAGTCCGCTCCGACTGTCCATCGGTCTGAGGATGAAATGCAGTACTGAAATGCAATTTAGTCCCAAAAGCTTCCTGTAAGCTCTGCCAAAATCGGGAAGTGAATCTCGGATCTCTGTCAGATACTATCGACTCTGGAGTCCCATGCAACCGAATAATCTCATCTATGAACAACTGTGCAAACTGCGCCAACATGAAGTTCTCCCGTACTGGCAAGAAATGAGCAGACTTCGTAAGTCGATCCACAATAACCCACACTCCATCGTGTCCCTTCGGTGTTCTCGGAAGCTTGAACACGAAATCCATCGTCAGGTGATCCCATTTCCACTCGGGGATCGGAAAAGGTTGCATTGCTCCATAAGGTCTCTGCCGCTCGGCTTTTACCTGCTGACAAATCAAGCATCTACTGACATATTCTGCAATCTCACGTTTCATTCCTGACCACCAGTAATGTTCTCGAAGTGTACGATACATCTTGGTCCCACCAGGATGCATCGCATAAGCTGAACAGTGAGCCTCATCCAGTATTACTTTCTTCAATGCTTCATCCTCAGGTACGCACAACCGTCCACCCTTAACTAAGGCTCCATCCTCACGGATCTCAAAGTCCTGTCTCTCTCCAGCCTCGACCTCAATCCGAATGATGCATAGAATAGGGTCCTCAAACTGAGCATCAATAACCTGATCAATCAAAACAGGTCGTACATGGAAACTCGCTAGGAGTACTCCGTGATCATCCACAGTCAACTCTACTCCCAACCTGCGGAGCTCAACCAGCAACGGTAACCGTACTGTCCTCAAACGTGACAAAGAACTAGCTGACTTCCTGCTCAGAGCACCGGCTACCACATTAGCCTTCCCTGGGTGATACTCAATAGTACAGTCGTAGTCCTTAAGCAACTCCAACCAACGGCGCTGTCTCAGATTCAATTCCTTTTGCGTGAAAAAATACTTCAAGCTCTTGTGGTCCGTGAAGATCCTGCACCTCTCGCCGTACAAGTAATGTCGCCAAATCGTCAGTGCATGAACCACCGCTGCCAGTTCCAAATCGTGTGTAGGGTAGTTCGTCTCATGGGGTTTCAATTGCCGGGAAGCATAAGCAATCACTCTCCCATGCTGCATCAAGACACAACCCAAGCCTTGCAAAGAAGCGTCACTGTACACCTCAAACTCCCCACTATCGTCTGGAAGGGCTAACACAGGAGCAGATGTCAACCGTCTTTTAAGCTCCTGAAAACTCTGTTTACAGTTCTCGTCCCACTCGAATCGAATTCCCTTCCGTGTCAACCTTGTCAACGGTGCTGCTAGAATAGAAAAGCCCTCAATAAAACACCGGTAGTAACCTGCCAAACCCAGAAAACCCCTGATCTCTGTCACCGTTTTAGGCTGTTCCTAATTCGCTACCGCCTCCACTTTCTGAGGATCCACGCTGATACCCTCGGCCGAAATCACATGGCCAAGAAATCCAACACTGGTCAACCAAAACTGACACTTACTCAGTTTCGCATACAACTAATGCCCCCTCAATGTCTTAAGCACGAGTCTCAGATGTTTCTCATGTGCCTTCGCACTCTTTGAATACACCAAAATGTCATCAATGAAAACAATCACAAAACAATCCAAGTATGGACGGAACACGCGGTTCATAAGATCCATAAAAGCTGCTGGGGCATTAGTCAAACCAAAAGGCATCACAACAAACTCATAATGACCGTACCTGGTCCGGAAAGCTGTCTTCGGTATATCCTCCTCTTTAACCCTTAACTGATGATAACCGGAGCGAAGATCAATCTTCGAAAAATACTGGGCTCCCTTCAATTGGTCGAACAAATCGTCAATCCGGGGTAGGGGATACTTATTCCGAATAGTTACCTTATTCAGTTGTCTGTAATCCACACACAATCTCAATCCTCCGTCTTTTTTCTTAACGAACAAAACAGGTGCTCCCCAAGGTGACATACTCGGTCGAATGAATCCTATATCGACCAACTCTTGCAACTGGGCCTTAAGTTCCCTCAATTCTGCAGGTGCCATACGGTAAGGAGTCTGTGAAATAGGCTGTGTACCTGGAAGAAGATCAATCGTAAACTCAAGATCTCGGTGTGGGGGTAGTCCTGGCAACTCCTCGGGAAAAACATCGGGAAACTCCCGCACCACTGGTATGTCCTCCGCCCTCACTGGCGTAGCACATGTATCCACCACATGAGCTATGTAACCTTGGCACCCCTTACGCAACAACTTGCTAGCCTCAAGTGCCGAAATAACTCCAGTAGGAAGTGCACGCTGATCCCCCTGAAACGTAGTCTCTGATAAGCCGGGACTCCGAAAAGTCACTCTCCTATCGAAACATTCAATAGAAGCATGATGTCTCGTCAACCAGTCCATACCCAAAATAACATCAAAGTCCCGTAGATCCAATAGTAACAAATCTGCCATTAACTCAACCTCACCTACCATCACCGGACACTCTCTCAACACCTGAGTCACCACCAACACCTCCCCAGTAGGTGTACTCACCCCTAAAGCACAATCCAAAGTGGACACCTCCCTCTCTGTCACCAGACTACAACTCCGAGCTATAAATGAATGGGTAGCCCCGGGATCTATCAAAGCAAAAACAGTGTGACCAAATATGGTGAGTGTACCTGTCACCACTCCCGGTGCTGACCTAGCCTCCTGCTGAGTCATAGCAAAAACTCGCGCCTGAGGTCCCGATGACCTACCGCGCCCCCTGGAACTGCTCGTGGCACCACCGCCACCCCTAGGGCCTGCTGCCCCTGACACTGAAGTAGTACTCCGCCCGGGTTCCGCTGCACCTCGGCCTGCTCCACCCTCCGAAGCTAGCAAGGGGCACTCCCGCCGGAAGTGTCCTCGCTCTCCGCAATAGAAGCAAGCATCTCTACCGGGTCCACCGGTATGCCTCCCTGTAGAAGCCACTGAAGTCGCACTCGCCTGAGGAGTCGGCTGTGACCTAGCTCCTCGAAATCCCGAGCCCTGAAATCATTCCATTAATCTATTATTAAAACCATAACCCTCGAAATACGTACAATTATGTAAATTACCAAAACACCACAACATATGCACTCAAGGAATCTCAAAACATGTATTTAAAACATATAAAACAGTTATGCATGCATCATATTTAGAAAGAAAATGTCCACTCACAGACCTTCATTGCTACACCTTTATACGTGTTCCATAAGCCTCTCCGGGCTAATCGAACCTTTCCGGGTCATCCAGACCTGTCCACATCATAATCAAAGGTCACGAAAGGACTCTATAAGGTCATACCTAAAACCCATGAACAGTCCCAGCCCAAGAACGAGTCTCGAACACACTTCCCGAGGCTTTAATCCTCAATTTGACCAACCTAACGATCTCCGATTGAACCGATACCATCACCATTGAATCTGGATCATCAAAGCCTTTAAAATAACACTGGCCCAAGCTCAAGATTCGTGCCCACATGCCCCCCACGTTCCTGTCAATGCAAAAGTCAACGTTGGTCAAAGTTAACTGCTGACGTCAGCAAAGTCAACGCTGACGTCAGCGGTCAACGTTCAACACTGACGTCATCTGATAGGGTCTGACAGCTGTCAGATTTGACACCTGTTAGATCTGACAGTGCCACGTGCTAGCAGTCCACTGGTCCACGACACTAACATGTCAGTGACACATGGCAGCACCTGAATAGGCCACGTCACTGACATAACACATGTCATCCTCCTATTGGGCCACCTGACCTGACAGTCTGACAGATGATGACATCAGTATGCTGACGTCATCGTCTTCAACGTCCCACGGGTATGCCCGTTCGTTTGAAACTGGGTCATGCAGACCCGCGACCCTGACCCGATTCCAAAACCTTCATTTCTGCACCAAAATCCACCCTGTTTCTTCCTAAATGATCGTCTAATCCCAAGGAACCTCCCTATCTAATTAAAAACACAAAAAACTGACTAGAAACTACCTTCCTAAGTTCGAACAATCTGGCCACTTGCAACCTCGCCGTACCATCGATTCCAGCCACCTCAGCCTTCCGTTTTTGGTTCCTCAGCCTCACAATGACCCAATAAACAAGCCCCAATAAATGAAATTGTTCTACAAACCTTAAATCCAAACCTTGAATTTTCGAACTTAAAAACTCACCATATAGGGTTTCTAACCACCGTCCACGCCTATCCACACCGTTGCCTCCACCGTGATCGTCTCCCCTCACTCTCTGACTTACCTTCACACTCCATGAGCAATGGATGGGGTTTGAGGGAGATGGGTTTGAGTTTTGGGGTGGGTTGTATTTGTGTTTCGGATTTGAGAGAACAAAAGAAGATGAATGAAATAGATCCCAAAACAATTGGGGTTTGGGCCAATTAGATGGGTGACACTTGTCACTCATCAAGTGGTCCACTCAGATATTTGAACCAATCCAAAACTGCCATTTCTCCAACTTTCTCGGTTTACGTGAATAGTTTCGATTCCCATTCCTAAACCATAACTTCCTCGTACGAAGTTTGATTTTGACATGCCCTTTGTCTACGGACTCGTATCGACTCGACCTATTTAACGATCCTCCGTCATCGAGAATTTGACCTCCCAGGATAAAGGTTAACTTTTTGCCCTTTCTCAAGGGCAAAATCGTCATTTTGCACCTTAGTCTCAAAATCCTCGACTAGTGTAACGACCCGTCCCGAGAGTTGGGATTAGCGAAGTGATTAGCGACGGATTAACTGAGTTAATCGGTGGTTAGTTGGTTACTTTGGAACTTGGGCGTAGAATGACGATTTTGCCTCTAGTTTGTGCAAATTGTTGACTTTTAGTTCAGGCGGTCAATTGGGTATTGACCGATGACTGTGGCGTAGTTTGGGACGTCACCAGTCCGTAGACAGGTGGCACGCCCGATTCTGACAACCGAGGAGGAAGTTATAATGTTTAGAAGGTTGAGGGCATTACCATAATTTGGGTAAAATAGGGGGAAAAGTTGACTTTTCGTACGACAAGGTTTTTACACGTGGACTGAGGACCGTTAGATAGATCTCGTCGTCCTGAGTTCAATGACAGGCGTCATGCTTTCATCGGACGTCGGACGAGCGAGATACGGGTCTAGAACGTGAGGTGTAAAACTGTATAATTGAACAAGAGGGGCATTTTGGTCTCTTTTTGCACATTGGGAATTGTGCAAACCGGATTGGGACAAGTGTGCAGTGTGTGATTGGATATTTTGAGATGGGCCATGGGATTGTGACATGTGGCAGAGGTTTAGTGGGTTCTAGTTTTTGCACGGGCTAAATTAAATTGGATTGTTCGAGTGTGTAGCCGTATTCAAAGAGGAAAACAGAGACAATAAGAATAGGGAGAAATCGATCGGTTGCTGGGTGAGAGTGTGAGTTTTTTTGATCCAGTGAGTGAGACCAATGAGAGATTGTGAGACTGGTGAGTGTGTGGGTTGCACTGCATTGAGTTTGGGTGTGTGAGAGGTGAGAGTTCTCAGAAAAATAGAGAGGGGTTTTGGTGGTGGTTCTGTCGTGTAATCGATTAATTGAGGCTGGTGGTGGTGTCCAGAGGATGGAGGAGGACTAGAGGAGTCGCGTAGGCACGGCGGAGCTCACGACGGCGGCCTGAGCGCAGGTAATTTCTTCGATCCTTGTATATGCTCTGTTTTGCCGTCTGGTTTCAAACTGAAAGTCGTGAAGTTTGAGGACGATTCTAAGTGTTCTGTAGGTTCTAAGAGGTTCACTAGGTCCCTAGGAAGCTGTTGGTTGTGCAGCCGTGAAGGGGGGATGCAACGGTGGCCGGAAGTAGAAACAGGGGTTTCTGTTGGCTACGGGTTTGAGCTTGGGAGGTGAGGTTTAAGGCAAGTAATGTCTTGTTTTGATTATTGGGTTGAGTTTCTTAGAGTAGGACGAAGAGAATGGTGGAAAAAGGGATGAAAACGGACGGCGGAAGGCGGAGAATCGGCCACGCCGGTCCAGAACAGTAGCAATCTCGAGGTAGAAGATGAACAGTGACTGTGCAGGCGCGTGAGGCCCACACGCAGCCACTTTGGGCCGCGCATGGAGGCGCGTGCGGGGGTTTCTGGGGAAGTGTTCAACTAGGTTTTTGGTCTACTCGTTGTTACGAAGCTGTTGGGACAAGTTTCGGGGCGATCGGACGTTGTCTCGGGTTAGTTCTAAGTGGTCGAAGGTTTAGGGTTCCGTTTAAAGTACGCTTAGAAGTTCGGGAAAATTATGGGACTTGAGTAGGACTTTTGTGAAGTAGTTAATAACCTCGTTATGGGCTTTGGACAGGTTTAGGAAAGCCGAGGGTAGCGGAATGGCCGGGAACGGCGTAAGTGCGCGCGTATCGAGGCGACGTCGGAATGGTCTGTGAGTGGAATTTGCTTTCTAACTCTTGATGAATGCATATATGTTTTTATATATTTTCATACATGATTCTATGATTTACTTTATGATCTTGATGGGTTTATGGGTTTTCACAATTTTTGAGGTATTTTACCGAATTTCACGATTCACGAGTTTTCGAACGATCTTGTGATTTGACTGTGCTTTTAATGATTTGATTTCGGGATTTGGATTATGATTTGATTTCAATTATTTGAAATGGATTTCAGAAAAGTGATTTCGGGCTTGGTGCCCTGTTCTTGTGATTTTGGAAAGGATGTTTTGGGATTTGGTTTTCGAGGTTTGGAAAGGAAGTCTGGATTTGGGTCGGGACGATGGTTCCGGATGCCGGCTTACGGGATCATCGTTACGAATTCGACTGTGGATTTTCCATGATTTTCACTGATTGAATGGAAAATGGTTTTGGGTTTAAAGACCCGGAAAAGAAAAGAGAAAACCCACTGGATCTGGTTTTGAGTTTAAAGACTCGGATTGATTGACGGGGGGGGGGGGGGGGGGGGGGGGGGGGGGGGGGGGGAGGGCCCTGGATTGATGTTTTGAGTTTAAAGACTCGGTATGGTTTTGAGTTTAAAGACTCAGATATGATACCCCCCGAGGCCTGTGATTGTGTTTTGAGTTTAAAGACTCGGATATCCCGGGAAGGCCTGGCTATGCGCATTGTGTTTTGAGTTTAAAGAGTCGGGCGCACTTGAGATCCAGTAAACTTGTATGATTGATATTTTCACTGGTTTTTCACTGGTTTTCTGATGTTTTGGGCAGTGGCCCGGATGAAGTGGATTTGACGAGTTTTGGGACTGAGTTCCCGGATTTGAGATTGCATTGTGATTTGAGGCTGAGGCCTGGATGATACAGGTTTTCAAATGGTTTCGTGGATGGTTTTTGATTTGAAGTGCTTTATAACGAAAATTGATATGCATGCATTGGTTTTTACGCGGAGGGTATAAATGTCATTGTTTTATGAAATGTTTTAAAATATATTCTTTATTTTTGTCCACTCACAGTCTTTTCGTGTTTTTGATACCCTCCAGGTTGTTACGGCGCGGGCTGTCAGTCGAGAGAGATGAAGACATCACACACACGATCCACAGTAGATTCGGCACACTCTGGGTAGTCCGGAAGCTTTGGTACGGTTGGTTCGAGAATCCCTTGTCCGAATTACATGTCACATGGAGGTTGGACGCCAGTTTAGCCTTCGTGTCATGCTTAAGTTAGACGGGATCGGGATTTAGCCCTTAATCCCGGGGGATTAGGGGTGGGTCCTGATGTCAGGACCCACCCCGGTTTCACCCCGAAAACCGAGGTAAATCCTGCTCCCGTCTGACATCTTGACACAAATACAGTCAGACGCATGAGAAATTATACTACATTTCCCGAAGTCAACAGTTTACAGAGCATAGGACTGAATACAAAAGAAAGAAAACTGTTAAACTAAATACACGCACACGGAAAATAAAACAAAATACCCCCGGATCCCTCTCGTAACTTCTATGCCTCAGACGCTGCCTCGACGCCGGAACCCCACACCTACTCCACAACCTGGAGGGCAGTTAAAAACAGAAGGTGTGAGTGGACCAAAATAAAATAAGAATTTCCAAAACCATTTTATAAGAAAACCGGGTTTAGCCCTCCGTTTTGAAACCACATGCATAACCCAGTTATCAAAACGGTTATAAATCAATCATTATAAAATATCATAAGAAACAGAAACACTATAAAACAGTTATAAAAATCATATTATAAGCATCATTTTCCGATCAAACCTGCTAGACCTATCCGAGTCTTTAAACTCCCGAGTATTTAAACTCAACAGGCCTATGGGGGAAATATCAATATATCCGAGTCTTTAAACTCCCGAGTCTTTAAACTCAATCCAGGTCTTTAAACCCAATCCGGGACCGTCCCCCGTCAATCAATATCCGGGTCTTTAAACCCAATATCCAGATCCAGCAAATCCAATCAAAACTATTTGAAAAGCTTTTCTAAATCCACATCCAAACCCGAATCCGAAATCACCGGTCCGAAGCCCTTCCGGCGTCCAGAACCGTCATTCCGAACCTAAATCCGGAAATCCACTTTTCAACTTTAAAATCAAATCCCGTTACCGAAATCCGATTCTAAAACCGAAAACCCTTGATCATCGAAATCATGTTCCAAAATCCCTTTATAATCATTGAAAATCATTTATCATTCGAAATCCCAAAACCATAGCTTCAATATTCAGAAACCATTTTTCTCGTAAAACATGCCAAATACGTTAGTTCTCAAAAACCACATCATAAATCCAAAATTCATGAAATCACGTATATAAAACAAGTATAGAAAACAGTTATGCATGTTCGAGTTTAAGGAAAGGGCCCACTCACAGTACCGAGCCCTCAATCGTGTCCCGAATGTCTCGTACGTTCCTCAGCTTCCACGGGAACTCCCGATCCTGTCAACAACCACCAAAATACGTTACTAACACGTATACGAGGATTCACCTAAATTCCCTCAAAAATCCCCGGGTCCTAAACGTACCGAACCGGAACCCTAAACCTTCACCCTCGCGGAACTACTTCGATTCGACGTCCGATTAACCCGAAACCACCTCCAACGGACTCGTCACAACACCTAGACCAAAAACCATGTTGGCACCTTCCCCAAAGACCGCCGCACGTGCCCCCGCGCGCCGCCCAACGTGGCTGCGCGTGGCCTTCACGCGCCAGCTACAGTGTCTCCGTCTACCTCATACAGACCCCGTTCAGCACAGTGTTTGCAACTTGAACCGGCGTCAGCGGTTCACCACCTTCCGTCCAGCAAATCAACTCCTTTCTTCACCAACAGCATCGTCCAGACCTAGGCTACCCATTACCGTAATCCAATCACCTCGACACGGCCTAATACTCATCGACTCGAACTCGAAACAAAACCCGAACACTGCCCTATTTCCTTCTCCGGGCACCCAGGTCACCCCCCATCACGGTGGCAAGCTTAAACCCTTCCTAGGGCCATCCTAAACCTCACCCAACTCACCAAAACCGTCGACTCTACCCCAAACTTCACGACTTTCGATCTGAACATCGACGGTGAAACAGAGCACACAAGGTACTCTCCGTCGTCTAGCCTCCACCGTGCACTCCTCCGTCATGGCAGCACAACCAGAAGACTCCTAGGACTCTACTGAACTCCCTAGGCCTCACAGAACTTCTCGATTCTATCCCTAAAGCCACGACTTCCACGGCTAAACAGAGCAAATAGAAGAGGATGAGAAATTACCTCTCCTCCGATCGCAGTCGTGAGCTCAGCCGCGAGGTAGTAGCTCCTCCCGTCCACCTCCAGCCTCTGGACACTTCCACGAGTCCAATTACACCGTACACGGCCACTCCACCACCACGATCTCTCTGGTCACCCTGTTTTTCCTCCCTGGTTTTTACCCGTGGCTCTCAACTCACGCACAACACTCACCACTCCTCCAACCTCCCTCACTGCCTTCCTGATCACTCTCACCAAACTTGATCGATTTCTCCCCAAATTCCTAGTCTCTGTTTCTCTCTGGGTCGAAGAACAACCACGAACACACGGGCACCCCAAATAATTGGTACCGTGTTCCCTAGAACCCTCTAGTCAAGCCCCACGTGTCACTAATCCTACCCTTCCTCTCACAAAAATGGCTCAATCCCAGCCCTTCATTTCCCTTCTCTGTTGCACAAATCCCAATGTGCAGAAAGACCAAAATGCCCTTCCTTTTAAATCACATTTGCGGTTTTGCCCCTACCTTTCTAGACCCGTATCTACCACATCGTAAGTCCGATGAATACGTGCCGCCTGTCATCGAACTCAGGACGACGAGATCTACCTAACCATCCTAGGTCAACATAACAAAACCCGTTCAAACGAAAAGTCAACTTTTCCCCCCCTTAAGTTAACCAAATTACGGTTATGCCCTCAACCTTCCGAACATCATAACTTCCTCCTCGGATGTCGGAATCCGGCGTGCCACCTGCCTACGGGTTCGTGACGTCCCGAACTACGTTCTGGTCATCAGTCAAAACCCAATTGACCGCCCGAACTAAAAGTTAACTTTTTGCCCAAACCAGGGGCAAAATTGTCATTCTAAGCTAATGACCTTATCGGGACCAACTAACCCCCGATTAAGCTTACTAATCCCATCTTAATCACTATCTTAACCCTAATTTTCGGGACGGGTCGTTACACCTGACAACTAGTCCCCGATTAGTCCCCATAATGCTCAATTAGTCTTTAATTTATCTCGTAAACTTGGGACATGTAACGATCCGTCCCGAATTATCGAGATTAATTAAGACTTAATGACGAATTATCAAGGCTAATCGAGGATTAAACGAGGATTAACGGACGTTTAGGGCAAAATTATGATTTTATCCCTGAACGGGGGAGAAAAGTTAACTTTTGACCCGGGAGGTCCGATGACCGAGGGCTGAGAACTGTTACATAGATCACGTCGATATGAATCGGTAGATAGGCAGCACGTCGAATTTGGTCGTTCGACGGAAAAGTTACGGTTCACGAAAATTTGAAGAAACTATGTAGGGCGGCACATTTTACGAGGCAAAAAAGGGCTTTTTTCCTAAGTGGGCCCAGACTTTTAGGGGCAGGCCCAATGGATGAATGACACTTGTCATTCATCCATTCCCCACCCAATTTCATTCATGCATATCACCCCATTCCTTTGTTCATCCAAAACCAAACCCGATCTCACCCAATCCCCATCAAACCATCACCCCAATCCTTTCCCTCACTTGATTCAGTCTGAGAAGTAGACCGAGGGTGGATGACAGAACCGCCCCCGAAAAGGCATTGTTAACCGTGCCCGGTCCTACTCCTGTCTGGCAAGACGACTGAAATCCCCAAGTTACCCTCAGTACGTGCTAGACCAGGGATAGCCACACGTGCTTACTCATGCCTCCGCCTCACGATCAGTCTCGATCAACGCACCACAACCTGGAGGGTCAATAAAGGTGTGAGTGGACAAAAATAAATCAGTTTACAAAACAGTTACAAAAAACGTTACTACCCTCCACGTAACAACCAATGCATGCATTCAAAAATCATTTCGCAATCGGTTACATTTCCAACATAAGAAAAACAGTGCATGAAATCAAAATCATTATCCTTTTTCTTAACCCTCGGGTTTTAGCCCGCAATCAAAACACAGGGCCTCAGCCCAAAACCATGAATCAAAACCAAATACACAACATGATCCAAAACCATCAACCACATAAACCGGGCCACTGTCCAACTCAACCGAAACATCAGAAATTAACAATAAATCACAAGTCAATCATTTTGCTGGATATCAAGTGCGCCCGAGTCTTTAAACTCAAAACCATGCGCATAATCAGGCCTTCCTGGGATATCAACGAGTCTTTAAACTCAAAACATAATCAATAGGCCTCGGGGGTATCACAATATCCGAGTCTTTAAACTCATGAGTCTTTAAACTCAATCCGGGTCTTTAAACCCAATTTCGGGCCTGCCCCCGTCATCAATTAACCGAGTCTTTAAACTCAAAACGTGCTCCAGCAATAGCACCCGGGTCTTTAAACCCAAAACATTTGTCAATCACAACAACTCGGGATCCATCGTGATCCAAATTCCAAATCCAATTCGAAAACACATTTTTTCCATAACAGGACTCATGTCCGAATTTCCACATTCAAATCCCCAAATCTTACTTCACAAAACAAAATCATTCATCATCAAACACGGGGCATGTATAATCAAATCAAATCACTTTTATCAACCATCACCCATTCCCGAATTCGAATTCGCAATGATGATTCCGTAAGCCGGCATCCGAAAACATCATCCCGAACCCAAACCAAGAATCCGTTTCCAAACTTTCGAAAACCGAAATCTCGTTCATCAAAATTACTTTTATGCTCCGAGCATCAAGCCCGAAATCTCATTTTTCAAAATCCGTTTTAAATCCTAGAAAACACCTCATATTTCAAATCTCAAGGTCAAGACATCAAAACCATAATCAAATCACCAAAATCACGATCAAATCACAACATACTCGAAATCTCGTAAAACGTGCAAAATCGTGACATTCTCGAAATACGTGTCAAAACCGTAAACCATAATCACAATCGAAATCCAACATCTTAAAAACATAATACGCACAAATCACATAAAATCATTCATTAAACCACCATCAATCATAAAAGACCCCTTAGTCTCGAAATACGTGCAATTTCGTGTGCATATAAAAAATATGTATAAATACGGAAATCGAAATCATCACAGTTCATAATCATAATCATAGAAATCATAGAAATATTCATGCATGCATTAAATTTTGAAAGCAACGTCCACTCACACACCGTTCTTAAGGCTCGGTTTCGCGTTGCTCGCGTTCCCGTAATTTCCGGCATTTTCCAGAATCTCGAATCCTGTCCAAAATCACTTCTCAAGGTTACTAAGGCCTCAATTAACAACATACTAATTTCCCATAATTTTCCGGGAATAAATCGTTAATTAAAAACGTAACCTAAACCTTCGGACCCTCGAAACAACATCGAAACGGTGTCCGATAAATTTGAAACCAACGTTAAAATGTTCGTTACAATGTGTAGGACAAAAGTCCTGTTGGACTTACCTTGACAAACTGTCCCACGCGCCGCCGTGAGTGGCTGCGCGTGACACCCACGCGCTAGCTACAGTACCTGTTACTGTACATCTCCTTCACTCGTTTCTCCTGTCAAACGGGTCTGCAACCCGCGCGATGACCCGTTCCAATTCCTGCCAATTCAACCCCCATTTCTTCAATTGAGCATTCAACCACCTTCGTTTTGAGTCTAATTACAGGTCTGTAACGTTAAATTTATAAAAACTTACCTATAATCGTACGATTCGACGATGAACATCGAAGAGCAGACGAACACTGTTCATTCATCAATCTCGACCATTTTCGTTTGCTTTCTTGAAATTGATCCACTCAGAGGCTTCATAGGGTTTGTATAAGTTTGTTTCTCATGCCAATTTCTCCCTTAAACCCCTCCAACTTCACGACTCAAGCTCGATTTTTCCTCTCAGTCGCCAAGCCCGTTCGAAGCCAAATCAGCAACAATTCACTTCCCTCTTGCACTGGATCGACTACATGAGGTTCCAGAAGACTCATTCGAGCCTCAATTTGGCTTGGGCTGGCCTAAAATTCAAATTTGGATTTAATTTCACTCAAGAATAGGTTTCGGGTTTTTGGAACTCCCTCTCCCAGTTTCCTCCCTTTCTTTCCTCTCAACACTCTGCTAACTCTCCCTTGATCCCTTCCCGTTCACAATTTCTCTCAATTCGGCCTTGGGAAGGTCGATCATGTCTCCCACAATGTCTCTGTTTTCCACCTCAAAAGCTCCAGCACCGTTCCAAAACACCAACCCCCGCTCAATGCACCTGTTTCAATTTCCACTCGAACTTAAACAAAGCCTCCCGTGCTCTGCTCAACACCCCCAATTGTATAAACAAAGTACCAGCCCAGTGCTCTCTGCCCCCCACAATAACTCAGAACCATTAATAGTGGTGCCCGTGCTGATCACCCAGCACGCCAGTTCCCAACTCAACTGCCACTAACCCAATTCTTTAAGCTATTTAGTTAAACAATTCATAGATCAGGTTTAAATAAATCAAATGAACATGTCACTCACGACATGGGCACTCAGACTCTGTTTTCACAGCAATCAAACAGTTCCCCTGCAAAAGAAATTACCATTTTGCCCTTTTTTGCTAAATTACCAAAATGCCCCTCAAGCATCTAGACCCGTAACTTGGTCATTCGAACTCCGATTGACACGTGCTGCCTATCAACGGACTCAGGGCATCGAGACCATCCTAACAGTCCTCGATCCTCGGCCATCGGACCTCCCGGTTAAAAAGTCAACATTTTCCCCCTTTTCGTCCAAATTACGAAAATGCCCTTGGACTTCCGAACGTTATAACTTCCACCTCGAACGTCGGAATCGATCGTGTCACCTTTCTATGTTCTCGTGACGTCCCAAACCACGTCACGGTCATCGATCAAAGTCCATTTGACCGCCCGAATTAAAAGTCAACGTTTTACCCACGACTAGGGGCAAAACGGTCATTTTACACCTTTCGTCCAATTTCGCCCAACTAATCACCGATTAACCCCGTTAATCATGATTAGTCACTAATCTAATCCCGGATTCTGGGATGGGTCATTACAGTGGACTGATGATCTGAGGACGGCGTGGAGGTGGCCGAGCCGTCGTGCACGGTGGAGAGAGGTAAGAGCTCGGTTTTATGATTTTGAATTCAAGATTTTGATTAAGACATTATGGAGGGTTTTGGATGATTAGAAGATGTTTATTAGGGTGTTAGGAAGGATTAGATGAAGTTTTGGACGATTGGGAAGGGCTGAACAGCCCTGGGTGCAATCGGGAAACTTGGACTTAAATGGAGAGTTTAGAACGGATGGGTTTTAGGTGTTGTTTCTTTGTTTTCTTCATTCAAAAAGGTTGCTAGGGATGAAATAGGAGGATTGGGATTGGATTTGAAGGAATTGGACGAAAAATGGAGGAGAAATAAGGCCGGACCGGTCATGCAGGTCTAGACGGACCAGACTTACAGGCGAACCGATTGGACCAGTTCAGTCGCTGGGTTGAAGGTGATGCACGTGGCTTCAACGCGCAGCCACTTTGGAAGGCGCGTGTGGGCACGTGGGTCATCTTTAAGTGGTGGTTCCAACATGTAAAATCATCTATTTGATCTAACGAACATTTTGGGACTGGTTTCGTGTCGATCGGACGTCGTTTAGATAGAGTTCGGGACGTCCGAAGGTTTAGGATCGACTTTAAAAATAGTTAAAAATTTCAGAAAATTATGGGGCTTTAGTGAGGGGTTATTTAAGTAGTTGGTAACCCTATAAATTAATTTGGATAGGTTCGGGAACCCCGGAGGAGACAATTGGCCCAGGAGAGGTTTATGGCACGCGTATCGAGGAGCGGCTTCGGACGGTCTGTGAGTGGACCTTTCTTTCTAAACTGATGCATGCATAACGTTTATAAATGTTTTAAATACATGTTTTGTGATTCTCTGAGTGCATTTGTTTGTAGTAGCTAGTATTTACGTATTTGCACGTATTTCGAGATTTCCAATTTTATATGATGCTTATACGTGCTATGTTTTCTGTGAGGGTTTAATGAATGAGTTTTGGATTTAGAAATATGAAATCGAGTGTAACGACCCGTCCCAAATTAACGGGATTAATTAAGGATTAATGACGAGTTAGCAAGGCTAATCGAAGATTAGACGAGGATTAGCGGACGTTCAAGGCAAAATGACGATTTTGCCCCTAGAATGGGTAAAACATTGACTTTTTGTTTGGACGGTCAAATGGACTTTGGCCGATGACCGTGACGTAGTTCGGGACGTCACGAGTTCATAGACAGGTGGCACGTTCAATTCTGACATTTGAGGAAGAAGTTATGACGATCGGAAGATCAGGGGCATTTTGGTAAATTTGGCAAAAAGGGGACGACGATTGAATTATTCCCGAGAGGTCTGATGATCAAGGGTCGAGCACCGTTACGTAGATCACGACGATACGAATCCGTAGACAGGCCGCACGTCGAATTCAAACATTCGACGACGAAGTTACGGTTCATGGAACTTCGAACGTACTATTGCACGTTTTTCGAGACGACCGATTATTTGGACTTTAGTGGGCCCCAGCGTTTTCCTCAGAGCCAATGGATGAATGACAGGTGTCATTCATCCATTCCCCCTCAGTTTCATTCATGCATCAAACCCCTTAACCGTGCATCCATTTTCCATTTTGTTCCAAACCAAACCCGATCACCATTTTACCCAAATCCAAACCCACCCTTGACCCGTGGTCATCACTGAGAGGACAGAGAGAGGAGGAGGAACTGAGGATGTGGAAGCTGGCCGGGCAGAGCCGCCGTGCACGGCGGAGGAAGAAAACCGAACAAGGTATCGGTTTTACCTTTTTAATTTCCATTTTCAATTTCGTGCATTATAGGCTTGTTTGGACGGTTGGGTTGAACTAAATAGGTCCCTAGGATTGTTTTAGGAAGGTTTTGGACGGGTTGGAACGTTGAGGAAGCCCAGGGAGGATTTTGGGTTTTGAACCGTGGAGACCAAAATTGGACCGGGCCATTTGCGTGGGTTTTAGGGGTTCTAATTAATTGGGTTAGGTTCCTAGGACGATTATAGGAAGGTTAGGATTGATTAGGATTGAAAACGGTGAAAAACTGGGCCGGAATGAGCTTCAACCGGTCACGCCGGTCCAAGTTGCAGGCGAACCGGACCGGACCGGTGCAAACCGGTCGACGCGAGGTAGGGAACAACACTGTTCACTGGCGCGTGGCTCCCACGCGCAGCCACTTCAGGCGGCGCGTGCGGGCGCGTGGGGGAGAATTTGGGGAAGGTTCCAACATGTCAAATCATCTATGTGACGACCCGTCCCGAATTGATGGGATTAATTAAGAATTAATGATATATTAGCCTCGCTAATCGAAGACTAATCGGAGATTAGACGACGATTAGCCGACGTTCGGGCGAAATGACAATTTTGCCCCTGGAATGGGCAAATCATTGAATTTTCATATCGACGGTCAAATGGACTTTGATCGATGACCGTGACGTAGTTCGGGACGTCACTAGTTCATAGACAGGTGGCACGCTCGATTCCGACGTTCGAGGAGGAAGTTATGACGTTCGGAAGTCCAAGGGCATTTTGGTAATTTGGGTGAATATGAGCTAAAAGTTTACTTTTGACCAAAGAAGTTCGATGGCCAAGGGCCGAAGACCGTTACGTATATCTGGACGATACGAATCCATAGACAGGCGGCAAGTCGAATTCGGACGTTCGACGGAGAAGTTACGGTTCACAGAAGTTCCGTTGTACTATTGCACGAATTACGAGACGACTTGAGTTTTGTCCTAAGTGGGGCCCATATCTTTTGGCAGGCCCAATGGATGAGTGACAAGTGTCACTCATCCATTGCCCACCTTCCCACATACATGCATCGATCATCTTCATTGTTCCATTCATCCAAACACACCCAAACTGATCCACCTTGAACCTAAACCAATCCAACCCTCCCTTATGACCAGGACTGGAACCCAGGGAAGGCAGAGAGGACAAGGGGACGATGGTGGCCGGCCAGGTTGGCACCGCTGTGCACGGCTGAGACCCAAACCCGAGAGGATTTCACGGTTAGACCCAATTTCCATTTTTATTTGATTTATGCATTATGGTTGATTTTGGGTGATTAGGGAATGATTATTGGGATGTTAGGAAGGTTTTATGAAGGTTTTGGTGGTGGTTGGACGGCGGAGGAGTCGTGGGAGGAAAATAGAAATGTTGGACCGTGAGGTCCTTTGTTCATGAACGGGTTTTGGCCGGTTTTCCTTGGATTTAATGATTAGAAGAGGTAGGAAATAGGAAAATAGGAAGATTGGGATTGAAAAGGAGAAGATTGGATGAAAAATGAAGGAGGAGGGTGGTCGGACCGGTCACGCCGGTCCAGCTGGACCAGACTGCACAGAAAACCGGCCGGACCGATCGATTGCGTGAGGAAGAAGATGAATAGTCCTAGCGCGTGAAGCCTACGCGCAGGACCATTCTTGGGCGAGTGAGGGCGCGTGCTCACTCCTTTGGGGAAACTTCCAACATGTAGTTTCATCTATTCGATGTAACGAACATATTGGGACTGGTTTCGTGTCAATCGGACATCGTTTCGATATAGTTCGGGACGTCAGAAGGTTTAGGTTCGGTTTTAAAATTAGTTAGAAAATTGGGAAAATTACTGGACTTTAGTGAGGGGTTATTTAAGTAGTTAGTAACCCTCTAAATGAATTTGGACAGGTTTGGGAGTCCCGGAGGTGACGTTTGACCCGGGAGACGATTATGGCACGCGTATCGAGGGGCGGCTTCTGACGGTTTGTGAATGGACCTTTCTTTCGAATTCGATGCATGCATAATTGTTTTATAATTGTTTTAATATATGTTTTGTGATTCCATGAGTGCATTTGTTTGTGGTAGCTTAGGATCGACATAATTGCACGTATTCCGAGGTTTTCGGCTTTATGTCATACCTTTGTGTACCATGTTTTTAACGAGGGTTTAATAAACGGATTTTGGATTTGGAAATATGAAATCAGGCATGATACCCTCTTTGATTTACAAATCTCGGACTTGGAGTCCATTTAAATTGACGAGGAATCAGACCGAGGGTCCATTTGTGTTATACGATCGGTCCGGGGGCCCAGTTGGTTTACGATTCGGGTTAGAGGCCCAGTTAGTGGTAATATCGGGCTTGATGCCCCGTTGATTTATGATATTAGGCCTGAGACCCATTTGGTTGAGATATCGGGCTTAAGGCTCTGTTGGTTGTGAAATCGGACGTGAGGTCCTATTGGTTTATGGTTTCGGGCTTAGGGCCCTCTTGATTGTGAAATCGGTCCTGAGTCCCAGTTCGATTTATGAATTGAGAATTCGGGCATAAGACCCTGTTGAACTGTGGATTTAGGCCGAGGCCTTTGAAAGGAATTTGAATCGGATTCGAGGAATTCTGTTGAAATGAATCGGGTATGAGACCTAGTTGAAAAGTGATTTAAGAAAGAAAGAGTTTGAAAATGAATTGAACCCTCCATATTGATTATATGGTCTCCTCCAGACGTCATCCTGGAGAGTCACGATCCACAGACCAGAGTGGGTATCCCCACAGGGATCCCGTTCCAAGAGTGGTGGTTACTTATATTGTTGTGGTCCCGTACCAGATTCCGGAGAGATATGTGGACTAGATCCAGAGAGAGAGCTCGGGCTAGATCCAGAGATTGAGCCTCCCAGATGGAGATTCCTGGGAGAAGACTCGGAGTGAGACCCCGAGTAGTGTGCACACTAGATAGATTGATGTCATCGTGACTATATCGGGGATGTGTTCCCTAGGGGCTGTGTTCCCAGAGTTGGCATCTTCTCCGGAAGTGCCTAGGATGGGTTATACGTACGAGTACGTATGTGTTTACAGAAAAGTGAATTGGGGGCGGAGACCCCGTGTTCCATGTTTTATGTTTTAGAAATGATTTGGGGTAGTGACCCCGTATTCTGCGTGTTGGTATTTCACTGAGAAAGGTTTTGGGCTGAGATCCACGTGAGGTGATTTGGGCTGAGTCCCTATTGATTTGACCTGCGGGTTTTGAATTTTGATTTCGGGTCAGGGACCCAAATGGATTTATGGGTCATGACGGTTTATGGGGCCGGGCATGAACTCTTGAAAGGTTTTGATATGTTTGACGAAAGGTTTTTATGAACGTTTGATAAACGGTTTTTGAATGCATGCATATGCTTTTAGTGACGAGCATAAAGGTCTTTTATGAAAGGTTTTTATAAAAATATTATTTATCCACTCACAGTTTTCGTGTTTTAATGCCCTTCAGCTTGATCGCGGATGCGGGCTGTAGCAGAGACGAGACATCACTCCCCTCCTCCTACGATACAGACGCACTCTGATAGCCCCAGCGAGGGCTAGAGATGGAATTTTCCCTGGTCTGACACTTCATGTCAGACGGGATCAGGCGGGTCCCACGTTAATCCCGGGGGATTTGGGACCTGTCCTGACAATCTATTCGATGTAACGGACATTTTGGGACTGGTTTCAAGTCGATCGGACATTGTCTCAATATATTTCGGGCTGTCCGAAGGTTTCGAGGCGCGTTTAAAAATAGTTAAAAATCCCGGAAAATTAGGGGGCTTTAGTGAGGGGTTAATTAACTAGTTAGTAACCCTATAAAGTGATTTGGACAGGTTTGGGTACCCCAAAGGCGACGGTTGACCTGGGAAGGCGTACAATGCGCATATCGAGGCAGCAGCGCGGACAGTCTGTAAGTGGACTTTCTTTCTAAAATCGATGCATGCATAAATATTTTATATATGTTTTAATATGTGTTTTGGGATGCCTTGAGTACATTTTTGTGTGCGTTTACATATGGGCATGTACTTCGAGGTTTTCGGATTTTATACGTGCTTATACGCGCTTACGCTTTCGGTTTTCAAGAAATGGTTTTGAAAAGTAAAACGACCCATTTGGTCTTGATTATTCGGGCATGGGACCCATTTGGATTTGGTTTGACTCGGGCATGAGACCCTATTGACGACCCGTAGGTTGGAGTCGTGATCGCGACGGGTGCTGTGTGTACGGCGACGGACAACGTGACGCTCGCCTCTAGATTGGGATGCGTTCCTTCTGGAGAGGTCACGATGAACGTCCAGTTTTCGAGCAGTCACTGGAGGCTCGACTTTGGAGTGCTGATGGTTTAGAGGATCGATCGACGACGTGTGCACCATGGTCTCGAGATGGTCGCGGCAGTGATGTGTTCACGACGACATACCAGGATTGAGAGTGGTCCTGGATTGATGGTTGCACGCATCGCTAAGATTGGGATTGTGACTGACCCTGAGATATCGGGCTCGATGCCCAGTTGATTTGAGTTCGGGCTCGAGGCCCAATTATTGTGAAATCGGGCTAGAGGCCCTGTTGAGTTCTATGTTCGGGCTGGAGGCCGTGAGTCCAGCTTTTATGGGTTTTGATATACTGGTATGTATATACCCTCCTTATGAGATGATTGATTGGTCTCCTCCAGCGTCGACCTGGAGAGTCACGATCCACAGACCAGAGTGAGTATCCCCATAGGGATCCCGTTCCAGGAGTGGAGGTTACTTATGATGTTGTGGCCCCGGACCAGATTCCGGAGAGATGATTGGACTAGATCCAGAGATTGAGCCTCCTAGATGGAGATTCTTGGGAGAAGACTCGGAGTAAGACCTCGAGTAGTGTGCACACTAGATGATAGATATGATGACATCGTGACTATATCAAGGATGTGATCCCTAGGGGCTGTGTGCCCCGAGATGGCATCTTCTCTGGAAGTGCCTAGGATGGGTTATATATGTATATATGTATATATGGACAGGTTTTCACTGAGATGGCGTTGGGCTGAGACCCTCGCGTATTGGTTTTAGGCTGAGACCCATATGAGATGATTTTGGGACGAGTTCCCACATGTTTTGGTTTGGGCGGAGGGCCTATGTGTTATTTGACTGATTTCAACCTAACGCCCAAATGGTTTGATGGTTCATGACGATTTATGGGAACCGGGCATGAACCCTAGAGATGGTTTTTGAATGCATGCATATGTTTTTAATGAAGGGCATAAAAGTCTTTTATGAAATGTTTTTATAAAATTATTTGTTTTGTCCACTCACAACTTTTATGTTTTGAATGCCCTTCAGGTTGATCGCGGATGTGGCTGTAGCAGAGACGAGACATCACATTCCTCCTTCAGATCCTGGCGTACTCTGATAACCCGGTTGGGCAAAGGACGGAAATATCCATGGTCTAACACTTCATGTCAGACTGGAGCAGGCACGTCCCACGCTAATCCCGAGGGATTTGGGGCGGGTCCTGTCATCGAGCATGAGACTCATTTGATTTGGAAACCCTCGGACTTGGAGTCCTTTTGATTTCACGAGAATTCGAGCTAGAGGCTCATTTGAGTTATACAATCGGGCCGAGGGCCCCGTTGGGTTTACGAATTTGGGCTTAAGGCCCAGTTGGTTGTAATATCGGGCTTGAGGCTCCTTTGACTGTGGTATCGGGCTTAAGGCCCTATTGATTGTGAAATCGGGCTCGAAGCCCTGTTGATTTATGGTTTTGGGCTTGACGCCCCATTCGTTGCGATTTTGGGCTAGAGGCCCAGTTGATTGTGAAATAGGACTCGAGGCCCCGTTATTGTGGTATCGAGCTTGAGGCCCTATTTATTGTGAAATCGGGCTTGAGGCCCTGTTGGATTGTGAAATCGAGCTTGAGTCCCAATTGTGGTTTACGAAATTAGAATTCGGGTTTGAGACCCTATTGAATTGTGGATTTAGGCTGAGGCGGATGAAAGTGGATTTAAATCGGATTCGAGGAATCTTGTTGAGATTCGGATATGAGACCCAGTTGACTTGTTGAGATGAACCGGGTATGAGACCAAGTTGAAACATGTTTTGAGAAAGAAAGTATTTTTTAAAATGTATAAACCCTCCACATGATTTGATTTGGTCTCCTCCGGACGTCGACCTAGAGAGTTACGATCCACTGCCTGGAATGAGTATCCCCATAGGGAGCCCATTCTAGGAGTGGGAGTTATGATGTGGTCTCATACCAGATTCCGGAGTGATGCTCGGACTAGATCCGAAGACAAAGCCTCCCAGATGGAGAATTCTTGGGGGTAGACTCAGAGTGAGACCCCGAGTAGTGTGCACACTAGTATAGAGATGAATCGTGACATATATCGGAGATGTGTTCCCTAGGGGCTGTGTGCTCCGAGTTGGCATCTTCTCGGAAGTGCCGAGGATGGGTTATACATATGAGGTTTTCTTACGGAAAGTGGTTTGGGGCGGAGACCCCGTGTTCTATGTTTTGGGAAATGGTTTGGGGCTAAGACCCTGTGTTCCATGGTTGGTTTTCACTGAGAACAGTTTTGGGTTGAGACCTACATGGCGTGATTTGGGTAGAGTCCCACATGACTGGTTTTGGGGCTGAGTCCCCATGTATTTATTTACGGTTTCGGGCCAAGGACCAAATGGTTTTGTAAACGTTTTGATAAATGGTTTTCAAATGCATGTATGCTTTTAGTGAAAGGCATAAATGTAGTTTTGATGAAATGTTTTTTATTAAATTATTTGTTTTGTCTACTCACGACTTTTGATGTTTTAAATGCCCTTCAGGTTGATCGCGGACGAGGGCTGTAGCAAAGACGAGACATCACACTCCTCTTCCGGATCTTGGCGCCCTATGATAGTCTCAGTTGGGCAAAGAATGGAATTATCTCTGGTCTGACACTTCGTGTCAGACGGGAGCAGGCACGTCCCACATTAGTCCCTGGGGAATTGGGACGGGTCCTGTCAGGACAGGTCGTTATAGATTGGTTAAAATATCCAAGTTGGAGCAACTGATGAGTGACAAGTGTCACTTATCTGATTGGCCTAAGACCCATGTTTATGGGTTCATGTATCTCATCTTCTTTATTTCTTTATCTGTAACCTGAAAGTCAAAACCACCCAAACAAAAACACTCAAACCCAACCCAACCATTATACCATCATCTTCTGAGTTTGACTGAGAGAGTGAGAGAGAATTGACGACCAAGAGACGACAAAGACCGACTGCGTACGACTAAGGACATAGGACCAAGGTAAGCCCGAAAACCCGATCTTGGACCCAAAATGGTCTTTTGATTTCTAGGGTTTGTTTAGGCATTTTAATGATTGGGAAAGGTTCCTAGGACTAGTACGATCTCAGGGAGACCAAGAACAAGAACGGCGGTGGCCGGAGATGACGGGAAATCGACGATTACTGTGCATCATTCAGAGGTAAATTCTAGCTTATTTTTTCGTATTTTTGATTCAATAGGGTTGTTCCTAGGTGGATTTCGAGTCCATAGGAACAAAAATGAAGGAAAATGGGTTAGAAATAAGGAAGTTAAAACCGGGTCGGGTCGCTGGTCTAGGTGACCCATTACAATGGAATCGGATTAACCTGTCTAGGGGTAGACGAAGATGACGTCATCAGGGTGATGTCATCATCTGTCAGGTTGTCAGGCCACATGGTCAATAGGAGGATGACATGTGGCAGTTGTCAGGTCCCAGTCAGCTTTGCTGTGTTAGACATGTGGACCAGTCAGCGTGTGACACGTGGCACGTGTCAGATTTGATCGGTGTCAGACTTGTCAGGCTCGCTTCAGTGATAACCGTTAACCGTTGACCATGACGCCGGCGTTGACCTGTTGAACAGGAACTTTGATCAGCGCATGTGGGCACGTTTTTCAAGGTAAAATCAGTCCCATTTGAAAGGTTTTGACGATCCAAATCCAATGGTGGTGGTTTCAGGTTGATCAGAGATCGTTTGATAGGTCGTTTAGAGGTTTAAAATTTCGGGAAGCTTGTTCAGGATGCGTTCCCGATATTGGACTTTTGGGGGGTTTTGAGTATGAACTTGTAGAGTCCGTTCATGACCTTTGGATGTATTATAGACATGCCTGGAGACTGTGGTTTAGTTCGTGAGTGGAATTTTGGTTTATAAAATGAAATGCATGCATAACTGTTTTAATTGCTTATTATATGATTTGAAGTGAACTAATTTAGTATCATTCATTGATGGTCTTGTGGATTTTAAATGTCGTTTATGAACTGTTTTTACATATTACAATGTTTTGGACTTGAGACGCGTCTGGATATTGTGTTGATTAGTTTTTGAGTCAAACAGGAATTTCGAGAAATGGTTCAAATAGGATTTTTACTTGTTTTGACTATTATATTGTACATACCCTCCTTATGGGTTAAATTATGCATACCGTCCTTATGGGTTATTATCTCCTCTAGACATCTCATAGTATCCTGGAGTAGTCACGGTGCATTGCCTGAGAGGGGCCGCTTCGAGGAGAGGCTTAGGATCAAGAGTGCGAGATATGGATATCAGTCAGGACAGTGTCCAGTGATATCACCCGAACACTGGTGGATCCTGGGGAGTACTCGGACTTGAGACCCCGAGTGGTACGCATAGCCTAGGACGGTGACATTGTTAGACATATGGGATGTGGGAGATTGGTTATATGGTGTATTATTACTATTTTATATGTTCTGTTTATATTTATTTATATTGCTTTATGATTCGATTTCCAGTTCTTATGATTTGATTTGAATGCATGCATGTTTGGAAAACGGAGGGGAAAACCTTATTGTTTCCTTAAAAATGGTTTTGGAAATATCATTTATTTTATGTCCACTCACTCTTTAAATGTTTTCTTGACCCTCCATGTCGTGACACTGAGGCATGGACTGATTCAGAGGCCGAGGCATAGATATTCGTTGCGCACCTGTACACTCGTAGGTTGAGCACCATTTTGTAAACTGACCCATGTGCTCGTTTTGTGTAAAATACTCATCCCTAGTCTGGCAATGTAGAACTTGAACTTCTTTTATTTGTTTAATTTTAATCCCGTTAAGGATATTTTCGGCACTCTAGTGACAGGACCCGCCCCCGAAGGACATAGATAACCGTGCCCGGTCCTGCTCCCGTCTGACAAGTCAACTGAAAGTCCGAAACAACCCTTCAGCACCTGCCAGGCAAGGGAATTTTGCGCCTGTGCCCACACATACCTCCACTTCTCGAATAGCCTCGACCATCGCGCCACGACCTGAAGGGTCATTAAAACAGAAAAGGTGTGAGTGGACAAAAATAAAGTTTGATAAGTATATTTACCAAAACACATTCTTACCCTCCAGTTTTCACAAACGTGCATGCATACCATAAAACATGAGTAATAGTATGAAATCGTTCAAGTATGAACAGTGGACTGATAAAATAAAAACATACTTTCCCTTGGTCCGTAAAACTCACGTTCACCAATTCAGTTCAAGTTATAAAACATCAAATCCCGGCTCTCAGGCCAAAACATGTGAACACCATTACCTGGCCACAAAGACCAAAAACCCGTACTCAAAACCGGTACGTAATCACAAACATCATGTTTCTAAATTCCATGTCCACATTTTCCTTGGAACTCATTTTTATCAAATCAATTTAAATCTCAATAAACTCACGCTTTTCTTAAATCATTTCAACCGCTAAACCACGGTTTCCTCAAAATCATTTTCCATAAACCCCGGGACTTATTTCCATATCCTGTTGCTTAGAGTCACATTTATTCCTGCAACGCGTGCAAATCAATGGGCTCAAGGACCGCTCAAAATCCGAGCATCCGCCGCTGTGAACGCATCACCAGCCGGCAATCCGGATCTCGTGAACACATCACTTATCGATCCATACATATATCCAGCACATCTGATCTGAGTCGAGCCTCCCCTGGACTGCACGACAAAGACCGTGCTACGTGACCTCTTCGGGGTAAACATTTCCATCCCGAAGGCGAGCGTTATCTCCAGGGTGCACTCCGGGGAAAAACATATTTCCACCCGAAAGCCCTAAATATCCGCAACATATCACCATCACAAAAACTAGTGAAAGACAGTTGCATTGAAATCAAAATCATATATCAACACAGGGTCTCAGCCCCAAAATAACCAAAGTCCCGATTTACTTTATAAATCCGAAATCACCAATATCATCATGTAATCACATGGAAATACAAATCCAATCAGAAACACAATTCCATTGGGTCTCAAGCCCAAAATATCATTTTCACGCAAATCCGTGCAACCGTAAACCCGAGTTGCCACGATCACGTAAATCCATAAAATCAATCACTGACTCGTAATCCGAGTCCAAATATCATTTTCAATTTCCTGACTCATAACCCGAGTCAAAACATCATTTTCAATCCGGGCCTAGCTCAAAAACATTAATTTCATCATTTCTCGAAAATCGTGCCAAAATATAATATAATAATCATAAAACCGAGAAATCACCGGATTGAAACATCAATCATAAAAAATCATATCAAATCATATAATAAAGCATTTAAAATCATATATGCATGCATCACGGTTAGAAAACAAAAGTCCACTCACACACACCGTTCAGAACGGTTAGTTTCCGGGCTGCACGTTTTTCCGTAAATTCTGGAAATCACAACTCCTGCCCAAAATCATTATAGAGGGTTACTAACATCTCAAAATACTTCATATAATTTTCCCCAATTTTTCCGGAATTTATATACGTATTTTTAACGTAAAACAAAACTTTGGATACGCGGAACATTAACGAAACGATATCCGATTTCATCGAAACCAGTGTCAAAATGTTCGTTACAATGAGAGGATCAAAAGTCATGTTGATCGTACCTCGGGATTCTCGCTCACGCGTCCCCACGCGCCGCCGCAAGCGGTTGTACGTGAAACCCACGCGCCTGCTACAGTGTCACCATCCTAACCCGTTTGTCTGTAAAACGGGTCTCTTTTGCCCGCGAACAGACCCGG
This sequence comes from Prinsepia uniflora, assembly GCA_032719365.1. Lineage (NCBI taxonomy): Eukaryota > Viridiplantae > Streptophyta > Magnoliopsida > Rosales > Rosaceae > Prinsepia > Prinsepia uniflora. The sequence continues at coordinate 54,894,195 of CM064874.1, forward strand.
TTAATTTCCTACCAATTCGACGTTGTTTCCATCAATTGAACATTCAGTCAGTTTCGATTCAAGTCTAATTAGAGTTCTGTGGACTTAATTACAAACAATCCTACCTCAAACCTCACGATCGAAGATGGTCATTCGAAGAACATCCGGCCATTGTTCATCATTCGAAGTCCTTCAATGTCACACGATTTCCTTCAATTGATGCAACCAGAAGCTTCAGTGGATTCAGGTAAACTCTTTCCCCATCTCAATTGCATCAATCGAAGCCTCAAACTCCACGACTCAAGCTCGACATTTCTCACTGTTACCAGACCCAGTTCAGAGCCAATTGGGCCTCAATTCTTCTCGTTTTTGATCTGAAACAACTCGTCACAACCTCAGGAAGCTATTTCCAAGCTCCAATTCGATCCTCATGGCTCAATTCTTCCATTTCGAATTTCCCTCCCAAAAACCAAATTTTCGAATTTCCAGTTCCCAGCCTTCAATCGATCCCAGCGTTTCCCCCGTTTAATTCACTCTCACTAATCTCACAATTCTCACTCAAAACCGGCAATGGAAGAGAGCCCAAGTCTCTCAATTCAGTTTCCCCCAAATTGTGCACGGTTAAGACAAAGAAGATGATTAATGGTGGGTTAAGTGTAATTAACAAATATAGAACATAATGATGATGTTGGGAGGGAAACATGGATCAGGTTTTAGGGCTTAGATTAGGGGATGGGTGACATTTGTCACTCATCCAGGTGTGCACAGTCACCGGGTACTGTTCATATTAAAATATTATTTTAATCCCGGTTCGTTCGGTTAATCGAGCCTGATTCCCTGACCATAACTTCGTCGTCGAATCTCCGATTTCGGCATGCCGCCTGTCATTGGATTCGTATCGACGATACCTACGTAACGGTCCTTGGCCCTCATCCATTGGACCTCCCGATCAAAAAGTCAGCATTTGGCCCCTAATATGCCAAATTACCAAAATACCCCTCAATTTCCGAACGCCATAACTTTTTCCTCGAATGTCGGAATCGAACGTGTCACCTGTCTATGAACTCGTGACGTCCCGAACTACGTCACACCGCCACGGCGCTGAAGTAACCCATGCCATACTCCCAGGAAAAGCTCGAACGACCTTCAACAAAAGGGTACCTGTACCCGAAACCGACACAGGTGGGTAGGTAGAGAATACCTAGGGGCGCGAGACAACTCTCTCTAAGGAACTCGGCAAAATAGCCCCGTAACTTCGGGAGTCATCGGTCAAAGTCCATTTGACCGCCCGATTGAAAAGTCAACGTTTTGCCACCACCAGGGGCAAAACGGTCATTTCGCATCGTTCGTCCGATTTCGCCCAACTAATCACGGATTAGCCTCACTAATCGTGATTAGTCACTAATCTAATCCTGGAATTTGGAACGGGTCGTTACAACCTTCCCTCCTTAATTAATTTCTTCCTCGAAATTCCAACCGACCTAATCTAACCGTTCTTCCCTCCTTAATTAGTTTCGTTCTCGAAACTCCAACTATCTTGATTCCACATCCGCCTCGTGGAAATAATTCGATCTCCTGACACGTGTACACTAGTACACCCACTAACCAGAATAATACTCGTCTGCAATCAGACGTACCACTAACACCCATGTCGTATCGACTACATTCGACCACGTCGAATGACCGTAGTCGTACGCTCCGAACTGACACCACCTCTCAGTATCAGAGTAGCCCAAGTATCCTATGATCAACCCACTTGTCAAATCTACCCTTTCGCTGACATAAACAACTCTACGGTTCCTTCCTCAATCTCTAACCTATCCTGACGTCTGCTCCCACTGGAAGTTACCAATCCCTCAACGATCCACGCTGACACCTCCGACAAACTGTCAGCACTTGACAGTCGTCAGTCGCAAACTGATATGACACACACTCGTGGTTACACTAACCACAAGCATTTCACTCGACCTGTGTGTAACTAGACCCATCAGAAATACCGTGACCCAACGCACAGTATCCAATGTCCAGTCCACGACCTCAACTAATCCGATGGTATCGCAACCAAGCCGACTACCAACCCATTCACCAATGTACCCCTGGTATAACCTATATACCGTCACCAGGCACGATAAGTCTGCCTAGTATCGTACCTCGAACAACGTACAAGATACGTACCTCAATACCAACTTGACTACAACCACAACAATAACAACAACACGGCCACCTAGGTCGTAGCCAACACGTTCCTATTATGGAGTCCATTTGTCCAATCCCGGATTAGACAAATCGAAACTCCAACCCCTCATCTCTTTCCAAATCAGAATCCGAATCCGTAATTTCGTAAGAAATCCCGAATCCAAACTCAGAAATCATATCCATAGCCATGTCCAAATCCGAATCCGAAATCATCATTCCGCAAACTAGTATTAGGAATGACCATTCCGAACCCAAATCCATAAAAAGAAAATCCACAGTCAAGCTCTAGAATCAAATCCTGAATCGTCACCCAGAATCCGATTCCAAACCCCAACTCCAGAAATCCTCTTTCAAGTTCCAAAATCAAATCCTAAATCGTCATCTAGAAATCTGATTCCGAAACCTGAAATATCGTTCACGTCTACCGAGACATACCAAAACCAAACCTATCGGTTACCCGCTCAACCGATTACCACAATACGATCGATTGACTTCATAGGGAAGTCAATCCTAACATCAACACAACACTAGGTCAGACAAAATCCGACCTCGTCAAACACCTACTCATCGGACAACTACTCAGGCGAGTAATAAGCCATATGGGATTTACCTCGAAAAGAAGTTCAGTCCCATCATGCTTCACTCAACATCCAAGTAAGAGTAATAAACTCTCCACCTATCTGGATATCCAAATCACGATCCAGATCCAACACTACGTCAACCGACCATAGACGTCACGATCCCTGATCGTCACGACGTCCAAAGTCCTCAACCATTTCCCACATCTAAATAGATTAGTCAACGACGAGACACGCCGAGACTGTGGGTTCTCACTGATTACCTCGTATCGATCCTTGTCATTCCACCTAGGAAAACCAAAGATGATCCAACACGATGACATCAAAACTCATCCTACGTGAATGCAACCAAAACTTGCTGCACTCACCACGCCACGTAATCCAACATCGTCTGCCACCAAGTAGAAAATGAGAAATCTCAGTCATTTAACTTCGATATACTCATCTCCTCCTGATGATTCAGAACAAATTCCGGGTCCACCAACCAATACACGATCAGTGTACTAGTGACAACCAACAACATCTATATCATCAACGCCATCTACCATCATCAATCATGGTAGAATCTGAGAATTCACCCAAAATGACTTCGACATACCCATTACCAATGCGGAAAACCCGCATTCCATTCGTCACCGCAATCGCACCCTCTCGCGATTTCGAAGTTCCAACAAGATTGGAAACAACATACCTGGACATCAACCACGTGTCCCCTAACCAATTTAGCTCTATCTGAGATCCACTCTGGGACCACAGATACCGAACATATGAGTAACTCTATGGAGTCACATCCCGACTCGTGACTTATCGTCATCACAATCACTGGCACCAGCACCAGCACCAGCACCAGCACCAGTACCTGCACCAACGCATTATCACCTGCACTAGTATCAACACACAGGCATCCACACTAGTAGCAGCACACTAACACCAGTATCAGTATCAGCACACCGTGTGCAAACTGACAACCCTGGATCTCCGCTCATACCAAGCGACGATCGCGTACCTCTGCTCGTATAGGAGAAACTCTGCCTCCCTCGTACCCGACAACTCTGGGTACAGTCACCCTGACAGCTCATGCGAGAAAAGGAAACGTCCCTCGAACGTCCCCGATTCCCAAAATCGTAACTACAACCACACTAGGTAATAGCGCCTGCCACACACTCGTGCAGACCTAACTACCAGGCACCGCTATCGAGACCCCGCATCCAACGGAATCACTCGCCCGTACCAAATACTCCATATCCCCGCTCCGGGATTCCATCGACAAGTACCAACCCTGGTAACTTGTCCAACAATCTCTATCCTGTCGTAACTCGACTAAACCATTGTCGTCTACCAGGTCATCCACGACCTTAGTTGCACCAAACCACAACTAAGTAGCACGACAACCAACTCGGTCTTAACTGATAAGTACAATCCCGACTGCGAAGTGCAGTCCCAACACAAGCTGATATGACTAGACCGACTAACGAACCCCAAATCCGAATAGTCGTCAAAGTCACACCATTCTCCAACTCACATTTCCGAACCATACACCCAAGGTAGGATTCCACAATCACACCTAGAGTCACTCTGAACCCAACTGCGAAAAGCAGTAAACTTAACAATCTGACCGACCCCGCGGTCTTGACATCGTAAAGACGTCAATCAAATCCTACCGTCAATCAACTAGGATTCTCCGAATCCGGCTGCTAACTGCCGACTGCAGTAAATCCATTTAACTCAACATAATCCGACCATCTAATGGTCACAACATCGAATCAGTCGTCGGAACCGATCCTACGACATCGTGAAAGACGATCCCAACTAACCGTCTCACGATCAAAATCTATAAGAATACGTTTATCCCTTTGTAGGGTCCCACACTGTCATCCACGAAAGAACTATGGCAACCCCGACATCGAATGCCGAACCAAGACGGTCCACAATCCAATCCTACTAACTATCGTACCGGCACCCCAATCTCAGGTTGATAACGAACTGTAGCCCCTTGAGATATCATATCCTCGACCAGCGTACATACTCCAAGAGCTCCGCGGTTGCTCGAATAGAGACAACCCCGCTCTGATACCACGTTGACAGGACCCATCCCAATCCCCTCGGGATTAGTGCGGGATGACCCTGCTCCCGTCTGACACGAAGTGTCAGACAAGGGATATTTTCGTCCTTTGTCCTCCCGAGCTATCAGAGTACGCCAGGATCCGGAGGAGGTATGTGATATCTCGATCTCTGCTACAGTCCACATCCGATGTCAACCTGAAGGGCAGTCAAAACATTAAAAGCTGTGAGTGGACAAAACAAGAGTTTATAAAACATTTCATAAGGAAGGCATTTGTACAATTCACTAAAAAGCATGCATGCATTCGAAAACCATTTATCCAAAACAAACCATATGTGGGACTAAGCCCAAAGCAGATATAAACCAAGGTCGAAAGGACCACAATGAAAACGACCATACGGGCCACTGCCCAAATCCATAAGGGACTCGGCCCCAAACCATAAAGAAACCAAGTACACGAGCCACTGCTCAAATCCTGTGCACACCTGTGCACACCACATATCATATATATATATATATATATATATATAAGTCACACAACCAATCCTGTCACGGTATCCAAAGCTACGCGCGTGCTACCCGGGTCTCAATCCGAGTCTTCTCAAAGTCAAGGTCAATGTCCGCAGACCACTGACCCTACCCGAGGTAATAGTAACCATAGCCTTCCTGAGAGTAAGGAACCCAACTGGGGGGTGACTCCACTCAGTCGGTGCTCCGTGACTACTCCGGGGTCCACCCAGGCCAACGACCCTCCCCGGAGGAGATAATAGAAGTAAAGGAAGGTAGATGAACATATATATACATAACATAATATCCATGCCCGGTTCCCCTAAACCGTCATGATCCATAATAACTCTAACCAAGGTAACATGCCAGTTCCCATAAACCGTCATGTACCGTAATAACATAACCAGGGTAACATGCCGGTTCCCATAAACCGTCATGTACCGTAATAACATAACCAGGTAGCATGCTGGTTCCCATTAACCGTCATGAACCTGGGAATCCATTTAAGGTTCCCTGACTTGAAATCAAAACCGTAAAGTGACTGGGTCTCGTGCCCGAACATAGGACATCAGCTGGGCACCGTGCCCGAAATCTGAGGTCATATGCCCGAGACAAAACCAAATGGGTCTCATACCCGAGTTTATCCTTTTGAAATTCAAGCCATTTCATTAAAACCAATAAAGAAGTACAGACCCGTATAAGCACCGTATAAGGCCGAAACCTCGAAATACGTGCTTATACGTAACCACATACAAATGCACCCATGGCATCATCAAACAAGTAATAAAACATATAATAAACATTTATGCATGCACCAATTTAGAAAAAAAGGTCCACTCACAGACCGTCCGAGCTGTCGCCTCGATTTGCGTGCCATACGGCTCCCCGAGCCGATCACCATCACCGGGACTCCCAAACCTGTCCAAATCGTAATAGAAGGTTACTAACTACTTAATTAACCTCCCATTAAAGCCCCGTAATTTTCCCGTATTTTTAAATATTTTTAAAACCGAACCTAAACCTTCCGATGCCCCGAAACATATCGAGACGGTGTCCGATTGACACGAAACCAGTCCCAAAATGTTCGTTACATCGAATAGATGATTTCGTATGTTGGAACCTTCCCCAGATTCCCTGCCACGCGCCCTCACGCGCCGCCTAAAGTGGCTGCGCGTGGGCTTCACGCGCCAGGTACAGTACCTGCTGACGTCATCGCTAACATCAGCATGACGTCATCACTGACAACCCCTGACAGTGACACGTGTCACACTCCCATTGGCCACTGTCTGACATTGTCAGATCTGACATGATGACGTCATCAGGATGACGTCATCAGGCACCCCTGCCTCCTCGCGGGTCGACCCGAATGACTGCAACCGGGTCGCCGTGATCCGCGGCTTGACCCGGCCGGTTCTCCGCCGTCCGGCCACCAAAATCGTTCCCGTTTGTCCCATTCTCCTCGTCTCAATCTAACCTAGAGTTCTATGGGTTCAAAACTAGGAAAAACATCAAAACCCGTACCTTCCAAGCTCATCAATGGCGGCCGTGACTTCCTCCGCCGTTCCCGGTTGATCCAGGCCGTCCCCATCCCCAACACTAATCCTATTCGACTCCTAGGACTACCAGCAACCTAACCTAAGCCTTAGAATCCAATAAAAAGCAATGAAACAGAGTTTTGAATTTTTGAATATTTTTACCTCTCGGGTTCTCTCCGCCGTGGCCTTCACCGTGGGCCACCGTCCAGCCTCTCGGTCCTCAACCCTTCACACTCCTCCCACGGTCACTCCCAGCTCACACAAGTGATGAATGGTGAAGTGTGTTTGTGTGTTTTGATTTTTGAAGAAATGAAGAAAAATGGGGTTATGGGTTTCGGGTTGGAGGATGAACAAAGATGAAGGAGAATGGCTGATGAGAGAAAGAGAGATGGATGGTGGGGATTAAAAGATGAGATTGAAATGGATGGTTAAGATTGAATGGTGGGTGGGTTTGGTTTATAAAAGTAATTAAATAATATTAATTAATTATATAGATCCACATTTTGGGGGTCTAAGCCAATGGGATGAGTGACACTTGTCACTCATCCATGGGGCCCACCAAAATATCCACCCAATCAGATTTCGCCAAAAAGTCCCCGTCTCGAAGTTCGTGCATAGTGAAATCGAACTTCCGTGACCCATAACTCTCCCGTTCGAAGTCCAATTTCAGTGTGCCGCCTGCCTATGGATTCGTATCGTCCTTATCTACGTAACGGTCTTCGGCCCTCGGCCATCGGACCTCCCGGTCAAAAAGTCAATATTTGACCCCATTTAACCAAAATTACCAAAATGCCCCTAAACTTCCGAACATCATAACTTCCTCCTCGAACGTCGGAATTGAATGTGCCACCTGTCTATGAACTCGTGACGTCACGAACTACGTCACGGTCATCGGTCAAAGTCCATTTGACCGCCCGATTGAAAAGTCAACGTTTTGCCACCACTAGGGGCAAAACGGTCATTTCGCATCGTTCGTCCGATTTCGCCCAACTAATCACGGATTAGCCTCACTAATCGTGATTAGTCACTAATCTAATCCTGGAATTTGGAACGGGTCGTTACAAGATCCATATTTCTGACATTCCAGATATCTGACGTCCAGATATCTGACGTCCCAGACGTCAAATCATAGAAATCCTGCTTCTGAGTCACTATACAGTCTGATCGTTCTGTATAATGACCCATCGCAGGCAATGCACCGTGACTTCCCCAGTGTCCCAGAAACCTGGAGGAGACTACCCACAGATCCTCGTATCCAGATGGTATATGGAAAACAGTTTTATAAAGTCATTTTAAAACATCTCAAAGGGCCTTGCCCGAAATTTCTAGAAAACCATCACAAATCCATTTAGGGTCCCCGACTCGAAATCACGTTTATGAAACATAGGGTCCCAGACCCGAAATCACATTTATAAATCACAATTGGTCCTCATGCCCGATTTCATAAACCAACTGGGCCCCGATCCGATCACATAACTCAAATGGGTCTCAGCCCGATTTCGTAAACCAACTAGGTCCCTGCCCGATCACATAATTCAAATGGGTCTCATGCCCGAGTTCATCTTTCCAAAACCAAAACCATTTCATCAAACCATTATCGAACCCACAAGCACATAAAACTATAGTATAAAATCGTAACATCGAAATACGTGCAAATACAGGATTACCTTGAAATACGTGCAACCATGTAAATCACCAATGCCACAATCATCACTATAGAAATCACATATATAAAGCATATAAAACAGTTATGCATGCATCATAGTTTAGAAAATATTATCCACTCACAGATCGTCCTACGCTGCCGCCTCGATACGCGTGTCATACGCCCTTCCGGGCCGCATCACTATCACTGGAATTTCCAAATCTGTCTAAACCATACTAGAGGGTTACTAACTACCTCATAAACCTCTCATTAAATCCCCGTAATTTTTCCAAATTTTTAAACGTAGTTTACATAGGCTTTAAACCTTCGAACAACCCAAACTATATCGAAACGATGTCTGATCGATACGAAACCAGTCCCAAAATGTTCGTTACATCGAATAGATTAAAATTCATGTTGAACGCTTTTCCAGAAATTTCCCCACGCATGGCACTATTCATCATCTTCAACCTCAGCCAAGCCCGGTCCAGACCGGTTCTCTGCAACCCGGTCCAACTCAAACTGGCTTTCCCAGTTTTCGCCCATTTCTCCTCTGTTTTCAACCCTATTTCATCCTACACCTTCGTCCCAACCTCTAGACTTGATCTACATGATCAAAACATGAAAAACAAACGTAAAACTCACCTTCCTGATCGATGATAAACTGACCGTCTTTCCACCGTCGTGTTTTCACGATCCCGGGCACCTCCAGCCTCGTTTCTCGTCCCAATCAACTCCTTACATCCTTCAGAAGCTTAACCAATTAACCAATTCAACCATTAACCATAAAATCTCGAGTTTCCATTTTTAAATGTAAAATCGAATTTCACGGGAAATCGTCCTTACCTCACCGTCGTACACCGCCGTGGCCATCACTGACCTCGTCACACTTCACTCTCTCACTTTCATTCACACCTCAATACAGATAATGAGGATTGAAGATTTGGGATTGGATGAGTTGCACGATCACGGGTTTTGGGAGGAAAACCAAAATGATCGATCGAATGGGAAAGAAGAATTTTCCCACCGCGTGGGGAAATGGGCCAATTAGATAAGGGACAGGTGTCACTTACTGATTGGTCCACCCAGATTTCCAATCCAATCCAAACCTGCCACATGTCCACCTTTCTTGGTTTTCGTGCAATAGTACCGTAAAACGTTCTAGACCCGTAACTTCTCCGTCGAACCTCCGATTTCGACTTGTCGTCTATCTACGTACTCGTGTCGTCCCGATCTATATCACGGTCATCGGTCCTCGTACGTTTGACTCCCCGAGTCAAAAGTCAAAATTTGCCCAAATCCAAGGGCAAAATAGTCATTTCGCACTGTCCGTCCGAATTCTCTCAACTAATCCCCGATTAGTCATCCTAAACCATAATCAATTAATATTTAATCTCGATATTCGAGACGAGTCGTTACAGTGAGTCTATCCCTACCTCTCTAGGCTGGGTTGACAAGTTTTTTTGGTCCCTCTCCTCTAATGGGTTGTTCTCCTCTAACTCTTTGTGGAAGAAGCTTAACGCGGAAAGGGTTGCGGATCCTCGATCTCACCTAATTTGGTTCTCGACAGCCATTCCTAGGGCTTCTTTCATCTTGTGGCTTGCCGTTAAAGGGCGTTTGGGTACTTTGGATTGAGTTTTTTTTTCTATTTCTTCTCACTCTAATGCTCTGTGCCCTATGTGTGATAGAGAACCTAAAACCCATGACCGCTTGTTCTTAGATTGTCCGGTTACTTGTGATATTTAGCGTGTGGTGCTTGGTAAATGTGGTTACAACTGGAGATGTCCCCCTTGGCCATTGTTTTTTGGATACTATTTCTATCTTATGGCATGAGAAGTCGCTTGTCGTTACCATCAAGAAGCTTGCCCTTTCTGTTACTGTTTATAGTATTTGGAAAGAACGCAATAACCAGATTTTTGTTAATTCTCGGTGCTTTCCGTCTACTATTCTTACTTATATTATTGAGAAGATTCGGTTAAAATTTTGTAATGTTAACTTTAAGATGAATGCTGGTAATATTCAGGCTGTTAGAGTTTGGAATGTTCCCATTACTTAGTTTGTATGGTGCTTTGTTTTGTTTCCTTAGTTCCCGGTCTATCCCTGTTGGCTTGCTGTTTGGTTGTTGTTCCTCCCTTTGGGTTGTGTGTTTTCTCCCCTATATGAGTTTGTTGTTGTTGTTGTTGCCCTTTAATTTTGGAGCGTGCCTTTTAATACTATTTTGATTTATTAAAATAAAAAGAAAAAAGAATTCTATAGCTGCCAATTGGGCATTAAATGGATCAATTATTCATCACATTTAATGATAATAATTAATGAAAGTTGAGTCGGGCATTGGATCTGGGCTCTGGCCGATAAAAGTTCATGGTAGATTAGGTGTTGACAAAAAAAGAAGCTTGATATCTTAATTATCAAAAGATAAAAAATTTAAAAAAAAGTTTGATACGCGTAATTGTCATAGCATCACATTAACGTAGAAATGGACGAGTTGAAGATCCATAATCCATTCTGATGGGGTTGATAGTAATTGATGGTAAAACTATGAAAGTGAAACCCAGCGACGACACCTTCACCTGGTGCTGATGGAAAAGGCAGATTCTGCCGAGTCTGAAAAGCATTCAGTTTCATCCTCTTCTTCTACAACATGGATAAAGATCCTAAACGGCATTAAATACCCGAACTTGACGTGAGAGCTCTGCTCTAAGCCTCTAACATCTTTCACTTAGCTCTGAAATATCTGATTTCAGCTGTGACTTTTGTGAAAGCCGACACCGATACAACCAAGTGCGGAGGCAAATGGACTAGACCAGAGGGGTCCCAAGCTCATCTTATAATTTTTTCGCCGTCTTTCTTTTTTGTTCTAGACTCTAGAGTTGTAGAGGCAGATTAAGAGCAGAAGAGGCTCATAAATCATAATTGATGATGAATGTGAGAGAGTGAGTGGCGCAGTGGTTGAAGTTGGTTCTCGGGCAAACTTTAAATTTATTACGGGCGTTTGGCGCCGTTTATATTGATTGCTTTCTGGGATTTTTCTACACCCAACCGACAGTATACACGTGGAACAAACAATGAATGGCTTCCTAGTTTGTTTTCCTTCGTCAACAACGTACTTGCCAATTTCTTTTACTCTCTGCCAGACTGTATACCCGGTTTTGGAAGTAGAATCATCATTTGAGCTTACATTTTTTTTGGTTTATCGAAGTTGAGCTTACATTTTTGTTTTCAATAATCTCGAATTATTGGTGAAAAACTTAAATAAATAAATAAATCTCAAATTATTGATTGATAGATTTCAATTTAAGGTTTTAAATATTAAATAAAATTATCACTAGAATTATTAATTTTGTGATAATTATTTTCATTATCATTAGAGGTGTGAAGTTGGATGTTCGTAAAGAGTAGGGGTGGGCACGGTTCGGTATGGTACAAAATTGATCGATACCAGAACCATACCATTTAATTTTAATCGGTACGGTACGGTTCGGTATTCAATATTTTGAAAGTGAAACCAGATCGTACCGTACCAATTAAGTTCGGTACGGTTTCGGTATGGTTTCGGTTTTGAGCCAAAATTTTGTTTGTGATTATAAAGCAAGGAAAAGACTAAAGAAAAAACAAAACTACATTTATGAAGGACTTAAGTTTTCAAATATGTATTGAAAAAGTTGGACTAAGTTGAAGATATCAACTCTTATAAGCTAAATTAAGACATGTATGATCATATCAACTCTTGAAGAAGGCCTAATAAACCAATAAGAAATAAATTTAATTATTAAAAAAAATATTCTAATTCGGTACGGTATCGGTACGGGACGGTTTTTTAAAATATCGATACCGAAACCGTACCGAATTATATCGGTACGGTTTCGGTACCGTACCAATCATACAACAGTTTTACTATTCGGTTTTTTTTTCGGTATGGTTTGATCTGAAACGATACGGTTTCGGTATTTTGGTTCCATGTGCCCAGCCCTAGTAAAGAGTAAGGCTGATCTCCGTTATATAGAAATTTGTACTTAATGTTATGCCGTTGAGCTTCACGTTTATAAGTTTGCACTCAATGTTATGCCGTTGAACTCCAGGTTTATAAATTCGTAATTAATGTTTGCTATTATTGTGCAAAAGAAATAAAATCAAGAATTCATCGAATTCAAATGTCAATCAAATTTGATAAAATATGTGTAAATATGATAATAGGTAAAAATTCGTTAAGAAAAAATTAATAAAAAATTGCAAATTCATAAAATCCATTGACAAATCACTGAAAACAAATTAATGACATCTATTTTTGTTGGGTGGGGCCAGTTCCATGAGCATAAACTATGAAGTCTTTTACTGAGGTCCCCCAGTTGCAATGTGAGTAAAAATAAAAAAAATCCTAAAAGTGCACCAAAAGCTCAATGTAGAGATTATGCAATTGAATATCTACTTATAGCTTGTCCATATTATGCCGTCACGGATCCTCACAAAGCCACGTCTCCCCGAGCACGAATCTTCCCAAAAATTATGAAGCAAAATAATAATGTCCTTTAACCACAAGTTCCTTTCAATTTTCCCAAAAAACCTGTAAATTAGACCTCATTTTTTGTCACAAGCCATGCAAAAATGAAAAAACCACCGCAACAATATCACAATACAAAGTTTTTAAAATTTTTTTGAAGTCACCATTGTCTGAAGAAATTTATCCAGAACGCGAAAATGGCGGGTGCAATATTGGGTGGGGATGAGGCAGTGATGAGGTCACTGAGCAGTGGGAGGAGGAGCCATGGATCAGTGAGCAGGAGGAGCCATGGATCAGTGAGCAGGAGGAGCCATGGATCAGTGAGCAGAAGGAGCTGGGCGCCGGCGAGTTTCCGGGAAGTGTGGACGGGGCAGGGGGACGTGTTTCAGCGCGGCGGGAGAGCAGATCATGAAGATGATGAGGAGGAGCTGAGGTGGGCGGCAATTGAGAGGCTTCCAACATTTGACAGGTTGAGAAGAGGAATTTTGAAGCAAGTTTTGGAGAACGGAAATGTTGGTTATGAAGAAATTGATGTCACCAATCTTGGAAGGCTGGAGAAGAAGCATCTCATGGAGAATATACTCAAAGTTGCTGAACAAGACAATGAGAAATTTCTTCTAAGTCTCAGAGACAGGACTGATAGGTACAATTTCGTTTGTTTTTAATTATTATTGTTAATTTGTCGATTTGGTATAGTGTTAAGTTGATTTTGTACTAATCAGGGCTGGGATTGATATTCCGAAGATCGAAGTCCGGTTTGAGCATTTATCAATTGAAGGGGATGCATATGTTGGAACCAGAGCACTTCCTACTCTGCTGAATTCCACCATAAACACCATTGAAGTACTTTTTCCCTTCTGTATTCCTTTTATTTTTTATTTTTTAAATGAGCTCTAATTTAATTTTCTCTTGTATTAGAAAATTTATGGAAGACATTTTTGCTTACAAATTTTCTTTTGTTTTAATTTTTTATTTTGGGCGTGTTTTGGTGTGAAAAGGGAGTTCTAGGATTGATTAAGCTTTCCCCATCAAAGAAAAGAGTGGTCCAGATACTTCGTGACATGAGTGGAATAATTAAGCCATCAAGGTATGCGTATTCATTTTCTTAGTTCACAAGTTAGATTCTTTGTTGATCAGAAAGACAGAAACTCAGATGTTCTTTTTTTTTTTGCTTCTATCTTTTGATGTTCTTGACGTGATCTTTCGTGAGTTTTTTTTTTCCAGAATGACACTGCTTCTGGGACCTCCAGGGTCAGGCAAGACAACATTCCTGCAAGCACTTGCTGGCAGGACCGACAAGGATCTAAGGGTGCAGCATCGGATCTCCTACCTTTGCATGCTGCCGATGTCTTTTGATTTCATGTTAAGCATGTGACAAATTTTCTCTCAAACAGGTGTCTGGAAGGATCACTTACTGTGGTCATGAGTTTTCGGAGTTTGTTCCTCAAAGAACATGCGCATATATCAGCCAGCATGATCTGCACCAAGGTGAGATGACAGTGAGGGAGACATTGGATTTTTCGGGACGATGCTTGGGGGTTGGGACCAGATATGAGCTACTGGCGGAGTTGTCTAGACGGGAAAAAGAATCTGGAATCACACCTGATCCCGAGATAGATGCATTCATGAAAGCCACAGCTCTGGAAGGGCAAGAAACAAGTTTAGTCACAGACTATGTTCTCAAGGTTCGTTGCATTATGTCTTCTTGGTTGTTAGTTATTTGAATCTAACCGCTTTAACTAACTAAGAAACTGTTACAGATACTTGGATTGGATATATGTTCTGATATTTTAGTGGGTGATGAGATGCGAAGGGGCATATCTGGTGGACAAAAGAAGCGTGTTACTACAGGTGCGCCAAGTCAAGAAATAGTGTACTGTGACATTGTGAAATCTTTTCTATATATAACAGTATCGAAATGGATGCAGGAGAGATGCTGGTTGGACCGGCGAAAGCTTTTTTCATGGACGAAATATCAACTGGATTAGATAGTTCGACCACATTTCAAATTGTCAAGTTTATGAGGCAGATGGTTCATATAATGGATGTCACCATGGTGATCTCTCTTCTGCAACCAGCACCTGAGACCTTTGACCTTTTTGATGACATCATCTTACTTTCAGATGGTCACATTGTGTACCAAGGTCTCCGGGAGAATGTGCTTGAATTTTTCCACAGTCTAGGTTTCAAATGCCCAGAAAGAAAAGGAGTTGCAGACTTCCTGCAAGAAGTCATTTCAAGAAAAGATCAAGAACAGTACTGGTTCAAAAAGAACGAAGCTTATCATTATATTACTGCATTGGAATTTTCGGATAGCTTCAAAAGTTTCCACATTGGCCAAACACTGTCTGAACAACTTGGGATTCCTTATGACAGATCGAAAACTCATCCTGCTGCATTAGTGAAGAGAAAGTACGGAATTTCGAACTGGGAACTCTTCAAGGCATGTTTTGCCCGCGAGTGGCTTCTAATGAAGCGAAGTTCTGCTCTATACATATTCAAGTTTAGCCAGATCACAATCATGTCAATCATTGCCATGACAGTATTTTGGAGGACAGAAATGAAACATGGAAAATTACAAGATGGGGGAAAATTTTATGGTGCATTATTTTTCAGTCTCATAAATGTGATGTTCAATGGGATGACAGAGCTTGCCATGACCATTTTCCGGCTCCCTGTGTTTTTCAAGCAGAGAGATTTCTTGTTGTATCCAGCATGGGCTTTCTGCTTGCCAATCTGGGTTCTTAGGATCCCGGTTTCATTCATGGAGTCGGGAATATGGATCATACTCACGTATTATACTATCGGTTTTGCTCCTGCAGCTAGTAGGTATGTGGCTCGTTGTGTAACTATCATGTCCTTAGAATGATAAGTTCCTTAAATCCTTACATTTTGAAATTTGTGCAGATTTTTTCGACAACTATTGGCGTTTTTTAGCGTGCATCAGATGGCCCTATCTCTCTTTCGATTCATTGCAGCACTTGGAAGGACACAAATTGTGGCAAGCACACTTGGGACCTTCACACTGCTATTGGTTTTTGTCCTTGGAGGATTCGTTGTTGCCAAAGGTTCATTGTTCTTGTCATTTCTTAAGCAGTTGGTGATTATGTAATCGCGGAGTATAAATGAGTCCTTTCGTGCAGATGACATTGAGCCATGGATGATATGGGGCTACTATATATCTCCAATGATGTATGGACAAAATGCCATAGCTATCAATGAATTTGTTGACAAACGATGGAGTGCAGTAAGATCTTGTTGATTTCTAACCGCATTTTGTTTCGTTTGAAGAGAACTTCATAATTTTTTTATTTTATAATTTTGCTGACATTATACTGTTATTTCTGTTACAGCCCAATATTGACCCACGAATCTCTGAGCCTACAGTTGGAAAGGCTCTTCTAAAGGCCAGAGGCATGTTCACAGAAGAATACTCCTACTGGATATGCATAGGGGCACTTCTTGGGTTTTCACTGCTTTTCAACATCTTGTTTATTGCCGCACTGACTTTTCTGAACCGTAAGCTCTAATTTCTGACCAGAAACATCATTTCGGCTATGTGTAAAAGATTTTAAGTCTAGTAATACTTTCTAAACCCAATGTAGCTTTCGGAGATTCTAAATCAGTTATACTGGACGACGATGACAAGCATAGAAGAATGCAGGCCACACAAATGAGTTCTGCATCCACTGCATTGATGAAATCTGAGAAACGTGGAATGGTGTTGCATTTTCAGCCATTGTCACTTGCATTCAACCATGTGAATTACTTTGTCGATATGCCTGCTGTAAGTAGTAAAAACAATAATCTGAATTCGAGTGCATGAGAAATCATTAGCATTCACAAATGCTGAAATCTGTTAGTTGTTGGTGATGATCAGGAGATGAAGAGGCAAGGATATGAAATGGATCGCCTGCAGTTGCTACGAGATGCTAGTGGCGCGTTTAGGCCCGGGATTCTAACGGCATTGGTTGGGGTGAGTGGTGCAGGAAAGACTACTCTAATGGATGTGTTAGCAGGAAGGAAAACAGGCGGTTATATTGAAGGAAGCATCAGCATTTCTGGGTACTCTAAGAACCAAGCAACCTTTGCACGCGTTAGCGGTTATTGTGAACAAAATGACATACACTCCCCAAATGTAACTGTTTACGAATCTCTTGTATACTCTGCCTGGACGCGTCTTGCTAAGGAGATCACCAAGGAAACACGACAGGCATGTCTTGTTTTGGCACGCAACTCTTGATTTTGTTTCCTTGTTAGAGCCTAGAACTGTTTATTGAGACTTAGATTTAAAATTGTAGATGTTTGTGGAGGAAGTCATGGAGTTGGTTGAGCTGAACCCACTGAGGAGCTCCCTAGTAGGCCTTCCAGGAATCAATGGACTGTCAACAGAGCAGAGGAAGAGGTTAACCGTGGCGGTGGAGTTGGTTGCAAATCCATCCATAATTTTCATGGACGAGCCGACCTCAGGTCTTGATGCAAGAGCTGCTGCAATCGTGATGCGTACAGTCAGAAACACTGTGGATACAGGCCGGACACTTGTCTGCACTATTCATCAGCCAAGCATAGATATTTTCGAAGCCTTTGACGAGGTATGATATTCGACATTTAACCTTGTTATCAAATCCAAATTCACATGTAAAGAAACTTAAGATCTTTATCAATTTGATATATATATATTTTTTGGTCTCCCACAGCTACTGCTGATGAAGAGGGGTGGACAAGTCATTTATGCAGGACCCCTTGGCCGGTGTTCTCAAAATCTCATAGAATATTTTGAAGTAACAACCAATACTTGTGTCCTACAGTTGGTCATTAGGATTTCTATGATGATTGTTTGTGTTCTGTTACAAATAAATGTCTGTAAGCTCTCTTGCAGGCGATTCCAGGAGTTAATAAGATCACAGATGGTTACAATCCTGCAACATGGATGCTGGAAATCAGTTCTTCTGCAGTTGAGGCTCAACTCAATGTGGATTTTGCTGAGATATATGCAAAGTCTGAACTTTACAGGTAAGTGGAACATTGTAGGCGACGTTCGGTGGGTGAGACTGGCTTGAATTGGATAATTCATCAAATTCAATATATCTTAAATGTAAAAATGAAAGTGTTTTCACCGTGCCAGGGCTAGAGTAGTATCCAATTCAATCTCATGAGACAAACATGGCCTTAATTTTTTACTTGTGTCGTGAGAAAGACAAAACTATGTTATGCAATTTGATTTGTCCTTTAAATTCTCAGGAAGAATCAAGATGTTATTAAAGAGCTAAGCAGTCCTGCCCCAGGATCCAAGGATCTTTACTTTCCCTGCAAGTACTCTCAGTCTTTTTGGACTCAATGCAGAGCTTGCTTCTGGAAGCTACATTGGTCATACTGGAGGAACCCACCATACAATGCCATCAGGTTCTTCTTGACTGCTGTTGTTGGTACTCTTTTCGGCCTTATTTTTTGGAACAAAGGAGAGGAAACGTAAGTCAAGACTTAAAACTTAGGAGCCGTTTAATAACCATTCCATTTTTTTGTTTCGGTTTGATAAAATATTATGTGAATGGAATTGAATATATTAACAGACATAAGGAACAAGATCTACTAAATCTGGTGGGAGCTATGTATGCTGCCATTCTTTTCTTGGGAGCCACCAACACAGCCTCAGTTCAGCCCATTGTTGCAATTGAAAGAACCGTATTCTACCGCGAAAGAGCAGCAGGGATGTACTCTGCATTACCTTATGCATTTGCTCAGGTAATCAAAAATCAAACTTGATTCTAATAGCTAGAGATCGATATGCATTTGATCGTGATAAGCATGGTCCTGCAGGTAGCAATTGAGACAATTTATGTTGCAATCCAAACTCTGGTTTACAGTGTCATCCTATTTTCCATGATCGGGTTCGCTTGGAGACTTGACAAGTTTATGTGGTTCTACTACTTTATCTTGATGTGCTTCGTCTACTTCACATTATACGGTATGATGCTCGTGGCTCTCACACCTGGACACCAAATCGCTGCCATTGTCATGTCATTTTTCCTGAGCTTCTGGAACCTCTTCTCTGGTTTTCTCATTCCTAGGACGGTAAGCTATGTATTTGAATTGAATTCTTAAACTTCTATGTCTAGAAATAGAGTTTATGACATAAGGTCTAACAATTTTTTTTTAATCTAACAAGGACACAAGGTCAAAATCTTAACCCCCAAAAAAAAAAAGGAATGACTGTACACCATAATTGACAATTTGTAACAGAAGTTCCAACAAACAACCAAAATAGGCTGATTCACTAAATATATAATTTCAACAATGCCTTTAAAAAAAAAAACCCAACGGGTTTAGCCTCAAGTTTTGGCCTCCATCCAAAAACACGAGAACTAAAGACTAAGTCACAAGCTCTCCCACTGCCATCCTTACCCAAACACCCCCTCATCCTCCCCAAAACTTTATAAACCCTAAACCCAGAAACCATTAAGCCAAAAAATCCCTTGATTTTGTCAAGTCCAAACAAGTATAATCACAATTCAAAGAGTTTCGGTTTGCACTTTGCCATTAACACCCTTGATTCTTTTAGGAGTAACACGTAAAATCACATTTCTTTTAAAACTGTCCTTTGTTGTAAGTAAAAAATTTGATTGTCTTTGGATATTAGTTTGGTTATAATTGTGTCCTCAAGTGTAATTTTTTCATCTTTCCAGCAAATTCCGATATGGTGGAGATGGTACTATTGGGGGTCACCTGTGGCTTGGTCAATCTATGGACTTGTGACATCCCAAGTTGGAGACAAAACTTCATTGGTGGAAATTCCAGGAGAAGCTCCAATGTCAGTGAAGATTTACCTTAAGACAAGATTAGGGCTGTGGCTCATATTGGTTTTGTGCTCATATTCCTGTTTGTCTTTGCTTATGGTATCAAGTATTTCAACTTCCAAAGGAGATGATGATCATCCACCAACTATAAATACTTATAAAGGGTACCCAATAATTTTACTATCTATCTATTTATATCAGAGTTTTGCAGAATTTTATATAGGCTTAACGACGATAGAGGTTCCTGACAACCTTTTTTTTAATCAAACTTACTGTCAGAATGTGTTGATTCTTGTAAATTAGTTGCATCTTAGGGAGTGCCAGAATGTTTTGTACATCTACGTTTCCTATGCTCTCATTTTCGTCAATATATATATATATATATATATACGCACTTGAGCCTCTTCCCCACACCAATAAGGGGAAGCCTGGCAGTAGAAAATTGAAATAAGGGTGTCCATTAACATGCGTACATATAATATGCTTTCTGGTTTGTAGTTTTTTTCTCCTGATTCCTCTACGTAATTTTCGCCCCAACTAGTTGGTTATTCTTTTATTATTGAAACCAAACGGCATGAAACTAGTCCAAGAGAGGAAAGTCAGCCTCAAGAATGGAAAGTCAGCCTTACATACATAAGGATCACAAATTACAATATGAAATAATAGTAGATTGACTCTTTCCTATAATGGAATGTACCAAAGCTTCAATGAAAAGGAAATTGTTGGACTTTGCCTTTACATGAGTTCAGAGTATTGCACTAACAACAAAAGCTACAGGTTACGTAAGTACTTTACATGATAATTTTAAGTCTCTTCGATTTCAGGTATCTTTGAGGAGAGTAGACCTAAAGCAATATCTTCCAATTAGTAGTTTGCATAAGCACAGGCATGACCTACCTCTCATCAGGTTTGACAGGAGCATTTGCCACGTCCAGTATCTCCTTCTTGCTCTTTATCACACTCCAGTTCCTGGTATGGAAATCTACTTTGTCCAAGTCCTCCACTATTCCCATATACCCATATAGAAATCGCTCCTCCACACTGTTGTCTCCCTGCATTTCAGTTGCTTCAACAATTTTTCCATTGTTGGATGTCCCTCGCTTGAAATCTGCTCTTCCACGCTTATGTTCTGCAAAATATGTCTGAATCCTTTCTGCATCCCCAAGCCCTGTAAAAGTTCCCAAGAACTTCACCACCAGAACGCTTTGGTCAGCAGGCTTCCCTAGGCTCATCTTGATTCTACCCCTGATTAAACCCTTGCCTGCAATTTCATATAGAACCCAAAATAATCAAAACAAATAACTGTTACCGTAGCTCCAAGTATTTAAAAAATTTAGGGACCCATCTATTCGCTCAACCTGAATATTGTCACTGATTCAGATGATGAATGATCATGACATTTTTGGCTGATACCACATGCTAACAGTTTATTCTTAGTTTCTAGTTTCACTTCTTTCTAGGGTATATTTGGAGAAGTAAAATCGAAGTTTCAAAGAATTTAGGCTAAATAAGTTAAAAATGAGGGACCTCAAAGTAGTTAAAATGAGGAACTTCAAAGTACCAAAGGATTTGAAATAGCATAGCAAAACAACTAGATAAGGGATTCCCAAAGTAACACCCATCAAGTTGTTACTTACAAATCCCAACTAAATGCCTTGCATTTAGTTATTTGCAAATTCCCAACCGGTAGTTTGAAATTCCTCATTTTTAACTAATTTAGGCTAAATTCCTTGGAACTTTGATAGCTTTAAGCTCAGTATTTTCCATCAACTTTAAGCTCTCAAGAATTTGATAGCTTTGTGCATCTGGGAATCTATAAAACAGTTAAAAGCCAAAGTCGCTCACCTCTTAGAAAAGCCTCAAGTGCTTCAATAGATACAACCTTCCAACTTTCAGGATTGTTGTCTGACATAGAAATATTGTGTACAACAATGACGGGAGGCCACAAAATCAAATCTTCCTTCTGAGCCAAAGCTTCTTCCTTTGGCAAGAGCTGGGGAACCCATGTGACTGTGTCGACAGGAACAACAGTACTCCACCCCAACAGAACACAAACTGCTTTGAGAAGACCCATGTGCTGTGCCCTCAACCCAACTTTGTGAGACATAAATGCATGTGTTACCAAGCGTTGAGTGTCCATGAACTCCTTTGACATGCTGTAGCAGCATAGATAAAGAAAAATTGAAAAAGCACATATTCAACATCAGTACCACTCCTACCAAAGAAAAAAGTAAGGGAGAAACATTAAGGGCATCACACTTAAGCATGCTCATTGATACCATATACAGATTCTGGGCCCTAATATGTTATCATAAAATAAAAAATGAAAAGTAAATAACTTTAATATCTTCATAAAAATAAAAAAATAGTAATATATATATATATATATTATTTAAGACCCTTAACTGCTACAGCCTTCCTCGATTCAAATTAATCATTTCACTTCTCATTTTCTACACAGCTTGATCAAGTGAAGCACATTCGTAAGACGTGACTCCTTATACCGGCAATAAGTCACTACGACCTCCTTTTATCAGGGTTGGGACAGACTAGTATCAAATTTAAGTCGCAAGTCTGATACAGAAGTTTTCCATCCTCATGAAAATACAAGCCTTCAAGCAGTAGCAACAAATCAATACCAGTCCAACTCTTGACAACACTTTATCCAATGAGTTTATTAATTTCACCCCTTGAAACCTCATGAAAATTTCATTTACTTCTACATTCTAATTAACTTTTCTAAAAACACAAGATGACATTCATTAGCATATGGGAAATAGCTTACATATTCAAGAACCTAACAACCAAAGAAAGATTTGGTCTTCCCATGTTAACACTCTGTAATAGGATATCATTACCAAGTAAAACTCAGTTAGCAAGCCTCCTTTCCACTTATCTCTTTACAATCATATAGCAATCTCTTGGGTTTACATAGCATACATATTCAAGAACCTAACAACCAAAGAAACATTTGGTCTTCCCATGTCAACACTCTGAAATAGCATATTATTACCAAGTAAAACCCAGTAGGAAAGCATCCTTTCCACTTATTTTTTTACAATCATGTAGCAATCTCTTGGGTTTAGTAAGGAACTCTAAGCGAGTAGAAGGTAACTTATAGAACATATGCAGCTTACATTAAACAGAGGATCAGACGAATTAATCCAACTTTTTTATCTCCTCTCACCCAGAAAACCAAAATATTGATCTTAATGTCACTGACATCTAGATCACTCCAGGTGTTCTTGTAAAGGAGGTCTTAAACCTACTCACGCAAAACTATTCTATTCCCACAGAACCTAATACTCCAAACTCCATTGCAAGTCCTTTCCCTTTTCTTACCCAACTATAACTAGCAAGTTTCTACTGGCTATTCATGATATAATCTGATCTAAAAAATAAGATGACGGGGTCTCGAGCGTCAAAGATAAACTCATCTCTTAAGTGAGAAGCTGCAAAATTTAATACTGCTTCATAGGTTGTTCTGCTTTGCTGATCACAGTGCATTGCATGCATTACAAATTATAGCAGTATCACATTGCTTTCCATGTACAGACAACATTGAATATGCCTCCAAAGTCTACAAGCATAAGAAATAAAATATAGTCTATGCATTACAACCAGGATGTCAATAACAGCCAAACTAAAATGGGTTCAGCAATTAAGTTTGTAGCTGCTACTATGATTGCAAAGGAGAGGAACGAGACACCAATTTTCATTTACCAAGAGGCCAATTTGAATCAATGAATCATTTCAAGCCTTTGACATTCTTTTTCAGCCATTTAAAACTCAAAACACCATAGATACGTCCCTCCCTAAACCTTTAAATAAAAAAAAACATTTGACAAAATCTCATTGCCAACGAAAACCTAAGATAACATACAGAATATCTGCAGTTTAATTTTGCTAGTGAACAAGGAACTAGAAAAATTGACAGGCCCTGTATACCGATTTCTGCTGGATTACGACCTTGTGTTCTCAAATGGTGTCATTGCCACTAGAAAAGCTACATTACTTAGAAATCTGTCAATGATTGGGGGTTGACCAACTCCACAAACACCATTCTCTATCCATAAGGGTTTACCCAATGAACAGCAAGGAAACAACAAAAGGACCGCATAATTTTCACAAAAATCATGCAATAACTTTTAGTTTTACCCACACTGTGGAGATCACCAGGGATTGAGACCCTCCAACACTGAATTGATTTTGGTTCACAATCCACACCGTCAAAATCAAATTATTTATCTTGTAAAAATCCTAAAGAAAACCTAAATAACATATGCTTAGACTTACCGCACCAGTTGACTGCATCAATAGAAGTAATAGTATAACTAAAACACTCCTGAATGAAAGGATGATAACTGCAGCCTCACTTACACAGAATATCACAGAAAAGAAAACAGACCTTCGGCCACATACGATGCAGAACAAAGTACCAGCCTTTCCTTGTTCTTTGTATCTCCTCCGAACAGATGTGTTCATATTTAGCTTTTTAGAGTACTTTAAAAAGGCTTCATGTACCATTTGCATAAACTCCTCAGAGTCCTCAGGTGGCTCAGAACCAGCAGAGCTCACCCCATTTTCAAAAGGGTCAGCGTCATTACCATCACCTCGATGGACATCTTCATAACTATCATTTCTTCTCCAAACTCTGTGCTGTTTGTGAGCACCACTTTTTATATCAGCATGGTGCAACTTATGCCTACTTAACGAACCTGAATTTCGATAACCCTTTATATATCGATCACCATGTTTATAAAATCTGACAGAATGCCTTTGTGCATGTGCCAGAGAGTGTTGAGAAGGAACCCGATCATCAGATGCATATTCATCACGACGATCTAGCCCAACATACACCCTCTCAGCCCTACTGTACCTATTATGGTCAAATCCAGCTAATGCAGATTTATACATACCGTCTACATCTCCATCATTCCACTCTTCACCACTATCGTATACATCTTGGAATTCTCTAGATGCCCACTTAGTAGAAATAACTGTTCTAGGAATATATGTATTCGTGTCTTCTTCGATAACGTAGTTTCTTGGCTGTCTTTCTGATGGTTCATATATATCATGCTCCCCCCTGGTAATCTGCATTCCAACAGTATGCCTACGAATTCCTGAATCATATTTAGATACAGGAGACGGCTTGTCCTGATACGAACTCACATCTTTTTCAAAACCATAATCCACTTTCAAATGTGAGATCTGATTATCTCGAGATGCACTGGATATTTCATAATCTTGTGTCATTCTCCTTCCAAAATTGACATGTGAGCTTCCAGAACCCATATATTCTGCACCATGCTTTGATGGCTCTGATATTCTGCTTATTTCAGGGTACTCTGATAACGATTGTCTGTGCAATGTACGATTGTTCAGCATAATTCCCTTTCTTGAATTTCCATATGATTCCTCAGTATCATCCATTCTGTCAGAGTTCATAATGTTAGATCTTGACATATTTCGATGATCATAAACAATTTCAGTGTGATCATAGTTGTGCTGTGCTCGTGGAGGCATTATTTTGTGCAAGCCATCAGATGGATACGCACGATCATCAACCGGGATTCTCCTTGATTTGGAGTAATAAAAGTCATCATGGTCACCTATAGTAGGACTATACCTCTGGTAAAATTCCAGTTTCCTCTTGCCAGAATCAGTATCTCTAGAAGAATCTGCTGGTGGCCTTCGCCTGTATGCATTAACATCTAAGGAATCTGTTAATTTCAACCTGCTACGGGATAATTCATCCAAAGAAGGCAAGGTTTGGCCACCCCGATAAGAATCCTGAAAGTCACTCCTTATGCCTGTGGAGGAGCTAGCAAGAAAATCCTTCGAATGAGCACCTGACATCAAGGGGTACAAGCCATCCCTTGAAGCAAAAATGGGCTTCTCTCCTTTGTTAGATTTTGTCACCCGTAATCTATCCAAAGCAACTGGGTCCAGATAATGAAGTCTTTCTTGCTCAAAATGGAGTATATTCATACTTTGTGATGATGATGGTAGATGGCCACCACTTTCAGCTGGAGTTGTCACAGCATGCACGTCTGAAGGCGGCCAATAAGTTTCTAGTCCAGTGTTATCTTGCATATGCGCAGATTTCGATACTCCTAGCTCACCATCTTCCACTTGCATTGATTTTTGACTCAACATTCCCTGTGTACCACCAACTGACAATCTGCTTTCGTTCACTTTGTTTTTATTGATTCTAGAATCAGTACGTTCAGACCCGTAAACTCGTCTGCTATTTGAGTTATCATTCACACTATATTTTCCAGGCTCAGCCAACTCATGCCTCTGATGCAACTCCAACGGAACAGGCGCTGGTGGTGGTGGTGAATAATTCCTATGAAAGAGGCCGAACCCCTCATCAAAATGTGGCCTGTTACGCCTTTCAATAAAAGACAGCGGTGGTGACCTCGACCTTGACCTCCGGTGCACTCGGTCATTCATACCGCCATCCAAAGTCCAGCCATAGTCCCTCCTTTCAATAGGATCAGTCCTTTGACTTAAACTCACATCCTGCGGAAATCTGAGAGGGCTCAAACTTCTCCTAATAGACTGGTCTGCCGCCTCCCGCCCCATAGTACTCCTCCTACTATTACTACCATACAGGTCAGGCCCCGATTCATACCGATGGTGGGCACGTAGTCTAGAAGGTGGGGATTGCTCATTGAAATTCTCATGCTTGCGAGATTGCATTTTGAAATTCACAGCGATAAACCCTCAAATTTCAATGTCACAATAATTGAGTATATATTATAAGTAAGAGCTTGAAAAACCATAACCCTAGTAATACACATCCAATCAGATTGTAATTGAGGAACCCATAACCTTAACAACAATCACACAAATAGATAACAACCATATATCACCGACCCGAAATGAAACTTCATGGAAACTGACAATTCATAGAGGAATTTCAAACCTTTTCTTGGAAATCCATGAACGGTTAGAATCGAACTATAGGGGTAACAAAATAAAATCTTTCCAGTCCCCTTCAGTTTGAGTTCTTTCTTCTGGAAATATCCGATCAACGAACCACAAAGTTGCTACTTTTTCTTCTTAGATTTTCTGGTTGGAGCCAACGAGTATTAGAAATTGATTCGATTTGACTCGGAATTTCTTGGTTTTATGAGTTGATCTGCTCTGGTCGCTCAAAGAGCTTTGAGAATTCGATGACATTAGAGTCGAAGATGCCGGGTCGCTCCGCTTTTGTTAGTGGAAGCACTATTAATTACCCCTTTTTTTTCGTTGTGCGATTAGTTTTCAATTACCGCTTTTGTCACTGGAAGCACTATTAATTACGTTTTTTTTCGCTCTGCGATTAGTTTTCAATTATACGTGGTTAGTCGGTACGGATATAAATTCGTTAAAATTAATAATTTATCGGTTTGGATAATTATTTTTTATGTAAATTATTGTTACATTTTTAATAATTTTTATTTTTATTTAAAATATTTAATATTTATATATTAAACAAAATAAAATCTTAACTCAAATTATTTTTATTCAAAAGTCCCTAAATAGAATTTATAAGTA
Source organism: Prinsepia uniflora (assembly GCA_032719365.1). Classification (NCBI taxonomy): domain Eukaryota; kingdom Viridiplantae; phylum Streptophyta; class Magnoliopsida; order Rosales; family Rosaceae; genus Prinsepia; species Prinsepia uniflora. Next base: position 54,921,540 of record CM064874.1, read on the forward strand.
ATAAATTTCATATCTACTATTTTATATCTCAAAAAGAGAATGAATGAGTTATTAAGAATTCTTTTAAACAATTAAAAATAACATTGTCATTTTTTATCATCTTTGCCTCATGTGCCCCTATTCAATTTTGGTTTTTAAATGATTTTACAGGGTTTTTAAATACAGACGTATTCAATTAGGATTTTAATAAATTTTATACAAATCAAGGTGTATTCAATCTATATTTTAATATATTGTTTTAAAATTCTTTAAAATCTAGGTGTATTCAATTAAGATTGTAAAATACAATTTACAAATAGAGATGTATTCAAAAGTTGGATGATTTCATATGATTTTTTAAATTGGTGGATTTTGATAGATTTGCTAATGAAAAATATACATATTACTCCACCATCAAAATCATCACACCTCACCTAATATTTCATTGGATTTGAAGAAAAAAAAAATCTTCATTCTCAAAACATTTTTACGTTGTCCCCCTTCCTCATCCTAACTAAAGCGGCACCACCACCATTGTCATTTTTTTTTATGGAAACAGTTATTCAAAAGTGAAGACCAAATCCCCATCTAGAAATACAAAACCATAAAGTGCCAATTAACAATCCAAGTTTGACTTATAACAAGCTCACACTTCATTCTTAGCCCTCTTTTTGTTCTTTCCTCCATTTCCCTTGGTTTATTGGATTGAACATTCTATTTGCAGTTACTTTCCGAATTTTTTATAACTTTGACTGGTTACTTTAATGTATTTTGGTTTTTGTTTTTGTTCCTTTTTTTTATGATAATTACGATGATAAAACGTTTTATTAAGCTAATTTCGTTTGGAAGAGTGTGACTACGGTCTTGTTTCATTGTTTTGGTACGAAATTTTGTCTATTGAAAGAAGTCATGCCTGATACTTTGTAGTATGTGACTGTCATCACCGAATGGTAATGGGGAGAGGAGAAATGGGGAATGTGTGTAACACCCCGGAAATTCGAGGATTTTGATAATGTAATTTAATGTATGAATTAACGTTTTTACCCTTGCGATTGGTATGACCAAATTGTTGACTTTTTGAATTGAGGGTCAAATGGACTTTGACCAATGACCGTGACGTAGTTCGGGACGTCACGAGTCCATAGACAGGTGGCACGTCCAATTCGGACGATCAGGGAAAAAGTTATGACTATCGGAAGTTCAGGGGCATTACCGTAATTTGGACGATGGGGGCGAAAATGTTGACTTTTCGTTTGACAACTAATTTTCACATGACTCAAGGACCGTTAGGTAGGTCTCGATGCCCTGAGTTCGTAGACAGGCGACACGCCGAAATCGGACTTCGTATGGCTGAGTTACGGGTCTAGAAAGTGAAGGGCATTTTGGTAATTACTTGAACTAGGGGCATTTTGGTCATTTTACCCTGGTTACTGTAGCAACCGCGGGGGACCATGGACGGCACCACCGTGTGCTGTGGATCAGTGTGCAATTGTTTTATGCTTGTGTGTGCTGGAAAGAAAGGGTTGTCTATTGCTTTAGAACGTGGGCTGAACCATCCACCTTGCGCGGTCGAATTGATTAATTGAAGATTCGAAGATTTGCAGGAAAATTTCTCAGTGGCCAAGCTGGCTTTCCACGAGCTGTTGAGTGGCACTGATAGTTTAAATTGAGTGGAAATTGGGTAAGCTTCATTCTGCTGTTGAAGAAACTGAGAATTGGAGAGGAAAACCAGAGAAACCATTTCGGGGAAAATTGGAGGGAAAATCGGGTTTTGATTTCTGGTGACTGTTGCACCAACCTACGCACTGAGTGAGTTTTCTGGGAGTGTTTAGAACACCTCCATATCAAAATCGAGGGCAACCAGCCACGGTGGAGCTGGGACGGAGGCTGCCGTTTTCAGAGGAATTTCAGAGGTTTGGACGGCTACTTCCAAGTAACGTTTTGTTCAATTGATCATTCCTTATAGTTCGTTTTAGCCCTATGATGCTTCCTGGAAAGTTAATTTGATTTTGGTTTGGAAACCAGTGAGTTGGGATGATCAACCCGTTTGGTTGATCACGGGTCGAATGGCCAGTTAAAGGACTTGTCGAGGTTGATTAATGTCTCATAACTTAAATTGGAAGAATAATAAACATGTTAGGATCAAATTGGATTGAAATCGAGTAGGAATTCATGGGTGATCAACCGGGTCAAACCGCGGGTGGCAGGCCCGTATTACAGATAAACGGGTGAAGGTGGTGACACTGTAGCTACAGTGTCAGGCGCGTAACTTCCACGCGCAGCCACTTTGGGCGGCGCGTGAGGGCGCGTTGAACCTTACCTCCGATCACGATCAACATGACTTTTGTTCCTCTCATCATTCTGAACATTTTTAGTGAATTAATCATGTTGATCTGAGATAGTTTTGATGGGTCAGTTTAGGGCCGGTTATCTCGGGAAACGTGTTAGACGGGTTCCCCGAGCCGATTTTTGTTTCGGACTTTTTGGTTAAATGGTTAAGACTTGTAGTGACCCTTACGTGTGATTTGTACTGACTGGAATTGTACGATAATCCCGGTACGAATTCGTACGCGCAGGTTCACTGCGGGATCGTACTGTGAGTGGGCCCGATTTCATTAAACCCTTGCATGCTTAAATGTTTTCCGATTTACTTATATGTTCACATGCTGGAATCAAGAAACGGTTTGATGATATTAAAATTATGGTTATGGCACGTTTCACAGTATTTGGGCTTGAGACCCGTCTGATGAAACTTAAAGATCGATTTGGATTTTATCTATGTATATATATGTTTTTCATGTGGATATCAATAAAATGTATTTGGTACTGCACTGTATAGATCCATTCTTATGATACTGTCTTCTCTGGATGTGGTACCCCGGAGTGGTCATAGTGCATTGCCTGCGAGGGGTCATTCTACGGAGGAACCGGACCGTAAAATGACTCAGGAGCAGGATTGCTTATTTGACTTCAGGGACGTCAAACGTCTAGGACGCTAGGCATTTGAGATGCCGTACCCGGACAGGGTTCGGGGATTGGACTCGGAATTGAGACCCGAGTGGCACGCGTAGCCTTGAGACTGTGACCTTATTGGACGTCAGGGACGTCAGACATCGGGGATGTCAGGATTGGAGTGTATAGTGCAGTGGCTAAAATTATGTTTATGGTTTTATTACATGCCTTATGGTTCATACTATATGATTTATGGTTTTAAATTCTGATGCATGCATGTTTGGAAAACGGAGGGGTAAATTATATGTTTTACTTATTAAACGGTTTTATAAACTTGAGTTTCAGCCCACTCACCCTTAATGTTTTGGTAACCCCTCCAGGCTGTGCTACTGAGGTAGAGGAGGATCCTGAGGCTGAAGCATAGATCTACTTCTGCGTACCTGAATCCCTGTTGGGTGATTTTACCCGCGGGTTTATGTTAGAGTCGTTCTCGCAACTTGTAGTTTTGGATTTCATCCCTTGTCTGACATCTGTTTATTTCGGATTTGATGTAAAACTTTAATTTGGTTTCTATGCATTTGAACGTTTAAGGTTAAAATTCGAACATTATTTTGGGTGTCAGACGGGAGCAGGGCACGTCCCCATGTGGTCCCAGAGAGGATCGGGGCGGGTCCTATCAGCTTGGTATCAGAGCACTAGGTTGTGGTCAGCATGCTAGACTAGCGATTCGTACTAGTTACTTTTCGAGTTTAAGGATAAGGTTAACTGATCTATGCCTTTTGACAGTTGGTTATGCCTCCAAGGAGGATTCCTCATACACGAACTGACGAGGATCTGGAAAGGGAAATGGAATGCGCAAGCATTGAGCGGGCTCAGTGTCTGGGAGCCACTCCTTTCAATGGGGGATCAAACCCCGAAGATGCTCATGATTGGATCACCAAATGGGAAAGGATCTTCACGGTGATGCACTACCCTCCGGGCGAACGGGTGACCTTGGCGGCCTTCTTACTGGAAGGAGGAGCTTACCAGTGGTGGCACGGCCTTGAAATGTCTGGATGGTCTGTCCATACCACTACTTAGGAAGTTTTTCGTTCCCGATTTCTGGACCAATACTACCCGCGATCGTTTCGCACGGCACGGGAGGCTGAGTTCCTGCGGCTGGAGCAGGGGGATATGTCTGTTGCGGACTACGAGCAGACTTTCGAAAAACTATCCCGGTTCGCTGCATCATTCGTGAGTACGGAGGAGGACAAATGCCAAAGGTTTGAGCTTGGACTCCGGGGCGAGATCCGGGCAAGTGTGACTGCTGCTACTCATGCTTCTCTGAGAGATATGGTCGACGCTGCGGTGCATGTTGAGGCCAGTCTGGTGGCACACCAGACACGACAGCCTTCGGGCGAGGGGCGACGTCAGGATCGCCCACAACGTAGGCCAACGGGCCAGAAGAACAACAAGGGAGGAGGCTACAGGGGAGCACTCTCATCCTTCAAGGGTCGTGGCGGCTCTCAGGGCAGAGGATCAGGATACAACTCTGGGCAGCGTTCATCCTGGAGCGGAGCTTCTGGTGGGCATTCGGACAGGCCGAGGCCAGTAACCTGTTTTGCTTGCGGAGAGGAGGGCCACTATGCCTGTGATTGCCCGCTGTTGTCCAAGAGCAACGACGCAGGGGGCACTAGTGTGGTGCAGAGCACGACTTCCCACACTAACGGAGGTTGAGGTCAGGGAGGTGACCGTGGTGTTGGGCGTGGCGCGCGCGGGAGCGGATGAAATGGAGGGCCTAGGGCTCAAGTGTTTGCAATGACCCAGCAGCAGGTGAGGACTGCCCCAGGCGTGGTTACAGGTACACTACATATCTTAAACCTTCTTGTACGTGTATTGATGGATGCGGGGGCTACACATTCTTTTATTTCGAAGAGTTGCGCTGGTTTGCTTGATTGTGTGGTATCAGCCTTAGATTGCGAAATGGGTGTTGGCACCCCGATGGGCATCGTGTACCTTGTGAATCAGGTGATTCGGAGGTGCCCGGTAAGAATTGAGGATGTGGATTTACCAGCGGACTTAATTATTCTGGACATCCACGACTTTGATGTAATTTTGGGTATGGATTGGCTATCGGAACATGGGTCGCTCATCGATTGCTGTAGCAAGCAAGTGATTCTGCGAAGCCCGGGTTTGCCGGAGGTTATCTTTCAGGGGGAGCATGACGGTTCGCCTCCTGAAGTGATTTCTTCACTTACTGCTACCAAACTTCTACGGAAGGGATGCCAGGGTTATCTGGCGCATGTCGTGTCGGAACAGGTTGACACTCCGGGTATCGACGAGATACCGGTGGTACGTGAGTTTCCGGATGTGTTCCCGGAAGACTTACCTGGATTACCACCATCACGGGAGATCGATTTTACGATTGAACTACTCCCTGGTACCCGACCTATATCCCAGGCACCATACCGGATGGCGCCGGCCGAATTACGAGAACTCAAAACTCAATTGCAGGAGTTGGTGGATTTGGGATACGTCCGACCGAGTACTTCACCGTGGGGAGCACCGGTGTTGTTCGTAAAGAAGAAGGAGGGGAGTCTCCGTTTGTGCATTGACTATCGGCAACGTAACAAGGTGACACTGAGGAGCCAGTATCCTCTACCCGGGATCGATGACCTTTTTGACCAGTTGTGGGGAGCACAGTGCTTTTCGAAGATTGATTTGCGGTCTGGGTATCACCAACTGAGGATTTCAGAGGAGGATATTCCGAAAATTGCTTTTCGAACCCGTTACGGACACTACGAGTTCCTTGTTATGCCTTTTGGTTTGACGAATGCTCCAGTAGCATTCATGGATCTGATGAACCGGGTCTTCCGACCCTACCTGGATAAGTTCGTGATTGTGTTCATCGATGATATCTTGGTGTACTCGAGGAGTGCCCGAGCACATGAGGAACATCTACGGTTGGTGTTGGAGAAGCTGAGACAAGAACAATTGTACGCCAAGCTGAGCAAGTGTCAGTTTTGGCTGAGCAGTATTGGTTTTCTGGGACACGTGATATCGACGGATGGGATTAGCGTGAATCCCCAGAAAACAGAAGCGGTGACTAACTGGGCTAGACCGACAACAGTAACGGAGGTGCGGAGTTTTGTCGGGCTAGCAGGTTACTACCGGAGATTCGTGGAGGGTTTCTCCAAGATTGCTGCACCATTGACTCGTTTGACTCGGAAGGGAGTGAAGTTTATTTGGGACCAGCAGTGTGATCGAAGTTTTCAAGAATTGAAGGATCGATTGACCACTGCACCTGTCCTTGCATTGCCGGATGACAGTGGAGAGTTCGTGGTCTTTAGTGACGCATCACTAGAAGGTCTGGGCTGCGTGTTGATGCAGACTGGCAAGGTTATCGCCTACGCATCTCGGCAGCTAAAGACTCATGAGTTGAACTACCCAACCCATGATTTGGAGTTGGCAGCGGTGGTTCATGCTCTAAAAATCTGGAGACATTACCTATTCGGCGCAACGTGCCGGATATACACCGACCACCAGAGCCTAAAGTACCTATTCACTCAGAAGGAGCTTAACATGAGACAACGGAGATGGTTAGAGCTGCTGAAGGATTATGAGTGTACGATTGAGTACCATCCGGGTAAGGCCAATGTGGTGGCAGATGCACTCAGCAGGAAGTCAGCGGGATCTGTTGCACACCTGGGGATGGTGTATCTTCCTTTCCTGGTGGAACTCCGGAAGGCGGGAGTTATCTTGGATAGGGATGAGCATGGAGCTTTGTTGGCCAGCTTCCATGTACGACCTGTACTGATTGATCGGATCATCGAAGCACAACTTCAGGATCTGATACTCTGTGTTTACAGGATTGAGGTCGATGCGGATGGGAGACAGGATTTTACCATCCGGGATGATGGAGCACTTGTGAAATTGGGCTGTTTGTGTGTACCTGCAGTGGCAGAGTTACGGGCCGAGATTCTGGAGGAGGCCCATAGTTCAGCTTATGCTATGCATCCGGGAGGTACAAAGATGTACCGTACCCTCCGGAACCATTATTGGTGGCCAGGAATGAAGAAGGACATTGCGGAGTTCGTAAGCAAATGCTTAACCTGTCAGTAGGTTAAGGCGGAACGCCAGAGACCTTATGGGGCTATGCAGCCACTTCCGATTCCCGAGTGGAAGTGGGATCACATCACCATGGACTTCGTCTTTAAGTTACCAAGGACTTAGAGTGGAGTTGACGAAGTATGGGTGATCGTGGACCGGTTAACCAAGTCAGCCCATTTTCTGCCCGTTCAGGAGACTTATAAACCTAATCGACTGGCTCAATTGTTTGTAAAGGAAATCATACGATTGCATGGTACGCCGAAATCGATCGTGTCCGATCGTGATCCGCGTTTCACTTCCAGGTTCTGGCGGAGTTTGCAAGCTACTTTGGGAACAACCCTACGTTTCAGTACTGCGTTCCATCCACAAACCGATGGACAGTCTGAACGAACCATTCAGACCCTGGAGGACATGATGAGGTCCTGTGTGCTACAGTTTCAGGACTCATGGGATACTCATTTTCCATTGATGGAATTCGCTTACAACAACAGCTATCAGACAAGCATCGGGATGGCACCCTATGAGGCACTGTATGGTCGACAGTGCAGGACACCTATCTGCTGGATAGAGATAGGGGAGCGAGCGGCCGTAGGGCTAGAATTGATGGACTTAACCCAGGAAACTGTTCGGGTTATCAAGGAAAGATTGAAGGTGGCACAGGATCGCCAGAAGAGTTATGCCGATCGATGGATTCGAGACTTGGAATTTGAATTGGGAGATTTTGTCTTCCTGAAGTTATCTCCGTGGAAGGGGATTATCCGTTTTGGTCGACGGGGGAAACTGAGTCCGCGTTTTATTGGACCATATGAGATCGTGGAGAGGATTGGCAGGGTTGCTTACAGATTGGCACTACCTCCAGAACTTTCTGGAGTTCACGATGTTTTCCACATATCGATGCTGCGGAAGTACGTACATGATGCTTCTCATGTACTGGAGGAACAACCTATCGAACTCCGAGAGGATTTGAGCTTTGAGGAACAACTAGTGCAGATTTTGGATCGGAAGGACAAGGTACTACGTCGGAAGATGATCCCTCTCGTGAAGATTCTCTGGAGAAACCAGAATGTGGAAGAAGCCACATGGGAGCCCGAGGTTCAGATGCGAGAACAATTTCCTTACTTGTTTCTTTGAAATTTCGGGACTAAATTTCTTAAGGGGGGAAGGTTGTAACACCGCGGAAATTCGAGGATTTTGATAATGTAATTTAATGTATGAATTGACGTTTTTACCCTTGCGATTGGTATGACCAAATTGTTGACTTTTTGAATTGAGGGTCAAATGGACTTTGACCAATGACCGTGACGTAGTTCGGGATGTCACGAGTCCATAGACAGGTGGCACGTCCAATTCGGACGATCAGGGAAAAAGTTATGACTATCGGAAGTTCAGGGGCATTACCGTAATTTAGACGATGGGGGCGAAAATGTTGACTTTTCGTTTGGCAACTAATTTTCACATGACTCAAGGACCGTTAGGTAGGTCTCGATGCCCTGAGTCCGTAGACAGGCGACACGCCAAAATCGGACTTCGTATGGCTGAGTTACAGGTCTAGAAAGTGAAGGGCATTTTGGTAATTACTTGAACCAGGGGCATTTTGGTCATTTTGCCCTGGTTACTGTAGCAACCGCGGGGGACCATGGACGGCACCACCATGTGCGGTGGATCAGTGTGCAATTGTTTATGCTTGTGTGTGCTGGAAAGAAAGGGCTGTCTATTGCTTTAGAACGTGGGCTGAACCATCCACCTTGCACGGTCGAATTGATTAATTGAAGATTCGAAGCTTTGCAGGAAACTTTCTCAGTGGCCAGGCTGGGTTTCCACGAGCTGTTGAGTGGCACTGATAGTTTAAACTGAGTGGAAATTGGGTAAGCTTCATTCTGCTATTGAAGAAACTGAGAATTGGAGAGGAAAACCAGAGAAACCATTTCAGGGAAAATTGGAGGGAAAATCGGGTTTTGATTTCTGGTGACTGTTGCACCAACCTACGCACTGAGTGAGTTTTCTGGGAGTGTTTAGAACACCTCCATATCAAAATCGAGGGCAACCAGCCACGGTGGAGCTGGGACGGAGGCTGCCGTTTTCAGAGGAATTTCAGAGGTTTGGACGGCTACTTCCAAGTAACGTTTTGTTCAATTGATCATTCCTTATAGTTCGTTTTAGCCCTATGATGCTTCCTAGAATGTTAATTTGATTTTAGTTTGGAAACCAGTGAGTTGGGATGATCAACCCGTTTGGTTGATCACGGGTCGAATGGCCAGTTAAAGGACTTGTCGAGGTTGATTAATGTCTCAGAACTTAAATTGGAAGAATAATAAACATGTTAGGATCAAATTGGATTGAAATCGAGTAGGAATTGACGGGTAATCAACCGGGTCAAGCCGCGGGTGGCAGGCCCGTATTACAGATAAACGGGTGAAGGTGGTGACACTGTAGCTACAGTGTCAAGCGCGTGACTTCCACGCGCATCCATTTTGGGCGGCGCGTGAGGGCACGTTGAACCTTACCTCCGATCACGATCAACATGACTTTTGTTCCTCTCATCATTCTGAACATTTTTAGTGAATTAATCATGTTGATCTGAGATAGTTTTGATGGGTCAGTTTAGGGCCGGTTATCTCGGGAAACGTGTTAGACGGGTTCCCCGAGCCGGTTTCTGTTTTGGAATTTTTGGTTAAATGGTTAAGACTTGTAGTGACCCTTACGTGTGATTTAGACTGACAAGAATTGTACGATAATCCCGGTACAAGTTCGTACGCGCAGGTTCACCGCGGGATCGTACTGTGAGTGGGCCCGATTTCATTAAACCCTTGCATGCTTAAATGTTTTCCGATTTACTTATATGTTCACATGCTGGAATCAAGAAACGGTTTGATGATATTAAAATTATGGTTATGGCACGTTTCACGGTATTTGGGTTTGAGACCCGTCTGATGAAACTTAAAGATCGGTTTGGATTTTATCTATGTATATATATGTTTTGCATGTGGATATCAATAAAATGTATTTGGTACTGCACTGTATAGATCCATTCTTATGATACTGTCTCATCTGGATGTGGTACCCCGGAGTGGTCATAGTGCATTGCCTGCGAGGGGTCATTCTACGGAGGAACCGGACCGTAAAATGACTCAGGAGCAGGATTGCTTATTTGACGTCAGGGACGTCAAACGTCTAGGACGCTAGGCATTTGAGATGCCGTACCCGGACAGGGTTCGGGGATTGGACTCAGAATTGAGACCCGAGTGGCACGCGTAGCCTTGAGACTATGACCTTATTGGACGTCAGGGACGTCAGACATCGGGGATGTCAGGATTGGAGTGTATAGTGCAGTGGCTAAAATTATGTTTATGGTTTTATTACATGCCTTATGGTTCATGCTATATGATTTATGGTTTTAAATTCTGATGCATGCATGTTTGGAAAACGGAGGGGTAAATTATATGTTTTACTTATTAAACGGTTTTATAAACTTGAGTTTCGGCCCACTCACCCTTAATGTTTTGGTAACCCCTCCAGGCTGTGCTACTGAGGTAGAGGAGGATCCTGAGGCTGAGGCATAGATCTACTTCTGCGTACCTGAATCCCTGTTGGGTGATTTTACCCGCGGGTTTATGTTAGAGTCGTTCTCGCAACTTGTAGTTTTGGATTTCATCCCTTGTCTGACATCTGTTTATTTCGGATTTGATGTAAAACTTTAATTTGGTTTCTATGCATTTGAACGTTTAAGGTTAAAATTGGAACATTATTTTGGGTGTCAGACGGGAGCAGGGCACGTCCCCATGTGGTCCCAGAGAGGATCGGGGCGGGTCCTGTCAATGTGCACATCTGGTCCTGTTGGACATGGTTTGTATTTATAAAATCCATAGAAACACTTCAAAATCTATATAAATTTATTACAAAATCTATTAAAATTTGAAATGATTTGAGTGAAATCATATAAAATAAGGTGAAATTATATAAAATCCATTATAATTCTAAATCATTTAAAATCTATTAAAACTCATTAAAATCTCAATCGAATACACCCCCTTAGTGTTTGATTTCTTTGGCCTCTTGGGCCCTTTATTATATTATGCATATAATAAATATTATATATGTATAATATATATGTATATATTGTATATAGTTACAATTAAATTTTTTTTTCTATAAAATTAAAATTAAAATATGTATTGTATGGGATTCAACGGTAGGGTATAAATATTTTTTTTTGGGAGGGGGGGGGGGGGGGGAGAGTTGAGATGGGGTGGAAACCCGTACGACATAGAGTTTAATTTTTGAATTTTGGCATAAAATTCAATAATTAAACTCTAAACTATACAAAATTAACCAAATTATTTAATATTAGAAGATAAATAATTTTTAAATTTAAAAGTATTTTTGAAGAATTATTACTTTTAATTATCTTACTTTAAGTTATAGTAAATATTCATATTACTTTTAAAATGAGCAAGTGAAAAAATATATATAAATAGGTGTAATGTTTTCATAATCCTCAATATAATCTTATAATAAACAAATAAAAATAAAAAGGAATGTTTAACTATATATATATATAGTATAAAAAATATGTTACTTGAATTCTATATATTTTTTTCTTTTATAATATTTGAAACAAGTAATTATATCTTTTTTTTAAGACTCAAAATGTTATTAAAATAAGAAAAAATTATAATGTGCACTTAGTACCTAGGATGTTGAAAGGCCAATGAAGAACCAAGAAATTCCAAATTGTTTACATAACATTGCTAGAGCATTTTATGTTAATAGCAATTAAAAAAACAAAAATCAATATAAGAGAATAAAATAAAATAATAGAATAATAGACATATATATATATATAAACATTGAAAATCAGGGCAAGTTGAGGGGGGGTGGAAACTGGAAAGTATGGACAGACTGTAGTGGCATGGAGAGTAAATTTAGCGTCAAACATGGGCATTTATAATGAACTTTGTGATGAAAAGTCAACAAATGACAGGAAATTTCAAATTGTGTCCTTGAAAGGTTTTCATTACATTTACTTCTTGTCAAAGACTTTTAAATTAATAGCCCTTATTTATTCAATAGTTTAAGTTTGATCGGATAAAAACCAAAATGTTTGATAATTCAAACCGTTCCGTTAGTAACAGTTTGAATTTTCATTTTCATTTTGGAAATCTGTTAAATTCAAATCGGACCGTTAAAGAATATATTATTTTTTATTAATTTTTAAATCTATTATTAATACAAAGTAAAAATAATAAAAATAAAAGAATACTTAGATATACTCATATAAGTACATGTATACCCATATAAGAGAATAATAAAAAATTATTAAATAATAATATTTGTTTAATAAATTTTAATACAGTGATAATGTTTGTCATCCAATCTTTAGTAAGTTTAATATATAAAATTTTGAGTATTGATTTTTTTTTGTATCCGTGTTTTTTTATATCGTTGATGTTTATTTATTTATTCCTAAATGGTTTCAAACCATTTTGATCCAAATCAAAATGTTTCAATTCAAATCTAATCGTTAGTAACAGTTTGAATTTAGATATTATCAGTTATCTGTATCGAACAGCACCATGCTCACCCCCTAGTGGGTAGGATTAAGTGGACAAGGATCAAGTATTTATTTGTTGTGAGGTAGGGACACTCAATGATGAAAATATAGATACCAACGAAAATATTAACAACCAAATTTATGATATATCGATGAATATATCAATATCGATATTGATATCGTTTTTACTTAACAAAAATAGTGGAAATTTAGTCAAAAAGTTGAATTTTTTTAATTAAATTATGGGACAAATTTAAGTAACCAATAATAGTTATATAGAGCTAATAAAAATTATAAAATGACTTTGATATAATAAATATATGATACAATATGATCTGATAATGACCAATATATATAACACAATGTGAATACAAAAAGACAA